>JARQAC010000030.1:0-1200000 GCA_036172945.1 Meloidogyne incognita | reverse complement strand
CTTGTTTAGCCTGTAACATTTCGTTGAGCGAAGGGGACGGACGTTCATTTGCAAGAAATGGATTGTTTTTAGTTGCTGCGGCAGCTGAAGCGGCAGAGCCGATTAGGAAAGGGTTTGTGGCTGAAAAAGTTATTGTTAGAAATTTTAATACAATATGCATAGACCTTATATTTAGAGATTTAAATTGGAGATCGATCGAAATTCAAGATCGATTCCTTTTCCAATAACTGGGATTTTTGAACAAGATCTTGTCTTTGGTCCAACCTACAAATATAATTATCGGAAAACCACAGAATAACGAAGTCCCAATGTTAGTTTAAAGGTCCTATGTCGGTTAAACGTATAGACAAAATCGGATTAAAGAGGGGCAGGTTAGCCCAAGACAAAAATCTTGAAGCATTTTTTCAAAAATTTAGTTAGCCCCTATCTAAATTAAATATTCAAATTTTACTTATAAATGGAACCTATAAAAAATTCAAAAAGTATACCTTTTTTAGGAACTTGAGAACCAGTTGGTCCAAGAAGATTATCCAAATTGACTAGACCAGAATTTTCTAAAATACATAATTTATTTAAAAAATCTTTTAATAAAAATAACCTCCCAAAAACGATTCAGGTGTTTTTATTTTGTTCCGTTGTTGTCCAATTTTTGTCCCATTTTGTTGTACAGGGGTGCTGTTATTTTGTATATTTTGATTTTCAAAAGCCGCCCATGGATCATTATTTGGTGCTAAAGGTAAAGGTTGATTCAATGTTGTTTGGGAAGAACATCCAAAAATATCTTCCAATTCTTGGGACCTTTCTGAAGTTGTTGGAAGTTTTGTAGTCGTTACAGGTTGAATTGCTGGGGCTGCCCAAGGATCGTTTTGAGCAGATGAAGAAATTAAAGTAGAATCGTTAAATGGAAGGGAAGGTGGAGGAATCCCTCCAGCCATCATTGGAATTGTTGTTGATGGACGAGGAGACCAAGGATCGTTCTGAGCAGGTTGTTGCATATTTATTAGTGCGTTATTCTCTGCTGTTTTGCTAAAAACTTCGTCTAGACCGAGCGACAGTAAATTGTTTAGAGCTCCCTTAAAAATAATTTTTTATTTCCATTCCTTCCTTCAGTTATAAAAGGTGAAACCTGTGATTTCGAGGTGCTCGGCTTTTGTGGAGAATCTTGTCCAGTGGGAGAACTCAAACTAGAAGATCTTGCTGCCATCTCACGTCTACTTTCTTCAATCGCTATCTTAAATATAAATTTTTTTACAAGAAAGTCTAAAAGGGGGTTCAAGGCATTAAAAAGCTTTTAACAGCAGTTATTGACTTGACAAAAATTACTAAAAAAATCCCTTCCTTCCTTTTCAAACCTGTAATCGAACATCATCCCCACGTCTCATTTCTTGCTCTTTTTCACATTCTTCTTTAGAAAGCGCCAAAGCAATTTGTAGTTGCATTTCCTCTTCACCCAAAGAGGAAGGCCTAGCCTCTTCAAATTCTGGATCGACAGGCCCACCATTAGAATCGATTGTTCGTCTTCGACTTGTCCCAGCTCTTCTCGTTCCATCAGAGGAAATTCCAGAAGTTTCACTATTCATAAAACGTTTTCGAGTTAACATAAAACGAGCTCTTTCATTTTTTAGTTTTTCATCGTCAGTTAAGAGGGCAACCATTTGTTTTGCTTTTGTTCGGACATTTAATCCCTGATCACGATTTTCTTCAATGTGTTGAAAATCCTGAAAATATTTTTAATGAAATGAGCAAAAATAAATATAAAAAATAAAACGACATTGATTTGAAGAATGAGAAAAATTTCCTAATTAAAACAAATCCTTGAGCTTAGGAGAGAGGGTCTTGTTAAAAATTTAAGAAAATGAAAATTAGGTAGATAAAATACAAGGTTTGTTTCCAAGTGTGCCCACTATTTTAGTTATGAATCCAAAAATGATCCGAACATAAAAACGCCTAGACCTGAAAAAAACGTAGCACTCCTCCTAGGACTTAAAAATCGAAATATATGGACATGGGGATAAAAATAAATAAATCTTAAAACACCCAAAAACCCTAAAAATAAAATAGAAAACCTTTAATGTTTCAACAGAAAATATATTTTCTTTGCATTGTTGTGCAACTCGTTCACTTCCACATTTAATTAAATAGTCAAGAAGAACCATACTTTTGTAGACCTAAAATTAGAAAATAAAAAACAAAATTTAATCAAAAATTTACGTGTCGCCAATTCTTTCCATGGTCATTTAGCCTTTTCCAAATAACTGACATTATTTCGTTAAATTGAATTGGATCGTGTGTCATATCAGCAATTTCTGACATTAATGCTGTTGTTGGACCCCATGGATCATTGCTAGAAATTTAGTAGAAAAGAAATAAAAATTTAAAAAGAAAACCTCGTAGCCTCCCGCACTTTAACCTGTGCATTTGTATAATTCAAGGCCACGTTTTTCACCTGTCTTCGAATTGTTGATATGGACATTTTGAATAAGTTGAATGAGAAAAGTTAAGGTTATCTAAAAGAAAAACAAACTTTATAAACAACACAAACAGCTTTTGAATTGAACGAAAATTTTTTTTTATTTTGTGAAAATTTGACTGTTTCCAAATAACAAGGCAGTTTAGGGGTTATTTTCCACTACCTATTTTCCAAAAATGTTATTTTCCAGCATTGGGATCATGGCTGGGCGCAATTGCGTATTGCGTGAAATTGCCTGTTTTTTTTTTGACTTGCGGATTGCGTTTGCGGATTTTAAAATTAAAATTGCGGATTGTGGCTGCGGAAATTTTTTTCAATTGCGCCCAGCCCTGATTGAGACTCGACACTTAACCCTTCCTTTATTGAAAACAATCTCTAAATGTTTTCCGTCCTAACTAGAGCGCGGAATTTCGTACCGTACCGTATTCCGTACCGTACTACCGATACGGAATACCGATAAATACCGAAAAACACGGCCGTAGTACGGTACGGTCCGAGCTCTAGTCTTAACCAATAAAAAAACTAATAAGCTTTTCTATAATTAAGGTTATTTATGGATTTTTACTTCCAAACGATAACAAAATATGTAAGACAAATAAAAGTTGGAAAGATAAAAACGAGTTTGTGCAAATATTATTTTATGTATCATCTTTTAGTAAAGATTTGCTGTGTGGTTGTAAATAACAGATAAAAGAAAGTTTATTGACAACCAGTCAGAATATGCAGAATTAAATACAGAATGCCAAAATATTTTTAAATTTTATGCCAAAAATTGTAAACGTTTTACTGTTTCTCTCTTTATATTTCTCTTTTTCTGTTGTTTCTGCAAAAACAAAAAAAAGTTTTTCGAGATTTTGCATTTTTGGGTTGGAACTTTTTTCTTTTTAATTATTTTTTTGTAGAGCAATTAACTTTTTGATCTTTTCCTGTTTTCTCTTTCTCAAGGTCTTCAGTTATGAATTTTCGCGCGACTTTTTTTTTCTCGAGATCGGCTTTGATCTGGATCCAGCCTAGAAATCGAGATTTTTGAAAAGCTCTGGGTGCAGAAAAACTTAGGCCTTGGTCCAGACCCGCTCGATCTCTAATCTAGACTTTAATTTTTCCTGGATTATGATCAAGTCATTTTTTAGTGTTCCCCTATCTTTTCTTGATTCAAGAGTCTCGTCAAGGTCCTCAGACAAAATTAAGAATCAAGGTCAAGGTTTTTTAAAGGAACAAGTCAAATCTTCTCTCTTTTCACCAATTTCCAAAATTGTTTAAAACCGTTACATTCGATTAAACAAAGAAATTTATTTCTACCTAATCTTTGGTAGTCCTTAAGATCATTGATCCCTAGACTCAGCACCTCTATTACATACTGCAAGCCTCAAAAATATTTATTTTTCTAGGGACCAATATCTTAAGGATTACCCATTCTTTTTCATTTTTAGCAAAAAAAATATGAAATGAACATTTTTCGTTTATCAGCTGACTTAGCTCATTTGGTAGCAATTCTCATTTTGCTATGGAAAATATGGAAAACAAGATCCTGTGCAGGTTATTTTTTTGAATAAATTAATTAAAAATTAAATATATTTTTAGGCCTTTCTGGAAGGTCCCAAGTTTTATTTTTGTTAGTTTTTGTTTGCCGTTATTTGGATATTTTTACAAATTTTGTGTCAATTTATAATTCTGTTATGAAGGTTTTTTTGGGAAAATAAAAAATATTTTTTATTTGACAATTTTTCTAGTTATTCTTCATTTCTTCGTCTGTAGCAACAGTTTACTTCATTTACCAAAAATTTAGAGCCACTTTTGATAGGTATTTTTTGACCCTATTCCAAAAGAAGGGCGGAATCGTTTTTTTCAATACCTGAAAGGAAAGGGAAAATGGATACATGTCCGTCCGTGTTTTGTTTGTCCGTGTCCATCCGTTCCATTTTTCATTTCATTTCAGGCATTGATAAAACAGATTCCGCCCGGGTCTTTTTTTTTATCTCGAGATTTTAATATTTTTTAGAAATCACGACACTTGTCGAATTGAATTTCTTGTTCTTCCCAGTTTTGTTTTGGCGCTTTTAATCAACCACGACTTTTCCTTTTTTGAGGTTTTTAAACAATTTTATAGAAAGTCTCAATTTTCCTTCAGAATTTTTTTATAAATTTCATTTTCCGCGATCTAACCTCGTTTCCTTTTACCTTGCCCATAAAAGACTTTACTTCTCACTAGAAAATTGATCCCTGGAAAATCTTCGGTTATTCGGAATCAATCCGATTCAAAACTTTCGGGTATCAGGGTTTTTTGTTTTGGCTATGCAGACAGACTAACTATTTCATGAAAATTTTTAAATATTTTTAATGAGAAAATCCCTCTTTAATTTTTCAGGTGCTTTGGACTTTCAGTATTTACCTTGAATCGGTTTCTATTATGCCACAGCTTTTTATGCTTTCAAAAACAGGATCGGCAGAAACTATAACTGCCCATTATCTTTTTGCTTTAGGTTTAAATATTTTTTTCTATTTTTTTTCATTCAAAACAATTTTTTCAGGTATTTATCGTGGTCTTTATATTCTCAATTGGGTTTATCGTTATTATATGGGTTTGAAATTTTTTTAAATTTTATTTTTCAATTTTTTAAATTCAGAAGATTTTTTGGACATTATTGCTTTGGTTGCTGGTATTGTTCAGACTGTTTTGTATGCCGATTTCTTCTATCTTTATGTTAGCAAAGTAGTTCAACAAAAGTATGTATTAATTTAAACAAGTTTTGCGAGAGTACTCACTCAACTAGAGCCGCAAAATTTTTTTTAAAAAAATCAGAGGGAGCTTTAACCCCCTCAGACCCCTGGCTACACACTAGCTGGTAAACCTACCACGGTCTACACAATGATGTGCGTTACATCGAAATTTTTTTTGTTAAAGTTCGGGATCCAGAGGGGCTAGAGCCCCCTCCGAAATGGAGGAAAAGGGGCTGGATACGCCCTTGCGTTGTGGGGTAACTTTGCAAAATTTTTAAAATTTAGATTAAGGTTTTCTTTTTTTCCTTAACCAGTTTTTTGTTTTAAATTTTTAATAATTTTTCAGGAGCACCATCCAACTTCCCGCTTAAAAATTTATTTGAAGAAATGAAAATTTGTTTGTGTTGATATATAATATATTTTTTGTTCTGTTTTGTAATATTTATTTTCAACTTTGGTTAATATGGTCGTAAAATAAATTAAGTCAAAATTTAAATTAAGATTTAGAGTAAAGCAGCTGGGCTATAGCTATTTCTCTCCTTTAGCTAGTGCAAAAGGTTATTCGGCGGCTGGGAGCGAACCAGCATCTTCAGTAGACCGGACTGATGTGTTAGCCATTACACCACGCCGCCTACTGCTCATCCTTAGGAAATTAATAACTATATGCTTTACATTAGTCGACCTTTTTAGATTTTTAGATTCATAACTGTAGTAAAGCTAGTGCTAGGCCAGGATGGTATTTTGGATGTTGGGTTGGTTGCTGTTAAGGTCCCGAGAGGCGATGCCGGTGAGTATGTTGCGGAGCGAAGGGTAGGCCTTTCTATGCGACCGGTACTGCTGGTCGGTTACGAGACCGACTTGGCCGGGAATATATGCGCTTGCTAGGAATTATCAGCGAATAAGCTCTTAGCCTCTTCGGCCGGTATTCACTTTTCTGTTGATTACTTTCCAACTGACTGCGATCCAGTCGACTTATCGCTCTTCCACTATTCTCCGCTTAGTTTTATCCTGTGGCCTTATTTGTCATTCTCCTCCCCTTATTCAATCCTTTCACAGGGGACTATAGTTCCTCTTTTCCATCCTTGCCCGACCGGATCAAGATACGCCTTACACCTCCAACCCCGTGGAAGACCGTCCCCTGGTCGTTACTTAATTTCCCAAATTTTCAATTTTGTTTATTTTTCATTTTATTTTTAAACCCACCACGATTTACAGCTTTACCATTTGCCCCAAGTCTGTGCCTCCATTCTTTAACTTCTTCCTTTCTCATCATCGTCTACAGTCTCTTGCCAAATGTCCGAGAGTTGCAAATAATTTGTCCTCTTCCTGTTCTTAATTCGCCACCACTTATTAGCTTGACTTCTTCCACTTTATCTTCAATCGACCTTCCTTTTAAATCATTGAGTACGTCGCGTGTTGGTTCTTCATTTTCCATTACTTCCAAATAGCGTTCACCAACAATGGGTGTGTGTCGTTTTGCTATAGAGGTGAATCTTCTCGAAGTTTCTCCTTGTATGGCCTCAAAATCGGCAATAATAATTAATCCGCTCTGTACACTGGACAATGCGACCGTCGCTCGCCTACTATCCTTCATAAAGTCATGTGAATTTGTCGTTAACGGATCGGACAAGTGATAATTTGCAAAGGAGGTGAACCATCATTGAGAAACTTGTTTTGTAACCTCGTCAATGATGAGATGAGTAGTTGAGCGCGTCGTGTTCCTAAACACATATGATGGTAAAGCCCTGTAAAGGAATTATTTTAATTCGAAAATTTGATTAGGGGTTCGGATTTACTTGCCTATACTTTTTCTAAAGCCCTGTAGAGGAATTATTTTAATTCTAAAATTTGAAATGTACAATGTGTAGTCAAATTTTCGAATTAAGATAATTCCTCTACATGGCTCCTTCGCCTACACATTGTACATCTCAAATTTTCGAATTAAAATATTTCCTCTATAGGGCTTTAGAAAAAGTATAGGCAAGTAAATCCGAACCCCTAATCAAATTTTCGAATTAAAATAATTCCTCTACAGGGCCTTAGAAAAAGTATAGGCAAGTAAATCCGAACCCCTAATCAAATTTTCGAATTAAAATAATTCCTTTACAGGGCTTTACCAATATGTGTTTAGGAACACAATGCGCTCTCAACTACTCACCTCATCATTGACGAGGTTACACAAACAAGTTTCTCAATGATGGTTCACCTCCTTTGCAAGCTCGGCACGCACTTAAAAGAACTCCCTGATGGGATAACGACAAAGTCGTTACGATCTTTAAAGCGTAACTGATCAAATGAAAAAATGCGACAGAGTATCAGTCGCAATTTTGGAAAGAGCTACCTCTCGCATCCAATTAGAACTGAATGCTTCGACTATTCGTCATACGAAAAACACGGCGAAAGAGTTATCGCAGCAGCAAAACGCACAGGATTAACAAGACTTCGAATAAATCTCCCGGTAAATGACGTTGCACTCATACTTCTAAATGTAAGAGGAACGATCGAACAAGACGGCGCATCATACTCGCTATCTACAGCAAAAAAACTGAAGCAGCGATTACCATTGCAAAAGCGCTGGAGCACCGAGATCCTCAGCTGTCCTCTTCTATAAATAGGGTAAAACGGATACTCTGACCAACAGCCATCCTAAAAGTACATGGAAAACCGGCAACGAACTGCACACTAGCAGAAATGCTAGTGTTGTGGAGTTTGACTTCATTTAAGTCTCGAAGTGTTAGTGATGCAATTAAGTGAAGTTCAGTCATTGGGCACAGTATTCTCTAAGTGGTCACGAGATACTTATGGAAAAGTGATATACCGTATTTATTCTAATTGAATGGCACCTCTATTTGAATGGCACCTCCAATTGAATGACACATTTTTGAATGAATGAAAAATAGAATGGCAGCCTCTATTTGAATGGCACCTCTAATAGAATGACCCTTTCTAACTATTAACAACCTAACTCCTATTTCTTTATTCCCTTTATTAACTAGTTTAATATTCCTTTTTAGTATGATAGTTCGGATATTTTTAAGCAAGTCTAGGGCATAAAAGTGGTGTTTAAGAGAGATATCAAGAAATTTGAGAGGATAATGAGGGATAAAAACATTTGGCGAAGATATCTGGTATTAAAATAAAATAATTATGGGGTGATATTTACATAGTAGAGATGTCCGAGACTGAAAATTTTTCAAGACCAAGACTTGACTCTGAGTCTCAAGACTAGTAATTAACAAGTCTCAAGACAATTTTTTTGGTGATGCGTATGATCAGCAGTAGTTACCCCACCCCCTGTGTCCCCAACGTCCCATTTGAAAAAATGGGGGTTGGAGGAAAGGGGGTGAATAAAAAATGGGGGTTGGAGGAAAGGGGTGATTGACAAATGGGGGTTGGAGAAAGGGGGTGAATAAAAAATGGGGGTTGGAGGAAAGGGGGTGATTGACAAATGGGGGTTGGAGGAAAGGGTGTGATTGAAAAAATTTGGGTTGGAGTAAAAGAGGTGACCTTGGTCACCTCCGTTGAAGTAATTGAGGTACCACCTTTCCGTCCCCAAAGATAATAATGGGAAGTGTGGCAAGGGAATAACTTTGCCTATCTATTGCTGAAGAAAATGTGCGGGTAATGCGGAATGATCAAGGGGAGGTTGGGGAAAGGGAAATAAAAAATAATAATAAAGTGACAAGTTTTGACTGTACAAAATTTTCTCACCTATTGTTTGCTTATGGAAATTTTTTATAAGTTAAAAAATTAAAAATTTTAAAATTTCGCAAACTATTCCGAATTTTGACATAAAAATTTTAAAATAAAAAGAATTTAAAATAATTTAGCTTTATTATTTAAAAATTTATCTTTATTATTTTTTAAAGTTAATTCTTAATTACCTATATTTAATTATTTTTTCAGCATTAATTTTTTAATTAGAACTTTTGTTTTTAATTAAACAAAAAATAAAAATTTGCTTTTTAATGAAAAAACCGTAGATACTGGATTTAGATAAATTTTGACCTTAATTCTAAATTGTTTCCTTTATTTATTTTTTTCATTCTTTTATTTATTTTTTACATTCCTTAGTCTATTTTTTAACAAATGGACTTTTTTCAAGTGAATTTTAATTAAAAAAATATGTTTAACCTTAAAATTCTCAAAATACGGACTCTTTACGGCCTTCGAGAATTCTCAAAATTTTCGCCTGCGCATAAAGTGTCTATCCTGAAAATTTTACCGCCAGAAAAAATTTTGAAATTTTTTAATGTAGTTATAGGAAAATTTTAAATATGTACTTTCAAATAAACTTTTTGTATTTAAACATTGCATTTTCTCGATAGCTTGGCCTTCCAAAATTCTCGAAAATGTTGCTAAGTTGGGGGGCTCCGTCCTAAGGTAAGAGCTCCGGCCTGTGGTGTGGAGCTCCGGCCTCAGGTGTGGAGCTCCGGCCTCAGGTGTGGAGCTCCGGCCTATGGTGGAAGTCAAAACTTTTGGAAGGTTAAATTTCATCCAAGAAGCACCAAATTCTTCCATTTTTGCGCCGCAGGAAATAATTTTGAGAATTTTGCAAGGCCAAGCACCAAATGTCCCTCAACTTTAACAATTAGAAAATAAAATTCACGTAAAGTTTAGCAATAGAAAAAACAATTGATGAAATTAAGCAATAAAAGAATTAAATTAAATTAAAAATTAATTAAATTAAATTAAAAATTAAATTAAACAATTAAGCAATAAAAGATATTATAAGAGAAAGATGGTGAAGATTTTTGGGGATAGAAAAGCAAAGTTAAAAATCAAAAGATACTATTGATGTAAACTTAAGCATTAAAAGATAAAATTGATGAAAAGCTAAGCAATAGAAGATAAAATTGATTTAATGTTAAGGGTTGGAAGATGTAGATTTTGAGGGTAAAATTGCAAAGTTAAGCAATAAAAGATATTATTGTTGCTAAGTTAAGGATTAGAAGATAAAATTATCTTACAGTTAAGAGTTTGAAGATAAAATGTGTGAGAAGTTAAGGATAGAAGATAAGATTCACGCAAAGTTAAGCAATAGAAGTAACAAATGATGTAATGATAAGTGATGGAAGATGTAGATTTAGGGTGTAAAAATGCAAAGTTAATCAAAAGATACTACTGATGTAAACTTAAGGATTAAAAGATAAAGTTCTTGAAAAATTAAGAGAGATAACTAACATTTTCAGTAAACTGGTCACTATATGGTACTCACGTGATAGTATACACGTGCCTAAGAGAAATACACCCTATTGGATTGTAAGGGTTAGCTCATCATCTAAACAGGTATAACGTATCCCCTTGAAAATCAATATTCATTTATAGCAAATGTTGGAGATTCACGAGAAAAATCCAACGTAAAAAACTGGCAAGATGCCGCATGAAAATTATTTCAAAGAAAGTTAACAATTAAATAAGAAATGCCTAGAAAAGCCTCAAAAAATAGTAAGGGAGAAAAAATCCTTAAACTTGGGTAATTAAATGTAATTCCTAGAGTATAAGTTGAAGGAAATTGAATTAAAAGAGTAAAATGTTTATTTCAAAAATAAATACTTAAAACTACATTTTAAATAAATTAAAGCTTAAACAAATTTAAATAGATTAAAAACATTATAAAAACATTAAAAAACAGAAAAATTATATTTATTTTTATTTATTCATTTCTTTATTGATGAGCCTAGGAGGGGGATGTTGGAAAAGGTGAGAAGAGTAAGTGAATGCTGCCGGGGAAAAGATTGTTGTTGTTTTTGTTGTAAAGTAGAAGCCAAGCCTACTCATGGCTAAAAAATAAAATTTTACTTCTTTTCCCATAGGGAAAGAAAGGGAGGAGGAAGGTGATTGGTTGCTTCTCTTAGAGAAGCAACGCTTTGTAAAATATTGTTGCTTCTCTAAGAGAAGCAACCTAGTTATGTCCTTTCTTAGAAAGGACATTAATGTCGCATTCTGCGACACATTCCCCATTTTTCGAGTTTGCTAAATCAGCCAGGGTCCTTGTACCAATTTCAATATTTATTGAACTCTGGGGAATGGTCGGGATTCTAGTCTCAGTTTCGGTCTCACTCTTCGCTGGGTTGGCGCTGTTTTTGACCAGAGGTCTGAAAACGTTTAGATCATTTTTCAGTTTCACGCAGATGAGCAGGATTCCCTGGTATACTATTGTTGCGGTTGTTATCACGCAACATACATTGACCCATAGGGAATGTAGGTTGCTCAGTAGCTCGCTCGCCTCTTTCTTAACCTGACTCAGAGTATCGATTTCGAAGGAATGTGAATTGTCAGAGACTGACTTTTCAATGTTTATGGATGTCCAACTGCTTGATGCTAATGTGTGATGTCCGGGCAACAGAAGTTCCTCGGACCTATTATTGTAAACGAAATTGTGGAATATTTGAAGGTGGTTGAGTTCTTCGAATTCCACGCCAGCGTTCGTCGACAGGTGAACCTTTTCCTGAAATCTCTCAACGATTCCCTCTAGCTGATCCACTTGATAGATTCTTCCTTCGACCTCGAATGCCAATTTCTTTGCGACGGAACAAGGGACTTCTTCACTAGTCTGACTCAGAACCAGAGTTTCTGGGTCGATGAAACCATGTTTAGTGATGTTTGAAGTCATCGAAATCTGGAGGAAACGATAGCAATGTCCATTTGTTCTCACTTTCAGCAGTATGAAAGGAACTGATGCACAATGCGTCACTTCGACTATCGATCGAGTAAACCATCGAGCATGAATTTCTTGGGTTTTGAGTAGGGCCCTTACCCAGAGGGTGGGGTCTTGAGGTTTGAGATCCAATTCTTTTCTTTTTTGACATTCTCTAAAAAGAGTTTGTCGGATAGTTCGTTGGAACTTCATTTGCGCCGCAGTGTTAATCGATGCGATTTCTTCTGGGGTTCGCCATTCGCTACGCTTTTGTCTCCGAGAACGGATCCAATCGTGGTCAGACTTCCGAATAGCAAACCCTTCATCAGAAACGATCAATTTTTCTCCACAATTATCAATTACGGCATTATTCCCGGACCAGGTGAGTGAATTTTCTCCACTCTCGTCGATGAATTCATTTTTCCAAGCTTTGCCAAACCATGACCAGCCATATTTGTAAGAACAAGGTTCGCAGTCCGAAGTCTGACACTCTACATGCCAGACGAGTAGGGAGTCATTTAAATTACAAAATCCGTCCTTATAATTACAGTGTTGGACATCCAAGACCGGTGAGGACAAAGTATTTGTACCCATTCGAAACAAATCGGTACTTAATAATTCGCAATTTTCGGTTGTGTAGTTTCGGGGTCCGGTCCACCAGGATTCCCATTTTCCAGGATATTCGGCGCTCAAAATGTTGCTAGTTCTAAATACGCGGTCGCCCCCCGTTAAGGTTCCTACTGTGCATTTCTTCTTTTCCCTCATGTCTCTGCATTCCCCCGAAGTAATCGGCAGGAATTCTCTTTTATTCTCCGGAAACTTATCCCCCAAAACGTTCTGATAAAGTTGGACAGTGTCTCTAAATTTACGGCAAGCGAAGCCCCCGTAAATAGGATATGGAAGACGTACCTTATCGAATATGTCTAGTGTGACATTCTTCCCTTGTGTCACGTCCTGGATATCCGCGCAAGAAACAGTTGGAATTCGCCAGTATGACTTCATTTTGCTGCATAACAGTGCATTTCCCGGGATTTCTGCCAATGAGGTTCCACACGCGTAGCGTGCGAACGCGAGCCAGATGAGAGCAAAGCCTATTCTTTTTGAAGTAGCACCAAATAACATGAGGACGCCAATCCATAGGATTGTGTCAAAAGAATCCGTTTGATTGTCGCGCGAAGGGGTTGTATCGGCGCAAACACTTGTGATAAGACTCAGAAGAGTCATCACTGTCAAGGTAGCCGAAGGAGTTATTCGCGACCAAATTGTACGTACCTTATTCTGTGGAACAGGAGCAAACAATTCAATGAAGGTGTAGCATTTATCTGGTGTACTGATGAATTTTGTTATCATCGTACGAAGACGAGACAACCACTCCGATTTTACGCATTGTGCCAGGTTGGCTGCATTTTCAACACCCCTGTCGTCAGCTGGATCTTGAATAACAACAGAGTATGCTGTAAGTCGAGTCACAACTTTCGGTACAATGATTCCGTATTGAAGAGCGATGGCGTTGTTGTGGAAGTCGAATGTTGCAAGCCAGATTATGAAGTTTGAAAAAAGTCGTCCCAAATTTTCAGTGTTGTTGGAGACGAATCCTCTTGGTGGTAATTTCTTAGTCGTCGCGTGTGGTAGCACTCCTCGTTGTTGTAGGAAAAAGCTTACCAGCATAATGATGGAGATGCTGTTGAAGCCACCATGCTTGCTGTCAATACATCCTAGATGCTTGACGAAGGCTTTTACAAAAAAGGCCAGAGGTAGGAACCGGTGGTCGCAGTTTTGCCAACAGTTGAGTAGTTGAACATGGGAGGTCCCTGCATGGTTGTTTACAGTGATGTCGATCTTCAATGATGGGCGGCGAGCACCTTCTTCCGTGAACAACATTTCGATCAGAGGAACCCTTCTTGACGGGATGATGTCCACATTATTAAAGTGCTGCTCAAGGATGCTTTGAACTTTTCTTAGAACTTTCATGACGCCTCCCCGATAAAGTTGTTCATCCGTCGAAATGCTTATATCCAAATCTGCGTTGTTTGCAGCCATTCCTGTTGATGAGGAGCCAGTCATTGTCATCCGTGCAAGTCCGATTGAAGCCAACTTTTCTTTAATTATTTTGAAAACTCTTTCCTTCCTTTCTCTTTCTTCATTCGTTTGCTGATGTGTGAAGTAGTAAAATTCGATTTCCTGTGAGAGGAAGTCGAAGTTGTCGTTGTTCGGTTTTGCTGTGATGTTTGAACACGCCATTGATGTTGATGGCTCCTCATTTTCTTCTACTTCATCCCACATGCTTGTTCCTGGCTGAAAATTATGAAATTGTTTTGCCCGTTTAACCCCGCTTATCTCCCCTGTCCTTACGGTAGAAACCTCAGGACCTACCTTGTCAAGATTGGAGACCAATCTGACTTCAGCTTGAACCGGTGGTTGTTGAGGTTGTTGCCGAGGTTCCAAAGGTTCTTGAACATCCAAGCGTCGTCGACGGGGAGCTGCTGGTGGTGGTGTCGCAGCTGGGGCCTCCTGTTGTTGTTGTCTTGGTTGTTCTCGGGATGGAAATCCCTCGAACTGGGAGCGAATTCGTCGAACTAAGTCGTCGAGGCCTTCTTCTGTTGGTTCACCGTTGTCGTTGATGTACCTTGAAGAAACTTCTTCTCTACTAAACATTGGTTCGATGTATGGATGCCCGTTTGTTGTCGTAGTCCGATGAAGTTCTTCTTTTAGAATTCGCCAATTTTCGAGGTGTCGACGGTTTAGAATTGGAGCTACGATGAGAAGGCTGGAGCCGCGATGAACTAATGCTTCTAGGAAATGTTGCAATTCTCTACGACATGTTGTTCTGAAGTCGTTGCCCTGAAGGTGTTTTCGCAGGCCGAGGTAGTCATTTCCAGTGTTGAGAATTACACCTAAAATTTCCGGTCCAATTTGAACTTTGGAGAAGTCATATTGGTGGAAGGCATGTAGTTTGTCCGTAAATACTCCTCTTGCTTTTAACTTGATGTTGTAGTCGTCGCCCAAGATTAAATATTCCGTGAGAAACCTAAGAATAGGACTCACACCGTAGCGTTGTTTGTGGCGGTAGATGTTGATGGCATGTTGGAATGGTCGATAGGAAGTTCTTACATATTCTTCAGCTATTCTTTGGCCTGGTCCAGTAGCAAATTTTGTCCAATCTGTTTGTTCCCAGTTTATGATGTGTGCTGGTCGTTCAAGATTTTGATGTAGGCAATATCGGGACCATCTGCATGAAGCTGATCTCACTTCAATCACTCTATTCCAGTCCTCCGCCTCCATTCTTGGTAATTTTCTTCGAGTCCTCTCGTGATATTGTTGTTGGAACCAATACCATTCCGTAATAATTTGTCTTGGGGCCGATAGCACTTCTTTAATAAAATCTATGAGCATTTTAATTTGGTCTGTTCGCAAGATTGATTGGACGATTGCCATTAATAAGAGTGTTGTTGCTGTAAATCTGGTCGACATGTTGAAGTTAGTTCTCAATTCCACACCACCTTTTCCTATCACTCTTCTCGGTGCCAAGTCTTGAAGTCGAACATGGTCGCATTCTTCGTGTCCGACCGCTCCGGGCTCACAAACATCTCCCCAAGACCATCCAGAAACGTTGTTTAGCATTACTCCCCCAGTCGTTGGATTCCTGGCGACGGGTGATGGTCCATTTTCTTCAAAAACTTCGTCCATCAATTCAACATAGTCCTCCAGATTTTCTAAAAAAGGAAAGATAAAAGTGGCTCCTGCTAGGGTTTCAGTTTCTTTTCTTTCATTTACTTCTATCGGATACAAATGTGAGATCGCGCGATTCGTAACAAATCCACCCATATTAATTTTTGCCGAGCGTGCAGTACCTCCTTGATCTTGGAAAAGTTCAAGGATAAGAGCTAATCTCCATTCTTTTCGGTCATGGTCCGGGTCAAATACCAATACCACGTCGCCCACCTGAGGTGGTTGACAATGTTTAGAGTTTTTAAACGAAATGCTTCTTTCTCTAAGAGATAGAAGGTAATGACGTATCCAAGATTTACGAAAGTGTTCTAGTTGCTTACGAGAAGCGAGCAACATTTTTTCTAGATTGTTTTTTGAATTCGGTTGGGGGTGATATTCTTGATCGCTGTCCATGGTCTCTGGGTTCAGTGATGGTATAGTTGCGTGTCCTTTCCAAGGAAGGAGTATATCAATAGGTCTCAGAGGTTCGATCAGGTCTCTTTCCGAACGAAACGAGACTGGTCTTTCGTTGACGACTTTAGAGATTTCTGCCAACAGAGTCCTAATCTCATCCAAATTCAACTTAGTTGATTTGGCGAGTGATCGTTTGAGACAATATTTTACGGGTCCTATTAATCGTTCGTACGGTCCTTTCCACGGTGCTCTCTCAATTATAAAGTGCCAAGTGACGCCATTATTTACCATGTAGTTCTGAACGGAGTTATGTCGGAAGACACCCTCCCATCTCTTTTCGATTCTTCTTTCACGGTTCACTTCTTCCACCGTCCAACTCGTAGAAACGAGTTGACTTGCTAGTTTGAATTGCAAAGCATTGTCTGAGTATATATTCAAAGGGCAGTCCCACTGTGCCACAAATCTGCGGAAACTATTAAGAAAGGCAAAGGCTGTGCAGTCAGTCACTACGTCTAACGCTATTGCTCGCGTCGCCATACACGTATAGATTGCTCCCCAATATTTAGCTAATCCATCTGCAGTGCGGTATTCGTTGGGCCCGAAATAATCGAGTCCAACATTCTCAAAAGGCCTTTCAAATTTTACTCTGTTAGTTGGGAGTGGCGGATGTTGCGGTGTTTGGTACGGTTGAGCTCGAAAACGAGCACAACGATAACATTTTGAGTCAAGATTGTGGTATATAATTCTTTCAATAAGTTTTCGACATTTATCAATCCAATAATGTTGTCGGATAATGGTAGTAACTGTGGCTACGGCTGCGTGTTTTGATTGAACGTGCGCTTCTTGAACTATAAGCCTAGTTATTTGTGCTTCCCTAGGAAGCCAAATAGGTGATTGTGCGTCTTTGGATGCTTGTGAGTTCTCAATTCTACCTTCGCAGCGCCATATTCCATCTTTCCTATGATTAGTCAGTTTCAGTCGCGCCTGTACTTCCTCCGAAGGTGGAAATACATATTGAGCTTCTCGTATTAAAAATTTTAGCGCGTTTTTCGTTTCTCTTACTGTCACGCCAGGATTCAATACCATGTGCCTAAATCCTTCGTAGTTTAGATCTGTTTGTCCTATATTGTTTTTCCGACAAAGTCGTAAAACAAGAGCAACAATTCGTTTAACCAAAGCGAGCTTATTATATCCAAATCTTTGGAGATCCAACAAGAATGTTGGTCTCTGTGTCTGTGTGTTGAGACTCAGGTGCCCTAGGGTTTGTTCCTTAGCCTCTGGTACGTCGGCTGGGTCATAATATTCAGTTTCCGGCCATTCTTCGCAAGCTAGTTTGAGCCAAGATGGTCCTTGCCACCAGATCCTAGCATGGTTCAATGCCTCTGGTTCCATTCCTCTACTCGCGATATCTGCTGGGTTCTCTTTGCCTGGGACCCTTCGGACCTGGTATTTACGTAGTAAACCCAGCCTATTTTCTACATATCTGTCTAATTTCCTATCAGATTTAAGCCAATGAATGATATCCAATGCGTCGACCCACAAGAATGTAGATTCGACTGTCACTTTTTGCAATTGCTCTAACAAGAATGTCAGCAATTTAATCCCCAATTTAGCCGCCTGCAACTCTAATTTGGGTATGGTGTCATAGTCTTTTGGTAGTTTAGCGGGTTTGATACTACTCTTAGCCATAATTAGTTTGCTTTCCAAAAGATCATTTTGTTTGCGCACAAGATATACGCAAACGCCAAAGGCCTTACCGCTTGCGTCAGTGAAGGCATGCAATGTATAAGAACATGTTCCCTCTACGAAGAGAGGACTGAACAATCTTCTATCCAATGTAAATGATTGATTTTTCCAGGTTCCCATTAATTTTTGCCACACGCCATTTTGTTCGTCAGATAGTCTGTCATCCCATTTCAATTTCTTTGACCAAATATCGTTCATGAAAATTTTGACCGGTAATAATACCGGGCAAATTAAGCCTAAAGGATCAAAAGGAGTTGCCAAAATTGATAGCACTTCTCTTTTCGTTGCAATTTTACCTTCAGGGAACTGAGGTAACTTGATAAGCAGCCAATCAAAAACAGTGTCCCAGGGGATTCCTAGCAATTTGACGGTTCGATTTGTTAGAATTTTTTCAGCTGGGAGTGATTCAATTAGTCGCCTGTCGTTAGAGGATATTTCTCTTAAGTTCATTTGTGCGTCCTTAAAAATGTCGCAAGCCTCGTCCACTACCGCCCGGGGAGTCATACCGATGGGAACATCGATGACTATATTGTCGACATAAATATTTTCTAGGATGGCCTGCGCAACTTTTGAGTCCTTATATTTCTCCACATGGTGTTTTACAGTTGCAGAAAGAAGAAAAGGACTACAGGAAAGCCCAAAGAGTACTCGTGTAAATCGGTAGACAATGGGGTTGTCATCTAATTTTGGATTGGCGGGGTCAGAAGACCAGAGGAATCGAGTAGAATCTCTATCCTGTTCCGCAATCTCAATTTGCAAAAACGCCTTTTCGATATCCAAAGTGACCAAAGTTGTTGCTAGACGGAGTCTGAGCAACACGCCAGTGAGATTTTTCAACAATAGAGGTCCCTTGTACAAGCATTCGTTGAGGGAAGGAGCGGTACTTCCCCTAACTCGAGCGGAACCGTCATAGACGACCCGCACTTTTACTTGTTCGTTTATGTGCTTAAGTACTGGTTGATGAGCCAAGTAATGAGTGCCCGCGTAGTTGTGCATGTCGTATACTCTTTCGATTATACCTCTTTGTTCTTGTTCTTTGATGGTTTGGTCATATGTCTTCATTATTTCTAAATTGTTTCTCAGATTCTTCAAATTTGATTTTAATCTTCCTTTAGCCAATCCATAATTCACTGGGAGTAGTTCCTTTTTGTCGTTCCAGAGTAGTCTAGCTTTATATCTTCCATCAGGTAATTGTTCGAGACTTCGTGAAAATTCTTCTAATAATTGTTCATCTTTTTGAAAATTTTCAACATCCTGCAAGCCAGCATTTTGTAAAGAGAAATGTTCTTCCACCATTTTGTTGAGAACGTTGTCCTGTTTCGAACCTACGTACATGGTATGTTCTGGGTCGTTGATAGTTACATTAGCTAATTTACTTCCTGGTACCTTTGCACTAATTCGTCCCTCCCCATAGAGGAGTGGACCTAAGAGCGTTTGATAAATAGTAAAGCCTGAGGGGAGTCTCTCCTGAGGAGTGACTCGAAGCAAATCATAATCTTTCGCGCCTAGAAGGATATCAGGTTCTTGCCGGTCCATGGGAAGTGAGAGAGAGAACCTGTCCAAGAATGGATGGTTCGTATCCAAGTTGACCACTGGGATGGAAGTAGTTATCTGTTCCTTTCGCCTCAACGAAGTTGAGTGAATGAAACCTGAGTCGTCGTTAGCCAGTATCGAGACTGGACTAACTTCGTATTCATGAAGGAGTGGTTCACTAGAAAATGCCCTATAAACTTCCATTTTTTCTTTTGAACGAACTGGTAGTTGCAGTTGCGCCGCGAGTCTATCGGTTATGTAAGAAAGTCCACAACATGAGTCCCAAATTACAATTGCTTTCTTTCTAATTTCAGGTTTATCTGGGTTAAACACAATATTTTCGGTGCACATATACAATGTTTCTTGTCTGGGAAACGAAGGCATAGCTTTCGTTTCGATTCTGGTTTCAGTTTTGACAACGTTCACCGTCGCCTTAGGCGATGGAGAACGCTCAGGCGAACTCGACGGAGTCGGTACGCGCTGTTGGTTGTCCAATAATTTTTTGCATAGCACTCTCGGGTGGGGTCCTTGACAAAATTGGCACGTTCTGGGTACACGACAGTGCTGCGAGGCATGAGTTTTAGACAAGCAATGCGTGCATAGCTTCAATTCTCTGACCCTATTGTATCTCTCCGTAAAGGTTCGATACTTGACGCAGTCTTTTGTCCAATGCTCCTCAAAACATAAATAGCAAGGCGCATTGGGTTTCTTTTCATTTGAGCTTGTTCTTATGGCATGTCTTAGTGGGGTCGGAGATCCACTGGACGAGCCCCGCGAGTGTCGGGAATTGTCCGGGGACCGGTTCCTATCCCTAAACTCCGATGTCGTTCTCTGGAAAGAGACCGACTTTCGCTGAGGAAGTGATAGAGTCAATGTTGGACTTCTTTCTCTTCTCTCTCTTTGATCTCTACCTCTATTGGGACTAACTGTTTCATGTTGGAGCCCATATGCCCTTTCATTGGTTTCTTCATCTTTGACTAATTCTTTTAATTTGGTCCTAAAAGTACTGGTATTCCATGGCCTACAAGTTCGCTTTATCTTCTTAATTTCTCTTAGCATTGCATAACTTAATTTATTCTCCAGAGAAGAACAAATTATAGGATTATCCAACTCAGCCCCGAGAGACTCAAGTTGTCGGCAAATCAGTTCTAATTCAAGTTGGAATTGTCTCACATCAGAAAATGTTCGACAGGGTTTGAGTGCGTGGAACCTTTGAATCAAGTCCCCAGTTAAAGTTTCTTTATCGTCGTAACGCTCTGTAAGTAAGTCGATAGCAATCTGATAGTTATCCGCTGACGGAGTCAGGTAACGTACCAAATTTAGCGCTTCACCCTCTAGGAGACCTATTAGGTGATTAAATTTGTGAATAGGTTCGATATTCGAATTGCCTACTGTCGCATTAAAGCATTCTATAAATTCTCGCCAATGTCTAATCTTTCCAGAAAATTTCTTAGGAGACGCCAAAACAGGTAGGGATACAGGTTGTACAGTTGTATTGAGGGAATGGTCACCAGTTCTATTAAAGAATGAGGTGTCGTTCCTGTGTTGAGAGGCTGCGAGGACGACCTCTCTCGCATTAAATTGTCTTGTCAATTCTAATAAACCTCTTCTTGCCTCAACCGCTTTGTCCAGTATGCCTTGATTACTTAATTCAGTTTGGGTCTTTTCATAAATTTTTTCAAATTTAGCTCGATCAGGGTCAACCGCTTGAGAAATGAGCATAGCCCATTCCTCATCGATTTTGTCCAAGCTTGCCATTAAATCCTCTAGTTCTTTGAGGTAACCTCGCAGAACAATAAGCGAAGATTGTATTTCAGCTAGTTCATTCAGTGCTTCCTGAGGAACAGGCAGCACTGGCATTTGCCTCGCAAGAAGAGATGTCAGAGCTTTCGCTGCTTTGCCTGTGCGTATTGTCAAAACTGTTGACATTTTAAAAGCTTAGGAGAGAATTAGAAAGTAAATAATTTATTCTGAATTATTAAAAGTAATTATTAAATAGAGTGAACAACAAATTAAAAGTTAAAAAATAAAATTAGAGAAATAATAGATTTGAAAAAATTAAAACTTAAGAAATTTAAAAATTAAAATTAAAGATTAAAAATTAAAATTAAAAATTTTATTTAGAAACTTAAAGAATTTAAAATTAAAAAAAATATTTATGATAAGTTGAATGTAAAAGAAGAAATTAGAATTTGAGAATGCAAGACGAAGTATTGGTTTAAGACAGGAAATAAAGACAAAAGTTTATTGAAGGCAGGAAAGGAAGATTACACATAATGATCAGTTATGTGAAACGACAGGAAAGTGAAAGGAATAAGACAGGAAAGTAGTTAGACAGGAAAAAGCTAGCGATAAATAAAAAGATTAAAGTCAGATAAGAGACAAAAGTCGAAAGGAAAGGCAAAAAAACACTAAGTGGTTAACGACAGGAAAGTTTGCTAATTGTTGTATCGGCTTAGCCGAACAACCTTCGTTTACACCTTGACCGTTTTGTAAAGAACAATAATTGCTCTTTACACTTCTTCACTTTTCTTCCCAGAAGTAAATTTATTGTTACACTATTGTTGGGAAAGTTATTATTAAATGTGATTAATAATAAATAAAATGGAAGTAAACATAAAATTTTAAAAGGAATAAAAGGAATTTGAACTTAGGATATTACACAAAAAATTTTTAAATTACAAATTGAAAGGGAAAAATTATAAGGGAAAGGGTTATTAGAGTATGGGATTTGAGGGAAGGGTTGGTCCATTTCTGCGCCGCACTGAAATCCCGAAGAGCGAAAGAAAAGAAACCGACCGTGTCGAGCCCTTAGGGCCGACACCTTTACTCTTTTATTAATTAAAAATTAAATTTATTTAAAAGAAATTTCTTGAATCTTCCTCCAGCAGAAGCTTTTGGAATTAAATTAAATTTTTAAAAAAATTTAGAAATTTTGAAAATTTTATAAAATTTTAAATTTAAGCACCTTCAGCCATTTTCTTCTATAGAACAGTTTGATTCCAAAATTAAAAATTCCAAGTTAACAAGCAGCCAATTCCAGATGGATCCCAAATCCAAATAATTCCAAGTTGAACAGCAGAGCAAATTGAATAATTAAGTTCTAGAATTGAATAAATTATAATAAGAAATTGAGGAATAATTTGATGTCCACCTTTAGTCGTATTGATGTCTAGAAAAAAGAAAAAATTTGAATTTATTTAATTTAATTAAAAGGAATTTTTAGGGGTAATACCCTTGTCGTCCTCTCTAAGAGAGGACGACCTTGTCGTCCTCTCTGAGAGAGGACGACTAGTCGAATTAGTATAGGTTTCCTGGTACCTCAGAAAGCAGGCGTCCTCCGGCAGAAGCTTTCGGACCAAAGTTGATGAGTCGTCGAACGATAAGTACTAACCACTATACTAACCAGCAAAATTTCTTAAAAAAGATTAAAAATTTGAATATTTGAGGAAAGAAAAGGCCGGCAGGATCCCGTCCCCCAGAGAGAACTCTGGGAGACGGAATCCTGCCGTGCTCGCCATTTGTTGGAGATTCACGAGAAAAATCCAACGTAAAAAACTGGCAAGATGCCGCATGAAAATTATTTCAAAGAAAGTTAACAATTAAATAAGAAATGCCTAGAAAAGCCTCAAAAAATAGTAAGGGAGAAAAAATCCTTAAACTTGGGTAATTAAATGTAATTCCTAGAGTATAAGTTGAAGGAAATTGAATTAAAAGAGTAAAATGTTTATTTCAAAAATAAATACTTAAAACTACATTTTAAATAAATTAAAGCTTAAACAAATTTAAATAGATTAAAAACATTATAAAAACATTAAAAAACAGAAAAATTATATTTATTTTTATTTATTCATTTCTTTATTGATGAGCCTAGGAGGGGGATGTTGGAAAAGGTGAGAAGAGTAAGTGAATGCTGCCGGGGAAAAGATTGTTGTTGTTTTTGTTGTAAAGTAGAAGCCAAGCCTACTCATGGCTAAAAAATAAAATTTTACTTCTTTTCCCATAGGGAAAGAAAGGGAGGAGGAAGGTGATTGGTTGCTTCTCTTAGAGAAGCAACGCTTTGTAAAATATTGTTGCTTCTCTAAGAGAAGCAACCTAGTTATGTCCTTTCTTAGAAAGGACATTAATGTCGCATTCTGCGACAGCAAATACCTAGTTTATTAAAAATAAATCTTTTAAATTAAATTATAATTTTACACACCTGAAAAACCATATTCATTTATATCAAATACATATTCTAATTAAAATAAAATTAATTCATAATTAACCAAAAAATAATATATAAAATTATAAAATTGAATAATAATATATATAAGTACTGAAAAACATTTACTTTCGTCGAGACATTAAGCACCTAGAACTAGCTATGGTTTATAATAAAAGTCTATTAATGTCTAAAATGTTAATGTTTAAATTTATATTAATTACTATTATGTCCTTATTTGCAGACAGTTTTGAAAATAAACCCTGGAAGGGAGAAGAATATGTGTCTACATTATTTCGAAGAACACCAATCCCAATATGGCGGAGGACACCGCCAACGATACTTCCTAATAAAACCGAGAATAATTTGATACCAATATGGAGGAGGACACCGCCACCAATACTTCCTAATAAAACTGAGAATAATTTGATACCAATATGGAGGAGGACACCGCCACCAATACTTCCTAATAAAACTGAGAATAATTTGATACCAATATGGAGGAGGACACAGCCACCAATACTTCCTAATAAAACTGAGAATAATTTGATACCAATATGGAAAAGGACACCACCACCACAAACATTATTTTTAAACAGAGATTTAAATAATTCATGGGTGCTTCAACAAGGTGATAAATTTAGAGTTAAAACATTGAATAAAACTGATGACGAGAAAACTATGAAATGGATTATAAGGGATATATATTATCCAAAAAAGAGAGATTTAGCTAGACAATCAGAAATAAAAAATATGGGACGTTGGATTCTGCGTTGGGACCTTTATGACAACAAGTTCAAATTTGGAAAATCTAATAGAACAGATTACATAATGTATTCAAGATGGCGATTCTTATATGAACCTCCTATTTCAAACATTATCGATTTTTTCAAAAATTTGTAAATTTATTTAAAAAAATATTTTTAAATTTTATCATTTTTTTCATGTAAATTTATAATATATTTAATAAATATGTAAAAAAATAAAATTATGAATAAATTAATCAAAATATATCAAAATATTTCGTTTTTCCCATTGATTTGGTTTACCTTCTATTTCAATCCAAGCTATTCCTCGCTTAGATCTTTCATTGGTGGGCGTAGGAGGTAAGCTTCCGACAGATATCGGAATACTATTGAGAGTAAGTGTTGATGATGACGAAGTTGCATGTGTACGTCGATCCCCGAATTCTGAACAACTTTCTGAATGGGGTGATGTAGGAGCAAAACATACAAGCTCAAGCGGGAAGTATCTTTCGCAAATTCCATCCTTTGTACAAGTTCTTACTATAACACATTGATGAAATGGATATTGGAGTTTTATTTTGTGATGCGCAAAGAAATATGCCGCAACCGATATATTAAATGGATAACTTAAATCGCCGAAGGCCTTGATTAAATGAGCTCCTGATGTTGTAATTCCGTCACATCGAATTGTATATTTCAACCCATTCCTATCTGAATAAGTTGTTTCTATCTTTCCTTTTTCATTTATAAATTTTGCGATTAAATCGGCATTTTCTTGATACATTAGTTTAAATCTCACCAAATAAAGTGGACAATTTAATTTTTTAGAAATATCCTCCAAAATGGAATTCATTTTATCGATTAATTCAGATATTTATTAAATAATCAAATTGTTTAATAAACTGACACGATAAAAGAAAATCTCAGCTTTTTATACTCAAAAAATTTGGCTTGAATATTGGCAACTCCTACAAAATTAAAAAAATGGGCGGGACTTGGAGGAGTATATAAGCCGATAGATTTCCCAACTATCATTCATTTCCTCATTCATAATTTAAAAATATTTAAAATCAATATATAAAAATGAGTGGATCAAAAAAGAAAAGATCCCAAAGCTTGAATTAGCTATTGAGGCAAAAAATGAAAAGGATGAGGAAGATATAATTGAAGTAGTGGAAGAAAAGGAAAAAATCAACAAAGCAAAACCTACTACTTCAAAAGTAAATAATGAGAAAATCAACAGTATAAATCCACGTATTCTGTGGAAACTCGTGCGTATGAAAGATACACCGAGGATTGAAATTAGAATTTGCAGAAAATGTGCCATTGCACTCTATAATAATAAGAATAAGTTCTCTCAAAAGGATAATGGAAATATTGGAATTTGTTTTGAGATTTGTGAAGCATGTGCAAAATTGAACATGCATCTGAAGGATTTTGTTGCTGACTGGGATGAAAAGAATATCCAGAAAATGAAAAAGTGATTAAAGATTTATATTTTTTCATTAAAATTGTTTTTACCTTATTTATTTTTATTTCATTAATTGTAATAATTTAATCTTAGATAAAAATTTTTGAAAGGTTATTTTATTTATTAACATAGAAGAAATTTCTAAAAAATTTCAAATCTGACTTTTACTTAGGCCACGCCCATTTTCAGAGTATAAATACAGAAATATTTCCAATTATCAAACTTCCACCCAAAATTTGAATTCATTTATAAATTTCATAGAAAATGTCTGTAATTGAAAATAATAGTCAGCTCTTGGAAAAAGTGATTCCTGAGGTTTTATTTACGTTGTCTTCTTCTGGTGTGACAATTTCGTCACCACGGCTCTTAACTACACGTTTTGTAGAGTTTGACATGACAGGGAAATGTAAAAGTTGCAAGGGAGAAAATGTGGACATAGATTTTATTGTTACTCCGAAGGATGTAACTTTATATTGCAATCGCCTAAAATCAGAAAAAGTAGTAATGTTCGATCATATTTACGAGATTCCTCAACAGTGTGTCTTTCGGGTTAAATCAAAAGGCAAGAATTTCAATATTTTACACAAGGAACAAATTTGGAATAAAAAACAGTTTATCAACGGAAATGAACAAATGACTGTCAAGGAATTTTTGTCAAAGTTCTCACAGAAGCAGGTGCAAGTAGATAAAGAAGAAACAAAAGGAAATATAAAGACGGATGATAAAGAAAATATATCAGAAGTAAAAAAAGAAAAAATTATCACCTCTTAACCATTTATTATTTTTAATTTTCAACAAATAATTTGAACATGAATTTTAATTTATTTTCTAATAAAGATTTAAAACTAAAGCTTCCATTTGGTTGTATTATTAGCGGGCCAAGTTCAACTGGTAAAAGTACATTTGTACGAAAATTAATTTCAAATTCTGATCAACTTATTGACCCTATCCCAAAATCTATTCTTTACTGCTATGGTGAATATAATTCTCTTGTTCCCGAGCTACAGCGAGTTGGAATCTCAGTTTATGCCGGAGTTCCACCTGAGGATCTTATTAAAAAACAAGAAAAACCTTCTATAGTCATTCTTGACGATTTAATGTACACAATTGACGAAAAATATTTATCGGAACTTTTTACAAAGAAATCACATCATCTTAATTTTGGCATAATATTCATAACTCAGAATCTATTTGAGAAAAAACTCAAAGTCGCACGTCAAAATTCTATGTATATTGTATTAACTCGCGCACCTAATAGTGCATTGGCCGTTCGCAATTTAGGAGTCCAACTATTCCCAGGAAGATTGAATTATTTTCTAGACGCATATCGACAAGCTACAAGCAGCAGTAATTATTCATATCTTTTTATCGATTTACACCCCTCATCAGATCCGATACTTAGGCTAAGAACAAATATATTTATAGACAAAGAATCAGAAGACATCTACAATTCACCAAACATTATATTTTTATCCAAAAATTCCTCTAATTAAAATCATGCCTACAAATATTAGCCAACTTGTCAAGGACAACCTACTTTTTCTCAAACAACTCGCAAAAACACGATCACTAGCTAAACGAAAACACATTTTAAAAAAAGCTTCAACTGACCAGTTAATCTCTCTCACTGAAATTTGTTTCAATATTGTACGTGATCAATTTAAACTAACGAAAAGACAAAAATCTCGTCTTCTACCATTTGCCGATTTTGTTCGTCGTGTGAGTAGGCTAAAAACAGAAAGAGGAGCAAGACGTACAGTTATACAAAGAGGAAGCGGTTTACCAATAGGATTGTTTCCTGCCCTTCTAACCCCAATCATTATCGAATTAACAAAAACTTTAACAAGCAATTAATAAAGATGGCAAATAAATTTATATTAATTCCTGAATATATATATCGCGGACTACTTACTCAACCCTTACCAGAAACAGGAAATATCAATTTGGATTTTACTAGAGAAAGTTTGGAAAATATCAAAAGACAAAGTGGTGACTCAGAATTAAAAAACATAAATTATAACCAGGAATTAAGACGTTATTTACACATGTTGAAGGAGCAAAATGAGAGACCAATGAATGTTTCTGTAAGACAAATGTAAGATCCTGCCCTAGAGCAAATTAAAAAATTATTACCACTACTCCAAACAAACACCAATGAAAATCGTCAAGTTACCGAAAATGCACAAAAAGATTTTAATCAAAATATTGCCACACCAAAATTTTCCCAGTTAGATGAAGGTAAAAATATAAAAGAGGATAATCTAAGTATGCACAATGCCGAGGAGGAACTACCAGAAACTAAAGGGAAAATTGAGCCAAATAGGACAAAAATAAAAGAAAAAACAAATGAAATTTTTGAAAGTATGAAACATGAGAATCTTGATAAATATGATGTGAGAACAGATGGGAAGATTTTAAATAAGGGAGGAAAAGAAATACAGGGAAGTAATGCAGAAAAGTCTATAGAGTGTATTCTTCGAACAGGAATAATTGGGAAATTGAGATGGGGTGAATTGACACCTCCAGGAACTTCAGTTTTAGAAAATAAACTAAAAAGTGATAATAAAATTTGGCCACTGATAGAGAAGGCACGAGAAAGTTGTACTCCAAAAAGAACTAATACAAAGCAAAGTAGAAAAATTGTTGAAACAAAAGAAATATCTGAATCAAAATGGAGACCCCCAGCAGAGTGGAAATGATATTGGATAAACTTTACAATGATCCGGCGAATCCGGCAGGATTTGCTGGTGTAAACCAGTTATGGACAGAGGCAAGAAAGAAAGATGCAAGTATTAAGAAGAAGGATGTTGAGGAATACTTGGAAGGACATAGAACTTATACAATTCACCGTCCTAGACGCGTACACTTCAAAAGATCAATAACATATCCTTCTGGATATATGACAGATGTTCAGTGCGACTTGGCAGATTTTCAAAAATTATCGCGGCAAAATAATGGAAAGAAATATGCACTTGTGGCAATAGATGTTTTAAGCAAAAGAGTTTTCGCTGAACCTGTTCGCACTAAAAAATCAAATGATATGATTGATGTATTTGAAAAAATTTTGTCAAGAATGGAAATGCACCCCCACCGTATTTTTAGTGATAAAGGAACTGAATTTTGCAGCAAAGAAATTATGAATTTTTTCAGGAAAAAAGATATTGAAAAATACACGGCAACTTTCTCAGAAGTTAAAGCGTCCCTAGCTGAACGATGTATACGGAACATTAAACAGAGATTATACAGATTTATGAGCGAGAAACATACATTAAAATGGACAGAAGCTTTACCTAAAATAGTTGAAGCAATAAACCATTCAAAGTGTAGGGTTTTAGGTGGATTAAGGCCAGTTGATGTAAGCTTTAACAATGCAAAGGAAATTAGAGAAATGGTATTTGGCCCTATTGGCAAGAATAAACCTAGAAAAAATCCACGGTTTAAAGAAAATGATCATGTGCGTATAAGCAGAAATAAAAATATTTTTTCGAAGGGTTATCTCCCAAATTATAGCGATGAAATTCTTCAAATAGATCTTGTTAAAAAGAAGGCTAATCCCAACAGATACCGTGTCCGAGACGATAATGGAGAATTATTTAAAGGATACTTCTACCCTGAGGAATTAATCAGAGTGAGGAAGGATGAGAATACCAGCTACAGGATTGAGAAGATTATTAAGAGCAGAAAGAAAAAAGATGGAGGAAAAGAATTTTATGTTAAATTTTTTGATTATCCCCAGCCCCAGTGGATAAATGAAAATCAATTTGTATAAAAGGCCAATTGTTTCATTCCCTTTAAATCATTTGTAATCATTTTTCACTTCTATTGTTCAAATTATTATTATTTTTATCGTTAAATAAATAATGGCTAATACATTCTTTGTTGTTCTTCCTAGTAATGTTAGTGACTACCCAGATAATAAACCCAATAAGTATCGAGTGCATCTCCCTAAGCCAATAGAATTTCAAGGTGGAAACTGGTTATGTGGGCTCTACAGTATACAATACCCACAGTCATGGGCTGCAACTATTGGCACTGACGTTAAACAATGGATCGAAATTAATTACAATAACAAAAAACCACATAGAATTGGAATTCCCAAAACAACACAATTAACACCCAACGGACTCAGCTTCTTTTTAAAACTTGTATTATCAAATAAGGAAAAACCTAGGAAAAGACGTGATTTATCAATAGATGCTTTTGGTGATGAAATTATTATTGACCCAGAAATTAATTTAGTTGTGGACCCAGCTAAGAAAAGACGAAGAAGGGAGGCAAGTGAAGTGGATTCTGTGCCATTATGGATGAAGGAATTTTTTAATCAGTATCCTCACAATTATTGGGAAGCCATACGCGATTATGAGCAAGAATTAGAACAACATAAAGTTAAGGTTGAAGAAAAAACAAACCAAGTCCTTAATGAAGAGAATGTTATAAAGAAGGAAGAATTTCAACAAGAACTTGATCACCTTCATTCCCTTTCAGAAGATAAAAAGAAAGAAATTCGTCTTTTAACAGAGGAAGCTAATAAGAGAGATAGGCGTGATGATCGACTTATAGCAAATCAGTTTTTTGAACAACACCCAGATGATTATCACGAGCAGGTGATAAAGATGGAAATAAATATAATAGTAAGATACATTGAACTAGAAGATAAAGTTAATGAGAGCAGGGAGGAAGGCGGTAAAAATGTTCGTTCTGGAGAAGAAATTCAAAGGTTTATAAATTCAATAAAGCGTATGCGAAAAAACTTGGAAGCATTGGAATCTGCCATAATTGAAAGAGAGATTAAAATTAGTACGGATGAATTTCATCAGCAAAATTCAAATACACACTCAGAATTTGTCCAAAAATTTTTTGACGACCATCCTGTGGATCATTGGACAGCTTTAAAGAAAAATTTAGGAGATCTACAGGAATTGCACAGGCAGATTAGGGAAAAACGAGATTTGCATTCACAAGAACAGGATAAGGAAGAAAAGAATAAATTAGGGAAGGAAATTGACAATTTAAGTAAATTGGCTTCCTACAGAAGAAATAGATTTACAGCGATACATCATGCGGCCTACAAGAAATGGAAAAATTTTGAGCTGCCAATTCCGCCAACTAAGAATGAAATTAAGGAAATGCAAAAAATTGAAGAGAAAACTCATCCAGAATATTTGGAAGATGCCTTAAAAGTAAACGATCAAGGCAAACCAGTGCCAATTCCTGCTCCCGTAATTACAGATGAAATGGTTGAAGTTGTCAAAGATAGGCATGGGTATGAGCAGGAGAAGGCCAGAGAGTCAGAGGAAAATGAAAGAAAAGATAAAGAGTTGAAAGAAAGCAAAGAACAATTAAAGCATGCTAGAAGAATAGATAAATATGGGCAACCTATACCCCTTGAGCAACCAATAGATGAAGAGGAAGATACAGTACCTGATGAGGAAGGTTTCGAAAAAGAGGAAGAAGTTTGGGATGAGAAAAGTAGGGAAAGCCAAGTTTTAGATTTGGATTCCTCAGAAGAAATTATACCGACAGAAGAGATATTTGAGGAGCAAAAGGATGAGCAAAATACTGACGATCTGATAAATGAGAAGACAGTTACTATGATTGAAGAAAAAGAATCTCAGGCAAAAGATTTGTATTCTGACATTGAATTTGAATATTTGGACAGTATTGATCGATTTAGAGTAGTTTTCAACAATCCTGAGATTAGAAATATTGTTATCTCTTCACAATTATGCTATGTTCTCGGCTTCCCCATGGGGCCTTTGGTAAACGGTCAAATTGGAAAATATGGAATTGATCTCAAAGGAGGATTTACCAGCTTTGCTGTTTATTCAAAAGGGTTAACAAACACTGTAATTATGGGAAATTCGGTCAGTTCATTACTTAGAATTGTGGCTGTTGAAAATAGGTCTGGCGGTGTTGTAGAAAGAGTATATGATCAACCAATGTTCATACAAGTGTTACCCAGAGAGATTAATGAAATTGAAGTTGAACTAAGATGGATGAACGGAAGTCTTGTAAAATTTGATCATGGAACTGTAATCATTACTCTAATGTTTAAAAGAATGATAAGATTTTAATTAATTAATAATATTTTTTAAAAATGTCAAATTTTATTTATTTTTTATCATTTTAATAATAAAAGAAAAAACAAATTCGTCTGGATTTGAATGATTTAATAATAGGGATAGAAATTTTTTATAAGAAAATCCAGAGGAAATAAAATAAATAAAAGTGATACAATGTTGACCACAAGTGGGAAAAAGAGGGTTTTGAAGGGGTACATTATTTATTACACGATTTGGAAATTTGGATATAAAATTTTTTATTGAAATGGGGGGTTCGGGGAGTAATAATGAATCAAATATTAATATTTTTTCTTGGTTTTCTATGAAAAATGCAATCCAATGTGATCCATTTTGAGAAGACTTCTCAAGGTTGACGACCATTGAACAAGGGTATTTTCGGACTTCCTGTGGGATTTTATCTGAGGCAAAGCATCCAATAAAATAACTTCTAGTTATTCTGTTGTGGAACAGAATTTTCTCGATTTGTAAAGTGTCCATTTCCGTCGAGGAAGGGAATGTTTGAATCTTTTCTTCGAATTTCTCCAAGTTCAATGTCAATGTTGTTGTTGTTTTTAATTCTTATAAATTTTCTCAGTTGATAGGTTAAGGCTGTTGCTAGCAATAGAACCCAGAGTACAATTAATGTATAACAATAAATAGTTTGAGCGATTGATGTTTCTGATGAAGGAAATTCGTTGCAAGGGGAAGGAAATTGAACATTTTCCACGTGTTCCATAGACCAAAAATCCAAAATTGTAATATTTTTCTCAGGGTTAAACTTAGATGCTAGCCCAATTGAGTTTTGTACTCTTTCAGGAATTCTTGGGAATTTTGATGTAGAGGAATTAATAATTTTATTTGATATAGGTGGAATAGTATTAGCGTAATAGCCTATACGTTCTCTTAATTTTTCTCTATACTCTGGATTTTCATCCTCATTGGACATATAATATTGATGTGTGAATTTATACAGAAAGGAAAACAAAATTATACAAACAAAGCATAAATCAATTTTTATAGTAATGTGACACATTTTTAAAATGAAGTTGGAGATTAAAAATGAGGAAAATTATGGGTATTTATACTGAAATATCTGTGGAAATAGTTCTATTCCTATCTAACATTAGCAGCGAATCGATTTCTCCCATTGCTACAAGTACAATCCCACCACTTGGAACTGGTTCGTTGAAGGTCATCCTTATACTTGTTGTACCATTCTTTATTAAATCAAACATTTCTGGTCCATTATCTTCCTGACTATTTGTGAGGTTAAATACGAAGAAGCAATATCCTGCATATGCATACCGAAACATTGATATACCGTTACTTTCTAGCGATCCCGCGTACCCTACTGCCTCTTGCATGTCATGATAAATTCTGGCGTAGTTTCCTTTTGAAAAATCAAGGGAATAAGGGGCTGCTGGAAAGGTTACTCCCCCAGCAGTTATGGAAATATCTCTCAAATTAAAATGTTGGAAATAAAAAGGCGTTGTTCTTTGACGTCCTACAAAATCTTTATTATCAACCATTCCCAGTATGATTCGTCGAGGTACTTGATCCGTCCATAGGTTAGCATTAAATTCTGTTCTATTTTCACTGATGAATAAGGATTTGAGAGATGTTTTTCTTATCGGGTATCGCGCTGGCTTTATTTCAAGTTTCTTAGCAATATCAAAAGCTAAACTATCCATCAACTCAATCTTTTTTACATATAATTTGCAAGCCACAATTTCTAGATGATATTTTGGGGCAGTGTCCCAGGGAGCACTAAGTAGGAAACTTGATTCATTGGGTAGGAGTTCAATATCAACTTCACATTGATTCACTAAATATCTTGGTTGATTGCAAATATCAACATCCAATTTAGCCATAAATTGTGCACTACGAGGATTTCCATCTTCGTCTAAGAATAATTTTTTCCTTGATTTAATTCCATATCCATTTGAATCAACTCCAGGATAGGTTTGTGTGGCTCCATCATCATAATATCCCGCAACAGAAAGATAAGAGTTCTTCACACTTTGTGGGTAGGTTAGTTCGTAGTCAAAAATACTTTTGTAAGCCATGAGGGAGTTCCCTTCAAAAACCTGAGTTCCATTAATATGCATGCGACAATTTTTCCAAATTGTATGACCTATAAGCTGTACTGTGGCCACATTATCATCTTTTCCTATATCAACAAGTTTCCCATCTTTATCTTCTTTCCTAATCCTAAGTTCAGTAAAAACATAAGTTTTGGCTAAATCAATATAATTTGTAGTCGCATGAATTTTAAAATGAAATGGGGTGATATTTACAGGGTTAAGTGTGAGTAATTCAATAAATGATGAGTTGCTAATACTAACATTCGTATGGGGAGTTTCGAAAAACGATAAGGCATTTGTTATTGCGTTGCCAGAATCGCGATCTATTTTCTGATGAGTAGACATTTTTATTTAATAAAGTCCGAATGTATCTATTTTTTGACGTTTCTTTTTTGTGGTACCAGAGGGATGTTTACCAATAATGAGTTGATGACCTTTTTCTTTCGAAAATGTTTGATGAGGTTTAACTTTTCTTTTAAGTCCTTTTTGATTAGCCCTAGCACGCAATCCTGTTCCAAACTGCTTTGGAATTCCACCCTTCTCAAGTAATCTGTCCAATCCTCGTTTTCCTTCACTTATAACTGTTTGCTTAAAATTATTATTAGAATTTTCACTACCATATTCTGGATTCCCCACACTTTCTAATATTCTTCCACCCGTATCCAAAGCTTCTTTTGCTACAGCTGTACCAGCACGTTTTGCATATGGTAGAAGAAAACGCCAAAAATTCCTAAGTACATCTCCAACACCCCCACCTGCTTGTCTCCCGTATCCACGCTGATAAGGATTAAGTCCGCGAAAATAGTAATAATTTTCATCAGCTCCTCCACCTGTTTGACTTGTAGGTGCATGATGGTCATCGTATCCGACTGTCCGAGGGTCAAAGGGAAAATGGACCATAATTAATTTAGAATAAATAAGATTATAAGATAAAGATAATATGAATATTAATAAATTAGGTTAAGTAAAATTATGAATAGAACTTTAATGTTAGACAAAGTAAGATAATTATAAAATCGAATATATTTAAATTAATTACTGATTTAAAATTTTTAATTATTGTGTTAAAAGAATATAGAAAATACGTCTTGAATTAATTACTTAAATTAATTTTATTTTTATTCCTTAAAATAATTTTAAATTTGCAATCACAACCAATTGTAATAGTCACACCCAGTTTTAAATAGTAAAATTTTTTAATCTTAGATTGTATGAAATTTTAAAATTTTTGAAAATTTTTTAAATCTATAGAAAATGCCTTAAGTAAACTAAAAAATGAAGATTTTACTGTAAAAGCGTTATTTTTTTAAAATTTTCCCGAAACTGACCTTGGGGGAGACAAGTAGTCAATTATTTTTTCTTTATTTCTTCTTTCTAAATCGATTCCGTCAGAAATTTGATTATTTTAAAATTTAATAGGTTCTATGATTTTTGATCAAAAATGTTGCTTATACCCCTTTCAATAGCATCTCACCTATTAATTAATTTACTATCACTTGTAACTTGTCACATGTCAATCAAACAACTTGTCACTTTAAAATTTCCCGCTTTCCTGTAACACTTGGATTAGTTTTAAGTGGGAAAAGAGAAATATATTAGCGGGAGAATATTTGAAATCCTTAGTTTTCCTTTGATTTGCCAACATGTACCACAAAATATCAGGTAGAATAAGTGGAACAAATAGAGAGATTTTAAGTGGGATCGGCAAAATTGCCAACTTTCCCCTTGATCTTTCCTCATCTGCCGCACATTTTCTTCAGCTATAGCTTGCCAAAGTTATTCCCTTCCCACACCTTCCAATATTCTTTTTGTGGACGGAAGGGTGGTACCTTAATAACTTCAAAGGAGGTGACCAAGGTCACCTCCTTTCCACCGACCCCCTTTCCTTCAACCCCCATTTGTCAATCACCCCTTTCCTCCAACCCCCATTTTTTATTCACCCCCTTTCCTCCAACCCCCATTTTTTATTCACCCCCTTTCCTCCAACCCCCATTTTTTCAAATGGGACGTTGGGGACACAGGGGGTGGGGTAACTACTATCAGCGTATGATCAAGATTGATTAGGAAAGATTGAAGGAGATCTGAATGATTTTGGACGGGTTATTTCCTTAATTATGTACCTAGATTAATATTCCTTATAGTATGGCCAAGACTGCTATTTTTGAAGTAGAAGTCAGTTTAGATGCTTGAAAGTACTCAAAGTCTCGATAACCCTCCAAAACCCAATATCCCTCCAAATGTACTTGATCCCACTATATTTCACCAAAATTCCACGATTTGATAAGCAATAGGACCCAACTGTGTAGGAAATTTTGATTGCATTGCACCTATCTTAATCAAAATTTGACTATTTAGTCCCGAGACAAAAACTTTTGAATCTTATATTGATACGTAGAGGAAAATCCACTATTAAAATTCTAAAATATCGAATTTTCCAAAAAAAAGTTGGTCGAATTGCCAATTTTCCCTATCAACCATCTCAATCTCAACAATCCCAATCTCAATTTCTGACCTATGAAAAATAGAATGGCAGCCTCCATTTGAATGGCACCTCCAATTGAATGACAATTTGTTGGGGTATTGAAAAATAGAATGGCTGCCATTCTATTAGAATAAATACGGTATATACGATTTACCTGGTATATACGATTTACCGCTTCGATCTTCAGGATTGTCTTTATTTATTCTTATTTGGTTGAAAATAACTACTAATGCTTACTATAATTATGCAAATCCTTAGATTCGCGCAATTTATTCATTTTCTTCAATTCTGGCACTTTTTTCCTTTATTTTTTTACTTTTAAAAGAGTCGCAGTGTCAAATGATGCTAATAAGCCTCCCTTTTCTTTTTTTACTTAACAAAAGTTTAGCTTGAGCGCCCCAAGAAATAAAAAAGGACAGGGAATTTCATTAACCCATCGATTCCCCTCATTCTCTCTCTCTCATTTCCTTCCTTCCTTTCACCTCCTCCTCTCATTTAGACTTTCCACACAGTTTAAGGAAGGGAATGTTATAATAATGTTTGGAAGGGGAAGAGGTGTTCATATCCATGGTTGACTGGCGCGCGTTTTGTCCAGAAATTTTATTTTTTACTAAAGACTGGGCAAAATCTTTTTTAAAGAAAAAAATTTTCTTTAGTACAAAATTGAGATTTTAAATTTATTATCGTAAGAATTGATATATCAATTTTTAAGGGAAATTTTTTAACTAGGGGGAAATTATTTCATTCTTATGACTTTCTCTCTCATAATTTTTTTATTTTAATTAAATTTTATTTTTTTTTGCTTAATATTAAATTTGAAAAATAATTTTATTTGTTGTAAAATAATTAAAATTAATTTAATATTAATGTTTAACAATTTTCTTAAAACTCTTACTTACTCTAGGTATTTAATTTTTTGAATAAAAAATAAGAATTTATTGAATAATAAAATTTAATAATTTAGTTACTATTGGTCTTATTTCTTTCACGCATCAATTTTATTTTTGAATTTAAAATAATGTAAATGGATTCTTGTGGATTCTATAAATAGGGTTGGCATTTCCTGATATCCGGAACAAAAAATCCGGGCATTCAAAAGTTTAGTTCATAAAAATGGAATAAATCTGTCCTCTTGATCAGAGGTGGGGCGGAAGGTTTCAGAGCTGTCGAATGTCGGAAGAGCCGGAAATCAATTTTTTTCGGTAATCGGAAGGAAAAAACGTCGGAAATCGAAATTGATTTTCCAGAATTCTCAATGCTTAAAAATGGAATATTCCCCCTATCAGCGATGCTGATAGGGGGAATAATGGCTTATTTCCCCTTGTGTTGTCTCGCCAGAAATTATATCTGAGACGCTCGCCATAAATTTTAATTTTATATCACTAGCTTATTTTTGTAAAATTAACTCCTTTCTACATATCATTTTTATCACCTACTTAATACTTAATTAATTATCAAATTTCTCGTCCTCGCATTGCGATGAAAATAAAAGAAATGCAAAATTTGGGGAACTATGTAGATTACCATAATTTATTATTTTTAATTTAAAAATTCAATTAATTATTAAAATTAAAATTTTTTTCTAATTTTCAAAAAAAACTTTTACTAATTTCTCCTTTTAAAACCCCCTCTTCTAGACCACCCACTAATTTCTATAGTGTAGCTTCTTCCATTTTGTATAAAATAAAAGAAATTGCGTGACAAATAAGGTGACAAAAATTTGTTTTTCTTTTCTCGTCTTCTTGTCATTTCCAGAGAAAACAAACATTTCCGCTCTTCTCTAAACTTTTCTAAAAACAATTAAAAAATACTGGAAGAAAATGAGAAGAGTATTTAACGTTAAATTAAATTTATTTTTTAATTTTTGTTTGGAGAATTTGTATTTTTAATTTATTTTCGAATTTACTGCTGCTCTATTTTTCAATCTCCACCAGAAAACTGGCTCAAAAGTCGGAAATCGGAAATCAAAATTTTTTTCAGAAATCTGAAGAAAAAAAACGTTGGAAGTTGGAATTCCGTCCCACCTCTGATCCCCACTCAAAGGGCCGATGAAATAAAGAGATCCTTTAACTATCGACGACCTCTATATTACCTATATACATAAATTCCGGCATTTTTAGTTATCTTAATGGGAGCCCTAATCGTTTTTTTTGGTATCATCAGCAGACTTTCTACTAGAGTAAAGACGTTGATTTTCTTTTGCTAAAAATTCTCAAAAAAATCTAAAATTTAATTTATGATTTAATTTTGTGTGTTTTCCCTTTTATTTGAGTCTTCCTCCTTTAAAATATTTTTTTAATTTTTCAAGTTTCCGGTTGTTTTTGTTCTTTTTATTGACCTTATTCCTTTGTTTTTCTACTCTTTTTAATTGCCTACATTTACCCAAGAAAAATAAACTTAAAAATCTTTTACTTCTTTTCAAGTTGTACTTTTAATTTAAAGTTTATTTTCTCCAAGTTTCAACTTTAATTTATTCAAGTTTTTATTTTCAAGTTTTATTTATATTTAAAGTTTTCAAGTTTTCTATTTTCCAACTTTAATTTTTCTAAGTTTTGTATTTTCAAGTTTTGTATTTCAGGTTTATTTTTCCAAGTGTTTATTCTATCAGGCTTATTTAAAGTTTATTTTCTACAAGTTTATTTTTTAAACCATTATTTCAAGTTTTATTTAACCAACTTTTTTTTATTTTATTCAAGTTTTATTTTTAAAGTTTTATTTTCTTGTTTCTATACTCCCCAATTTTAAAACTGTTGGAAAAAAAGTTTTTTTTATTGTTTTACTTTTGTCATTCCTTTTTGCCTAAAGCTAATTGCTTCCATAAAAGTGGCACAGTTTTAATTTTCTTTTTTTAGTTAATGTGTGAGGGAGAGAAAAATAAAACAATTTATGTACATTTTTAAATGTTAAATTAGAAATTTTTTTTAAATTTTTTGAAAAAATTCTTTTTTTAATGACCAGCAAATTTATTTTTATTTTTAATTATTTTTTATTTTAAATATTTATTTGAATTTTTTATTAAGAGTTTTCTTCCCATAATTTAAATTGCCAAACTGACCCGAGGACATCGTTTATTTAGCTCTAAAATATCTCGAAACGGCTCGACCTGAAGCGATAATTGTCTGTACCGGAGATAGGGTCTCTTGAAGAAATAGAGCTGGGTCTGGACCAAGGCCTATATATACCCAGAGTCCAGGCCCAGGCATTTTTAGACCTTCCTGTGTTTTTCCTGGACTACAGACCCAGGATCCGGCCCAGGTCAATAAATCAAACCCGGAACCCAGGAACAGGCCCAGGCTTTTCAAAAAATCTCGACCTTTTTTTATTCCTTTAAGGTATTCCTTTTTGGTTTCATTATCCCTTTAAGTACAAGTTAATAATCCCGAAGTTAATTAATTAAAAAAAATTTTTTATTGATTCATTTTATTTTTAAATTAATTAAAAAATAATTTTAGTTAAATATAAGTATATTTCTCTCAATATAATCCAAAATTAGCAATAAATATTAAAAAATCTTAGAGACAGAAATAATAGTTTTAAATCTTCCTTTTTTTGTTTAACATTTAAAAATAAATTATATGCTAGTTATTTTCCCTCCTTTTTATCCCTTTTTTCTAAAATAATGTGAAAGAATATTAGCCAATATTTTGCGCAATAACGCGAAGATTGTGTTGGTTTTTGAAAGCTAGTCTAAACTCACGACTTACCTAACTAAAACTTAGGGGCTCTATACGCACATCGTGTCGGCTTGATATTTTTTCCTTACTTTTTTTACTGGGTATTTTCCCAACTTTTTATGTTTGTGATGGTTGCCATAAGAAAAAACAAACATTTTTCTTTTAATTTTTTAGAAATGCTTTAAAAATTGCTAACTGTCCGTCTTCGTCCGTGTTTTGTCTGTCCGAGTCCGTCTGTCTTTTGTAGAAATTTCCTTACAGCAAAATCACAAACATCAAAAATGTAGAGAAACATGACCATTCCGAGCTACTCAAAAAAAGTAAGGAAAAATATCAAGATGGAACGATCTGCGTATAGGGTCAACTTAGGTATGAAACGGAGAGAATAAAAAACGGAAAAGGAAGGGCCAAAAACGAATTTCGAACTGAATTCGGCGGAAGCCTGAAGCGTAAGAGAGCACTACTCTGTTAAACTTCCGCCCAAAAAATTAAAAAAAAAACTTCCACATGCTTCGGCAATGACTTGTTCGGGAACGAGAGAAAATCTCACCTGATGTGCTAGGAACTATTGCCCAAAATTCAATTTTGTATCCAAGTAAAAATGTGGGCACTTGGAAAATTCTTGCTTATTTCTATTTCTTATTTAATTCTCCATCATATAGTTTTTATTTGCTCTCATTATCTTTAATTTGAATGATGCTAAATATTATAAAAATTTATGCCCAATTACTTTCGAGTTATTATCTATTGACTCTGTTTTTATGAACTTGTAAATCCGGGCCCTGACCAGTATTCAAACCATTGGCCACGCATTTCGTCTAAATAAAAATTGTTCTAAAATTAGTTGCGTGCCTATAAATCCGTCATTTATTCCAAATATAAATTCTTTATTTAAAATTGTTTTACATGTCTAATAGGTAGTTGGAAAATAAAACAAAAATAAATAAATAAATACTTCCTCCTTTGGACTTTTATTTTAAAAATATTTTCGAATAAATTATTTTTAGAATATTTTATTAATTCCGTCATTAATGTGTTTGTATGTGGTGTACTTGGAATAAATTAAGAGAATGGAAGATTTACATAAAGTTTATTTTAAGGATTTTTTTGATTTTAAAGGAAATCTCTCTCTAAGAATAATTTTCATATCAAACAGAATTCGAATTCAAAAAATTCATTTTCCTAAATAAAATTAGCTTTCAATTCCAAAAAATATATGTAATGTAACTTCAGTTCTGGTTGAAAATGGTTCTAAAATTTTAGCAGTCCACAGTCTTGGAATCTAGACCGTTTGTTAATTTGTGACCATTGTTCGTAACCGTGTTTTGTTTGTTTTTGACCGTTTGTTCTAGGTTCCGAAACTATAGACTGCCAAGATTTGAGGAAGCATTAAATGATTCATTAGATCCATGTAATTCTCGTTATTCGACATTAAATAGGATTTTTTCAGTTAATCGTGACCTCTAATAATTAAATTATTCCAAAAAATTTTTTAACTTTTAGTTTAAAAAAATAAATGAATAAAATAATTAATTAATAAACAATGGTTCAATTACCTTTAAATATTATAGCAACGGGAAATGATTTTATTGGAGATAATTTAAATAATAATTCTTTAAAATTTATTTCTTCTCAAAAATTTTTATTGGCAGATATTCTTAAAGTGATTTAGAAATTTTCAAAAAAATTTGTAAAAATTTCCCAGGCCTCAGCTTTATTCCTTTTGGTGCTGTGGACAATTTTAGCAAATTTTCTAGTTTTTATTGTGCTTTATAAAAATCCACGTATTTTTAAAAGTATTAAAAAAGTATCCAAAATTAATTTAAATAAAGGTCTTCAAACAGTTCCAAACCTTTTGGTTGGAAATTTAGCCTTATCTGATTTTTGCTTGGCGCTGATTGTACTTCCTTTATCGAGTGTTTATGCTTGTGCTGGTTAGAAGAAATTTTTTGATTTGAATAGAAATTTTGGGGCAGACACGCCCGGTGCTTCGATTCTTTGTCTCATTCTCGTACCATGAGTTTCACCGAAACCGAAATTTTGACCGAATCCGGAACCGGATCCTATTTGAGTTTCGGAGCCCGCAACCGGAATCTCTATTACCTACCGAAACCAAAATACGCCGGAACTTTCCGGAACCAGAACCGGAACTTCCGGTGGAACTCTAATGAGTACGATAATATTACAATTTGCGAAGCACTGGTACGACAGTCTTAAACCAATTAATTTTCTCTTTGGATAATAATCTAATAACTACAGATACCTAATTATGACAATAATTTTTAGGCGAATGGCTCTTCAATGATACTCTTTGTCAAATTTTTGTATCCGGTTATTTCTTTGATTATTATTGGCTATTTATAACCTATTCATTTTTAAACATGACCATTTTCAGCTGATATTCTCTGCTCTACAGCCTCAATCTGGAATCTTTCTATTGTCGGGCTCGATAGGTGATTATTAGATTTTCCAGATTACTGTACTTTTCTCTCTCTCTCTCAGATATTGGGCAATAACTTCTCCAGTTGCTTACCTAAATAAACGAAACAAAAAAACAGCTTGTATAATGATTGTTACTGTGTGGTCATTCTCTGCATTAATAAGTTTAGCTCCGTTACTCGGCTGGAAACAAGTTGCTGAACATGGAAATTTAGTGGAATTGAATGGAACTTGGCAATGTGAGAGAAGAAAAATACCATCTTTTCCTGTTTTTTTCCTCTCTAACTGATTATACTGTCGAACCTCTTTATAAGATACCCTCAATATTAGGTAGACCGAGTGTAGGGAGGAGCTGACTAGGCAATGCACCCTATCTAAAATACACTACATTATAAAATAAAAATTTCAAGCCTCCAAGATGTAGCTTACAGCGAGGTTCGACATATCCAGATTTTTAATATAGCCAGGAATCAGCTCTAAAAATAATAATTTTTATATTAGGCACATTCCTCGATTTACCCTCCTACACAGTTTACTCTGCTACTGGTTCCTTTTTTATTCCAACACTCTTAATGTTCTTCGTTTACTTCAAGGTGTATATTTCCTTTATAAAATTCTGAAAAAAAATTATTTTTTTTTCTCAGATTTATCAAGCATTTGCTAAACATCGAGCAAGACAAATTTACAGGCAAAAGGTCGGATATTTCTCTTTATTTCCCCTATGCTTTTAAATATTTTCTGCTTAATAAATGCAGTGACCTTTAACATTTTCCAAAAAAATTAAAAAAAACTTTTCCTTAAATCCTTAGTTAAATTGCTTCTGTACTTTTTAAATATTTAGTTGGCCGTTTCATCAAGGGTATGTTTCGATATTTATTTTTGTTAGTGATCGACAAGTTTGGTCTTTTTCGAATTTTTTCTCTTATATAATATACACTCTCTCGCTTTTCTCTAACCATTTGCTTTTAAACGGAAAGATTTATTATTAAATATTTCCGGATTTGATTAGATGAGAGTAAATATATGATGAGAGAGACAATAAAAGACAAAACCGATCAAAAGATTTCTTTGTGATTTTACTTGCGCACAGCTTTCATTTACTTATATGTATGTACTCTTGTCTGTGATTGTAATTGTGCATTGTTCTTTCTAATTAATCTCAACTATTTTGGACCTCTATATTGTGTACTCTCTATTTAATGGACTTTTTAAAGTTTCCTTGACATCATCTGAAGGATTCTTATCTAGAAAATAACATCTATTTTAGTTAAACCCTCTATATAGTGAACGATTTTCTCTCTTTATAGTAGACAAAATAGAGGTGTCCTATTTTACATTTTTATTTTAAAAATTCTTGTCGAACTAATTCCTGTTTTCCCAAAATTAATATTTTTAGGTAATTCGAAGGCATATCGAATCGACCATTCTTCATGAAATTAGTCACATTTTGCCAACTGTGAGATTAAAAATAGTTATTTAAAAAATTAAATTAAAGTCTGATGAATTTGCAAAAGATGCCGATGAAGATGAGGACGATGAAGAGGAGGTTGTGGATAGACCTCCTTATTTTGAGGATGAGGAATGTGTTTGTAGAAATCTTAATGAAAATGGTATTTACTATAAAGTTCATTCGCTATGGGGTTTAGTCGATTGGGGGAATTATCATAATCACGTTTTTTGTATCTTTATAACAATTTGACTCTACTTTTAAACTAACTAGAAATAATCAACCCATTAATCTGAAAAAAATTGTGGTATCCTAAAGAGGATAGATCACCTACACATAGGTGATCTAATTTTATTTATTTTATTGAGATATCCAACTGTCTAAAACCTCTTGATTTAAATTTCAGGTTCAAGTTATTTCTGGTTTTAGGGCTAGAATTAACTCCCGTATTAGGAGCAAAACATTTTTAAAATTGTTTTTTATTTGCTAAATATTTTGAGATACAAGGAGGGCACACTCCACTACAGCAGCTCCAGTCCTTCCTCTACAACACTCTATAATCTATGAGGAAGAAGAGGATGTTAGTATTGAGGATTCTCCCGAAAAAAGCGAGAAATCTGATAAAAGTGCTGATTCTTCAAATAATGAAGAGGTAATTCTCTCCTTGCTTGCTTTTATCCATAAATTTTATGCACGAGACACAGAACTTGGAATTTCTATTTTGATTATTCCAAAGATTCAGAGGAAGAAGCTTTCCTAGAATCTGTAGAAAGTCTCTTCAAAATCTGAAGATTAATTAAACAGATTTTATATAGAATGCACTCTGTGAACAATAAATAGGTGCCAGACTTGTTGAAATTTTATATTATTGTGTACATTTAACTCGTGTTTAATTTAATCAAAATTATCCTCAAAATTTCGGTTCTCAGAAGTTAGGCCAAAACATGATAATAGGAGTGTATCTGGTTTGGATTATATACCTACATATACATATATCTCTTCTAAAATCTTGAAATACAATTTTTTTATTCCAATCAGCCTGTGAGGAAAGAAAAGGAATGCTCTAATATTAAAGAAAGTTCTTCACCTTCAAATGCAATACTTTCCCGTGTCAACGGTCAAACAAAAACTGGTTCTCCTCAAACTCCAAAAGTAACCTTTAAACATCCAAATGACATACCTGAGGATGAAGAAGATGCCCCTGTAACACCTACAACAGCTAAAAGAAAAATGCTTTTGCAGTCAAAAAAGCAATGGAAATCCTTTGGATATGGCAAGTTTTCTTTGGGAAATTATAAATATGTAGAATTCTTATTTTAGGCCTTCCTATAAGGGAGGGATTTTGGCAACTCCCGTTTCTCTTTCTGCGTTCCTTTAGCTATTCCGATTCCTCTATCTTCTCTTTTTAATATTCGTTTTGCAACATCCGTGCAATCTCTCTCTTCATTTTATTTTAAAAAACACTCATTATAAGTTTAATGAAGATTGTAGGTTTAAGGAATTAAGCTTCCAGGTATCATTTCGGCTATCATAGGCAGAGGTTTAAAGATTTATTAGAAGAAAAGGTGAAAGCATCCCCCGGTAGCTCAGACGGTAGAGGAGCATTTGATGACCAAACTCACCTAACAATAACTGCCAGAAGGATTGAGAGAGGAGAGGACATAAGAGATGCTTGCCTGTGGTAAACTTATACCTCACTTCAACCAGATCAAATACTCTTTTTCTGATCATTCTATCATTATTCTAATTTTTAATAAAAAAATATTTTTTACAGTCGAAAATTCAATCGGTAAACAAAGCAGTATTGAAGAAGAAGATTCTTCTTCTCAAACAAAAATTTCCCCAACACAAAAACAGCCAAACAATATAATTAAAGCTTTAATAAAAAAGAGAAATAGTGAAGGGACAACAGAAGATTTAAATAACCCTTTAAAAATTCAACAAATGATTTTAAAAAATAAAAATGGGAGAATTGGGGGGAACTCTACAGCAATGCCCACTTATGAAAAAGTTAGGAGGCATAAACGAAGGTGTTTTTTGGTTGTTAAAAATTTTTGGAATTTATTAATATTTTTTAGAAAGGAGCTAAATCTTCGCAAAAGCCTCCAAACAAGGCCTAGAACTATAAGTGCAGCAAAGGAGCGGAGAGGAGTTCGCGGTAATCTTTTAAAGAAACTATTTGGAAATTATTAGCGTTTCACCGGAACCGAAATTTTGATCGGAACCGGATCCAATTTGAGTTCCGGATCCCGGAACCGGAATCAAAAAACGCCGAAACTTTCCGGAACTGGAAAAATCATAAGTTAAGTACAAGAATAACGAAGTTGGCAATAGGCAAGAATAATTAAAGACAGGCAGCAACGGTCGACCCAGGTGTCGATAAGGAATGATAGCTAATGATTGGTTTTATACTATATACCCATATGCCTAACAGATTAATTATAATTTGTGTATATTATTAGAGCTTCTTGTGGACTTTTTTGATGTAAAAAATTCCAAAACCCAATTTACAGACCCGATACAAATTAATTAGTATACATATTTACAGTTTTGGGTATTATACTTGGATGTTTTACTCTTTGTTGGACTCCATTTTTTGTGTAAGTTTGATAGTTTAATATCAATATATGTCTCTCGTTGAACTAACTCTACTGAAAAACTGATAAAGTTAAATTAAAAAATGTTCAAGTTATTTGAGCCTTCCCTTTTATTAAAACTGGAATGATTATCAATTGAGATCGATATCACAAAATATCTCGATCTCGGTAATCTAAATTTTTGGATGAACTCTTGTCTTAGGTCCGGTTTTTCAATGAATAATTAACAAAAAATTTTAAATTTTAGAATGTATGTTTTTGTACAATTTTGTGCTTACTGTTCAGTTAATCCACATATCGAAATGGTTAATAAAAAATTTTTTAAATTTAAATTGAAAATTTTTTTTAATTTTCCAGTTTATAACATGGCTGGGATATTCAGTAAATAAATTTTTAATTTTTAAAATAATTTTCTCTATTTTTAAAGAATTCTGCAATGAATCCTATAATTTATACTGTATTTAATAGAGGTATTTCTTTGAAAAATTTATTCTGAAATTAGTTGGAGAAATATTTAACCAGAATTCTAATTAAAATTTAATTCTGATTTTTTATTCTGATCTTTGTTCTGACTTTTTGTTCTGATCTTTATTCTGATTTAGAATTCTGATTTTTATTCTGATTTTTGTCAAATCAGAATTCTGATTTTTCGATATTTCTGATTTTTCATTCTGATTTCTGTCAAATCAGAATTCTGAATTTTATTTCAAAAATTTATAACCTATAAAACTTAAGATTATCAAGTTGCACTAAAAAGAATTTTTCTGGGAAGACGTAGTGGAGGTGGAAGTAGTGGAATACGCTCAACATTGCAACGACCTATTTGCCCTATTAGATGAAAATTTAAAAAAATAAACTTGATTTTAATTAATATATTTTTTATAAAACTTTTTTATTTTGTTCGTTTTTACCAAAAAAATATTTTTTTAATTTAAAGGCGAAAAATGTTTTATTTTTCAAATATTTTTTAAATTAATTTTGCTTTGTTTAATTTTTAATTCTTTCAGAAACGATAAAATGATTCAAAGTTTTCCCCTACCCAAACTTTTATTTTTAATTTTAGCAAATCAGAATATTTATTTTTTATTATTCTGATTTAAAATAATTCTGATTATTTTTTAAATTGGAATTTTCTAAAATTCTGGGCATGAATATTTACCAGAATTCTGGTTTTTTTCACTACGATTTTTACTATTATTCTGATTTTTGTCAAAATTCTGGTTTTTCAGAAATCAGAATTTTTTAAAAGAAATTCTGATTCTGATCAGAATTCTGATTTTTCAGAAATTCTGGTTTGATAAGAATTCTGATTCTGATTTTTCTATTTTTAGTAAATCAGAATTTTGAATTTTATTTAATAGTTGTCAAATTTCTGATTATTATAAAACCTTATTCTGAATTTTAAAATAACAATTCTGATAGTATTTGTCATTAAATAATTCTGATGTTTTAAAATTACATAACAGAATTTCAATTAGCAGAGGTGTATATTTATTTTAATTTTCTTTTTCATTTGTTTTTATTACATCCGTTAAGAGGTTTAAAAAAATTCTTTTATTAAATAAACACATTTATTGAGGATATTTTTTGAAAGTTATTTTTATTGTTAGTCTAAAAGGATTTTATTTTTAATTTGCTAAAAAAATTTATTTTTATTTGACATAAGGTAAAAAGGAATTTTTAAAAATTTTTCACCATTTTCTTTTATTTTTAAAATTTTTCTCAGATATGGAGGTGTATTTAAATATTAATTCTTTTAATTATCAATATGTGAAAATTGCCAAAATATTTAAAAACTTTTTTGAAATTGGCATAAATTAATTTCTTTAAATTAGACAATTTTAATTTGGGACACGCCCACTTAGTCGCGCGGCCATTTAGTCGCAGAGCCATAACTTGCTAAAAAATTTCTGGCCTTATCAATTTTGGTACCAATCTCTTTAGCTCGATGAGAGAAATCGTTTAATACCAAATTTGGAAAGATTCGGAAATCTTAAAGCAAGTTATGGCTCTGCGACTAAGTGGCCGCGCGACTAAGTCTTCTCTTTCCATCTTTCATTTCTTATGCAAGGGGTTACATATATCCCTCCATTTTTCGTTTTCAAAATTTAAATCTAATTTATCACCTTATCAGCTCTTGCTTCAATTTTTTTAAATTTTAAAAACCCCTCACTGAAAATCCTTCAATTTTTAAAAACACAAGAAACGCAAAAGCCAAAAATCGTTTAAAATAAAAAACACAACGCCAAAAAGACTTTTAATCCTTTCAATGCTAAATTTAAAAAATAAATTAGCTTGGAAAACTCTAAAAAATTTCTAAAAAATTTTTTCTAAAACTTAAAAAAATATATTTGCATATAACCTCGAAAGAGTCCTTTTAACTCAAAAAAGTCTTCTCTTTTCGCTCATTAGCAGGCTAACTTTAGTTGGTTAGCAGAGTTCCTTGCCAACCACACTAGTACTTTTTTTTGTTTTTTTTTCTCGTAGCTTTCCCTAACTACATTGCTTTAACATATTAGCAAGTACATTTTCTTTAAAGCTAAGCTAGCCCTCCCTCCCCCCTCCCTCCCCATATTTTCAATTTTTTTATTATTATTTTTGTCTTTTTCCCAAGTTATTCTTTTTTTCTCTAAAATATTTTTTTTCTTTCTCTAAAATTTTCTTCTTTCTAGTTTAAAATGCTTTCTCTCTCCCCTTTTGCTTACATATTTTTATCGATCATTTTTTTCTGTTGGTGCATCTTCTCCTCGCAACACCCCCTCCCTCTAACTGGATAAAACACCTTTTTTTTATTATTTTTCCTTTGCCAAGGATGGCACGCATTTTTTATACTGCGCGGCCTTCTGGATTGACATTTTTTTTGTTTTGGTAAAATTTTTCCAATAAAAATGTCTGTTGGCACTGTTGGGACAAAATGTCCCTTTAGAAAAAATTTATTTTATCACCTACACTTTGTTAGTTGGATGCTAATCGCTTTCCTTTTACTGTCTGGTAAAGACTTTCTTTACTAATTGTTGGGTGAAGAAAGCTGTAATTATATAATTGTTTTTTTAATTCATTAAAAATTCATGCTGTACTGTTATTTTTGCATGCCAAATTAAACTAGAGAAATTTTAGAAAAAAAGATTTTTTTTATTTTTAATTAACTAAAATTTCCGTCAACTCATTAAAATTTTGTCAAATCATTTATTAAACACCTTGGTAATTCTTGCGTTCGTACCCCCCCTTTTTTTCCTTTCTCAAAGTATTAAAAGATGGTCAGTCCGTATGGGATTATAGAACTCGTCGAGCCGTGTCGAATGATACCAAAATTAACCCACGGTATTAACTTTGGGACCAGATACAGACCCTCGAAAATTGAAAAATAGTAGGATGGACCAAGCTCATTTTTTGGGCTAAAAATCCGATTAAACAAATAATAGCGAGCTGATTCGAATGACATCAAAATCAATGTAATTCAACAAGATTTGACTAAGGTATGACATAAAGTAATCCTATTGTAGTCGTGAGATGCTTTTGTAAAACCCTTCGCTTTGCACAGTTATTGTCTGTATCTCGGCCCAAAGTTAAGACCGGGGTTGATTTTGGTGTCATTTGATACAGATCGACAGTTCTATAAGCTAAGACTGACTGACCATTTTTTAATACTTTGAGGAAGTAAAAAAAAGGGGGGGGGGGTACGAACGCAAGAATTACCAACACCTTTATTCACTCAAGACATATTTTTTTGAAACCGTAAGTCTTCCAATATTATGATATCTGTCTTTCAATCTATTATTTTTTAAATTTTTGTTTTAGAAACACGTTTGAAACAAGCTAAAGCCTTGTCTGGAAACATGTTTTTCAAACTAGAGGTCGGCAATATCGCACTTCCGGGATCCCGGGTCGGAATTTTTTTCTTAACCGATGCCGGGATCCTGAGGGATAAATCCCGAATGATCCTGAAAATCAAAAAATCCGGTATTTAGGGATCCCAGAAAATCTCGTTGGGATCCCATCCCGCGCCGGTCTCTATTCCAAACACGATTTTGTGCCTTTATGCCAAATTTATGGCAATCTGTAACCTTTCCAAAATGACATTTTGCCTAATTTGTCTTCTGATTTTTCACCTCATTTAATTACACATTTCTCCTTAAAAACTCAATTTATTTTTAACAGAAAAGTAAACAAAATAATTAAAAAGAATATTTTCAAATCAAAAATTTGAACACACTGCGGCTAATCAATATTTATCCAAGAAGAAAGCAACAATCATCAATGGATTGTTCTGAGCCATCTTCATCTAGAGCTGGCAGTTCTGAACCACAAAGCATGGAATTTTCGGATGAAATTCAATGGCGATTTTCTCAAATAAAAGGAAATATTGAAACTGATGATGCGCCAACTGACGGTTTTCTTTTATTTTTTTAACTCATAAATTGGTATCCATTCCTTCCCCAAACGTTTTTGTTTTGGTTAATTTTGGGCAGTATATGAAAGGATTTGTCAGAATCTAATTTTGTCAGAATTGTTCCCTGCCCCCCCTCCTTCCGGGAAATCAAGTCAAATGAGATTTCATGGTAAAACAAAAAAAATAGCGGAGAATTGGGAACTGACCTCTAGGAGTGTAAATGGCCTTTCCCCCTTCGATGTTCTGGTTTTAGTTGAGTTTTAAGTCTTTAATTTATTGTCACTGATTATTTGTTTGCTGATCACTATAACTCCCATGTCTGTTTTTGTTTTGCCCCTTTTCCTTCACTTAAACCACTTCCCTTTTTTATCAATTTTATATTTCTAATCACTAATTTTTTCAATTTCAGCAGATATAATCTCCTGTGTTGAATTTTCTCATGGTTAAATTAATTTTTTGTATTCTTATTTCTCACATTTTCAGATGGTGAATTGCTCGCAACTGGAGATAAAGGAGGCAGAGTAGTTATTTTTCAACGTGATCAAAGTGTAAGTCTTTTTAATTGTTAATGAAATTCCGTGGTCTTTTGACATTTTGTAGAACTAGGGTTAGGACTTTTATTTTAGCTACCTTTACGTAAAAATTGATTAAATTTTGGTTGACTCTGTTCCTTCTTATTACTGGAAACCCTTGAAATTATATTAGATGATTGTGTCTTTTCATTCACCTTTTCTGCTTATTTCCCGTTCAAACAACTTTTTTACCAATTTTCAGGGTGTTTATTTAAACGGTGTAAGAACTAGTGAATACAATGTTTACTCAACATTCCAATCGCATGAACCTGAATTTGACTATTTAAAGTCCTTAGAAATTGAAGAAAAAATAAATCAAATAAAATGGATGAAAAAGAAAAATGCTGCAAATTTTATAATTTCAACAAATGGTTTTTAAGGGAAGCATTTTAAATTATTTTTTAAATTTTAGATAAAACAGTAAAACTATGGAAGATATCAGAAAGAGAACGAAAAATGGCGGACGGTGGATATAATCTGCGATATGATGATGGAACCCGAAGGTTTTGATTTTTGATAGTTTTTGGGTTTTTCGACTTTTGTTGCTCTTTTTGCCTAAAAATTAGGGGTTTTGGTTTCCTGATGGCACACGGACATATCGGGATATTTTAATGTACGAACAGTTACCCTACTGATTTCGGGAACTACGGCCACTGGGTCTTGGATATATATTGTGAGGATTAGAGTTTTTATGTTTTAGAACAAATGTTAACACGCAAAAAATTATTTTTTTGTTACCCCGATCCCGATAAGTCCGTCCCGTTATGTCCGAACACCTTCTTGATACCTTCACCTTTTCAAAATTTCAAAAAATTTTCTTATTCAAACAATTTACCACTTTATTAGTTGCAGGCTTATAAGTGGTTCACCGCTTCAATTACCAATGCTAGTCCCAATGGAACTTATTGTAGAAGCATCACCTAGAAGGGTTTACGCAAATGCACACACATATGTAGGGTGTTTTTAAAGATTATTTTTATTAAATTCTTTGATCATTTCCTTAAAAAATCAATAAATTACTAATTTTTCAGCATATCAACTCAATCAGCATCAATTCAGATCAAGAAACGTTTATTTCAGCTGATGATCTTCGAATAAATTTGTGGAATCATGAAATAACAAATCAGAGCTTTAGTAAGAATTTTTTGATTTTTTAAAGATTATTTTCTTTTAATTTAAAGATATTGTTGATATAAAACCGACAAATATGGAAGAATTGACAGAGGTTTTTGGAAATTTGAATGTTTTTATTATCAATTTTTAGGTAATAACAGCCGCTGAATTTCATCAACAACATTGCCATCTTTTTGCATATAGCTCTTCAAAGGGAATTATACGTCTTTGTGATATGCGGGACGGTGCTCTTTGTGATGGACCAGCAAAAAGTTTATTTTTAAAAAAATTTTGGGGGAATTTTGTCTACATCATAGTTAACCAGACTTTTGGTTTTGTATGAGTTAAGGGGATTCTTTTGATATTCTTCTGTCATTTGCTTCTAGTTTCAAAGAGAAAGTTCCCTTGGCCCTCATTTCTTTGTTTTCTTTTTCTAACTTTAATATTTTTTCAGTATTTGAAGAAAAAGAAGATCCAGCAGCCCGTTCCTTCTTCTCTGAAATAATATCCTCAATATCTGATGTAAAATTTTCTAGAAGTGGAAGATATTTGTTAACGAGAGATTACCTCACAGTCAATGTTTGTTTATTAAAATTTTATCAAGTTAAAAAAATTTTTCTTGAAGGTTTGGGATTTAAATATGGAAAATAGACCAGTCGAAACTTACCATGTGCATGATTGTTTACGCTCAAAACTTTGTACATTATACGAAAATGATTCGATTTTTGATAAATTTGAATGTAGTTGGAGTGGAGATGACAGGTTTTTTTATTTATTTTTTTAAAAGGATTTTTTATTATTCATGAGAGATTTCTTTTATAAATGTAGGAATAAAAAGAAAAGATTTTCGAGTTGACTAGAGGATAAGGGGAAATCTTTAATTGGCAAAGGGCATATCTAATAAGCTCATTTTGTGGGGAATAAATGGGGTGGATTTCTAGATGCTACTTTCACGGTGTTAATAGAATGAAAAACTTAGAGTTGCCCTGATTCTCATTCCGAGAAGCTATAGGGCTTCAAAGTATACTCATACGAAAAGCTATTTTAGTGTTTTACCTCATTTGACTTTTTTCGATGTTATAGGAAAGAGTTTGATTCCCTACCTTAAACAGCTCGATCTGATTTTATAATTATTTAAAAATTTTGAGAAATTTGTGAATAAGCAGAAAAAACTTCACTTTCTTTTTAAATTTTTTATAATATTTTTAGACATGTCATTACCGGCTCTTACAACAATCACTTTCGCACTTTTAAGCGAAATTCTCATGTTGAATCAACTTATGAAGCTAGTCTAGAATTGTGTAAACCTTTCAGACAACCACGATTTGCAAATTCAGACTTTATCAGTTCAGGAGGTAAAAAAAGTGGAAATTCACCAAAGACAATTCCGGGTAGAAAACGAAAAGAAGAAATTAGTGCTGATTATTTGGATTTTAATAAAAAGGTTTCTTTTAATTTAATTTTGGGTTTTTTAATTTATTTTAAACATTTTATGGGAAATTTCGAAAAAAATTATCCTATTAAAGTTCTGATAAGGGACACTATCGAGTTATGAACAAAAATTTTTAAAAAAATTATACCATCGTGTAGAGCAGGGTCGAAAACCTATTGCCAATTTTTGGCTTTTTTGACACTAACTAACATTCAGAAAAGTTTAGGGCTTCAAAAATAAACTCATACGAAAAGCCGTTTTAGGATTTTACATAGGGTTGTTCACTACCGGTTATTAACCGGGCCCCCCGATTTTCGTTATTGCTGGTCTTAGACTCCCGGTTTTCGGTTCCGGTTCAGTTAACCGACCATAAACAACTTTAACTCATTTGACTTTTTTTCAGTCTGTTGTCCTGTTTTTATGGGACTTCTGCCCCCATATTTGCCCCTTTTTATTCCTTAGTTTTGCCCGTATTGTAAATCCCTCATTTTAAATTATGGGAATATGCCCTCCTATAAATGACTTTTTTAAAGATTCTTCATTGCGCCTGGCATCCTTCAGCAGATATTATAGCATTAGCAGCAACAAATAATTTATATATATTTGAAGGAGTACAACCATCATAGCAGTCTTTTTTAGAAAAAAAAATAGAAAAAGAATTGTGTGATGTGTAAAAAAATTTATTGAAAAAAAACTTTTTTTTGTCGCTAGATTTCCAATTCTTTTTTTTCTTCTTTTATTTTTTTTAAAATATGTATAACTTTATTAGTTATTTTTTTAATAATAATTTGAAGTTGGGGGAGAAGTTTAGAGCGTGTATCTCATGCAAATTTATTTTTGTATTATAGAGAAGAGTTGGGTAAATAATTAAGGTTTAGGGTCCCCCTTTTCCCCAAATTTTTTTAATTTTTCAGAATGGGTCTTTCACTTTATTTCCCTGCAGCATATACCAGGGGCCGTAGAATAAGAACTCGGTCACCTGACGATGGTTACCTAACCATCGTATTCTTCCGGTAAAAACCGCCGGTTGGTGGTTACCTAACCAGCAACCGAGTTCTTATTCTACGGCCCCAGACGTGTGCATGGACACAGATTTTCGTATCCATATCCGGATATTTGCGGCGGATATCTGCAGGCATCCTGATATTATTTGTATCCGTATCCATGCACAGGTCTGGCATCTTTAATGAGACATTTATAACGAAAAGATTTAATTTTTTTGAAATGCCACCAAATATAAAGGAAGAAAGTGATCCTTCTGTACATATTTACTAAGGAAATACCGGGAAAGAAAAAGGAGGCCCTAAACCACAATTTACCCGAAAAATTTAATAAAAAGTATTTTTGGAGAGAAATAAAGAAAATATTTTATCCCTTCTTGTTTTCTAATTTTTTTCAAAATTCTTTTTATCACCCACCTTTCTGGTTTTTTTGTCTTCCTTTTAAAAACGTTTTTTACTCATTTTAAAAGAAATAAATTTTTGTTTTTGAAATTAAATAGTAAAATGATTTTACTTGTTAGTCTGGTATTCATCCAGGTTTTTTTATTAAAAAAAATTTTTTTCGAGATTAATGTCGGTTACTTGTTTAGGGAGGTTTTGGTTATCTTGTGAATGGCAGAAGGATTTTTAATATAAAAAATAAAATCATTTTTTGGCAAGGAAGTCTATCCGTCAGTCGCTATTTATTAGGTATTTGATAATCTTTTTTCTCAATCCGTGACATCTCTGATGTCCCTTTAAAAATGCCTGTACCTTTTTGTATTATCTTCGAAAAAATGTCTTTAATTTGACAAATGGTAAGTTGTGGTATTGAACCTGATATTGATAATTTATTTTAAAGAAATCTGAAAGAGAGCGAGTCATTCCACGAGGAATTGCCAAGCAGAGTTTTTGCTCGGTCTGACGACGTGCAGCGTTTTCATACTCACATCAGAATAAGGGAAAGGCCCAACAAGATCCATAAAAAACTTTTGTTCAAAACATTAATGTCTTTAGGGGTCTTGGTTAATCAAAATTCTAACATATCTTCATATGTAATCAAGACATTCTTCAGTCATACCAAAGAATTATCAAGAATTTATAAAGCATTTTTAAGATCTGAATTTAAGAAGCGGCCCTGGTGTAGTGGGTAACATCACGGTCTGGGGAAATTAGGGGTTGGTTCGATTCCACTACCGTAACACATTCTTATCGTCCGAGCTCGGCTTTCCGTGGCCCCTCTCCTGTGTTCCTTGCTGGGTGCTTTCCTTTGTCCTGATCAACCGCTTCTTTGCTCGGAGTCCCTCCTGCCTTACAAGGTAAGCGTACTTGCTACTTTGTCGTGGCAAGCCTTGCCGTGGCAAGTACGCTTACCTTGTAAGGCAGGAAGGACTCCGAGTAAAGAAGCGGCTGAGCAGGACAAAGGAAAGCACCCAGCAAGGAACACATGAGAGGGGCCACGGAAAGCCGAGCTCGGACGATAAGAATGTGTTACGGTAGTGGAATCGAACAACCCCTAATTTTCCCAGACCGTGATGTTACCCGCTATACCAGGGTCGCTTCTTTGTTTTTTCCTTTTTCATTTAAAGTCGTTCTTTATTCTCTTTTTCCATTTGTACTTTAATTTCTAAATTTTTTTACGTTTTCCAAAAAGCGATTGTATAGATTTGTTGTATAGATTTGTCAATTTTTGTTGTAATCTACTCCTTGGGACAAGATCAACACAAGATAATACATTACCATAGAGACCAACTTCAGAAAGATCAATGTTTATAGAAACAGCTGGCGAAGCTCCGCATTGTAGCTGTGCTACGGTATTAGAGCTTCGCCGGCCGGGACACGCCCGACTAGTCGAGGGCCCATATCGGTTCAAAGTCATAACTTTCTGGAAAATTTCTGGCCCTTATCAATTTTGATACCAATCTCTTTAACTCGTCGAGAGGAATCGTTTAATACTAAATTTGGTAAGATGCTGAAATCTTGAAGCAAGGTAAGGCTTTGCGCCGTTATTGCCGCGCGCCTACTTGGGCTGTACCCCTTACAGAAATCAATCAAAAAATTAGTCGTACTTCCCGTAGACCGAATCTGGTGGGTTAATCCTGGTTTAAATTCCTCAGAACTTCCCAGCTACAAATACATACTATTTATTTTTCAATTTAGATTTAATTTTTATATTCACTTTTCTTTCTTTTTTTAATTTCAACATGTTCCACATCTTTTACGTTAATCAAGGTATTCTTATTTCCTTGAGCTTCTTTTGCTTTAAACTTTTTTTTATTTTTTAGGCTATATGTTAATGCTGGAACCTCCAACACTTGGTTCTGTTTTTGATTTGCAAAAGTTTTTTTTGAAATTTTTCAAAAATATTTTCTTTTATTTCCCTCAGATCAATAGAAAAGTCAACGGGAATTGGAATTGATAATCAATTATTATTTCTTTCTGACGGGGGTTCTTTAATTGGCTCAACAATGCTTTCTTCAATAACTGGGGTTGGAACTGATACAAATCCAATTTTTCTTGTTAGAAGAGTAACCAATAATAATAGAGAATTGGTGAAGGAAAATTTGGAAGGAATTAATGAACTTTTTAGAGGTTTTTGAATTTATTTTTGAATTAATTTTTTGGGGTGGCTGGTTAGGTTTTTTAAAGAACCTGGTCTTGAATGATTTCTGAATTAGGTTTACTGGGCCGGATGATGGGCCTATAGTATAGGAAAGCTTCGAGTCCAAGAAGAATGAAAAATGCCTGGTATGGGCGTTAGGACCCAACCCTGACACAAATTGTTTTACTCCAGCACCTTTTTCCTAGTGATTCGTTTTGTGCCCGGCTCTTTTCCAACCATTTTTAAATGACTTTATAGCAGGGCTTCGATTTCTGCGGATTTTTCCTCATTTTGTGGTTTTTTGATAGGGCGATGAGGATTATTTTTAAAAATGCGGATTTGCGGATTTTTGTGGTCTTTTGACGATTATGAGGATTTTTTGTATTTTCTTGTAGTTTTTAGGATAAAATGTCATTTTTGGCTTCTTGGCCTTCCAAAATCCGCAAAATTTTCGCCCGCGGCGCTGAAAAAGGACGATTTTTGGCTTAAGGATACTCAAAAATCCGCAAAATTTTCGCCTGCGGCGCTGAAAAAGGACGATATTTGGCTTAAGGATACTCCAAAATCCGCAAAATTTTTGCCTGCGGCGTTGAAAATGAAAGAAATCTGGTTTCTTAGTCATCCAAAATTCTCAAAATTTTCGCCTGCGGCGCAAAAAAAAAGAAGATTTTTCGAATAAACAATTCACTATAACTAGGGATGGTGAAAGCATTGGATCAAGTCAGCTGTAATTTTTCATTTAATTATTCGGATTTTAATAAGATAGTCATTAGTAGTGAAAAAATTGCTCAATTCAATTGTTGGAGTCAAAAAATATAACGCATAAAGTGATTTTAATTCAATTTTTGTGTTTGAAAATTTTTTGCGGATTTTTCATATCAAATGCGGATTTTTTCGATCAAAATTGCGGATTTTAAAAAATTCGAGATCGAAGCCCTGCTTTATAGCCCTTAATAAGTCCTTTAAAACTTTACATAAAAATTAATTCAAACAAAGGTTGGAGCTCTGAGATGGACCGTCTAAACAGGATAAGCACAACCTCCTCTTCTGCTATTACAGAGTGTATAGAATTGGCAAAAAAGTGCAATAATGTTGCCGAAACGATTATTCGGTTTTGTAGCAATTTAATTTCTGAACATCATTATTTGCATCAGGTTAAATTTTTTTGTAATTTGTTTTTTACATTTAAATTCCACTTTTTTGTCTTCTAAACTCGATTTAAGATTTTAAAAATTATTTTTTAGGGTTGGAAAGCAGTCATCGCAAATTTAGATGACAGCATTTCTCGCACCCAAAAATACCTTCAACGCTCTAAAAGACAAGCAGAAAAGTTGGAAATTATCCGGACAAAAGGACGTGTTCTGTTGGGAGATTTTGACAATGTTATTGAAGTTCTTTCTAAAGTAATTATTTTATTTTTAAGCTTTTTTTTAAAAAATTTTTTACTTCCGGTTAGTGATAGATTTTGTACAATTTTGCTAACCGGGGTTGGCCTTGATCTATATTTTGGGGCGGGATATATCCTGAACGATGAGATTGGTTGGACCCCTATTAAAATTTTATTTCTGACTTAACTTAAGACCGTAATTTTCCAGGCTCGAGACCAAACATGGATTAGGACTAGGGACGAATTAGGACAATTCCTTCCTCTCTCCTTTCACCACCTCCTTTTTCTCCTTTTATTTTTCTTTACAATCGTTCCAATTTATTGAACAGCTTCACTATATTCTACAATTATTTTTAAAAATAAATTAAGATAACAATTCCTTCCTCTCTCCTTTCACCACTTCCAGCACAACAATTAACTCCTTCCTCTCCTGACAGTGATACAAATTCAACAACTTTCACATCTTCTGAAGAAATTACTTTATTTGATTGGCTATCATCAAAAGACCCAGCTTATTCTCTAAATTCTTTATCTCAATTAATGCTTGATCATTTGGAGAAAACTGACGATACTGATTTAATAGAAGCCACATCGTTTTTTACAATTGTTCAAGGAGTTTCTACAAAAGCACAATATAGAGAGATTGGAGGGATTGATAAAAGATTGACTACTTTGAGGAGTAAATTTCAACATTTGGAAGGTTTGCCTTTTAATTTTTTTTTCATTAAAAAAAATACTTATTGTATATCAGAAAGATTTCTGATATTTATTTCCCTTTATTCCTCTTTGTTCTAGCGATTTCTTTCTTTTTGATTTTTCTAACCCATACTTTTTGGTGTTTTATTCCGTTTTTGGTTTTAGTCATAATAAGCCTATCCACTTCCTTGACTAAATAAATTTGTTCCTTGATATAACGAACTCAAGGGGAATCCGGGAAAATTCGTTTAAAAATTTCTTAAACGAAAAGTTGGTCTTTCTTTTTATTATTTTTTATTTTTCAAAGGAATTCTTGCCCAAGTACGCGAAATTTCTAACAGAATTATTCAGCCAATAATTCAAGACAGCACACAAAACATTGCAACTTGGCAAAAACAACGCCTAAACGAATTAAAACAACCACTTAAACATATTTATGATTTTGCAATTTCTTTTATTGATTCAAAGGAGGAAGTCGTTAAAAATAGTTTGTTTATTTTTTTGGGAAATTTCAATTAAAATTAAATAATTTTTTTAGTTTCTCAACGATTTTCTACTTGGGTTAGACAGGTTTTTTTTTGTTAACTTTAAAAAATTTTAATAAATTTTCTAAAGGCTTATGAAAGATTGGACAGGGCAAACAAGAAATTGGTTGTATTTGAGGAAAAATATTCTGGATTGCGACAAAGATTGGATCTTGTACGACAAATTAAAGAAGCGCCAAATATTTATATGTTAGCAGTTCCAGAAGTTATAAGAAGGGAAGAGCTGAGAAAGGTTATTTTAAATTATCTTACAATTAGCTTTTCTTGTCAGACCTTGGGGCTATTGTCTCAAAGGGTAGAATGACTGACTTAAATGTCACCACTTCTTCCCCCCTAGTTATAAGATTCGAATTAGTCAACAATACAATTAAATTCTGAATTTTTTGCTCTCCTATAAAATTTATTTTTAAGGAATTTTCTGGCTGGATTACTACTCACATAGATAAATGTTCAGCTTTCATTGCCGAAGAGAATCGTATTCGAGAACAATTTCAAAACAAATTGGATAAACATTTTCTGTGTCAATTATTCCCTGGAATGAGTGACAGAATTCCACAATTTACGTCAACAGCACCTCCAAAAATAGATCAGTGCCTTCCAAAAATATCAAGTAAACACTTGAGTGAACTTAGAAAGGTTTGAATTTTCTAAAATATATACAAAAGAATTTTTCAGATTTTCCCTCACATGAAAGATGTATTAATTGTTGGCGCTCCAAGAATTTTTCAACGTTTATCAGTTTTTGATTTTTCTCAATCTCAAAATCAACAAGTTATGATATCTCAAATACGTCGAGACCAGAGTTTTTATGACCGTGATAGAATGTCAAACATTGATGCTATGAAATTGAATTTTAATACTTCAACGAATTGGTTAAGGTAAAGAATAATTGAAAACTTTTGCCATCTTTTTTTTATTTTCTTCCGTGTTCCGCTTCCAAAAATTCGGAAGGGACCCGTCCCTAATTAGTATCCTATTAATTTTGGAAATTCTTGTGATGCGGTTAGTGTTTTATGTAGTTCCAGAAATCGTTCAGGATTGGAACTAGTCATGATTTTTAGTTCTCCAGAAAATTTCCTCAGATAGTCTTCCAAATTTTGGCGACAATAAATCCATATTTCCAAAATTTCCTCGAATTTTGAATTTAATTTTAAATTCCATTATTTTATTTTAAAAAATTCTCAATTTAACAGTGAGGAACCTATTGATATTGTCACGCCTTCTGGAGGTCATACATTTCTTACTTTAACACGCGAGGGTTCAAGTTTCGCTTCCAATACATCTTTAAATTCAATTGGAGCAAATATAATGACAGAATCTCCTCCACGTGGTTTATGTCATTATACTGGACAACCCCAATTTGCATTGACATATAATAACAGTTCAAGCACCATTATTGCTAATGATGTAAGTTGTGTGATTTTTTAGAATTTTTGGATATCTCCTTGAGGATGAAAAAATCGTATATTATAATGAGGGTATCCTAGTTGGGTGTATCCCGCACTAAATTCGTCCAACCATAACCAACCACAGGCTGAAATTATTTAGGCCTGAAGATCTTTAAAAATCCCCAAAAATTTTTTATAAACTTTCTAATCTTAAATAAAAATATTAAAGAAACGGGAATCAATGTCTCCACTCCAACCAAGTGCTCCAATTGCAATTCCAACAAACAATAATGCTAATGAAACTCGTGGTGATGAACAACAAAAGGACGATTCAATAGGTTCCAACAATTTCAGCACACCCGATGAATTTAGTAGTTTTGGGTTGATTAATGAGCATAATCGCTTTATTACAACAGTTAACAATGCTAGAGCTACACTTCCGGTTTTAGAAAATTTTTTTTTAATTTTTTAAACGTTTTTTAAGAATTATTCTCCTTACCGTTCATCACCTAAAATTACTCGACCACTTTCTCTTGTTAGAGCACAATGTGCTAATCAACCAGCTTTGGTTGAAGAGGTTTAAAAATTATTTTTTAAAAAATTTATTTTTTAAAAATTATTTTTTAGGTGGCAAAGGACGAATTTAATCGTAAAGTTGAATTGGAATTAGTTTCTGAGGATGAGATGAAGACAAAATTAGAAAATGTACAAAAACAAATGAAGGAACTCGTTGAGGTATTTCTTACATTAGTAAAATTTGGAAAAAAATAGAGAGCTTGGGGTTCTCAACTAAAAATTATGAATTGCTAGGTTTTTTCAACTTTAAAATTTCAAATTTTTTTTAAATCCTAATTTTTCCAACCTAAATTTTCAACTTTAACTTCAAACATCCTCTAAAATTTATTTTTGTAACAAAATTTAATTTTTCAGAATTTAAATTCTCTTCGCGAAGCTGGAAGAGAACTACAACAACCTAGCTTTAATGAAGAAAATATTTTGTTTTCAAAAGAAATTCTTCAATCTATCCAATCTTTGATAAAACAAAGCTCTCTAAAAGCTGTAGAAGAATTTAAGCTGAAAATGGAAAAACAAAATGAAGAACGATTGAAAGAAATGGAAACGAAAATGAATGAAAAAATTGGTGAACTTGAAGAAAAATTGGAGGTTTTTTTTAAAATTTTAGAAAAATTAATTTATTTTTATTAGAATGAACAAAAAATTAGAGAAGAAAAAGAACAACAATTAATTGAAAAAGAGAAACAAATAAGTGAATTAAATTATCAAATAACTTCTATTAAAAAGGAAAAGGATGAGTTGTCTAATGTGATTAATGAAAAGGAAGAAGCAGTGAATACTTCACAGAGTATAACAAATAGAGCTAAAATGTTGGAAAGTGCTATATCAGGTTTTTTTAAAAATTATTTAGGCTTTAGGGGAGGGGTATTGGGAGAAAGTTGGGAATTTATGGACGTGAATTAGCGTGGACGTATCTAGAACAAATTTTTGCTAATGATAAAATTTATTTTTTTTGTTAGTAAAAATGAACAGGGGTTTTGGCATTTCAGCTAGCCAAGAGGCCAGAGTTCTTCCTAAATATATTTATTGCTAAAGATTTCTGATAATTTATTTTTCCACATTCTATAAGGGCCTGTCCCCATCTGGATACATAATCGAGGGTTTAACATTTCTATTTGTCATCTTGATTTTTATTTCTCTCGTTATAAATACTATCGGGACGTGAGATGTGTGAAATTCAACTTGTAATAATTTTTATTTTTAAAATTTAGAATCACAAGACAATGTTATACATTCTTCAGTAACAGCCTCATTCATTGATGTAAAAGATGAAACAATTAAACCAAAAATGAGTGATGTAAAACAAAATGAGACATTACGAACTATTCAAATGCAAAACCGTAGAGTACAAACTTTTATTCGTAAAAACGATATGAACTTTATTGTATCACTTGGAGAGGTTTTTTTAAAATTTTATGAGGAATTTTGAGACATTAATTAATTTTTAGATAATTGAAGGAGTTGGTGCTTTAATTGTATGGAATGAAAAGATGGGCGCCTTTGTTGCACATTGGTATAAAATTTTTTAGTATTATTGCGTTAGTTTCTCCCTATATTTTTTTCTATTCTTGTAAAGATTACAAACAATTGCCCCCCCCCCTCTAACTGTTGATCATTTATAATTTTTAGAATAAAAGAAAATAAAGAAACGAGGGAAGGATAATGTGATAATACCATTTTTAAGTTAAATTTTTAGAAATATTTTTTCAAGTTCAAACCACAAACTTCTCCCATACATTGTAAAAGAAAATTGTCTAAAACGGGTAGGACTTGAAAAAATAACTGGTGAATCACAACAAGAAAGTAAAGATGAAATGAAGGAAAGTATTACCACAAAAAGTGAATTGTCTTCTAATAATACTTCAAATCGAAAATGGGCATTTGTTTTGGTGGAAACTATTTTGCTTTGTCAAATAAGAAAAACTACAAATCGGTATTTTTTAAATGAAATTTGGAGAATTAAAGGAGAATTTATCTGGATTTTTGGGAATTCCTTTAAAATTTTATTTTTTCTTCCCTATTTTACAGTTATAATTTGCCTATTGACACTCGATTTTATTGTATTTCTGTGCTACCTATGCCAGGCGATTCGAATGAACTCTTGTGTGATTTAACTTTAAATAAATAATAAAATTTGGGTTATTTAAACCTAAAAATGTATTTTTAACTCGCGGGTATTGGGCACTCTTGAAATCCCCATAGAAATTAAATTCTAAAGTTTAGATTTATATCCGCGAGTTTTCTAGAACGAGTATGTAACTACACTACTTTTTTAATCATTATCACTTAAATACCTCCAAATAAAATTTTTTTTAATATTAAAAAAAAATTCGAATTTTTAACTATAGTAGGGGTAACTTTACATTTTATAAAAGGCTTCTGCACAGCACTAATATTGGGAAACCGACAAATTTTTCCCTGGAACTGCATATAAAATGGCAGGCAGTTTGCCTAGGGAATGTAAGCTCACCTAATCCAGGCTTACTTAATTCGACATAAAAATTGTCTAAAATTGATAAAAAATTAATTTCAATTCTCTAATATTTATTGCAAAACACTATGTAATATATTTATTAACAAAATTATACCAGAAGCTCTAAACAATTATTCTCACAATTTAGTATGGCCTTAAATTTGATTTATTAGAAAGATGGTCAGCATTAGCAGAATATTCCAAACAAAACTGGTTTGACCCTTTCTCGGTTTCAACAAACTTGGTAACAGTTGCTTGACCTACATAAGTCCATTCATTAACTAACACTTCGTGAATAGCACCAATTGGAGAGGCATGGGATACAAGAACAATTGATTCTGAAAATTTTGAGTTTTTTAAAGGAATGCCAGGAAAATCCTCTATTAGAATTATAATCAAGGAAAGGACAATCTATCTCTTTTTACAATTACTGCCAAGGGGTGGGAATTTAAATTCTAATAGACCATTATTGACAATATCAGACCGTTAAAAATGGTCAGCGTTAGCAGTGATCAGTGCAGGACGAAATCTCGCTCTGGATTTTTGGGAGACTCTGCTCAAGAGTCAACCCGAGGGAGCAAAAAAATTCAGAAATCAATTTTTAAAAGAAAAAGAATCCAGTATACATATGTGAGAACCCAAAAACACAATTTTGCCAATCCCTATTAAAAATAATAAAACTAACTAGCATCTTTGCATTTCTCACATATTCCTTCTATTGTTTTCTTAAGACGACCAACACAAGCACTATCCCCCATTCCCTCTTTAGGCATTGGCTTTTTGAATATTGGGTTGTATGAAGTGTCAATTAAATTAAATCTGTTCTTTAACGCATCTGGCTCTTCAAAACTAGGAGGCTCTTCACACATATATAAAGCCTAGAAAATTTTTTTGAGAAAAAATGTTTTTGAGTATAAATTACCTCACACAATCCAGGCTCTAATTTAATTGGAATTTTAATTTCGCTAGCTATAGCTGTTGCAGTTTCCACTGTTCGTTCGAATGGTGAAGCAAAAATGTGATCGATTTGAACATTTGCAAATCTAAATTGAAAACCTAGTGAAAAATCGAAAATTTTTTTCAAAAAGTCAAAATGCCGTTTAAGCAGCTTTTATAGACTTTAGATTCTATAATCAGAAAAATTCCAAACCTCGCAGCCAATTCCTTTGCTTGTTGATGTCCTCTAGAAGACAATGGACTGTTATCCGATTTAAGTTTGTGAGGATTTGCTGTTTTTCTCCAATTTGAATTAATGTTGTCTTCTCGTTCTGCATGGCGCACAACCCACAATACCCGTGACATTTTGATTTTTTTAGAAAATAATTTAGCCGTTGCAAAACCTGAAAAATAAATTAGTGACAACCCGCAAGCCAAAAAATTTTTAGTTGACATCAGAAAAGTTAAGAAGTTAATCTTTGATTTTCGAGGGCTTTTGGACTCATTTGGCCGCGCTCAGCTTGCGGCTTTCACTTGTCCTGTTTCACTGTGGTTATCCCAAAAGGGCGCGCCCCCATAACGGCGCAAAGCCATAATTTGCTTCAAGTTCTCCAAATCTTACCAAATTTAGTATTAAACTATTCCTCTCATCGAGCTAAAGAGATTCTTATCAAAATTGATAGGGGCCGAGAATTTTACGGCGAGTTATGGCTTTGCGCCGTTACGGGGAGCGCGCCCTTTTGGGCTATACCCGTTTCGCTGATGTACAGCTCATTGAGGGCAGCAACATGAGCGTGGGCACTGAGCTACTTATTGTGCACGTTCAAACGTGCGTGCTTAATATTCTCAAAAATAGTCTCAAAAATTTATGTACTCTATAAAAATTGATTATTATTTATTTCCTAGTTACTCGAAGTTTTTTAACTTTTCCCATTTCTTTTTATTATCAATATTTTTTGTATTTATTAAGTTTTTGCTGACTTTTTAATACAATATTTCTTTCCGTATTATATTATTTAGGAAACTAGGTTTGGGTCTAAATGTATAAGTATATAGTACGTATCTAGTAATTTAATGTTAAAAAGTCCGCAAAAATATGTCCGCAAAATCTAATAATTTTTTAGAAATAATAAAATTATTCTCATTTAATTGCCAATCATACAATAAATAAATTAAAAATGGTTTCCAGTAAAAAGGTTGATTTTAAGAATTTTATTATATAAATTTAATAATATTTTATAGACTTACGTTCAAGTTGTATCAAAGGATGCCGATGGAACAATACTTAAAGCCTTTAACTTTCCAACAAATAATAGTGGGGAATTAGATGTGGAAGCAGTGCGTCAAGTATTCCCTGATGCTGATGGTTTGTATTTTCGTTCTGGAGAAAAGAAAGAGGCTTTTATGATCGAGTATTTTTTTAAATTTAACAAAATTTTTGAAAATTTTTCTTAATTTGGGTTAATAGTTTTTCTTAATTTCTGGTCCAATTTTTGTCTGAGTATTCTATGTGTCACATTTAATTTTGTGTTAAAATTAGATTTGAGTTCCTTAATGTTTTTTGGGTTCGAAGTCCCTGTCTAGTTTGTTTGAGATGATTGATTTCATTAATTTGGACAGTTTCTGAAATTTTCAAAAGTAAATTAACTAGTCTAAAATGATAGGGAGAAGGTAGTAATGATCTCCGAGCTCATGACTTGAACGCAAAATTTTTAAATTAAGAGCCAGAGAAAATCAACAATTTTATGGTACACCTAAACTGAAAATAAATCCCATTTTATTCTGATTTTTCCAAAACGTAAGATGAGTGTATTTTCGATTTTGGGGTTAATCAAACCTAATCGACCAATCCTTTTTAAACCCTAGTCCGTTATTCAACTTTTGTTTCTGATAATTTTTTCAAACTAATAGACCTAATTTATTTTTAAGAATGAATCGACCAGACAAAACAAAATTTTTGCGTCCTGACGCTGGGTGGCCGCTTGAAACTGGTTTAAAATTTAAATTAAAAACTTATTTTTTAAAATTTAAGTTGTACTTTTCAACCAAAAGGAGGACGTGTCTACTTTGGTTCAGATAGTCAATGGTATTTATATTTTTTGATTTTTTAATTAAGAAAACCTATTTGAAAATTATCCTTGTCATTTTTTGGGTGATTGATTGTTCTCGAGCTATTAGTCAGAATATTCGACTTTTCCATAGTTTAAAATTTTCATTAAATGCACATGTTAGGGTGCCCCAGTTCTCGTTTAATTCGAATTTTAAAACTTTGAATTTCGATTTTGACTACCGGTTTTATATTAGGGGAATCTTTTTAAAAATTACTCATTTAAAAATTTTTTGGTTTTCTGCTTTAGAATTTCAAAGAATTAATTTTTGTCAATAAAAACGCGGACGTGTTCAACCCCCGTTTTTGTTGATCTCGTTGCGTGGCTGATTGTTTAGATTCTTATGTTAATTATTTTTTGCAGAGATCTCGACTTTTCGAAATGAGACAAAGACAAACTTTGAGGCCATTGATTCTGCAATTGCCAATTTGGTTACCAAAACTGACCTAGAAGCTGCCAAAGATGAACTTAGAGATGAACTTGCAAGCAAGAAAGACCTCAGGGACACCAAAATTTACTTAAAAAATGAGATTAAAGATAATGGCAATAGAACAATTCAGGTAATTTCAAAAAAATTTTGCAAATTATTTAGTAAATCTAATCCAAAATGAATTTAATCAAAATATTATCATTGTATGTTAAGGGGTTTTTGGATTAGTTGCAGTTTATAGAACAGCTATCTAAATATATACAGTTGAACTTAATTGAGTACTTTCATTTTCAAAAATCTCCAATTTTGAGTAGAGTAACCTGTGAGTGATAATTATTGCACTGCATATTTATGTTCAAAAAATAGTTTGAAGAGTCATTTTTATTTTCTTTCAAAACACTTACGAGGCTGAAACATGAAATGTTTCGAAACAAAAAAATCTTCGAAAATTGGAAAATATTTTATGGCTGATTGGTTCAGTTATTAGGAGCCAGAGTTTGGAACAGGGTTGGCGGTTTTTTGGAAATCCATTTTGTTTCTGGCTGAAAGATTCAATAGTCGATAGATTTCTTCCTCGACTGACCTTTTGACACCGACTGGTACTGGTCGTGCTATGAGAAATACTGGTTTCACCCCTTTTTTAAATGCAAATGTGCTTTTATCATAGTACAATGACCCAGACCTGGTTTAAACACTTGACTGAATTTCACTTTTAATTTGCCTTCTATACTCTGTTTATTGTCTTGAATCATAAATATTTATTTTCTTCTCTGACTATGTCTGCAGACTCTGTTTTGTTTAGACTCATGACTGTTGGGAATCCCAATTTGTTTCTGAATGCGACTATCCATGGCAGTTCAAAGAGCTCATCTTTGCTTTAGTAACATAGACTCATCTTTTCTTCGACTTCGTTAAGTCTGACTGTGCATTCAAAATTCCCAAGAATTGTAAACTCATGCCCTGTATAGCTTTTTCCTGAAAATTCGACTTCTGCCAAGGTTGAACTTCCCACGTATCTTCAGTGATACAACTAATTTAACCTTCACTCCATTTAGTTCAACCTCTTTCTTCAGCCAATCAAATTTCTTGACTGTTCTACCGATAGAATTTCTACAATTTTTTTTTCTCAACCTCGGATTTGTACCATTTTTACAAAACTCATTTTTGATTTGGTCTGTTGACTACTCGATTTTATTCGACCACCACTCGATTTTATTCGACTTGGCGGTGTGTCCGATACTAACAGAATAGTTGACTAGAATAACTAACACGTTTATTACAATAGCAATACAATAGAATGTACGAGATTATGCGCTGGAGTAGAATACTGACTTACTATAGAATAAGACTAACAATAGACTAACTTTTATACTAAACACGCCATCCTAACAAACCCTGGATTCATTATCACGGCGTTACAAAAGAATACTTTGACTTTCACGGTCATGGGTTACTCTAGTTTAGAGGAGTTTTTAGACACTGCACTATGATTTTTTTCTTGCCCTTTTTTAAAAACTTGGAGTTTGACTGTAAATATTTTTAGCTGCTTACATAATCTCGGTTTTAACTTTAAAAATTGGTTCTTTTTGGAAAAATTCTATTTATAAGTAGAGTTGGTCGAGGCCGAGGTCCTCGCCCAGAACCTCGCCGAGGACCGAGGCTAAATATACACCCCCTAACAAATAAGAATTGACTTTTTTGGAAGAAATGGAAGAATCTGGCTTCGTATTCTTCCAAAAATTTCAAAATTTTTGCCTGGAGCGCTGAAAAAGGAAGAAATCTCGAAAAGTGAAGAAATCTGTGATATCAGAGAAGAGAAATCAGGTTATATTCGCACGTCAGTTAAGGCCGCATGATTAATTTCGCTTTACTCTTCCTCTTAGCCACCTCATCTCAGCTACTTGAATGACTCTGCTTGAAGGTTTGTACCTCCTCAAAGAAGAAGATTTTAGGCTCATTGGCCTTCTAAATTACCAGAATTTTCGCCTGCGGCGCTGGGATTGGCGTGTTATCGGCGAGGGATTTGGCGTGAAAAGTGGGATCAAGAGATGCCCTGACCCACTCAGAGCTTTCGATCTCTACTTCATATCCTTTTAACCCTTCTGCTTTGGGATTCAGTTTAGATTTTTGGAAGATGCTGGTTTTTGCTTGCGGAGCTAATTTAAAAAAGTTTGGGGTTTCTCAGAGAATTACCCCCAATTACCCGCATCTAAACTGACGCTTGGGCTACCTACTTAATCTGATAAGATTAACGATTTAATGAATTTTTGAAAAGATTTGGTAAATTTAATTAGATTTTGAGGTTTTAAAAGATTTTTTAAAAACCTCGGTTATCCTCGGTCCTTGGTCTCGGGTCAAAATTTGCCCCTCGACCTCGATCTCGGCTTTTCCAGCCTCGGTGATCCTCGGTCTCGGCGTTTTCAAAAAAACCTCGACCTCGACCAACTCTATAAGATTTGAAATTTTATCAAACTTATTCTTCTTAAAATATGTTTTACTTTTTTTTTCTATAATAAATACTTTTCTGTACGATGGTAAAATTCTATTAATATTTTATTGTTTTTAAATGATTTTTCTACTTTTAAATTTCTTTAAATACATTTGAGATATGTATCAACAAATTTTATTTCCTTGTTTAACTTCTCATGTTTATATCATTTTTAGATTGTTTCGTTTATCATGGGATTTGTGATCATAGTGATAACTGTGGTTCCGTTTTTGTACGGTATTATATTTAAATAAGTTTGTATTTTTATTAAATTTAAATTGTTGTTATCGTTTGATTAGTGTTGGGCACAATTTTTTATTAACCGATACCCCTTGTTTTTTAGTTTTATTTAAATACTAGTTTTATTTTTGGGAAATTTTCTAAAAAATCATCAATTTTCTAAAATTCTTAGTTTTTAATTTTTCATAAAAACGTTAAATTTTTTCAAGAAAAAACCGGGAGTGTCCAACCCATCTTTCTATAAAATTTTTTTTATACATTTAAAGACAAAATTTACAGTGATGGATAAAAAGATAGGGGCAAGAGTAAGTTAAATCAAACTTAACTATTTTCTCAGTTAAAAATTCAATTTAAGAAATTAATTCAAATAGTGGTTATAGAGGGGAGTGAGCGAAATTTATCACTTTTTTTTTATTTCTGTCTGGGCGGGATAAGAACTAAAAAATAATCCGACCAATTATATACATACAACTAATTAAATGAAGTATTTGATGAAAAATATTTTTCCGAAATTGAATTTCTAACTGATGTGAGAAAATAGTTAAATTTGATTTAACTTACTTTTGCCCTTATCTTTTTGTCCATCACTGTAAAAAAATTTTTTATTTGCTCAACAGACATGTAAATTGTAATTTATTTTTTTGAATAAATAATTTAACTTTATTTTTGAAATGTTTAAAAAATTGTAATTTAATTACAAAAATAATTTAAAAAAATACAATTTAGATTATTTTTAAATTATTTTGGCAATTTTAATGGCATCTGATTTTCTAAACTTTAGTTTTTAGATTAACGTTTTACTAATTTTTTAGAGAAAAACATCACCTCTTTTTAATGACTTTTCAAACAATTTTTTTCTTTTTTTTAAGATTTTTAGATGGAACCAAAAGAAATCGATTCACGTTTAATAAATAATTGTCTTCGAGGTTTAATATTTTTCAATGGACTTGAATTAAACGGCAAATGTGCACATCATGAAGCTATTTTTAATGCTTTTACAGATTTAAAACGAGAAAGATCAGTTCAATGTCAATATAAAATTCTTAATTATGGAGACGATTTTTTTAAGAGGAACAATTCAAAAAAGGTTAAAAAATTTTTTTTTTAATTTTTAAATTAAATAGAAAACCTTCAATAAATTTTTTTGATTAAAATTTGGTAGACTGAATTCTTAAACTTGTGAATTTTTATTTTTTCGCTTGATTTTTATTTTGAATTTTCTTTGTTTTTTTTTGTTTTAAAATTTTGTTTTCCTTTTCAGCTCACACTTTAACTTTTCTGAATTAGGGGTTTACAATATTTAATTCTTACCAGACTTTCGAAATATTTTCCCCGAATATATTTTTATTTCCCCATTTTTTCTAATTTATTAAAAAAATAAAAGTTTTACTTTTAGACTCCCCCAAACGACTCAATTTCAATTAAAAACAAAACTCGCGGAATAATTAAATATAATTGGCAATACAAATATTTGGATGAAAGGCCAGCTTTAATTGTTTTGTTTATTGATTTGGATTGGGACAGCGATATGTGGCTACAACAGAAAAATGAATGCGAATCGAGACTTAATGTATTGAGGTTAAATAAAAATTTTGATTTTAAATTTGAATTAATCTTCAAAGAAAATTTATTTTTAACTGGGTTTAAGGAATTTTTTTCGAATTATTATTTTTTTAAAAATTGTTTTTATTTTGAATATTCTCCCTTTATATTTGTTTTTTTGAATTTTTATAAAATTTTAAGGATTACCATTTTTTCATTTTTTAAAGTATTTCTGAAAAATTTTTTTTATTTCCAGATATTTTTTTATTTCTGTAATCTTTTTGAAAATTTGAAAAATCAAATAATTCTTCAAAAATAATTTAGAAAAGGAAAAACAAACTTTCTTTTCATGTTTTTGAATTTTAATTAATATAAATTTTTAAAATTTAAAGACAATCAATTGGCCAACTAGAGACAAAACTAGCTTTAGTATTAATTCAAAAAGCAAAAACAACCGTTGACGACTCTATAGCCACAGAAAAAGCAATTGAAATTTGTCAATTTTGTAAAATATCAACCAGGCAATTTTATGTTTTCCCTCTTTTGACGGACAAAAAAGCTACTGCAGAATGTATTGTTCGGTTGGAAATTGCTTTTTATCAGATTGCGCAGGTTTTCTCTTTCGAAAATTCTTGGGAAAATTTTTTTGTAAAATTCCAAAACGTCCAAAACTATAATACATACCAGGAGTTTGAGATACCAAACTCCCAAAACGCTTGAAATACCAAGCCGTTGAAAAAATCCTTAAATTTTTGATATTTTTCTTTATTTTTTGTCTAGAATTTATAAAATAAATTTGGAGAAAATTTTATAATTTTTCAGGAAGCTTACCAAGCCTACTTCAAAAAGATTAGAGCCAGAAGTGTTCCAAATAATGACCAACAAGTCTTGTTAAGACAACAATTTAAATTAGCATTTATATCAGAACTTAGAGAGGATAGACATTCTTCGTTAAGGTTTTTTAAAAATATTTTTTGATTTAAAAAAATTCAATTTTGCATCAGAGATGGCCGGGTTATTTGATATACGGTCAGAGAAATTTTCGAAAATCCGATCTTGTCCTACCCGATTTCTTTCTCATACCGGCCCATTCTTATTTTGGAAATATTGGATATTATTTTAACAAAAATGTTTTTTTAATTGGAGTTGTCCATTGAATTTGGGGAATTCCAATATTTTTTGTTTGAGAATTCCATCTCCTCTCTTTCCCGTGAAAAATATTAAATTTAAAATATGAAAATATTCTTTAATTTTGAAATATTTTTTATTTAAAGATATTATAAACAAGCATATCAAATTGCTGCAGATTTGGAAATGTTGGAATTATTTATTTATGAATTGATAAATATTGCTGGATTTTTAAATTATAAGGTTTTTTTAAATTAAAAATTTTTTCAAAATTTTTCTTCCACAGATTTGTGAATTAAATTTTATTTTGAATAGCCCGTTAGAAGCCCTCAATCAATTTAGAAAACATTCTAGTAATTTTTTTAATCGACAAATGGGGAATTATCCAAGCAAAGAATTGGCAATTATTGAATTTGAATTGTGGAAATCTCAACAGGTTTTCTCTAAAAAAATTTGTTTTTAGCATCATTAAAAATATTTTATTTTTGATAATATTTCCAAAAAAATTTTATTTAAAAATATTTCTAATTAAAAAAAAATTTTTTATGACATTTTCCTTTCTTAAATTTCGAGATTTTTAAACGCTAAATTTACTAGTTTTTAAATTCGTTAAAAACTAAAAAAAAAATTTTTTTTCCAATTTTTTCTATTTATTACTCAAAATTATTTAAATTCTCCCCAACAGAATCGCCTTTTTGCCGATCTTTTTAATTTTGCTGTCTCAAATGGTGTAGCTGCTTATGCCTCTCAAAATCCTGGACGTTTTTTGGAAGAAGCTGCTTCTCATTTAAAAAAGGCAAATTCTTTAATTCGACAATTAAAAACAAAAAATGCTCAACAACAAAGACAATCATGTTCAATTAATTTAGGTTTTCTTTTTACATTATTCGCCTTTTTGCCGGCTCTTTTTTTTTTATAATTTTTAAAAATTGAGTTTTTTGAATTAAAAAATTATAAAAATTTTTTTTTATAATTTTACTTCCTAATTTAACAAATTGGCCGGCAAAATCATTTTCTGGGTTATGAAACCCCAGATTTGTAACTCGAGTCGAACCTAATTCGACTGGGTTTTTCTGGATTAATCTGTTCCAGAAATAATCTGAAGATCACAAGTAAATATGGATTTAGGGCCCGGACTTTAAGAAAATCTTACTTTTTACTTTGCCCCTGATACCAGTAAAAGTTTTGAATTAAAAAAAATTTTTTTAAAGATTTAAACGCCCCAACAATTTATTTTGGCCACAGACCGTGGTTGAACAATGAAACAATTTTGGCTGAAATGAAAGGAAATTTACAATTGGTGGAACATGCCGCTAAAATTTTTCTTGAAGTTTTTTTAAATTTTATTTTAAAAATTTCTTCTTTTAAAGCAAAATATTCAAGAAAATTATCCCCAATCAATTCAACTTTTCTCTGCCGCAATTGGCCAATTTAAACGTTATCATTGTAAAAGATTTGCGACTTTGTCTTATTTAAATATTGCTGAAGAATATATTTGTTTTAAACAATTTGGGAATTCCTTACAGGTTTTTACAAAAATTTTTTAAAAAGAAATTTAAATTCAATTGAGAACCTCTTTTTTATAACCCTTTACCCTCTGAAACCGAATTTAGCTTGGGAGAGGTTGCCATGAGGGATACTGACGAAAAAAACAAAATTCTTTATTTCTGGAAAATTGGTATCTCGACCCAAAAAATCGTCGGGAATTCTCGCTTTTCGGAGATCGGGACGGCAGGATCCCTGGTTGCCATATTTAGTACGCAGTTCATCTATTTGCAACTGGGATCCTGTTGACCGAAAGTTAGAGAATTTACGAATATCTGAGGCAAGGGATTCTTTCAATCATTAATTCACTGTTTTCAAAAATCGAGGGAGGTAGTGGAGAAAAAAGCTTTCTTGCTAAAACTCTAAAATATTTTTTTTCAAATTTTTAAAAATTTTTCTTCAGATTCTTCAACACGTTTCAACAGAACTTCGAACATCTTCATTTTATTTACTTTTGCGAAATGTACTTGTATTAGTGGCTAATTGTGCTTATTGCTCTTTAAATATTAATGAGTGGATTTTGGCTATAGTTATTTTTTTAAAGAATTTTTTCTGAAAAATTTCTTTTAAAGGTTCAACTACTTCATTCCGAAATGACAAATTTAAATGCTCAAACAGAACCTAATTTACTCGAAGATGCTCAAAATTATTTTTCTGGTCATTCCTCAATACCTTTTCCTATTTTACCTAATTCTCCTTTTTATGAAGAAGAGGTTTTTATTATTTTTTATTTACATATTTTAGACTATAAGGGAAAAATAAAATATTTTTTTAGCCAAACAGAACCCAAGTAGATGTTCTTTCGGTTTAGTTTGTAGAAGTTCAGAATTTCACTTTTTGGGGTTTTGCTTCCATTTGGTTCGGGATATCTGAGAACAATTTTTTGAATTTTTAAAAAATTTTTTAAAACAATTTCCTTTGATTTTTATTCCATAATTTGGCTCTTATCTTAATTATTTTAATATTTACAGATTTGTTCTATTCGTCCCCAATGGGAACAAAATTTATCAGTTAATGAAGGGAGAAGACAGCAAAATTTATTTCAACTAGAATTAAGTCAATTGGGGAATTATTCCTTTTTAAATTGTAAAATACGTTTTTTGCCTGTTAATATTAGCAAAACAACAGAATTTGAGGAAGACAATGAAAATAAATATTTAAATATACGTTCTGGAGATTCTTTACCTATTGAGGTATAAATTAATATAACCTTAAATATTTCCCCCTTAATCCATAAAACCCCCCGATATCCTTCACAAATTCTTTTTCTCGATTTTTCTCTATCTTAAAATATCCCTCTTAATCCCCCATATATCTCGATATTCCACAAATTCATCGATATCCCTCTTAGTCACCCAAATCCCACAATATATCTTTTAATCCCCCCAAATTCGCCTCCCTCGATAGCCCTACAAATCCAGGTATGCATCATAACTTGCTTCTTTACAATTTTGTTTAAACAACATACCAATCCTAAATCGATCTATTTGGGGTATTTTTTACCAAAACCCCGAAACTTTTCGGGTCTGGGGAACGGGGTTTTCACTTTTTTTTTCGGGGCAGGGTTCGAGTCGGGGAGAATTGTGAAAAAAATCGTTCGGGAACGGGGTCGTGGTACCTATATATAATTTCTTTTTTTTTCTTTCTCAGGTTCTTATTAAAAACAATTCTTGTTTGTCCCTTAACCTTAACAATTGTACAATTTATTTGGAACAAAATTCTTCAATTAGTGGAAAAACATTAATTACTTTAGATAATTGGAGTATTATTAATTGTGTTAATAACGACAAAAATTCCTCTTCAATTTTATTAAATCCAAAACAAGAAATTGCTCTCCTTTTTATTTTAAAGCCGAAAATTGGAAAAGAATTTTTTGAAGAAAATTTAAATAAACAACAAAATCGAACACAAAGTCCTTCTTCTGGAAATAAAAATATTTATTTAGATATTTGTGTGAGTATAGAAGAGAATTATTAGAAAAAAAATTTTTTCTTTTAAAGATTCGCAGCTTTGCTGTTAGATTACCCAATGGATGCTTTATTTGGGAAAATATTAAATCAACTCAATCGTTAGTTGATAATTCATGCTATCTCGTTGAAAATTCGTTTATCAGGTATATATTGAGTAGGGTTTCACCCGGAACCCATTTTGAGTTCCGGATCTCGGAGCCGGAATTTCCGGTGAAACATAATATTAAGGATGGGGCGAGTTGAGAAAAATAACAGGGGAGGTTTCTGGTCGGGTTTCAAATTTTTTGTATTGGGTTCTTGTGTGGAAAGTCTGAGTATCGGGTAAACCGTCCCCTCCCTGGTAGCTACTAGAATTCCACAAAATATTTTTTGGTTTTATTTTGCTTATAAATATATAGTTACAATTCTGAATCAAAAAATCCAGGTTCTACTGCAGTTTGAATTTCATGGGTCCAATCAAATTTTTGCGAGCTACGGGAGCTACCTGATCTAGCCAAAACCACAGTCCCGGCATAGGCCCCGGCAAAGTTCTCAATTATCACTAGTATCGAAGAATCCAGGATTTTTATTGTCCTTTTTGATTCTTGATTTCAAATTTACCTTTCTTTGTTCCTCTGATTTTTATGGATACTTCAAACAATTTATTTCTTAAAATTAATTTTTAGAGTTATCCCCCGCCAAAAGAGATTAGCAATTGTCGGTCCTCCTAACAAAATAGATTTGTATATTGACGAATCAATTGAAATTTGTTTTTCATTATTAAATAATTTGGAAGATTGTGAAGATTTAAATAATGTTAGGTTGGAAAAATTATTTTTGAAAAGAATTTTGAATATTAATCATTTTAAGAATTATTTGTCAAAAAGTTTATTGTGAAGAAGACTCAAATATTCAACAACAAAGAAAAGTAGTTCAACAAAAATTTAGTTCAGCGCCAATTTTAAATGCACTAAATTTAAATGACACAGTCCAAGGATACACCTTTGTGCCTATTTTTAATCAAGAAATTGCTGAATTTTTGGCTAAAGAAAAATCGGTAAAATTTACTCGAAGCTCGTAAAAATTTAAAGAAAAAGATTGCACCCGCTCAGAGAGCGTTGCCCCCATAGCCGACCCCAAAAGGGGCCAGCTGACGGTCTTCAACGTCAGGGCATCCAAAAATTTGGCACCGCCCAACAAGCTTCACGCTCAGGGGACAACGCCTAACCTCTTCATCGAGGGTGCTTAGTGAAGCAATTTGCGTCTCCGCAAAGGAATACGTACTACAGAAATGATCCTGAGAAGTACAGTCCCAATTTTAACTGGAAAATTGGCTGAACACTTAAATTTATTTTTTAATTTTTTGGATATTTTGTAAAAGAGTTATAGAGTTGAAAGAGAATTTTGTTTACTATTTCTTTTCTCTGTTTGTCTAGTCTATTTGTTCCGTTTGTTTCTTAAAGAGAAATAGGTAATAGAGTGTAATGTGCAGAGAGAAAAATAAAAGAAATAAAAGAGAAGAGGAAATAAAAGAAAGGAGAAATTAAGGGAGAAGGGGAGTTTTATATATATTTATTGTGTCATTAGAGTCTGAAATAAAAAATTTTTTCTCGTACAAACGAAATTATTTTAAATATTTTTTTTAAATTTAAGGTTGACTTCTCTGTCCGATTACAATCAAAATCTAACAATTGTGTTGCACTAAATATTAAGGTATTTTGACTGGTAATAAACAAAAAATACTTAGTTGTTGCTCCTTTAAAATGTTCTTTTCGGAGCAGTTCAACTGAGTCCCGGCCCTATAACTTAGCAAGGAATGTTCACTTTTTCATGTTCTTGGTATCATTGGATAGAGAATCAAAAGCTCTATAACATATCAAAAAATCAGAATTTTCGATGGATTGGTAAAAAAGTTATGATATAAAAACTAATTTTTTCAAAAAAATCTGATTTTTCGGCACTTTATCGATCATAACTTTTTTACGATTAGGTCAGGAATTTTGATTTTTTGGTATATTGTAGCCTATTTAATGCCCTATCCGATGGTACCAAGAGTAACAAAAAGTGACCATCCCTTCATACGTTATAGGGTCAGGGACTCAATTAAGTCGGGACTCAATTGAGGTGTACCGTGTTCTTTTTTGTTCTCTTTTCCGGAAAATACAGAAAAATTTCTTTATGTTTCTAATCAGAATTTTCCGGAAGTGTTTATAGAAGCGAGAGAGAGTGTCTATGAGGGAGACACTTTCCGGAACAGACATTTTTCTTTTCTGTTTTATTTCTTTTTCTTTTAGATTTCAGCCTTTCTCTTTTCTGATGGAGAACCAGTTGAGTCTATACACGATTTTTCTGTTTCTTGTTTAACACCTTTTACGGGAGACGTTTCAATTTATTCCGAAAATGTTTGTAGAAATTTAAAGAATATTTTAAAATTCAAAAATTTTAAGGGAGAAATACCTCAATATTTTATTTGTGGACAATGTTATAGACTTTCTCTTTTAATAGATCATTTGGAAGGAATCGAAATATTGAATATTAAATGGAATTTGGTAGTAGAGATTTTTAAAAATACAGTAGGATCTCGTTATAAGAGACACCTTATGAATTAGATACACCTCAGTTTAAGACACGTCTTTAAAATCTGATTGACTTTGGGGAGGGAGGGAGCTGCCTAAGCGATACCCAGAGATGGGTCGGAACAGTCAGAGGTGTCGGAAATCGGAAAAGCCGGAAATCGGAACTTGCTCAAAAGTCGGAAATCGGAATTCCGACCCATCTCTGGCTACACCCCCAAGTGAATACATACACTCTCTATTAGATATTCTCATTATAAAATACATTCAATATAAGATACGCTCATTATAAATTCAAATTTATTGAAGCAAAAAAGCTGAAAAATTATTGTGAAATTTTCAAAAAAATTTTTTCTCAATTTTTAGAACGAAAATTTAACAAAAAAATGTGAATATCCTCCATTCTCTCAAATATTAAATGAACAATACAAAAAATTGGGGATAATATCAGACGAAACAAATAATTCTAATTTATTTAAAAATGATGTTTATATTGAAATATTGCCTGAAATTATTGGTGAAGATTCAAAACAATCTTCTATTGGAGAAGTTATTGTAGAATGGAGAAGGTGGGAACTCGTAGAGAAGGGGAGAAGGGAACTATCATAATAGAATCCCATCCCTAATAGAAACCTATGCCCTATTAGAAGCCCACTCAATGAGGGGTATTGAAAAATAGAAGCCTAGGGCTCTTTTAGGATATTTACTGTAACAGTGGTTCTTTTGGCGGTACGATAATTCCGGACGACGATTGCGGGCTTAAATTTTTTTTAAATTTAAGATTTTTTAAGTTTTCAATGCCGAATCAGTCTAAAAACGATTCGGAAACCGTCAGAAGTCGGAACTTGACAGCCGGAACTAAAGAAACAGGAACTAATTTCAAAGTTTTTGAAAATTTTTAAAACAGGAATTGTCGTTCGCAATTGTAGTAACACCGTTCTTTTGGCAGTCTACATCATTTTTGGTACTGGGGAAAAAAATCGAAATTTCGACTCTAAGGATGACCAGGACCTCATCTGATTTTAGCATTAAATTAAAATAAATTTAATTTTTTTTTTCCAGTCAAAATTCATTAGAACCAATTCGTTCATTAATTTCTATAAAACAGCATCCTTTTTATTCTTCACAAATTTCCTTACAAACTAATTTAATTAATGAAAACAACATTGATATCAATTATCCTTTCCAAGTTGGATATCCTTTTAAAATTTGTTTTACTTTATGGAATTCTCTTGGAAAAACAATAGAAGAAGGAGGAGGAGAACCTTTACCTATTAAAATATTTTTTGAACAAAATAATAATCAATTTATTTTTTCTGGCATTAAAGAGGTACTTGCTAGAGATTCTGTTATCCTGATTCCCAAAAATCGGGAATTCCTTAAAATTTTTTGGGCTGTGATCCTGATTTCCCTATATTGGGAATTCTATTTTCAGTCGGGAGGATCTTTGGTACATACTATTCATTATTGGTCCAAAGATCAAAAATCCAAAATATCCAAAGTCTCTATATTACTTATAGGGGGTAGATAATTAGTTTAGTCCAAAGCTATTTTATGCCATTTTCCTAACGAAAAATCATTTAAGTGAACGTTTAACCGTGTGTTATGCTTAAGTCTCGACTGTATATTAGTCTAGATTTTTTATTTTAGTCCCAGGATTTTGTCTTAAATTTAAAATTAGACCGTGGGCTACGGATTGGGGTTTCGTAAAATTTTTCTTTCAATTGAGGACAGTCTTGGGCCCGTCCATAAGAACGTGGTTGCTTGTTAAATAACCACAAACTAACATTTCTGGTACTATAAGATTGTCGTAAGGCTAACCGTTACCATGAGGTTAGTTGGCATGGTCACCTGGCCATCTATTTTATGGTAGGGTTAGGGATTACTTAAAAAGAGGTTCTTTCTCCCATAACTTGAACTCCCTTAAAATCCTTTCCGAAAAACTTTTTCTTTCTAATTTTTTATTTTTAAAGGGTTTTTTCACTTTATTACCTGATGGAACTAAATTTAATTTTATTCAACAAATAATTCCTCTATCTCCAGGCTTTATTAAATTTCCACAACCTCAAATTAAATTAATAGAAAATAATTCAAAAAATTATGATTTGGATGTAGTTAATAGACAAATTAGTATTTATATGGGAAGTTGTTTGCCTAAAGAAATTTTTGTTTTGGTAAGGATGTTTTTTAAATTTTGAAGGAAAAAAAATTTAAAAAATAAAAAAAAAATAATTTGCCTATCTTTCTTGGGCGACCTAACCTGTCTAGGTACCAGACTATAAGATACAATTCTTTAACCCCAAAGTTCTATCCTATATAGAATGTTTTAACTAGAGACCGGACTGGGAGTGTCGTACCAGAATCCGAGATCTTGAAAAATTCTCGATATCGATAAGCGAGATTTTCGATCCAAATCTCCTCTCAGTCCTGTCTCTAGTTTTAACTTTACTTCTGTTGAAATTCTTCCTTAATTTTTTGTGGACACCAGAAATGGATCGGATTGAGAAAAATGTTCGCGGTTTCAATATTTTCTTTGGATCTCGAAAAAAAATTAGGGATCGGATGACTACAATACCTGTTAGGCACAAACTCTATATAATACAGATTCATTTTTAAATTTTCGAAATTTTGAACAAAAATTATTTAATTTTTTCTAAAGCTAATTCCTCTGTTTTTACACAACATTTTTTCTTTTTCCTCTTCATTTTTAAATTTCAAAAAAAATTTTCAAATTTTTTTTCTGCAGTCTTGTTAATTAGCTACAAAATTATCTACTATAAAATTTAGTCTATTTAATTAATTTTATAAAAAAAATTTTTTCAAATTAATTTTTAATTTTATTTTTTTAACTACATATAATACCGGAAATAATAATTATTTTTTTCTTAATTAAAAAAAATTTTTTTAAAGTTTTCCATATAATAAACAATATTTTTTAAAATTTAATTAATTCTTTTTATTAATAAATTTAAGAAGATTTAATTTTAATTATAAAAAATATAAAGATTAACTTAATTAAATTTTTATTTTATATAAAATATTCCCCCTGCAAAATTTGTTTATTCAAAAAAATATTTTTTAAAAATTATTTTTTAGTTGGTTTCTTTAATTTTATTTAATTAAACTATAGGGACGCCTTATTTAAAATTTTATTCTTTGATTTTTTGTTTTTTCCGGAAATTATTTTTTACTGTATTTTAATAATTCTGTTAAATATGTATTTTTCAAAAAACTTTTTTTTTTCGTTTTTTTATTTTTCTGGTTAAGCTTTCTTTATTTAAGTTTATTTTAACGGCAATATTTCTTGAACGATTTTATCGCTTGAATGTTTCTATTTCTACTAAAATTTTTAACAAAACTGGGTTATTCCTCTGTTTATTTTTTAATTTATTCACGTTAAATCAAAATTTATGTGCCACTTTTTATGTACCTAAGAATCAAAAAATTTTAATTTTTTGTTAAAATTATTAAATTCTTCTCAACTTTTTTTTTTAAAAAAAATTAATCATTATTTTATCTTTCTATTATTTATTTAATTAAAATTCTTTGGGGAGGGGGAGGGAAAAAATTATTATTTTTAAATTAAAAAATTATTATTTTTAAATTAAAAAATTATTATTTTTAAATTAAAAAAATTATTATTTTTAAATTAAAAAAATTATTATTTTTAAATTAAAAAATTTATTATTTTTAAATTAAAAAATTATTATTTTTTTCCCTTTTAGCCTTGAAGAGAATGTTTTTGTTGTGGTGGTCTTTTTAGAGTTTTTCAACTGTTTTTTATTGGTTTCAAAAAGTGTAGAAGATATATATTTTTTTAAAAATATTTTTGTTGTTATTTTTTGTGATTTTTACTTATATTAATTTATTATTATTAAAAATATTTATTTTTATAAAAATTATATTTTTTAATTTGTCAAGCTATTACTACGTATTAGGGGTGTTTTTTTAGGTACTTTTCCGTTATCTCCCCCCATTTTCCTTTCCTCTCCTTTTATACTCCATTCCTTTTTTTCTTTTTAAAAATGGTCAAAGACAAATAATGGTCAGGCAAGAAGAATAAAAGGAAATAAAATTTATCAAAATAATAAAATCATTTTGGAGGCAAAATTTCTTTATTTTCTTACAAATCCTTTTAAAGCACCATGAGTAGATGAAGCGAAAGACAATTATTGCAAAGGGAATTCGACTTCCTTCTAACCGACTTCCGTCTAAAAATAGACTTCCGAACCAGACGCGGGCGAAACGTTTCGTTTCGTTTCGTTGTTTCGTTAGTTTCGTTATGTTTTTAACTGTTTCGTCTCGTTTCGTGACGAAACAGTTTTTAATTTGTTTCGTTTCGTTTTGTTAACGAAACACCTGTGTTTCGTTAACGAAACATTACCTATTTTTAAGCCAAAATATTACCCAAAAACTGAAAAAATTTCAACTTTGGCCTTCCAAAATCCGCAAAATTTTCGCCTGCGGCGCTGAAAAGGGAAGAAATCTGGCTTCTTTGCCTTCCAATATTCTCAAAAATTTCGCCTATTCTTCTGACATTCTGATATTTCCTTTTCCGAGCGATTTTTGTTTTTATTTAAAAATAATTTATTTTCAATTTTTATTCTTTAAATTTAAAGTACATATATCCCTACAAAAATAAACAAAAGCTAAAAATATATTTCAAAAAAAAATTCGGAGACGGTTCCGGATATCCGGGCTATCAGCACTAATCTATTGACCCCAATAAATTCTAAAATAATAACAATAAATTTTAGTTTTTTGAATTTTTATTTTAATTAATTCCCAAATGATTCTTTTTTAATAATTACCACCACCAACCTTTTCTAAAACTTAAAAAAAAACTCTTTAATTTTATTTTTCGTCATCCAAAAATGTCAAAATTAGAGTAAATTTTAAATGGACAAGTTTTATATGTATCTGTCTGGCATTTTTTACTTAATGAATAAATGTTAAAGACATTTATATATATAAATATTTTTATTTATTATTTTATATAAATCCCCCCACAAACATTCTTTTTTTTTATTTAATCCGCTTTATCTGTAAAATATTAATTTTAAAAATATTTTGCCGATTTTTCGGCGCGGGGATGTTTGGGCGTCGATAATAGTTTTGGTGCACGTAATAGTATAAATAATTTCTCTCGGTCTTAGTCTTCACTCGAATTTTTTAAAAATATATTGGAATCACGTCTCATTTTCAAAATTTTTAACATTTTAACTAAAGTTGAAAAATTTGGCATTAAAATGTGAGTAAACTACTTAAATTAGCAAGGGAAAAAGTACCCAATTTTGCATCAACCATTTAAACTCAATTTTGATTTTAATTGTCCTTAGTCTCGAAATTTTTATTTTCGATGACTTTTTGATCTGAAACAGCTCAGTTTCAATGTAGATATCCAATTATTTGGTTAAATAATGGGGGACTAGGGTCCTTGCGAAATCCCCGTATTTACAGAGAGAAATCCCCGCATATACTGCCCCATGCAACCAGACTTTTTGCTCCGAATCAGGGTCCTTTCGACAATGTTTAAATTAGCCTAAATACGATTAAAAAGCTAACAAAAAATTTCGATAAAGTTGCCTTAAAAGATTTTTGTTATTTTCACGCCTAAACATTTCCGCGCCCAAACATCCCTACCTACTGTAAATGTTTTATGCCGTAAACACATTTTTTGGAAGAAAATGTTTTAAAATATGTAAATAAAAATTTTTTAAAATTATTTAATTTATTTTAAAAATGGATTTGAACATTTAGTCAAGCCTTTTTAAAAAAAATTTTTTTTGCGAGGGAGGAAGCCCTTGCAATTTTTAAATAAATTAATTTATATTTATTTATTATTTCACGGAAATAATTATTTATTTTTTAATTCCTAAATGGAGTATTTAAAAGTTAAAATATTAATTTTATTTTCATTTAATTATTGTGAAAATTTTTTTTTATTACAATTAAATTTTAATGTGCGCCCTCAGGGAGGGAAAAATCGTACACTAAAAGGGAGGTATTGTTTAGACACCCCTTCCTCATCCTTCCACCAACAGCTAATAATCGCAAAAATGAACTAAACCAAAAGATTAATCGAATTTTAATTAAAATTTTCGTAATTTACTCCAAGCTTCCACTTCAATTAAAAAAAAATAAAAAAATTCAAAAAATTTTCTTGGTTATTATTAATTAATAAAATCTTCTTTTTCTTTGATCTTTACGGGGAGACCGTTTATTCATTAGGACAATAAATTTGTATGCAAATTATTTCAAGTTTTGTGAATCATTCTTTTAATTATTTTTAAAATTAATTAAAACACAATTTAGCAAACTTTAACAAAGTTGGAAAAAAGGAATATTTATTCGGTTAATTATTTAAAGCATTCATTTTTGTAGAGGAAGTACTAGATTTAATAAAAATTAATAATTAAATTTAATAATCAGCAAATTTAATTTTGTCCGCAAATTTATTTATCCCCTGAACTTTTCATTCGGCTCTATACCAGTTTTTTTGCAATATCCTTCACAGCAACATAACCCGCAACTAAGAGCCGTTTCAGTGGCACTGAAATAAATAAATATCTTTCTCTGTTTCTTTTGCGCTCTATTTTTTTCGCGTGCTATTTCTCTAAAGATTTGATGTCCAACTTCGAGAAGCTTTATCTCGAAAAAAAACTTTGAAAAAAAAATTTCAACTTAGCCAAATCGTTAAACAAAGTCTTATTTTTGTTTTAAAACCAAATTCATTGATTTTTACCATGTTTTAAAAAAGTTACCCATGGGTTTGTAACTAAATTTAGAAAACGAAAAATAAAGAGAAAAACTTATTTAAAAAATGTATTTTAGTTTAAAATGCCATTAGATGTTAAATAAGAACGATATTATTGAGATTTTAATTTTATATAATTCATTTTCGCTGAAAGGATTCGAACCTCTTGCATTTTTCGCTGTCACTAACCAACTAAACTATACTCCCGCACTGAAAGGCAGGTTGCACCCTCTGCCTGTTTTTTTGCAATATCCTTTGGTGGAGGGGGTTATATAATTTGTTATCATCCCCTTTACGTTCTTGTTTCAAAACAAAGCAGTAAAGCTATTTTCTTCGAATTAACTTTAATACATATACTAATTATTTTTGATTTTTTTTCAAAAAATAATTTTTAATACCAATTAAATATCAAAATAAAAATATTTTTGCAACTTATTTTTATACATTAAAGTTAAAGGGTGAAATTAATTATTATTCAAGTAAAAATATTAATAATAACCTTAGAAAATATTAAAAAAAGGCATTTATTTTTTGCTTTTATTTAATTTTACATAATATTACTTTTGACATTTTTATTTTGCAAAAAAAATATTTTTATCTTTCAATTTTTTTTAAATTTGATGAATAAATTTGTGTTTGAGAAATTAAAAAATAATATCGCTAATTTTGTGTAAAATATGTGGTCAATTGATACTAAAGATTAGAGACTCCCAAGGCCGAAGATTTTTCCAGGACCCCAAGACCAAGGCCGAAAAAACCACAAGAAAAATCTTGAGTCAAGACCAAGAATCTTCGAAGTTCTTGGTCTAACAATAAGCTCCATCGGAATCAGAGCTGCGTCGAAATAAAAAAATCTTCGAAATTCGGAAATCGAAAATCGAAAGAAATCCAAAAATATCGAAATCGAAAATCGAAATTTTATAAAAAAACGTCGAAAATCGGTAATCGAAAATCGAAATTTTTTAAAATAACTAAAAGAGTAGTAAACAATCCGCAATAGGAGATATAAGTGTTAATCTTGAGATATAAGGGGATCCAATGGATTAATGGTAGTCTTAAGAGATCAGTGATCGTAGGGATATACAGGATTAGGGGGTTGACTAGAGACCAATTAAATCCGCACCCTAGATCACTTTAAATCCTTTATTCATCCGATATTCTACTTACCCCTTGATACCCTTGATATACCATCCTCCTATATCCCTCTTATTATTGTAAGGCAAATGGATTAATTGGAGGCTCGGGTGGAAAGTCAATGATAATATTATTTAGGTGGATTTGGGTAGATTAAGGGGGATATTATATGATATCAGGCGAATATGAGGGATATCATGGGTTACGCGGGATTTGGGCGGATTATCGTGGGATTTGGGTGGATTAAGTGGAATCTCGCGATCTTCTTATCCCTTATTTTTATCCCTCCATCTTTCCTAACTTTTTTTTGCGCCGCAGGCGAAAATTTTCAGAATTTTGAAGATCATTAAGCCAAAATGTTCCATCTTCAGCGCCGCAGCGAAAATTTAGAGAATTTTGAAAGATCCCTAAGCCAAATTTCTTCCTTTTTCTGCGCCGCAGGCGAAAATTTTGAAAATTTTTGAAGACTAGAAGACAGATTTCTTCATTTTTCAGCGCCGCAGGCGAAAATTTTGAGAATTTTGAAAGGCTAAGTAGCCAAATTTCTTCATTTTTGGCGCCGCAGGAATAAAATCTTAAGAGAAAAGATAATGCAATTTTGCAAAAAAAAATCGAAAATCGAACGAAAATCGAAAAAACTAAAATTATCGAAATCGAAAATCGAAATTTTATGAAAAAATTCGAAATTCGGAAATCGAAAATCGGTAGAAAAAAACGTCGAAATTCGAAAATCGAAAGTCGAAAATCGAAATTTCGACGCAGCTCTGATCGGAATCGAAAATTTGATAGGAGCGGGACCTATAAAAGTTGCGCAAGTTTTGACAGATCTTAATAATACTGTAGCTACCGGTGGAATTTAATTACGTACCTGATCTCTTTATCAAATATTTTTAAGAAAAATTTAAGAAAGGTTGTCAAGTAGAAGCATTATAGATAAACAAGTTCGGAGCAGGGATGAGCGCAAGAGACAATCTCAAAAAACGCTCACCCTTGGTTCGGAGTTGTTGGACAGGAAGTCCCTCCCAATTTATTTTTGGATTTATTTTCTATTATAATCTGCCACACTTAACAAACTATTCTTATCTAGAATCCTTTTTAGAAAATCACAATTGGCTCAATATTTAATCTAAAAAATATTTTTTTCATCCTTCATTCACCTCACCTTTCTTTAAAAATATTTTTTTTTTTGAAACTTTAAATAAATAAATCTCTTTTTAATAAACATATACATAAATTACATAATATTTATTTTTTATTTTGCAAAAGATACTATTTTTATTTATGTTTTTTTCTAATTTACCGGAAGAACAAAATCGTGTACCGATATTAAATGACTCGGTTCTCTCCATAACACTTTTTAGGAAAATTTTAAGAATGCCAAGCACACTAGAGATTAGCAAAGAATTCTGGGTGTCCAATTTAGTTTTCGGCTCTTAGCTGTTACAATCTGCCACATATATCGAGCAATACTTTCTTCAAAGGATTACTTTTTGGCATTAAAAATAAAAAAATAAAATACAATGTTCTAAAGGGGCATCTAAAAATATGCTTATATTAGGGTAGCAACACGACCCCGAAAACCCCGACCCCCGAAGACTCTACCCAGGCAAACCCCGATCCCTCACCTTTGAAGGCTCGGGGTGCTACCCTAGTTTATACTAGTGATGGTCGGGATTCCCGGTCTCGGTTCCCGAGTCGGGAAATTTCCCGGGGTTTTTGAGCTCTCGGTCTCGGGGTCGATTCCCGGTCTCGGTCTCGACTCTCGGCTTTTTTTAACTCCCGACCATCACTAGTTTATACCTCCCTTTATTTGCCTCTCCTTTAATTAAAAAATATTTTTTTGGAACATTAAATACCTCAAAATACTACTAATTCTCCTCAAAATACTACTAACTCTCCAAAATACTACTAATTCTCCCATATCTATTTATTACTAAACATTTAGCACCACCTTCACAAAAATGCCGCATAACCCAGAAATGGACATGGGAAAAAACGAAAGGCTTTTAATGGGCATTTAGTATATATACTAAATTATATATTTACTACTAATTTGCCACTTTATAATATTTGCATTTTTTAGTTTTAAAAAATTCATGCTATTTACTTAATTAAAGTAAAGCTTATATGTATAAAAGAAAATATGGAAAAATTAAACTTGCGGACAAAAAATAAAATTTGCGGACGATATTTGCGGACAGGAAATATTATATTTATACATGTTTTTATAAACTTCAATTTTTATTTAATTTCTTGCTTTATTTTTTAAGCTTTTGATCAGAATTTAAGGACAAATAATAAACAGAATTTTATACCTTTTAATCTAATTTGCGGACTGTCCGCAAATTAATTTTTTCAATTTATTTTTTTATTCTTTAAAATTATTATTTGCTAAGAACATTACAAATAAAAATCTTTAATACAAACTATATATTCGTAATTAACCTTCTTATTATTTAATATTTCTCCAACTTTTTTCCAAAAAAATCTGTTCTTTTATTCTTAGCAAAAAGCTGCTTTTATTGTTTTTTTCTTAATTTTCACATCATTTCCAACATTTTAAAATAAAAATAATTATTTTTTTAAATAAAAAATTTATTTAAATGACGAGATAATAAACAAGAAAAAAAAGAAAAAAATAAATTACTCATTTAAATAAATTATTTATTTATTTATTTATTTGAGGGTGTGGGGGTCGAGAATGTCCACCTCCCCTCTCCCACCTCCACCAACTTTATATTAGTTTGAACTATTTTTAGAAAAATATTTTTTTTAATAAATTAGTTTAATGGGGCTTTATTTATTATTTAAATAGAAATATTTTTTTGATAAATATAAACATTCTCTTTTATTTTAAAATTTGTTGCGAGCTTTAATGATGCTTTTTGGAATTATTAATGAACACGCTATATTTGATAAATTTTGTTTTTAATTTAAATTAATCTAAAGAGCCTTCTAGAGATCTTTACTAATGGAATAATTAATTTTCTTGTAAATACTTTTTATTTTTCAACCCTTTCGTAGAAGGTGTTTAATATTAATTAGATGTGCCACATAAAACTTTAAAAATGAAAATTAAACGTTAACTGAGTTATCGCTTTTTCATTCTCATTATCTTTATTGGGACCAATCCCGGCCAAAAATATGAATTTCTTCGTCACATGTCTATGTAATTTGTGTTCGGCAACTGGGTATTTTCGGTAACGCTAATACCACGTTTTGCACTGTACCGTGCCAAGCATTAATCGTGGTAAGTCACGTGCCTCTGAGAACCCGTTTTTTGGTTTAAAACAATCTCCATTTTCGTAACCATTATTCGAAACTCAAGTACCACACACTTCAAAAGATTTTATAACATTTTATTGAGAACAAACTTGCATATAATTTTAGTACAATATTGATTTCAATACTTAGATACAGTATTGCCCCATGTATTTATTGCTGCCCTTATCAAAGGAAGAGAATAATAATTACCCCCTTAAACTTAAAATTCCAAAATTCAAGTTTCCAAAAACACATTTAAAATACTTTTTAAAGATAATTCATCGTTAAAAACAGAACCAACTTTACCAAGAAAGAGATTATTATATGTATCTATAATTAATTATTTTGTAATAATAAAACCTTTTTTCCAATCTCCACATTTAACTCGGGTACACCCCGATGTACCGCGAGCCCAATGTACCGCCGAGCTATAACTTTGTCCAAAATTGTCGAATCCGTGGCGCCCTGGTATGGTTCGATTCGGAATGTCGAGACGCATCGAACCATACCAGGGCGCCACGGATTCGACAATTTTGGACAAAGTTATAGCTCGGCGGTACATTGGGCTCGCGGTACATTGGCCTGCTCCCTTTAACTCAAAGCAATCACCGAACGATATTTAAAAGTTCCGCCCATTTTACATTTCACATGGCCGTTAGAAAAGAGCTAGAGGAATCCCTTTTTGAAGGAACGCCCTATAAAGATTAAATGGATGGCCAGCGGCTAATGAAAAGACAAAACGTCTTTTTGACAAAACGCCCATAGAACAAATTTTGCCATTTTATCTAAAATGTAAGTTAAGTGTGGGGCTTGCTTTGTGACGCTTCCGGAAACGGTCCAGTTTACCACAGCTTTATAATTCTTAAAACAACTAAACGACGATTCTGACATGTCACCTATCATATCGAGCTATGTCGAATGCCCCTATAATCGACTTACCATATATTCTCTATTAATTACCCTCCTCGGATATTTTCCTCTCTCTATTATAAGCTGTACCCCTTTTAGTAAGAAGCTGTAAAAGAATTACTTTCCCTCAAATGCCCACTATGTAAATTTTCAAAACGAATTGCTCTCCCTCGATTAATTACCCTTCTAGCGAACTTTTGAAATAGCTCGCTAGAAGGGTAATTAGTCAAAAAAATACGGTATGACATTCTTAAGTTAAGCTCTTCGGTAGAGTGAATCCTTTCATTCTCCTTTCCTCCGTCTCAATGTCCCTTTTTGTCCATATTACTTTTATGGGCATTTTGTCCAAACTTTCATTATGTCCACACTATAAAAACACTTGCGCATCTCATTAAAAGAATAACGAGAGGAAATGAGTAGCAGCTGGATGCACGTTTATTTTTGCATTTTTATTTTCTCATTCCCTCAATAAGCCTTCTCTTTTATTCTATCGCAACAAGTGTTAAAAAAAGTAAAGGGGAGGGGAGGGAAAATAAAATAATAATATTTTTTATTATTATTAAAAATGTAAAAGCTATATTTAAAAGGGAGAATTATTTTTCTCTCTAGGTCATTTTCTCTCTTTTCTGGCATATGTGAGAAATTTATTTTTATTTTTTTTTTAAAATATTTAAAGCCGTTAAAGGAGCAACAAATAAAAAGAAGAGCTTTATGTAGGTAAATGACCACTTTAAAAAAAAGAGAAAGGAGGACAATGAAGGCTGATCAAATAATTTTATTTTTTTTTTTGGTTTGGTTCAAAATTTGCTTATATATTTTTGATCTGAGAATAAATTAAATTAAGTGATTTTCAAAAAAATTTGTCAAAAAATTCTAAAAACCTCTGAAAATTTTTTGAGAAATTTAACTCTGGACATATTTTAAAATAATTAACTATTTAAAATATTATTTAAAAATTTTGAAAATTTTGCTAATCTTTTATCTCAAATTCAAAATACCGTATTTCCGACAATAAAACCCCATGGGGCTCTATTTTTCAACTATCCTCCAAGATGGGGCTCTAATTCAGGGTGGAGTTCTAATTCAGGGTGGGGCTCTATTTTTCAACCTATTTTTCAAAATTTTTAATAAAATTTTGACCTTAATAAGTCAAAAAAATTTGACCTTAACTTTTTAATAGTTAGCTACTTGGTGGAGGAGGGGCTGCTTAAGCGGTACCCCTCATTTAAGAAAATCCCAATATAGCCCCAAGAGTGTACCGGTAATAGTGTCGTTTCCAGGCCCCATTTTTTCCGCCCAATTATTAATTGGGAAAATGATTCTTCTCATTACTCTAATACTTTTTTAAATATCACAAATTAATCTTTTTGATTGTTTTTAGGCAAAATATGGAAAGGCAAATTTGATGAAAGAAAGGGGAAACATAGGGTAAATGTACAAACATAGGGTAAAAAATTGGGGAGGAAAAAATGGGGCCTGGAAACGACACTATTACCAGTGTACCTTATAATGAGATTTGGATTGTAATTTGTCGGTCAAATCATTTTAGCTTATTACGTCTGTTTAATTTTTTACAGTCTGTGACGTCTTATCAAGAAGTGACTTAATTTCTTTACTCAGTTTTTAGGTTGCAAAAAATTTTTCCTGAATTTTTTTTCCAATTTTTAATTAAAAATTCTTCTTTTTTTAATCCTTCATTTTCAGCTTAATTTAAAAATAGGCGGAATTATTATATAAATTTTTAAATTATTCCTTCTCTCCTTTGCAACATTTTAATAAAAAAAACGTCATTAACACGCAAAATTCTTCAGTCTTTTAAATTTAAGTAACATCATTTTGAGACAACTTTTAATTATTTTAAAAACTTTTCTGATTATTTTCAGATTTTTTTTTGTAAAAAAGAATGGTAAGTTGTTAATAAATAAATAAATATTAGCCTAATAAGGAAAAGAATAAAAAAATATTTTTATTTATAAACGGAGATTGCGTAGTTTACTCTCTCATAATTTTTGATTTTAATTTATTTTTTTTTGCAAGAAAAAAAATTTTTTTAAGGAAGAAATAATGAAGAGCCTCTTTTTGATAAAATATTAAAAATAGTTGTAAGTTGGGTATCTCTAATAGTAGCCACCGCGACTGGGGAGAGATAGAGGAGAGATATCTACTGATAACCAAGGTGTTGTGCTGGGGTCGGTCGGAAATGACGAAGGTGTCATGAAATCGGAACTGTCGGAAATCGGAAGGAAAAATTCCGTCCGGCCCTTGGTGTTGTGTCCGTATTTGCAGGAAGAGTATAGACAAATAAAAATATAGCATCATCAGGTATCCTTCTAGGTTCATACCAGAATGGTCCTGTTCCATCTCCCATCCACTAAATATAATTTTCCACGGCACGGACATAATACAGTGATTTTGAACTTGTTATATTCTCTACGTTCGGATAATCAAAAGATTTTCTGTCTAGCCCAACAAACTCAAATTAAACAAAAAATTTTATTTGAATAATACAAGAATAAAAAAAATTGCGCTTAACAGCAAACAAAAAACTTGGGGAATCTCTCTCCATAAATACCATATAATAAAAAAATTAAATAATTTATTTATTCAAAAAGGTATACAGATTTTTAAAATTATTTTAATTTGTCCAACTAATCGTCTAAAAAATAAATCTAAAAAAATCCCAAAAATTTTTTTTAAAGAGACAGCAACAACAACAATCAACATTATTTGCTGGTACTTTTTCTATTAAAATTATTAATACAAATCCTTTGGGTATTCTTTCATCATCCTCTTCTCCTCCTAATCCCAACAAAACCTTCACAACCACCATTACATTTATTAATTCACTATCTTGGCAAACATCATATTTATTAAATTTATTTTTTAAAATGTTTTCAACTTCCGGTATTCGACTAATAAGACTGCGGCCATTTATTTTGCTAATTTTTTTGGTAAGAATATTTATTTTTAAGAGGATAAAATTAACAAAAATTATTTTATAAATTAAAAAAAATATTTTTATTTGATTAAAGTGAAGAGGCTTTAGGAGAACCTTGGTGTTTTAAAAATTCATAAAATAAATTACAGAACGCCAAAAAATCTAAAATTTTGTAAAGAGGTCCTTTAATGTGTCTTTTAAAAAAATACAAAATTTTAAATTTTTTGGGTGACAGTAGTCTAAGTTACGGTAAGAAACTGTACCCTATATGACACTTCATCATCTTATTTTTCTCCTTTTTGTTTAAATCTTATTTTCAAATTTTCCAAACTTTATTTTCATAATATATTTTTGTTCTTTCTTTCAAATATTCAAAATCTTTTTTATTAATTCTCTTGAAAATCTGGTTAGTTATCACTTTAAAATTTTTCGTTATTTTGGATCATAATTTAAGTTTTTCTAAAGCAAAAAATTCAAAAATTTTTGAAAATTTGCCAGATACGTTCATTAACAATGTAAAAAACAGATTTACAAAATTTCACTAAAAATATTTTAAAAATATTTTTTTTTAATTTAAAAGTAGCTACATCTTTATCATTCATTTATTAGTAAAAATTTTAAAAAATTCCGAAAAAATTTCCACAAAACTTCCCCGCTAATTTATCATATTTTTTACTATTTAAGACCAATCAGAATTAAAATATCACTATAATATTTTTCAAATAAATTTAAAAAAAAAGTCTGTCCATAAGGGTTTCATCTGCGCGCATACCTCACTTTAAACCTATTTTTAGCTTTATTTTTTTATGTATACGTCTACAAAATAATTTTTAAAAATTCTTTTTCCAACTCTGACTAAATTTAAAAATATATACTATTTATGTTTCGTTTAACTATATAATTTAAAAAAAAGAAACCATAAAAAGACCGTTTTCCAAAAATAAGTATAAAAAAGTTAATTAGAAAAGAGGGAAGGAATACGTCCACAAAAAATAATTTTTTTGTCTAATGAAAAAATAATTATTTTGACCAATTTTGAGAATAGAAAAATTATTTTTAAGAGGATTTGGAACTAAATTAATAAATTAAATTTTAAATTGGGATATTTTGTCATTTTTATTTTTAGGCGGAAAAATTGTATTTAAATTATAGTTAAATTAGGGAGGATTATAAAATATTTTTGTTTAAATTTGTAAGAGATTAAGTCTCGAAATATATCAAAAATTAATTAAATATTAGAGAAATTAATTAAAATTTACCTGAAAGAATTTTTAATGTCTAAATCTTAATATAAGCAATCATTAATAAGACTGGCAATCAAAACGCCAAACCCCCCATAACTTCTAAACAAACGAACATTTTCTAATAAATTTGGTGTTTTTGGATAAAAAAAGGAAATTATTTGACAAAAAATATCCTTATTAAAAATTCTAGTTGTTAGAAAAAAAGCTACGATCAGACATGGTCAATGATACGGATATTGATACAGATAATACCAAAATGCATACGGAAAAATATCCGGATACGGATACCAAAATCAGTATCCGTGACCAGGCCTGGTTACGATTAAAAAACCTAAAAATTTCAAAAAATTCCTTTTTAGAGGGGGTATTTTGCCTCTCTTATACCTATTTTATTTTTCCAATTAAAAAAAAATTTTTTTTATTAATTTCCATTTTATACCTATAATATTCCTCCTCTATTTAACAATATCATACATATTTTCCAAAAATATTTTTTTAAATTATTTCCAGAATTATACCAAGTTTTCTAAGCTAATTGGTCCCTCATTCCCCGTCCCCCCCCCCCCCCCCCCGCTCAAAAGAAAATAATTATTACGTATTTGTTGTTTTCCTCTTTAAAATGCACTGATAATTTAAATAAAAGCTTAAAATTAATGGATAGCAAGAAAAAGGAGGGAAAGGGAAGGCTTAGGCGCCGGAAGCAATCGAGGAAGCAATTAGTCGGAAACAAGCTGAATGGCACACAATTTACGATAATCGAAAGCATTCCTGAGGGGAATAAATAAAAATATTCTCTGTTTAGCTTTGAGCCAAATTAAGGTTAATGCCGGAAGGGAAAAGGATAAAAAATTTGTTTTATGGATTAAAAGGAAAAATATAAAAAAACTACGTCAGAAAAGAAAGAAAATAATAAGCGCAAAGCTTAAGTGAAAAGAACGAAAATAGAAAATAAAAAATAAAAAAAATTTTATATTTTAATAGTACAATGTCTCGGGGGCACAAAAATGTAAAAAAATGGAAGATTAGTTACGATGGAATGTAAAATTTTTGCAGAAAATTTAAAGGAAATTAAAGTCTCGCGCGACTGTCTAATTTAAGAAAGGAAAAGTCACGAGGATTGCTATGCAATATAACGAAACGATTGCCTTCATGTTAGGATTAGGTACCGAATTCTGGATAAAATTAAAAAAGAATTGAAGGGTAGAGGACACTATTCGAAGACCTAAGAACCTTATTAGTGTTCAAAGTATTAGTATATCTTAGGAATTTTCTAGATCACGAATCATAAAATGTTCTGATATTTCCATAACAATTACCATTAATTTCAAAATCTACTAACATTCTCCATTCTAATATTTACATGCAAGAATATCAAAATAAAACATTATACTTAAAATAGGAAATTACATATAAAGTATTTCTAAAGTTCTTTCCTTCACATAAGTATTTTTGTTATTTTCCCACCATATCTCTGTCATTCACTCATTTCATATTCAATGACAAATAAATGTATTGTAACCTTAAATTTCTTATTTAATGGTAATATCTGCAAAAGTATAAAATTAAAATAACAAAATAATAGTTTAATATACATGTAGGCATTTTCTATGATGTCGTCATTTTCGTATCCTTTTCTTACTTCCGGCCACAAAATTGCGAAATATAATTAATCGTCGCCTTAGAGAATTTATTTAAATTAGGTAAAAATTTAAAAATGTGTACATGACTATTGAAATTGCAAATTTGCTTCAAGATATTGTAGTGAATCACAAATTAATATAAACAAACATAGTAAGATCCATCATTGACTAATGAAATTGCAAAATCTTTAGTTAAAGAGATTGAGTGAATCACAAATCAGCATAAGCAAACATAGTAAATGTCAATCATTGTTGCGTAGTGATTTTAACTAAATAAACATTCAAAAAACAAACAAATAATATTTGTACAAAGTAAAATGTAAAATTACATATGTTGCAAATATAGAATCAAATTTCTTTTTAAACTCAAAGTTTATTTTAAAGTTTATAAAGAATTGCAACTATTTTGCCCTTTTATAGTAAAACAAATAAACTTTTATTTTTAAAACCTTTTTTATAGGCATGCAGTGTTTGTTTATCTTCTGCATGCTCTGTTTGCGAACAAAAAGCCTTTGAAGAGTACAAAAGGTTACGTCAAGAACAGGTTATTAATTATTTATTTTTAAAAAGATTCTAAGAGGGAAATTTTTGAGAAATAAAAATTTTTTTAAAATATTATTAAAATAAAAATTAGTCATATCGGAGATAAAATATACTATCAAGTGCGCATAAACTTTTGGACCACAGTGTATGTATTATGAGAATTTCGAAGAGATTTTCCCCATACAACTGGATGTGGAAATAATATGGGAAAATATAATGGGGAATTAATGGAAATAATACCTGTTTATACCAGGGCTGAACGAAATTGAAAGAAATTCCTCAGCCCCAATTTGCACTCTAAAAGCACGCAATTCTACGTAGTCCGGAATTCCTGGGTTGTCCATCCCTGGGTTGTACACCCAAAACCAAACCTTGTTATCGTTGTTTGGAAGAATACTTATACAATACCCTTTAAGATATTCTTCATTTTTTGACATAAAAAAATTAAAAAAATCCTTTTCCAGATTCTAAAAGATTTACTAAAAAAATTGGAATTGCCTGCCAAACCCAATGTAACAGTAGACTATAATTCCTTAAAATTCATTGCCCCACACAATCAACGAATACAAGCATTGATTGAACAAAGCCGTCGAGAACATAACCAAGAACATCGCCGAGTGCGTAAAGTAGGTTAAAAATTACAAAAAATTGTTAAGGAATTGTTACTTTTAAGTTTTTAAAATGTTTAAATTAAAATTTTTGTCAGATAATATTTTGATATTCCCTGGAAAATTTTTTTGTGGGCTCATTTCTTGTATTATTTAAAAACAAGTACTGATATAAAGTAGACTGTTTCAGGAGGGTGTTTCGATGATAGGGCACTTGCAAAGGTATAAGTAAGGCCTAGCGAACACTCTCAGTGTGGTCACAGTTTCGATCCCTGTAAATATTTATTTCCTTTTCTCTTGTCTTCAGATTAGGGTTGACGTTTTAGGAACAAACCGAAAAGCGAAGATTTTTTAAGTTTGTTTCGACAACCATAATACTTATACTAGTTTTTTGTGTTTAAGACACAAGACAATAATTATTTGCTTCAGTTCTTCGGTTCGGTCCTGATATATCCGAAGATTTTCCAATACTGACAATTCCTGATTATTCTCTCTGTTTAGAAAATTTAAATTTCTCTTCTACAGTAAACCATAAAGCAAACAATTTTATTTATGAAAATCCTGTCTGGCTAAAATAATGCAAAAAATTAAATTAAAAATCTAATTTAGCTGATTGTATTTTCAAAAAATAAAAAAAATTCAAAAAAAAAATTCTAGAGATTTAGGCGAAAAAATTAATTTTTCGTTAAAATTATTTAAAGTCCATCCAGCAGTGGCGCAGACGAAATTCGGACGAAGATGGAGTTTTTGAAGATGGTGTTGATTACTTTCCGGCACTTTACGAGACAGAACGAGAACAGCCTTTACAAACTAGTTATGTTTTGGCAGAGGGGGCGCCTGAATGGTTTGACCAGGTAATTATTGAATTTTTTGGTCTTCTTGTTAATAAATGAGGGAGGGGGAGGGGAGGTTCTGCTTGTCCCATTAATTGATTAACTATCAAGCTATTACTTTTGCATGATTAGAAATTTAAAAAGACATATTCCAAGGTTATTCATACAGATCGGACCGAAACTAAATCTCAAACAAACGTATTGTTTATTGAGATTGATATTTTTGAGATAATGATATCGATTCTCTTACTTCCCTCCAGGTTCGAGATCTAGATATCTATTAGGGGTGCCGGTCCGGAACTTAACAAAACTAAGGGGGTTTCTTTTCATTTCCGGATATACAAAGGTTTTCCAAGAACCGACAGCCCTATTAATTGGAAAAAGGAAGAAATTTCCAAGGTCTTAATTTTTGGGATTGTGTTTTTTCGTATCCTTGTAAAATTCGAATAAAAATTATGCAAAAATTAAAAACAAATAATTTTAAGAATCTCCAAGCAGCAGTGTTCAGATTCGGGGCAGATTTACGTAAAAAGTTTGTCACATCAGCACGTCTAAATATTTTCCTTCGACGACCAGAACAATTTGAATATGGACAAATAACTACAAGGCTTAACATATATCAACGATTTCCTAATGGAACGGTAACCAAAAAATTCTGAAATTCCAAAGAAATTTTTCTCTTCATTAGCTCGGTCCAAAACTTGTCAGTAAACATTTGGACCTCGATTTTGGTGAGGCAACAGAATTTGAACAAGTAGAATTAATGTTGGATGTTTTGCCAGTTCAAGAATGGATAGAAAATGGCCCTCAATTTGAACAACAAAAATTTTATTCGGATTTTGATAACGAAAATATTCCGAGTTCTATAGCCCTTTATGTTGAGGCTATTTATGAAGGAGAAAATTTAGTCCAATATCCAAATTTGCCTAATAATGAGGAAAATGAAGATGAGGTGAGAAAGGAAAAAGGGGAATTGAGGGGAATAATAATATTGGTTCCTGTAGCCGAGATATTAGAAAAATCTGAATTCATAGAGACCTTGAAAACATAGAGAATGAATTTTTGATTTCGTTGTTGATGACGAAATTGAAGATTTATATTTATTTATATTTTATTCAACTCTTCTATTCTTATTTGAAATTAAAAAACCGTCTTCTTTGCAAGTCCCAAAACTTTTGAAATAACAATTTTTTGGAAAGTATGTCCTTATCGGAGATGTTAAGGCTGTTACGCAAGCTTTATTAAAAATTAAATAATTAAAAAACTTTAGAACTAAAAAAAATCTTTTTAGAATCAAAAATATTCTGCTTATTCTTCCTCCACTTCTCGAATGTTTTTTGAATTGGAATTAACTAATCTAAAAAGTGGACGTTCCCGTCGAAATGCAAATACTTGCAAACCTGGCTCTAACAACACAAAATGTTGTTTATATGATTTGGTTATAGATTTTGAGAAAATTGGATGGGGATTTGTTATTGCACCCAAAAGATGTTGGTTTTTCTTGAAATTATTTTATAACATAATACTCCGGTTATAAGGGAATTTTGGATCTAAAAGTAAAAGAGAGATGAAAGTTTAGCTTCGAACAGGCATCGATTCTGCGATTTACTCTAGGGGGTAGTGTAATTAATAGTGATGTTCGAGAGTCAAGACCGAGAGTCGAGAGTCGAGACTGAGAGCCCAAAAAACCCGAGAAATTTCTCGACTCGAGAGTCGAGACCGAGACTCTCGAACATCACTAGTAATTAACAGCACCTTCTCTTTTATCATAGATTTTAATCCCCCGCCTAATAAGCCTTTTAAATAATTGCTATCCAGTTGGATTTCACTTCTTCCTTAAAAAGATATAGGTATGTATTTCCTTTAAATTTCCTTAAATCCTCTCCAATTACGTACAAAATAATCCGAAAAAATTATTTCAAAAAAATATATTTTAGATAATGCTTATGTTTGTAGCGGAGAATGTGCTAGAATGGTTAACATTTCTTTTAATTTATTAAATAATTTTGAATAATTTTAAGGCCACTAGTCCATCTATGGGACGATTTCAAGCTGCTGCAGCTGCCAAAATAGACCATTTTCAATGTTGTCACCCAAAAGAATATAATGGAATTACTGTGAGAGTTTTGAAAAAATAATCTTAAAAAATTTTTTGGGGTTAAATTAAAAAATTGTTATGGAGATGGGGGGGGGGTTTCCGAAATTTTTCTGGAAAATTCCCTTCAAGGGATAGAATTTGTTAAAAGATTTTCAAAAATTGGGAGGGTGGGGCAATCGAAATTTCATAAAAAATTTTATGGGAGTTAGGGGTTTTGCAAAAAATTTTTTAAAAATAAAAAAAACTCCTCATTTAAGATTCTTTTTGTGCAAGAAAACAATAATGTACTAATCCGTCAAATACCAAATATGGTGGCCAAAGATTGTGGTTGTCAATAAATGTGAAAAAGAGAGAATTTCAATTGAACAGTTTTAAGATATTTAATTTTTTGTTCCTTTTTTTAAATATTAACAGGGAAAATTGAGAACAAATTGAAATATTAGAAACTACTTTAATTTAAGTTATTAGGGTACTCAAGACCTAATTTCCTCATATATTAGTAAAAACAAAGTTAAATCGACTCTCGTCCAAGTTGGCGGATTATGGAAAATCATCGTATATCTGAATCATTTCCACTCCCAATCCTTTTGGCACATTTGCTGTAGATTTTCTGAGAGAATTTTCAAAAGCATATTCAATCCCAATCAGAGGTGGGTCGGAACTCCGCCTTCCGATTTCCGGCGTTTCTTCCCTTCCGATTTCCGAAAAAAATTTTGATTTCCGATTTCCGACTTTCGAGCCAGTTCCGATTTCCGGCTCTTCCGATTTCCGACACCTCTGACTGTTCCAACCCACCTCTGCCACCCCTGGTCCCAATCTCGTTTTATCTACGAAAGATTATTTACAATACCCCATTAAATACTAAAGACTGGCTATGGATACTAGGGAATACCTGGAATATTTTAAAAGTTTTAAATCTCAATTTTCCACATTTTTTCTTCCCTTTTTTTAAATTTATTGATATTTTGGCTCTATCGGAAAATAATGCCGGCATCCCATTTTTCCTTTTCTCCTCGAATGGAGGAGAAAAAGTTAATTTCTCAGCTGTAGTATAGTAAAGTGGTAAGGTAACTTTGTCCAAACTTATTCAATCACGGTGATTTTGGTGTCGTTTAACTCTGTGGACCGAGATATAGGCCCCCGAAAATCGAAAAACTATAAGGGGTGTAAACTCGATTTTGGGGGGAAAAATTTGATTTTTTGAATGATAGCTCATTCGAAAGAGCTCCTTGAGTTGAGTCGAATGACACCAAAATCACCGTGATTGAATAAGCTTGGACAAAGTTACCTTACCACCGATTTACTATACTACAGCTGGGAAATTAACTTTTTCTCCCCCATTCGAGAAGGAAAGGAAAAATTGGATGCCGGCACTGTTTTCCGATAGAGCCGATATTTTTTTTATTAATTTGTTTTTCTTATTTGATCTCTAAAACATTTTTCCAAGGCTTTTTCTTATAAAAATTCCCAACTTTTTTATGTTTTTGTGTAGATCAAAGCGAGTATTTTCTAATTTTTGTGATTTTTTTATTTTATTTGTAAAAGTATTTTAAAGCCGAAAAATATTTAAAAAACAGAATTTTGATTTTTGAGTATTTTTGATTAATTTTTGGTTTTATATTATGTAGTACTTGATAATAATTTTTTGTATGAATCCAAAATTTACTTGAATTTCTCTATTAAATTCAACTTTCTAATTCAATAAAAATTATAAAAAAATATAGAAATTTATCCAAAGATTTGCCGGTGTGCGGACATATCAGGAGGACATATCGGGATTGTTGTGTCAAAAATAATTTCTTGCGTGTTCACGTTTGTTCTAAAACATAAAAACTAATCCTCAATAGACAATATACAATCCAAGACCCAGTGGCCGTAGGTACCGAAATTAGTAGGGTAACTGTGCGTATATTGAAATATCCGATATGTCCGTCACGATATGTCACGTGAATAACCTACTCATACTTGTAATAAAAAAATACATACTTCTAATGCAAATATTTATGTGCGGACACTAAGATTTTTGACTATGTTTTTTGTTGTAATTTGGAAAGAATGTTGAATTAAATATATGTAGTAGGGTTTCGCCGGAAGTTCCGGTTCCGGTTCCGGGTTCCGGAAGTTCCGGTGTTTTTTGGTTCCGGTTCCGGTTCCGGGAACCGGAACTCAAATTGGATCCGGTTCCGGTTCCGGCTCCGGTTTACAAATTGGTTCCGGCCAAACCGGAACTTTTTTACACCCCTAAGGATTAGTTTTTTTAAGAAAATATTAATAAACTACTCGTACTCTCATACTTGTAATAAAAAAATCGAAAGGAATATGTTTATTTTCTTTCATTTGTCTTCTGATGAGCAAGTGTCCGAGTGGTTAAGCGTTTAGGCTTTACTCAAGGTGTTAATGATTTTAAGTTGGGTTCGCTTCCCGTTCGTAGGACAATAAATTTTCAAATTTTTCTTTCAACTTTATGAGTTTAATTTTGATCTAAAAATATTTTATTTTTACATGGAGTAATTAAGGTTTTTTGGCCCTCTAAAATTCTTAAAATTTTTCGTATGACTAATAAATGATGAATTTTTTTGCTTACAGCCTTCAGAAATTTTCAAAATTTTCGCCTGCGGCGCTGAAAAAGAATGTTGTATGGTATAATGGATTATTTGGATGGATTAATGTGGATTTTGAGTTATATAGTGTGATATCAAGGGGCCTAATATCCTTCTTTACTTCCTTATCCCCATAAAACGTATATCGCTCCTTATTCCACTGATATCCCTTAAACCCCCTTACAATTCTGAATCCTTATATCGTTCATACACCACTCTCTAATACAAATGTATCACTTATCGCCGACAAATTTTCGGTTCGATTTTGGTTAATCAAAAGTCCCGGTTCGATTTGGTTTCGGTTAACCGAAGAAGTTGGTGAACAGACAGCCCTACTTAGACTACAAATTTTTTAAAATTTGCTAGCAAAATTTTTTTTAAAAGTTCCGGTTCCGGTTCCGGGAACCGGAACTCAAATTGGATCCGGTTCCGGTTCCGGTTCCGGTCAAAATTTCGGTTCCGGCGAAACCCTAATATGTAGGTATATAAATTTTATTTTAATTTTAATACAGTTAAGTTGCCTAGGCTTAGCACGAATTTCCCTAATTTAGAGTTGTGTTTGAACGAAAATGATCACTGCAAATTAGTTTATTTTATCCTCCAAATATAAATTGTTTTTAAAATTTAATTTCAAATTCTAATTTTATTTTTAAATAATGTCAAAATGTCAATTGAGTTCTTAATTTTTCAGAAATTTTCGCCTGCGGCATAGTTGATGAAAATATAATTAAATATAAAAGTGGCTTTCCTAATCCATTGGCTCAGACCCTGTGGTATAGGTATTGGTGTAAGCCAGGAAAGATATGAGGTCCTTTTATTAAGTGCATCTGTAGATCCATAGGGATATTTTTGCATCTGTAGATCCATGTGTATTAATTTCCTAATTTTTAATTATCCTGCCCTGTCTCACATTTAAATAAATTTATAAAAATAAATTATATAAAATTTAAAAATATATCTCTCCCGAAACACGGTATTTAATAAATCAGTTTTCGTCAGATGAACCGAGAAAAAAGTTGTGGTTGTTAGCCAAAAAATTATAGGAGGTTTTCGTCTAGAGGAGCCGACAATCCAATTATTGGTGCTATAAACAAAGCATTAAACAAGATAATGTAAAGTTTACTGGTTAGCCAAGTTTACTGGGAAAACTTGTGTTTCGAAAAATTCGTTATACTATTACCTAATTTATTTATTATTAAATACTTAATCCTCTTCCAAGTTTTTTAGAGAATGTGGATATTCCTTTTGTTTATTTTCCTCAATTCCCTTTTTAATTTTGTTTCTTCCTATTCGATTTTTGTAAAGATTTCTTGGCGAGAAAATGGCGAACATGCCCAAAATTATTACAAACGTTTGGCTAAAGAAGGGGACGAACGGTTTCAATTGGAATTGACTGGAGATAACTACGACAATCCAATTATTGGATTGACTGACATAAACGATAATTTCTATTTTGAGGATCTAAATGGAGGCCCTTTTAAATTACAGATAACAATTTATGGGATTCGTAATGTTAGTTTAAGGAGGGATTTTGCTAGCGTTTAAAAATGTTTAGGCTAGTTTAAGCATCTATAAAATGTAAAAAAATTTAGCCAAGTTTACTGGGTACAGCCCAAGTAGGCGCGCGGCCATAACGGCGCAAAGCCATAACTTGCTTCAATTTTTCTTAATCTTATCAAACTAAGTATTAAACAATTCCTCTTATCGAGCTGAAGAGATTGGTACCAAAATTGTTAAGAGCCAAACATCTTCCAGTAGGTTGTGGCTTTGCGCCGTTATGGCCGCTCGCCTATTTTGACGTGTCCCAAGTTCACTTACTGCCCTTTGGAGCTATAAACAAAGCTTTAAACAAGATCATGTAAAAGTGACGGATAAAACAAACTTATATTTAAGAATTTATTAAATTAAAAATACTCCATAGGTGGATATTGGCACAATAGAAGAAAAACTAGAAAATGATGCCATAATTTACATCATTCCTCGCAAGGACAAAACAAAATATATTAAATACATAAAAGTTGAAGGAGACGAATACTTCTTCAATACCATGATAAATGTATTTAATAATCTTCGAGTTTTAATTTTTATTTGGCCTACTAGTACTGCTGAATCTAAGCAAAAAATAAATAGTATAATGATTAAATGTAAGGACATGAATTCAAATTTTGTAACCAATTTTAATGATATTGTAACGGATGTTGAGGGGAACGAGCAATTTAAATCAACAAATTATGTAAAAACATTAATTTGCCCGAATGGTGAATATACTTTAATGGTTAATTACAAGGTTAGGAGATAATATTAATAAATTATTTATATTTATTTGCTCAAATTAAACTGTGTTGTCGTAAATCGCAGATTTTGTTGTTGGGTAAATGTCCATCCAATTATATGAAGACTGTTGAAGAAATTAAACATATCTCTTTAGATTTTTTAATACTAAAGTACGAGAGTACATATGAGTGCTTATTAATATTTTTTCAAAAACGGATCGTTAGGGATGTAAAAAAGTTCCGGTTTGCCCGGAACCGATTTGTAAGCCGGAGCCGGAACCAGAACCGGATCCAATTTGAGTTCCGGTTCCCGGAACCAAAAAAACACCGGAACTTACCGGAACTGGAACTTCCGGTGAAACTCTACAGAGCATACATGCGAGCAAATTTCATAAAAATGAAATTGCTATTATAAAAAATAATTGTTTATTTATGTAGATATTTAACGAATTTGGGGGCCTTTTCCTTTAAACAATTTTATTTTAAAAATTTAGATAGAACTTTCACAAACAGCTTATCATAAAACATCAATCAAGTATAACGGCAATATCTTTTATCATCATTCAACAACACTTTGGGTTTGTGCAAGATATTCGGTTAGAGGTATTGATAAGTGTAGAGCGTCAATTCATGTTGAAGATAATTACAACATAGAGGATAAATATTTAGATGTCGTACACAATCATGATCCTCAATATGCCGAAAATTATAAAATTGTTAGGATTAAGTTATAAAATTATAACACCCTTACATTTTTTATGTTAATGATATAAGTATGGGATATAAGTTTACTTAAATAAGGCTTAGGTTTTTAGTGTTAATGATTAGTGTATTTTGATTAGTGTAAGGAAGAGAAAGAGAGAAAGATCCAGCTGGCTAGCATTTAAAACGCTGACTGCGGGCGTTTAAGATACAATAAAAGAGAAGGTGAAAGCAGTGTCCCGGTAGCTCAGTTGGTAGAGCACCTGTACGTGGTAACAATATGGTAAATGCTTACAAAATTGATTTTGACAATTCGTCGACTGGGCATAATTGCCAATTTATTCCGGATGAACAAACAATTGTAGGCAATTATTTATACGTGTTGGATGATTATAAAGCATATGTTGATCAACGAATGAAGGAAATTTTTGATGAAGAGTATGCACAGACTATTCTTGAAGGTACTATGAGAATCCGCCTTTTCAGTAGATTAGAGGTCTTATTTTTGGTCTCCGTTGCTCGACGTATATTTTTTTGCGGGGAAGATGAGTAGGTGTATCGGGGTTGGGGACCAACTTTAACCAAAAATATTAGTTTGCACAATTGTTTTTGCTAATAGATATTATATAGTACTAAATATAATTTATTTTATATTACTAAATATAATCATTTTCATTTTATTAGATTGGATTGCACCTAAAGGTTTGCTATTGTTTATGTAAAATTAATTTAATAAATTTGTCTGACTTCGATTTTTAATTTCATAAATACAAGCAAGTCCCATCTCATTTTTATAATACTCACTTAACCGTCAGATTTTTTATGCGCGAGATTTATTTTAAGTCATTATATGTAGTTGGTAGAAATTTAATGTTGAATTAATAAAAAATATTCCCGATGTTTTGATAAAAGATTGGGAAGGATATAGCTATTTAATTCCTAACAAATCAGTCCAGTCTACTGAAGATGCTGGTCCGCTCCCAGCCATCGAATAACCTTTTGCACCAGCTTAGGAGAGAAATAACTATAGCCCAGCTCTGCTTTACTATTTAACACTAAAACGACGGAAAATTTTATACGACGTTAAAGCCTGATTGGGGTCATTTTGACCCCAATCGGTTTTAGACCCTAGCTCTAGATTCAAAATTTACACCAATCAATTCCTCTCGCCGAGCTGAGTTCAAATATGTAAGAATTTTTTGCGGGGGACGAAAACTCGCAGAGATATAGGCCCCCGAAAATCGAGAAACCATAGGGGGGAGTAAGCTGATTTTTGGGGTCAAAAATTCGAATATGCAAATAATAGCTCATTCGAAAGAGCTCCTCGAGCTGAGTCGAATGACACCAAAATCAACGAAATCTGACTTGATAATACCGAGTTATAGGTCGGTCACTGTGATATATCTCGATCTATGTCTCGGTCTATATTTCGATCCACAGGCATTTCCGTACCTAGTCAATGGTACCGTTCGACTCAGCTTGGAGAGTGGAATAGATTGATATATATTTGAATCTAGGTCTCTGGTCCATAAGGCACTAACACAACTGGGGTCAAAATGACCCCAACCGTCCAGAACGTGACTAGATGGCATAAAAATTTTTACAAGATATGTATTTCTATTGTTTATTCATTTTTTAATACTAGCTGCCGATATAAACAAAGTCACGAAAAAAGATAAGTGCAGTAAATATGTGAAGAGAGATATAGAGCTTAGAAATCGCTTTGGGGTCATTTTGACCCCATCCGTCGTTTAAGGGTTAAGGACGTCGACAGCGCAAATCGCGTGGAGAATCTTCACGTCAACCACAGCATCCTCAGAAATTCACAGTTTATTCAAGTGAAGATTCAGGAAATCATTGTGAGATTTTGAACGAATTTTAATTAAACTTCACCTCAAAAATTCTTAATTCAGAGAACAAGTAGAAGATGGGGTTCATTTAAGAAAAAACTAGAGGAATTCAGAAACAAATATTATTGAAAATTTTCTTTTAATTTTTAACTGTTAGAAAAGGGAATTATTTAAAAAGGGATAAAAAATTCCGTCATATCACCTGGAAATCGATTCAGACAAATGATATGTCATTCGAAAGATCTCGCGAGCTGAGTCGAACGACACCAAAATCAGCTCAAGATCTTGATCAATGGTCAAAAAATGGTCAAAAAGAGGCTCAAATGGTCAAAGTAAACCCATGGGGCGTCGGCGAGGGCTTGTGCAAACCAAAATTGTGCTTACTCCCCCCTATGGTTTTTCGATTTTCGAGGACCTATTTGTCGGCCCATAGGTGAGTCCCGAGCTAATTTTGATGTTGTTCGACTCAGCTCGGCGAGATCTTTCGAACGACAAATCATTTGTCTGAATCGGTTTCCGGATGATATGACGGAATTTTACCAAAGGGATTTAAGCATTATTAGGGTTGGGCAAAACATGCAAATGCATATTTTGTTTGCGGATATGAGAAAAGCTCAAAAATTGTATTTTTATTATGGTTCGAGCAATTTAGATTCGATTCTTACTGAATATTTGTGCATATTTTAGCCTTTCTTGCATATTACTGCATTTTGGTTAAATTTTTTAATTCTTTGTTAAATATTATGGTAATTCTTCGGTGTATAGGAACAAAGTGGTGCCGTGTGATTTGGGCAGTGGTGAATTGGGCAGTGAGTGATATGGGCAGTGAGTGATTTGGGCAGTAAACGTTTTTTAAAAAATAATTTTACACACAAAAACAATTTGAGTAACGTTAGAAGAATAATTTTGAGTGATTTGGGCAGTAACTTAGAATTTTTAAATTATTTAAAATTGATAAGAAAAATTCCGGAAATTTTTATTTAACTTAAAGTAAATCTAAAGGTTGAACATATTTTTCCAAAACTATTTTGACCTTTTTCAGATATTTTGAACCTATCATGAGACCTAAAAACTTAAAATAGGAATTATTTCTCAATTTTTCATACCTTAAATCTACTTATCACTTATGGAAACGTCAAAATTGAGACCATGACGATTTTAAACAAAGGGTAATGTTGTACCTACAACGTTATCAAAATGAAAAGGGTGTAGTTCTTTGAATTTTTGTGTAAATAATTTAAAAATTCTAAGTTACTGCCCAAATCACTCAAAATTATTCTTCTAACGTTACTCAAATTATTTTTGCGTGTAAAATTATTTTTTAAAAAACGTTTACTGCCCAAATCACTCACTGCCCAAATTACTCACTGCCCAATTCACCACTGCCGTTTTCACCAGACACGAACAAAGTACCATTTACGATTTTAAAAATTATCTAAATAAACAACTTCTGTAGTACACTTTTTGAAATTAATTCCATATATAAGAAAATGAGAAAAATCTCAACCCGCAAACCCGCAATCGTCGACCCCTGACATCCCTGTTCTGTACAACAGCATTTATACATTAGGAAAAGAAAATAAAAAAATAATAGAGCAAGTGAAAATACCAGACTTGCAAACGGATACGGATACAAATAATATCAAAATGCCTGCGGATATCAGTCTGTATCCGCCGTAAATATCCGGATACGGATACCAAGATCAGTATCCGTGTGCAAGTCTGGAAAATACTAGATACAGGAGTGGAGCTGTCGTGAAATTTCGTGTTTTTTAGAGGTCTTGTGTCTCGTATTTTGCCACGAGACACGAGATATTTTCAATATATTTTAGACAAAATGTCAAATTTTTGGGCACGAGCTCCACCCCTGCCAGATACTAGTTTTTTGTTTTTTTGTTTTTTGTGTTTTTGTGTATTTTTGTGTTTTTTTTGTGTTTTTGTTTTTTGTGTCTTTATGTGTTTTCTTGTGTTTTTTTGTGTTTTTGTTTTTATGTGTTTTTTGTGTGTTTTTATGTGTATTTTGTGTTTTTTTGTGTTTTTATGTGTTTTTTGTGTTTTTTTTGTGTTTTTTTTGTTTTTACTTAAAATTCAAAAATCGTTTTCAACCGTCATCTCTGCCAAATGTTTTGAATATTTCCTTCAAACCTCACTTTCTTGAAGGGCTAACGCTGTTCAAAAATTTTTGCACAATTGTGCCCAAGTTATCTAAGTATAAATATTCAGGGGTAACCTCAGCAGGCATCGGCGGAAACGGCGATTCTTCTTCAACTTCTTCCTCTATAGCCTCTTTAACAATGTCAAGGAAAATGTTAATTTGTCCTCGATGAGCTTTTTTAATTGTTTTTGCAATTTCCTGAGCATTTTTTTGATATGAACTTGGTCGAATTAGCAAACGTTTGCTAAATTTTTTAAAATTAATTTTACAATTAAAATTATTAAAATTTTAATAGACAAAAATAAGTTAAACTTTCAATTAAATAATTTTCGGTAATATTGAAGAGTACAGACCCCATTTTTTCCTCCTTATTTTTCTTCTTATATTTTTACAAAATGTTCAGACTTTTTCCTTTCTTCCATCCAAATTTCTTCCATCCATCAATCAAAAATAATCCTTTTCGTTTGATTTAGGCAAAAATTAGAAAAGCAAATTGGATGGAAGAAAGGAAAAAGTCTGAACATTTTGTAAAAATATAAGGGGAAAAATAAGGAGGAAAAAATCGGGTCTGTACTCTTCAATATTACCTAATTTTCTAAAACTTTTAACTAGGGTTGTTTTCCGACGGGGGGGGGGGAGGGCCCCGGGGAAAATTTTTTATTTTTTCACGGGGGGGGGGGGGGGGGGGAAATTTTTACGGGGAAATTTCGGGGAATCAAAAATTTTTTTGGCGCCTTCGGCGCCAAAAATTTTCATTTTTTCGCGCCGCAGGCGAAAATTTTGAGAATTTTTGAGGTCCTTAAGCCAGATTTCTTCCATTTTTTGCGCCGCAGGCGAAAATTTTAAGAATTTTTGAGGTCCTTAAGCCAGATTTCTTCCATTTTTGTGCCGCAGCTGAAAAATAAAGAGTTTTGAATTTCAAAAAATAATATTAAAGGTTTAAAATTGTCTCTTGTATCAAAAAAGTTAAAAATAATCCGAAAATAACTCTCAACCGATGATTAGTACTCGAACCAAACTCTCCTTTAAATAAAGACAAGCGCCTTAGCCACTCAACCAACCGCCTATTTAATTATTATTGATAGAAAATGTATTTCCCTTACTGAGTAAAAGAAATATCAAGTGAATGAAAATATTTTTAGTTATGCATAAAAATTTCGGGGAGAGCTCGGGGAAAATTCTGCCACGGGGGGGGGGGGACGGGGACGGGGAAAATTTTTTATTTTTTCACGGGGGGGGGGGGGACGGGGAATTTTCAAAAAATCGCCCAAATTCCCCGACTTTCGGGGACGGGGACGGGGTACAACCCTACTTTTAACAATACAAAAATAATTTTTAAAAAAATAATGCTCTATTAACCATGCTTCTAATCATAAGCTAGCGATCCTTATCAACCTTTTCCCATTTAGTAAATTACAGTAATCCTTAACAGACTCAATCTAAATACAGTCTTGATTTTGGCTCCAGGGGTTTCAAAATATTAGATACACTCAAGCTTTGAAGTCTAAGAAGTCATAAATATTGCTTAAGCAGTGATGTCAAAGTTCTAGTTCCAGTTCCGGAACTAGAACTACGGAACTAGTAAATGCTGGAACTAGTTTGGAACTAGAACTACGGAACTAGTAAATGTCTGGAACTAGCATTGGAACTAGTTCTGGGACTAGTTCTTGGGGGTATATTTTTGACAAAATTTCCTCGATGAAGTAGCGATTTTGCATTTTGCCGTACACTAGATGATTTTTTAAATTATGCCTTTATTTGTTAAAATTGATAAATCTTTTCATATTCAAAAAAATTATAAATTTGGAACTAGAACTAGCTTGGAACTAGTTCCAGAACTGGAACTAGAACTAAGGAATTTCAAAAATGGAGTTCCGGAACTGGAACTACTAAAATTAAAAACCTAGTTCTGGAACTGAAACTAGTTCCAGAGAAATTTTTGGAACTTTGACATCACTGTGCTTAAGTTGAAAATTTTGAGAATTTTGGCAGCTAAATTGACATTTTGCCAATTTTGACGTTTTTTTCTTTGTTGAAAAAAATTTTTTTTTAAATCTCAAAAAAAATTTTAAACGGCTATGAACAAATAAATATAAAATTTAAAAATAACTCACTCCATTATTTTGTTAAATGTTTTTTGAAATTTTTCAACAAAATCTCCAGGCTTAATAGAAAGCCCAATTCCCAAATATTCAGCAATTGTAGCGTTGAAAAGTTGGTCGCCAAAGAATGGAATTACAATTACTGGAACGCCTGCTTTGAGAATCTGAAATTTTAATTAAATAATTAATTTTAAGAATATTTTTATAGAGGAGATATGTGAGAGATAAAGTTTGTCATTTTGGTATTAAAAACGTTTCTAGGAAACAGCTAAAAAATGGATTAAGTATCAGTTTGAGTGTCGGAACAAAAAAAGCCGGTCCTGGATTACAACTTTTTCTGACCATTTTCCATCTTTTCTTCCCTTTCTCCCTTATTTTTCATGAGTCAGCTCGACGAGCTCTTTCGAATGAGCTATCATTTGGATAGATTTTCGTCTTTATGGTTTTCGCCCCTATGGTTTCTCAATTTTCAGGGGCCTGTATCTCAGTCAAATCAAGTCGGATTTTTTTTATTTTAGTGTCATTCGACACGCTCGACGAGTTACTTATGAAAAATAAGGGAGAAAGGGAAGGAAAGATGGAAAAATAGTCAGAAAAAGAAGGGGGGGGGGGGCGAAAACCGAAGAATTACCGAAATTTTTCTTAAAAATTTTTTAAAATTCAATATGAGAATAGATTGTGTGTTGATATTTATATAAATCAAAATATTACCTCGTTGAAACTATTTTGACCTCCATGGGTTACAAAAAGTTTAACTTTCGCCTTTTCTAAAAAATATTTATTTTCATTTTTTTCTGACAAATATTTTACGGGCACACTTGGGGATGAAAAAGATGAGGCATATGACACTTGCAGACGAGACATTTGCAGATATTAATTTTTGAAAAAATTTTTAATTTAAAAAAAATTTAAAAATATTAAAAAATCAAAAAAACTTTTTATAATAATATATAAGAAGTAAATTAAGATCTAAGTGATAAAAATGGTAAATTGGGCTCTACAATTTTAGGCGCAGGGCAAATGTCTGATCTGCAAGTGTCGTGACACGTATCCATGATCAGTTTTTAACTTTTTCTTCCCTCTTCTTCCCTTATTCTTCCTATGGCAAGTATCGAAATTACAAAATTTACCTAAAATTTCACGTTGTTTAATCATTCCTTTGTAAAAACGAATATTTTTGCCAATCGAATGTACTCCGTCCACGAAGTTTTTATTTAAATCAAAATCTTCTGTAACTCTAATGAGATATTTGCATTGTGAAAATATTTTGCTCAAAGAAAGTTTTGAGAATGTTTTGGTTAAAGTTTTATAATGTGCTTCAGTAAATCCTTCATATTTAACTGCTGTGCCCAATGAAAACAAAACAACACATTTTGCCTAAATATATAATTTTAATATTAAATTTTGTTCCTTTATGCCCCTAAAAAGAAGTCTCGAAAGCCATCGGCCCAAGGTGCCGCTTTTTTAATAAGACTAGGCCCAGCCCTAATATATTAAAAAATATAAACTTTATAAATCCACTTGTTCTCTTCCTCATTTCTAGGGAAATATCCTCCCGATTGACTACTACTTTCTGGAACATCTTCCTGTCTATGTTCAATAATTTGGGGATTATTTTTAATAAAATCTTCCATTTCATTTTCAATACCTCCAATATTAACAATTCTTTTTAAATGATCTTCCTGATTTTCCTCATTTTCAGTAACAGAATATTGTCCAATTGGATGAACATTAATTAAATAATAACGAGATTTTCTCAATAAATCTCCAATTTTTGGTATTCTATTCTCTGTAAAACTATTTTCAATTTCATCAAGTTCGTTTTCTGTAATTTTTCCTTTTTCTAACAATAAACGGGAATAAGACCATTCCCTGTCGTTATACAATCTAATAAACTCGCTTATAGAACTCTTATAATAATCGGCGTTTAAATAATTTTGATTAGAATTTTGAGTCTGTAAACCATACTCCTTCAATCCTTGTCCTGGTTCGGCGTGGAAACGTTCTATAAATTGTTTTAAATTATTTTGTGGAAATACGCCCGGTTGTAGGTTTTTGGAAAATTTTCGAATATCCGGAACTAAACAGAAGTTGCGGATATACCCCTTTGTAGAGACGACAAAGACTCTTGGACTTGAGTCTTGACTCAAGAATTTTCTCGGGGGTTTTGGGTCTTTTTCTTGGGGTCTAGTCTAGGTCTCGAGTCTTGGAAAATTTTCAATCTGGACATCTCCACCCCTTTGGAGCGAAAATCTAATATTATACTTTTTTGGTACAAGAAAATTATGGTCGATCGGAGTTTCGTCTGGTCTTAGTTTTGTAAGACAGAGTTTTGTACCTCACCCCATTAACACAACAAAAATTTGCCTACGTGACTAGATCTGGTTTTCTAAAGAAAATAATTTTTCAAATTATTTGATATTTGATCAAATATTTTTTTGGTCCGGTCTCTAGTTCCGGTTATTGTCCGGTTGTGTCCTACCGTAGTAAAAAAGCTAAAAAGCCCGCTAATTATAACCTTAAAAATACATAAACATGCCAGGAATTGAAGAATAAAGTTTTTGGCCAAGAAAATGCAAAAAGACAGGAAAAGGACTAGCTGCCGATGTTGCTATATATTTTTTTAATCCAATTTCTTCAAATATAGGAAATGCTCCCGTCATTACACAAAACTCAGCTATTCCCAAATCAAAAAAATTTTCTTCAACTTTTTCTTTTAACCAATCAAAAATAGGGTTTTCAATTATGGCTAAAATATTAAAAAACTTTTTAAAATAAAAAGGTTAGGTATTTTAATATAAGGTGGAGATCAGAGATGGGCGAAAATTTTTGTTTCGTTTCGTTTTTCGTGATTTTCGTGAATTTTTCATGGTTTTCGTTTCGTTTCGTTTTCGTCTGAAGAATTATTTTCGTTTTTCTTTCGTTTCGTGTTTCGTTGAAAAAGTATTTTTGTTTCGTTTTCGTTTCGTACATTGATGATTTTATTTTTTTCGTTTTCGTTTCGTTGAGGGCAAAATTCTATTTTCGCCCATCTTTGGTGGAGATCGGGGATGATCCCTGTCTTATTTAATATGTGAATTTCTTATATAGTACCACGGCCGAAAATTCTTGCCCCAAATCAGTAAGATAAGATTTTTTATTTTACAAAATATGTTGACAAATTTCTTCATACCGTATTTTAATTAGAATGTGTCTTATATATTTTTTATAAACGAGATTGATCGAGATTGATTTGTTGGGAATCCCCGAGTGCCGAATCGGGAATTTATTTTTTATTTTACAAAGGGTAGTTAAACTAGGTATTTTAATCGGCTAATTATTTTTCACTCACTTGCCATAGGGAAATTAAGTTATGACGGAGGGCTATTTATTTCACACTCATTTACCTTTATGAAATGAATACATATAAAATCCGTGCAATCTGAAAAATCCTCCTTCGTTAAATTCTGGTTTAGGTCTCCAATTTGCGCCAGGCGGCATTCTAACAAAACCTTCCTCGTATTCAGGATCATCAATAAAAGGTACTTCAATAAAATGAACACCTTCTAAAGGTTTCAATTTTATCTCGTTTTCATCGTATTTGACAACAACAAAAAACTAAAAAATAAAAAGTTGAAATGAAAAAATATTTTATAAATAAAAACTGTAAGGTTTGCCTAATTAGTAAGTGAGAAATTATAGTTAACGTTAATAAAAGGAAAGTTTAATTAATTATTTAGTAGGAGTGAAATAAATGTTTGTTAATGATAACGATGTTTTTCAAAAAATATTTTTTAAACAAATAATAAAAAATTCAAAAAAAAATAAAGACGGGGAGTTAAAGAAACAGAAAATATGAGCGATTATCATTAAACGGTTTCGGCAAAACGATCAACCCAAACACAATTAATGGCAAAAAGAAAAACTAAGATTGATCTTTCCTACCCAAATATAATGGTTAAAAAGTAAGATTAATTATGGAAACCCTCTAGCTGGAGTTATCTTTCCTTTTTATTTTTTATCCTATTATAAGTAATTTAAGAATTTACCACTTCATATTCACCCCTCAACTTTAGAACATTTGCCAAATTTACCTGAAAATTGTAATGAAAATATATAAAATTTTAAGATTAAAAAAATTATTTTTAAAGTCAACTAGATTTTAGTTAATTTCCAGCTGAATCTTCTTAGTTAGTTTAAAAATTGTCAAAAAAATTTTGTTTTTTCGACAAAATAACTATCGAGAAAAATTCACTTCTGAGGCAAAAATGAGGAAGCAACTATATGGCAAAAATAAAAATATAATTAGGACTTACGGCGAAATTGTAATGAGTCAAAAATTTGTCTACCAGAAGCAAAATTCTTTTACGATTTCCGGGCGGGGGGTTAGATGAACTTGCATCAATTTCACCAGGTCCTGGCTGAGACTTCATCGAATCAACTCCAAACTCTAATAATAGAGTTACAGAAAAAAATAAGGCAGCCAACCAAGTTATGTTGACCATTTCTCCTAATATAAATTTAAAATAAAGTTACAAAATTTAATTAATTTGCACTTTTCCGTGAGTCTAGTTTAGAGAAAGTCTCTTTATTTTAGAGAGACTTTTTCTTTAAATTCTCTAAAACACCCCTAGATATTCTTTTCAATACTTTTATTTTAAAAGAGTGTCTATCTTAGAGATGGGTTCCTAGATAGCCAAAAGAAGTCTCTTTAAAAGAGGGTTTCTCCTTCCAGGGAGTATTTCTTAGAGAAGAACTCTTGTATAAGGGGATATTTTAAATAATTAAATGTAGAGACTTATAATAAATAAAATTAAAAAATAAAAAAAATATTTAAATGAATAAAATATTATTTTAAAATATTTAAATAGGGCACGCACGCATATGTTAAGCAAAATAACTCCGCTAAACAGCGCTTCTTTCTTGCCTTACTACCTCTCTAAAATTCGACTGCCATAAAAATCAAGACAAAATATCACCTTTAAATAAATTTAAATAAATATTTGGCTGTTATTTTGGATTTCCAAATGTTGATTAACCTCAAACAAGGATGTTTTAATCGCCGTAATGTAAAATCGCTGGATATCTTGTAATGCTAACCTCAATGGATTTATTCTAAATTGAAATTCTAGTGAAGGATTCAATTCTAAATAAATCTCTCTCATTCATATTAACATGATAAGTTATATATTTATTCAATTCTAAATTAAATCCCCCACTTCAAAAAAAATGGAATTTGTATTTTGTAAGGCCGACGAAGTTTATTCACAGACTAGCAAATACAACAAAACGATCAGTCTGAAGTGGGATAGTTGATACGGTAACAACAAATGCATCGCTTAGCTATCCGGATCATGCTATACCATTTTAAATATTTATTTACGAGTAAAGTTTTCGGAAAAACGAATTTTTAAAATTAAAACATAAAAATTTATTTAAGTTGATCAGTTGGGTGATCACACTGTTGAGGGGATAAGAGACGTGTTATCGATAGCTTTGGTAAGAAATAAAGCTGTCGCTAACAGAGAGGTTAATTCCTTATACATTACTTAGAGAAAAAGCATTTCGACTTCTAATTAAAAAAATTAAATTGATTAAGCATATACATACATATATGTAGAAATAATTGATTTACTTGACTATAATTATTAAAAAAATTTAAAATAATGTTTGACAAAACAAAAAATTGTTTTTATTTTTGTTGTTTGATTTGCTATCCATCCTTTAGGAATAATCCGGTTCGGGATTAATATTTAAATCGAAAAACATTTAGTATTATTGGAACATTTGCCTAGGTAAAGTAAGGAAAATTGGTAGAACTTTGACCATTTTCAGACATCTGAGAAAGGAAGATAGGAGACGAAACAAGACCTATAGGCGAAAACTTACTTAAAGATTATCTATAATTTGGTTGGATTTGGGCAGACGGGGTTTTTTAATTACATGCAAGAATAAACCGAGCCAGAAAATCTGCAAATGCGAATTTTTAAATTTTTAAGACACGCCAAAAGCAAAACGCCAAAATCGGAAAAAAACAACAAACGCAAATGATTCCATTTTGAAAAATGATTCTAGGCAACAACGCAATGATTCGCTGGGGTTTTAAAGCAAATTTTTTCGGTTAGACACGATTCCTTGCCTCCAGCGGTAGAATTGGATTAAGCAAGCCAAATGATGTAATAAAGGTGAAACTCAATATTGAACAAGTTTCCTGATGTTGTGTGCCATATGAATGTTTGATTTATTTTTGGTTGATATATTTTGATTTAATTTTGTGGCAGTCAAAACAATGTTTTAAATAATGTGCTTGAAAATACATATAATGTGATTGAAAATTATTGCCCGTGAAAATTTTTTACTCAAAACATAATTTCGTTAAAGAATTATTTAATCAAGCTGATTTTAATGACTCAGACATTCTTGAGTTCATTCGTAAGAATTTTTATTTACAGATTCAATCCTTGAAACACTTTTCTTCCGCTGGTCCTCATTTTGCTTAAGATTTTCAAAAAATTAAACCACGTTCCTAAATTTTAAATCAAGTTCATTCTAATTTTGCCCGTTTAGTTGAAAATTCGAAATAATGTAAGTAGATATCGCTTCACAAACAAAAAGTTTGGAAGTCTAAATTAAATAAAGCAAAAGTGCCAAAATCTAAATATAATTTACTTTTTTACATTCTAAACAATTTTAAAACATTTTGAATTACATATCTTATGGATAATGTTTTTAAAAAATTAAAGATGTATAAAATTTAAAATAGGTATAAAAATCAAATAGAATTCGTAGTGCAGAAAATTTTAGTTTTATAAACAGTAATAGAGCTGTGCAAGATATTTTTTGGTTCTTGAATTAGGGCTATTTTCCTACAGTTTTGTAATAATTCTTGAAAAATTTGAAATCTTAGACAGCTCTACATATAGAATAGCGGGTTATGGTAAATTTGTCTGCTCTTAAAAATTTTTGGTACTCTTTTGTCATTTTTTATAACTCATTTCCTTCTTTCTACAAAATAGTAAAAGCTTAAAGGCCCGCTAAAATTTTTACTTTAAACAAAATTTCGTTAAAAAAGCTACATAAAGAGTATGGTTTTAAAATATTCTTTATCTGCTTAATGAAAAATTAAATTAGGGAGGGGATTGATTTCGAAAAAGTTTTTGTTAATTTTTAGAAAAGTGAAGGTCAAGAAGCAGAATTTCATATAAATCTACAATGGGTTGCACAAATTGGGGACATCCAAACTAAACTAAAATTTAAAAATCTCAAAAAATTGTCAGAGTGAACGGTCTCAAACTATTATATGTACCAAGGGTGGCGCAAGTGCCACAAAATATGAGATACGAGATTCTCAAAAAATACTAGAACTAGATAAAACGAGATACGAGCTCTCTCAAAAACACGAGATTTACAAGATACGAGACGGGCGCCACCCCTGATATGTACATTGTTTTTTTTACTACAATCGACAAATCGTTATCTTCTCTCTTCAAAATAATTTAAAAAATAATTTCCTCTTCATTGTTTCTTCACTAAAAATATCCAAAATTTCCTTCAAGATTTTATACAATTTTTAAAGACTTGACTAACCCCAGTAGGTTTGATCGTCTTCAAAAATTTTTTAATCACTTTCGAATGTACTTCCAATTCATTAGAGTGAAATTCTAATAATTTTAAAAATAATTTTTTATCAGTAGAAATTGGGGAAAATTCCTCATTTTCATCAGTAATTGCTTTCTCAACAGTTTTGAGAAATTTGCCAATTTGCGTATATGGTGAAGAATGAACTGCTTTGGCAATATTCTGTGCATTTTCAGAAAATTTCTTCAAATCCCTGTAAAAATACGAGGATATTTAGATACAGATAAGCACAGAGAATGACATTGAGTCAGAATATAGAGCTTTGGACAGCTCTAATCTTAACGGGGTACACCCCAACCTACCGCGAAGCCAACCTACCGCCGATCTATAACTTCGTTCAGAATTGTCGTATCCGGGACACCCTGGTTTGGTTAGATGCGCCCGTCGAGCTGAATCGCACCATACCAGGGCACCCCGATTCGACAATTCTGAACGAAGTTATAGCTCAGCGGTAGGTTGGCCTCGCGGGCCTGCTCACTCTTAACGAAATGTAATAATTATGGCGAAAACTTGACTAAGTTAAATATTAGGTCGGGTCATAATTAGTGTCGCTTTTTTTATTTGGGTTTTTTCGATTTTTAAAATTAAGTTTTCTGAAAAATTTTTTTATTTTTATTACGAATCATCTGTTAGACTATGCTCTAAAGGATCCCAGCATTTGAGAATTTTTCGTTAGGTATTCAGGGAGTTCTGGTCGAAAATATCAAAATTCCCGAAATCATCGGGAATCAAATTTTCTCAAGATGTAATGATAATAGCTAGTGTGATATATCATTCGAAAGCTCTTCAAAAACTCTAAATGTTGGGCATAATTTCGAATTTTTATTACGAAAGGTCTAAATTTTCGAAAAAGTCGAATTTCGAATTCCGGGGTTCGGCACGATTTACAGACTTTATATTTCGGATTTAGTATAAGCTCTCTATGAGATTTAAAAAACCGTTTAGATCATCCTGATCGGATGATTTTACGCTGAGTTCTAAGAAAACGTTTTTGGGGGGATGTCGTGTCGTTTATTTCATTTTTGAAATGTGAGTACACGCGGCATTTGATTTGTCTTCCTGAAGCGCAGACCGCGTTTTTCGAGTCACCCGTGACCTTACGTATAGAGAAGATATCCCTCTACAATTCAGCAGAAGAAATTACCGGATTCCTTCTTAGCCGGCCAAGCAGGACCGTTTTTCTTAATGACACCCGTCTATCTCGACCATGTTCCAACGAAAAGCCTGAACCCTATTATTGCTGTCTAGGATAGATAACGATCCCATTGACTAGATCATTAAGATTTTTTGCTTCTTGTGTCCATTTTTGGTAATTTATAATTCATGGTTTTTTTATATTATATTTATAATTCATGGTGCAAATGCTTGAGAATTTCACTACGAGGTAGCGAAGTTCAAAAAATCATAACTTTATGAATATCACTCATATATACCTAAACCTGGTATTAAAATGAAGAGTAGATTCAGATCTTTAAGTTGGTTAATAAGAAAAAAAGATATTTGTAAAATAACACCCCTAAAAATTTAATCGAAAAAAAGCGACACTAATTATGACCCGACCTAATAGATATCTTGTTTAAAAATTAACAGAATAAATTATTTTGCTAAAAAAAATAAACTTGCTTCCTTATTTCTTCAAAACTTTTTAAAAATTCATTAACAAATTTTTCATAATTCATAGTAATTCCAATTTGCATATATTTGGTGAGTGTAGCGTTAAAATATTGTTCTCCAAAAGATGGAATTACTAATAATGGAACTCCTGAATATAAAGCCTGTTAAATTAATAAGATTTTCAGATAATTGTATAGAGTTTGGGAACCTCATTGAAGCTCTTTTGACCACCATCAGTTATATAACATACTACATTTGTATATGCTGGAATTTAAAATATTAGATTAATCCAACTACATCCGCTATATACCCTTTATCCTAACAAATCCCACGATATACTTCAATATCTCTGATATACTCCTTAATCCCCTTAATCCAATTAATGCGTTGAAGCCCCTTATATCCTCCTTGGTTCTTCTTTGCTATCCTCATATCCTTCGATATATCTGATATACTCCTCAATCCCCAAATCCTCTTAATTCAATTAATGCGTTGAAGCCCCCTTTGAAGCCCCTTCTTTGGTTCCTCTTTGCTATCCCCATATCCTTCGATATATGTATGTCTTATCCACTGTACCAAATGATCAAATATTTTCAAAGTATCTGATATTTGAGCAAATAATTTGATTTTCCAGACTCATCGAATTTCTACATATTACCCTCGACCTCGCGCAACCCTAATCCTGAGTAATTATTCTCAGGATAACTATTCTTCTCACACAGAGTGGATAATTAATCAAAGTGAACAATTATTCGGTTTTAGAAATTTGAAGTTTGTAGGGCTTCAAGTAAGGCTGGTTGTCTATGTTTCTATTAGAGACTGACAGGGTGTTGAAAAACTTAATTTTAATAAAAATTTACAAAGAATTTCCTGTTTGTCTATAATTCCATTTCCATTATAATATAATAAAATATTTTCTTTTCTATTTATAAAAATATTTTTGTTTACATATTTTCTATTAAACTTCGTATTCATATTATAATAATCATTAATTTCAAAAGTGCCATTTTCAACAATATATTTACATTCATTATATTTTTCAAATGTGTCGACTAAAACTCTCATATGTTCTCTCGAAAAACCTTCATAACCTACAGCTGTTCCCATATTGAAAATGACTAGACATTTTGCCTAAAATAAATTTTTAAATTAAATTATTTAATGTTATTATTAGAGTGTTAGAAGTCTCAAATGTCAAAACCGTAAAAGTCTGGACCGTAAGTGACTGGGCCTAAAGTTGATAGCAGCAAGTGTCGCGGCCGCAAATTTCATAGCTGAGCCGCATATTTCTGAGGTGCTAGTGTACGGGATTGAAAAGTTGAATAATCCATTATGAGAGGTCAACTCGATTGTAGAGCTGGGGCAAGTAAAAAAGGACGCAAATTACGCAATTTGCAATTGACTTCAACATCCTGTAAAGAAATGGGATTTTTCTCCCCCCTTTAATTTATAAAATATATAGCATAGCTAATGAATACTTTTTTGATCCAAGTATCAATAAATTTCTTCATCTCATCAACATTATCATTGATTTCAACATTTATTGTTTCAATTTGTTTATTTTTGCCATTTAACGAATTTTTAATTTTATTTTTTAAATAAACCGATTTTGCTTTAATTTTTTCAAAATTAGTTTTATGTTTAATTTTCCCTTCAATTTCAACTTCAATCCCGCCAATATGAATAATTTTTTCTGAAAAAACTTGATCATTTTCCTCATCTTCTCTAACAAAATATCGTCCAAGTGGATGAACATTAATTAAATAATATTTTGATTTTCTTAATAAATCTTCAATTTTTGGCATTTTTTTAACTCTTAAATTGAATGATTAAATGAATTATCGTCCTTAGATTGTTCTTAACATTTTAGCTTTGATCTATTCCAAATGAATCTCTTATATTATTCAAAGGCTTTTCATAATACGAATGACTTTAGGATGATATATCGCGTGTATTAGAGAGGTATAGTTACATACTAGTCTGTCACAGCTTGCTGGCACTCTTTGGCCACGTTCTTTTTTCTTGATTCATTACAGCCGACTAATTTTGGGGGCTTAATAACTCTTTATATTATTTTTTGACTTCAGAATAATTCTTATTGATAGGTTTAGATAAAAACCAGTACTTTTTATGGGAACAACCAGGGTTCGTAAAATAAGAACTCGGTTGCTGGTTAGGTAACCACCAACTGGCGGTTTTAACCAGTAAAATAAGACGGTTGTAAGGTTAACCCTTTACGGGATTATTATTTTAACTCGCCTATTACCTTAAATTATAGTCCTCTTTTAATTTTGTATATTCAGCTAATTTTGAAGTTTGATAAAGCTCTTTAAATGTATTTATCGAAAATCTGTAGACACCTTCATTAGTTGCTAGATTAAAGACATTATTATAGCTATTCATACACTCTCTAGCGAAGAAAATATCTAAAAATTTTGTTTAAAATTTATTTTTTAAAATTAAAATTTCCTATTAAGACAATTAACCTAAATTTATTAATTTTCTCAATATTTTACTTGTAAATGTTGAAATAATATTTCTCAAATAAATTAATTTTAAATCTTAATTAAAACTAGGGTTGAGTCGGATTGGGATCAGAACTTCACAAAATATGAGGTATTTCTATAATGAAGTATATATCTTATAATTCGAAGAAAAACTTGCCCGGTATTTTAGAATAAAATTTTTGACCAAGAAAGTATAAATAAACAGGGTATGGAGTAGAAGAATTCGTAGCAATATATTTTTCTAAACCAATTTCATTGAAGAGAAAAAATGCTCCCGACATAATTGAAAATTCTGAAATTCCCAAAGCAAATTGCTTTACGTTCTCTTTAAGCCAATCAAAAATTCCTAATTGTTTGCCTTCAATAGTAACCGAATTGTTTTTGAGTATGGCTAAAATTTTGAATACATATAATAATTAGTATATTTATTCTCCTCATACTAGGAAGCGAACCCACACTTAAATAATTTTAAAAAATTGAGTGTAGCCTTCAATTCGCCTTTACCACTCAACCATCGCTCCTCGAATAAAAGCTCGTACCAAAATTTATACTCGTACTCTGATACGAAGTACGAGGCCAAGAATAGTACGTTGCATGGTATCACGACTTATGCGCCGCTATTATATAAAAAATAAAATCATAAATACAATCTGACCTCATTATAGTGTGATTAAAAAATAGTATCCAGGAATGAATGAAGTTCAGTAAGTAGAATAGGGGTCCGGTAGCTTATAAATTGGGTCAGGGCCGTAAGAGTTGTTGGATCGGATCCGAAAAAGGCCATTATCCGGAAATTCTTGGTTCGGATCCGGATTTCCGAAGATTTCCAACTAGGTCTGGCTGTAGTTATGGGTATTTTTAATGATAGTGGCGGCGCAAGAGTCGTTCGGCGCTTAAGTCACGGAACCCTTTGCATAATGTACGAGTACAAGCAACAAGGCATCATACTCGTACCTGATACGGTTCCAAGGCAAAACCCCACGTTTGTAGGATATCGAAATCTAGAAAATCTCATAAATATAGTCAGAATTCACTTATAATTTACCTTTAAAGAAAGAGAATGTATAAAAATCAGCTAGTTTAATTAACTCATCATACATATCATGATTATTTAAATACTCTTTTTTCCAATCCGTTTTTATAACTGGAACATTTTCTTCCTCAGAAATTATTTCAATAAAATGAACACCTTCCCCAGGTTTATCCAATACTTTCTTCACACCATTTATTTTATACTTGACAGCAATAAAATACTAAAAAATAGGATTTTATTTTAATTCTTTTAAAATTCGTCAATAAATTTAAAACTAACAATTTCGTATACGCTCTGAGAATTGAGAATATTGGCCAAGTTTAACTGAAATAATTATTTAAATACATATAAAGTTAAGCTCCTTTTTAGATAGTGACTTGGGACCGAAAATTACGTAGTCTCTTATAATAAGGGGTAATATAAATCGAAGGGATTACTTTAAATCGAAACACCAATAACGTCAAACCTTAAAATACATTTTAAATTGGAGAGCACTTAATTTTGGGGTATCCTGTGTATGTATCCTGTGTATATTACTTTTCGGAACCTCATTTTTGTGTGTAACTTTTAACAATTAAACAATGAAACAAAAAGCTTTTTCCCCCTTTCTTGGATGTTTTTTGTATAAATAAATAATAAAAGTTTTGGATTTTTTAAAATTTGTAGTACAGGGTGCGTAAAAAGTTCCCGGAATTTTTAAAATTTCAACTATTGGGTTTAAAGATTGATTATTAAAACAAAATTCGTTCACAATCATATTCAGCACTATTTTTGGTTCACAAAACATTTAGTCTATAAAAAATTTTCAGAGAATAGATGTCAAAAAGTCCTCTCAAAACTCCTCCAAAAATGTCGTTTTCTGAAGCGCTTGGTCGCAGCTGGTCGGCTAAACGGGTGTTGTTTACTTAAATGAAAATTTTTACCGTCCAACTGTTGTGTATGGGCGTCAGCCCTTGAAGTGTTTAGTATAAAAGGATAGCCAATAGTTAGTTCTCGCTCCCAGTTTTAGTTCTTCTACCTACCTTCACCTGCTCTGTATTTCTTTGTGCGATAAACGTTTTGTTCTGATCTCTTCGTAAGCGGGGTCATAACAGTGGCGCGGTCGAGTAAAAAGAACCAGTCTCGTCTACTTCGAAAAAAGTCGTCAACAGCTTCAATAAGAAAAAGTCGTCAACAGCTTCAATAAGAAAAAGTCGGCAACAGCTACATAAAGAGAAATGGCCTTGATAAGTAAAGTGAAAACATGGTGGGAAAACCATGAGTGTAATGTAAGGAACAGTGTTGACATTCTCCATGTGAGTATGAGTGTGAAACCTAAATGGTTAACAAAAAAAGTGTTAGTGAACGGAAACGAAGTGGAATTCATTTTGGATTCGGGGGCTCAAATTAGTTGTATAAGTGAAGTGACATGGAAAAATATTGGTAGCCCAAAGCTCACTGGAGTGCCTTGCAAAGGCAGAAGTTTCACAGGAAACGAGTTTAGTATGTTAGGCAGTTTTATGGCGAGTGTCGAAGTAGACGATAGTAAACAAGTATTGGTGACACATGTCACAAGTGAAAAATTGAATTTGTTTGGCCTGCCATGGATAATTGAAGTTGAGAATTAATTGGGATATCCAATAGTGTCTAGTATTAAAAAGAGTGAAGAGCCGATTAAAGTGTTAGAAATTGAAAAGGCACAAAGTAAAATTAGTGAAATAGTAAACAAATTGGCAGTGCAGTTCAAGAAAGTGTTTGAGCCAGGCTTAGGCCATTGTACAAAAATGAAGGCTCATTTGTATATGAAGCCAGGAGTGAGTCCAGTATTTGTACGGGCTAGACCAGTACCAATTGGCGTTAAAGACGCAATTGAAAAAGAGTTAAGTAGATTGAGTGAAATTGGAGCTATTAGGCCAATTGAATTTGCTAATTGGGCAGCGCCTATTTTAGCAATTAAAAAGGCAAACGGCAAAACAAGAGTGTGTATGGATTATTCAACCGGGTTGAATAATGCAATTGAATTAGACAGGCATCCGTTGCCAAAGCCTAGTGAAATATGGGCTGAGATCCATGGAAGTAAAGTGTTTTCGCAATTGGATCTCAGAGATGCCTATTTACAGATTGAGTTAGACGAGCAATCTAAAAAAGTGGCGTGTATTAATACACATAAAGGATTGTTTGAAGTGCAAAGATTGCCGTTTGGAGTGAAATCAGCACCAGGAATATTTCAAAGATTGATGGATAAATTGATTAGTGGAATTCCTGGAGTGTTTGCCTATTTAGATGATTTAATAATAGTGTCTAAAAATATTGAAGATCATAAAGTGCAATTGTTTGAAATATTTGATCGAATTGAAAAGTGGGGATTAAAAATCCAGTTAGAAAAGTGTAACTTCTTTAAAGAAAAATTGAAGTTTCTAGGCCATATTGTATCTAAAAGTGGAATTGAGCCCGACCCAGAAAAGAAAAAGAAAATAAGTGAATTGACACGTCCAAGAGATGTTAAAGAATTGAAGTCTTTTATGGGTACAATTAATTATTATGGGCGGTTTGTTAGCGAAATGCATAAGTATAGAGGGCCATTAGATAAATTGCTAAAAAAAGAAGTGAAGTGGGAGTGGGGCCAAGATCAAGAAAAGGCTTTCCAAAGTGTCAAAAAAGTGCTAAATTCTGATCTAATGCTAACGCATTTCGATCCAGATTTAGAAATAGTAGTGACAGCTGATGCATCGAATTATGGAGTGGGTGCAGTGATATCACATAAATTTCCAGATGGAAAAGAAAAAGTGATTGAATACGCGAGTAAGTCATTGAATGATGCAGAAAAGAATTATAGCCAAATTGAAAAAGAAGGCTTAGCATTAGTGTTTGCAGTGCAGAAGTTTCATAAAATGCTATTCGGCAGAAAGTTCATATTGAGAACGGATCATAAGCCGTTATTGGCCATCTTTGGCAAAAATAAAGGCATTAAAGTGTTTTCTGCATCAAGATTACAAAGATGGGCATTGTTATTGACAAATTACGATTTTAAAATCGAATTTGTAAGTACAAACCAAATGGGTATGGCTGATACATTGTCAAGATTGATAAGTGAAAAGAGTGAATTAGAAGATAAAGTGATTGCATTAGTTGCAAAAAGTGAAAATTGTAGTGATGAAGATGGTAGTGATGAGGACTCATTGTTAGTGGAAGAGTCAGTTAAATATGTATTAAACATAATGCTGGATGAAGTGCCAGTGAATGCCGAACAAGTGAAGAGTGAAACAGAAAATGATAGTGAATTAAAAATGATTAAACAATTCATTAAAAATGGGTGGCCAAAAGTAGTGAGTGATCCAGCATTAAGTATTTGGTCGAATCGAAGACAAGAATTGGAAGTGATTGATGAGTGTATTATGTGTAGCGGAAAAATAGTGATCCCAAAAGCTTTGAGGAAAAGTGTATTGAAAGTATTACATGAAACACATCCGGGAAGTGCAAAAATGAAAGGAGTTGCCCGCGAGTATATGTATTGGCCAAATATTGGTAGAGATATTGAAGAGTGGGTCGCAAATTGTATAATGTGCCAAGCAGCGGCAAAAAGACCAATTAAAAGTGAGTTACGACCATGGCCAAATACAAATAGAAATTGGGAAAGAGTGCATATTGATTTTGCTGGGCCGTGTAAAGACGGAAAAGTGTATTTTATTGTAATTGATGCCCACTCAAAGTGGCCTGAAGTGTTCGAAAACATGACGACCTCAGCAAAAGATGTCATAAAGTGTTTTGAGTGGTTGGGAACCCATTATGGGTACCCAGAAACAATAGTGTCTGATAACGGAAGCCCATTCCGTTCAAATGAGTTTAAAGTGTATTGTCAAGATAAGGGGATTAGTCAAGTATTCAGTGCCCCATATCATCCACAATCAAATGGGCAAGTGGAAAGATTCGTGGATTATTTTAAAAGGATGATGACAAAAAATTGTAATAAGAGGAATTGGCTCAGTGAAGTGTTATTGTTTTATAGAGCCAGTCCTCATGAGTCATTGGAAGGTAAATCTCCGAGTGAAGTGTTTCTTGGAAGAAAATTGCGATTAAATTTAGCGAGGTTAATACCGAAAAAAGTGAACTTCCAAGAAAATAAAGAAAAAACACCTCAACAAGTGAAAATGAAAACCTGGTTTGACAAACACCATGGAGTGAAAAACCGAAAAATCGGTAAATTAGTGTATTTCTTAAATTACCGAAAAGATGGTAAAATAAATTGGTTGAATGGTGAAGTGGAAAGTAAAAAGGGAGTTATCTATAAGATATACTCGCCAGTATTAAATGCCGTTGTAACTCGGCACGAAAATCAAATTAGAAATAGAAGTTTAAGTGAAGATTGTAATACGTTGTGGAAAAGTGAAAGTGTAAGTGATAGTGGGTCAAAAAAAGTTGATAAAACACATAAATATTGTTTGAGAAATAGTATTAGACAGCCTCAAAAATTAGTGATGACTAAGGAAAGTGTAAAAAAGTATGCTGAAGAGGCTATAAATTGTCCAGTGAAATTAGTGAGACCAAGAGTAGTGTCAAGTATAGTGGGAACAAATCAAAGATGAAAGATGCGGAAGACGATAATAATATGGAGATGTAGATGAGCCCAAAAATATAATTGTGATAATTTTGCTTGTTTGTATTTTTTGTAATGTATGTATTTTTTTTTGTTCCCATTGCCCCCAAATTTTTGTATGTATTTGTTTGTTTTGTTTTTGTTTGTTGTTTGGCTAAAAAGTGTTGAGTTATTGTAAAGCTTCGGCTTTAAGTGAAGCCGAACCTTTTTTTCAAGGGGGGAGGTGTTGTGTATGGGCGTCAGCCCTTGAAGTGTTTAGTATAAAAGGATAGCCAATAGTTAGTTCTCGCTCCCAGTTTTAGTTCTTCTACCTACCTTCACCTGCTCTGTATTTCTTTGTGCGATAAACGTTTTGTTCTGATCTCTTCGTAAGCGGGGTCATAACACCAACGCTGTCACAATATCAGAAACTGACACCAATAAGTCCGTGAGACTAATTGGTGTGTAAAAAAGACTTTTCCCGCAATCTGTGATGATTCGGGGAGGAATTTGTGCCATTGGACCAGCACATGGAGCTAATTGGACCAGCACATGGAGCTAAAACAACAATTAACCTCAATGCAAAGTTGTTTCATGGATTTTGGGGAAAAGATATTTGGCCCTGTAACTCACCGGTCCTCAATCCAATGGATTTTCGGTCTGGTCTATGTTGTAGCAGAGACTCCCCTGCACACGACACACGTCAACAGAGCCACTTAGGACGGCATTAAAATATTCCTGGGGATCAATAACAGAAGAGGGGTGCGCGACCAACGAAGGAATTTTTCGGTAGTGTTTGGGTGCTTGTATCTCGGCTGTCGGATCTCATTTTGAAAATTTGTTTTGATTATTTATTTACATGATCCTTATAAACGTTTTGTATGTGTAAACTTATTTTTATTATGATATACAAGAAAATAAATCCATTTTGATTAATTCCGGGAACTTTTTACGCACCCTGTAGATTTATTTTTATTGTTTTTATTGTTTGATTTATTATTTATTTTTATTTTATTGCGCCATTGCGAAATCAAAAGTGCATTCGGCGATTTTCCTTTGAATTTTAGTAATTTCATGTGATTAACATGTGAATAAATAAAAGTCTATTTGCCTATTGTGACTGATTATATGTAGTGGAGAGGCGTTTAAAAGAGAGAAAGAGCTCCCCAATTTAGAGGAGAGAGAGAGAGCTCCCCAAGTAATTTACAGTTGTTCGGTTATTGGGGTTCGATTTGAAGCAATTCCTTCTATTTATATTACCCCGTTTCTCTTTTGGGTTTGAATGTTATTTTTCGCAAGAAGATTTTTATACAAACAATTTCAAAATAGAAATTTTACCGCAAATGTGTAATGATCCAAAAAAGCATCGGCCAAAAACAAAATTTTCTTCTTGCCATCAGACACTTCATTTTCCACTTGAAGATTGTTGCTAGATTGTCCAGCAACACTTGTAGAACAGCTTTGTTCAGGCAAGTCCTTCATAGAATCAACACCAAAATTCAACAGAATGTCAGACAAAAATAATACGAGTATCCAAATACCCGTAGACATTTTTATCTAAATTATTTTTAAAATCGTTTGTTTGGAGGGGGTAATTAATTTAGAGGGTATAATTATTTGAGAGATTATTCAAGCATATACGGTAGCTTTTTAAAGTTTAATTAAAACCCTGTTAATTAACAAATTTCTTAATTGTTTTTCTGATTAAATGCTTGTTGAGGCCCATTTCTCAATAAATTTTACTGCTTGTCAAGTCAAATTTTTAAAAATAAAAACTAATAAGTGGGAATGACTGATGCTTAAAAGCAAGAGGGGAGGGGGGGGGGAGGAGGTTGCCCTTCTCATGACTTAGAGGGCAATTACGCCCACTTATGACCTTTAAAAAAGGCCATTTGAATTGGCAAGAGATCAAAGATTAAATTAAGTAAGGAGTTAATAAAAGTTTAGAAGCCAGGCAGGTATCGAACTTGCAACAACATCGAGAATGCTTGTTTGGTATCGCTTAAATCTTTTGAGTTGCTCGGTGTCCGGAAAATTGGGCTTTGGAAAATTGGGCTCCAAGATTTTTCGGAAATTTGGGCTCCAACTTTTCGGAAAATTGGGCTCCAGCGGTAATTTGGGCTCTGCGTGAAAAAATCGGAATATTGGGCTCTAAAATTTTGGGCTCCGGAGGAATTTTGGGCTCTGAGGAAAAAAGTCAAATTATGCAAAAATTAGAGATGACTCTTCGAAATCGGGAGATTTTGCGTGTACGCCCAACTGTTCTTGGAAGGAATAGGATTTCTTTATTAAATTCCACTGAATCGGACCGACCAATTTGAGTATACTTTAAAGGAATAGGGCCAAGTACTCACCCAGACCAACTGGCCGTAGGTTCCGAACCCAGAACTCGACTTCGCTCCGTAGGTTTGCATAATTTGACTTTTTTCCTCAGAGCCCAAAATTCCTCCGGAGCCCAAAATTTTAGAGCCCAATATTCCGATTTTTTCACGCAGAGCCCAAATTACCGCTGGAGCCCAAATTTCCGAAAAATCTTGGAGCCCAATTTTCCAGAGCCCAATTTTCCGGCACCCGAGTTGCTCAACTACGCAGATATGGCGACACCTTTTATGTTTTTTACTCATTATTGCTCTTTTAACCCGCGCTTAAGACGTTTTAAATGCTCATGCTAACAATTAGTTTTTTCAATGTGTTGATTTTGGGAACTTGAACTCGTTGAATTAAATTTTATTTTTCTCAGTTTTTGCCTCTTCTCTTTAAAATAAAAACAATTTTAATTTCTCTCTCTTTTTAGAGAGAAATTTCTCTCACTCACTCTTTAAAATTAAATTAAAGAGAGAGAGAGGGTCTCTTTTTATTAAAAAAAATAAAATTTAGACATAAAGGCAGAGAAAACGATAAAAAAAATTTTTTTGTCAGTCACTCAAGAATATTAAAGTGCTATAATTGATTAAATAAATATTCAACTCGATAAAATTATTAAAATTTAAATTAAAATAAAAAAAAATGTTTTTTTTCGCTAAAACAAAAACATTTACTTGTTTATTAAAAGTATTCTTTGTTTATGAAGAAATATTTTAAGGACTAGTAATAATTTGGAACCGAATTGTTAGTTGTATTTTAATCCCATTATATTTTAAATTACATACTAATATTGCTACACTCTGTTTCAAAAGTATAACCCACTTTAATTTTTTTACTTTTTTCGTTGATTAATCAATTTATCTTTTTGAGATTTTGTATTTAGATACAATTAACAAATCTACGAACATTCCCAAAGTTTCATAAAATTTTGTTCCATACAAAATTTTTAATTAATTTTTTTTTCGAAATTTTGCCTAAAAAAGGTGTTTCATAAGTATAACCCACTTTTATTTTTAATACTTCTAACATTAGGAAAAATCTATAAAAATTCCACCAACCATATATAGGAATATTATAAAAAAATAAAGAAAAATTAGGCCCATATCTCTACTCATTGTCGAGATCCTGACACCTCAAAAACCTCAAAAATCAATGTAAAACGAGGGTAGGTCTATTTAAAAAATATTTTCGACACATTAAGGGTAGTTTTGAAATTTTATTTTTGGCCTATCTGAAAGCCATTGAAATTCTCTACAAGATAGCATTTGCCTTATTTTTCAGAAAAAATGCATTAGCGAGATACAGGTAGTCAAACTTCAGAAGCGACCTTAACGGTCATTTTTGTGGGCATTTAGGCGTTTTTTGTTGATGCAAGAGTTTGACCACCTGTATCTTGCTAATGGATTTTTTCCGAAAAATAAGGTAAATGCTATCTTGTAGCAAATTTCAAGGGCTTTCAAATAGGCCAAAAATAAAATTTCAAAACTTCCCTTAAGGACTCGAAAATATTTTTTAAATAGACTTACCTTCGTTTTACGTTGAATTTCGAGGTTTTTGAGGTGTCAGGATCTCGACACTGAGTAGAGATATGGGCCTAATTTTTTTTTTATTTTTTTATAATATATCTATATATGGTTGGTGGAATTTTTGTAGATTTTTCCTAATGTTGGAAATATTCAAAATAAAAGTGGGTTATACTTATGAAACATCTTTTTTAGGGAAAATTTCGAAAAAAATTAATTAAAAATTTTGTATCGAACAAAATTTTATGAAACTTTGGGAATATCCGTAGATTAGATAATTGAAGCTGCATACCAAATTTCAAAAAGATACATCAACTGTACATGGAAAAAAGTAAAAAAATTAAAGTGGGTTATACTTTTGAAACAGAGTGTATTAAAATAGGTAGTAAAAGATGATACATATTCTGTCTTGAATTTTACGGCAGTAAAATTCTATTTCTCTTTCTCTCCTTTAGCTAGTGCATAAAGTTAGGGATTGATATACAAATATCATACGATAAAAGAAGTTCTGAATTGATTAAGGGGATTTAAGGGCTATCAGTGGAATAAGGAGGGATAATGAGATTTGAGAGGTAGAAAGGATTTGGGATATTATGGGATTTGTTATTAAAACAGATAGAATTTAATCGCTTCTTCAACTAATTAATTGATATCCCCGAGATCTCTAAAAATCCATGGTATTTCCTAAATTCACTAATATCTATTCGAATTACACTCCTTCGAATATATCCAAACATCAACCTTATTTCCTGATCTAAGATAAGACGGCCTAATCCTCGATATTCCCTTTAATACTTCTAAAGACATAGGAAATAAATTTTTGAAAAAGTACATTAATAAAAATACAAATTTTCTTCCTTCATTTTAAAAAGGTAATAAAAATTCTAAAAAAACTATAAAGTAAAATATTAGACATTAAAAATATTAAATGGCTTTTAAGTTCAATTTTGAGTTATAAATATGTCTGGGTTTTTAACAAAAGGAAATGAAACATTTAAAAGACTTTCTAGGTAATAAATAAAATTTTAATACTAAAAAAGTTTTTTTAACAAAAGAAATGTACTATTTGAGGATGTAAAATTTTTTAGATTTTAAATTTATGTGAAATTTTGATATTAATAAAAATCTGCCAAATTGTCTGCCAATTGTCTTTCTTTATATCCTATTCCTTATCCTTTTTAGCAACATCAACTCAAGCTTCAACAAGTTACGCCACAGAACGAACTTTGTTTTATAAAAAAATATTTATAAAATCTTTCAGATAGAGCCGCAAAATCCTTTGGTTTTCGGGAATGTCTGTGCCGGCGAGATACGAGTAGTAGTGAGGAAGTCGAGTTTTCTACAGTTATTCGGAGTCTGAAATGAATTTGAGAGTAAAATTTTTATAAAAACAATGAGGTCTTATCTCCCATTTTTATCTTTTTTAAAATTTTATAAAATGGTATTGTGATGTAAAATTTATAAAATAATTAAATTAATAAATTTAAAAAATAAATTTAAAAATAATTTTTTAAAAAGTACATCAATAAAAAAATAATTTTCTTCCTTCATATTAAAAAGTTAATAAAAATTTCAAAAAAACCATAAAGTTAAAGTTTAACCATCAAAAATAAATAATGGCTTTTAAGTTCAATTTTGAGTTATAAATATGTCTGGGTTTTTAACAAAGGAAAAAGAAACATTTTAAAAGATTTTTGAGGTAATAAATAAAATTTGAATATTAAAAAAAATTTTTTTAACAAAAGAAATGTACTATTTGAGGATGTAAAATTTTTGAAGTTTTAAGTTTTATGTACATTTGATAATAAAATTTTGACTGAAAGTCTGCTTATTTAAACTCCTTAAGAAACGGCATTGAGAAACTCATTGATAAAAACTTATCTACAATTCCACAAACATCAAATTAGCTTCAGATGTTAAGCAATAATTTTTAAACATTTGGCTGACACCCACCCCTTCATGTTCAATTTTTAGTTTCTAGATAGGTGTCACTATAGTTATATATTTCACTATATTTCTTAATACAAAGAGTTACAAATGACTCAAGACGTTCCGAAATAATAAGTCAGGCATCCTCTCTTTGACTCGATTGTGATTTGAACGGTCAGGACTGAAAAACAAACGTCGGTTTATCCGATAGTTGATTTCCAATATGGTGATTGGGGACTCCAAGCCCATAATGTCTTTTTGTTAATTTAAAAATAAATAACTTAAAAATATTAAGGGTAAAGTAAAATATGACCCTTATTGGATTAATTATTGCTTTCTGTATTATTCCGTCAGCTGTCAACGCTGATTGTCTCTCAGGGAACTGGACAACACGTGTTGCTACAGATGGAAATACATATGGCTATCAAGTACTTGCAAGGGATTGGCTTAATTTTTATGAGGTAAAAAATAATTTGTCCTAGAAAAGGCGGAGAAAATGCTTATTAGGAAATTCGTAGCCTTATTTTAAACTTCGAAAGCAGTAAAATTATTTTAAGAGTTCAGGAAAAATTTTAAACAATAGGAATCCCAATGTGTAGTAAACTAGTAATTTAATTAAACTTTATTAAAAAAATCTTTTTTAATAAATTTAAAGGCCCGTGCCTTATGTCTCGGAGTTGGAGGTGATGTGGCATCTATCCACAGTAACGCTGAGAATGAGTTTGTTCGCCAGTTGGCCGCCCCCTATATTATCGGGTGCCAGACTAATAAAACGACGTGTGGTGCTAGAGCTACTACAAGTCTTGATACTATTTTAAGTGTAGTTTGGTTGGGAATGCATCGTTGTCAATATTTTCCAAGTTACAATGCTACGGTTGATTGTGTCAATTCTGATGGAACGCCATGTGACTATGCAGCTACAAATGCTGTAATCCTTACAGGCCCTTCTCCTTTCCCATGGGCCTGGGGAAATCCTTCAGGATCTGACAGCGGAGGCGGAGGTAAATTTTTATTTAAAAATTAGACTTACGTGCTCCCTAGTGCCGTTATTGGGTGTTTTATGGGGTTCGGCCAATAGGAGTTTTGCCTGGATTAAAAGTGATATCAGTAATTTAAAGGAAAACCAGGCTAAAGCACACGATGGGTCCATTCCCGTCGCTATCGTCCGGTCCTATAGCCAACACAAGTAGGACTAAAATAGTTGAATTATTAATAATGATTATATTTTTAACTTTAAAGCTGGTCTTATTGAGGATTGCGTTTCAATGTATAACGCCACATCTGGGGAGTGGAACGATTTATCATGCTTCCAAAAATTGGGTGGCGTCGTTTGTAAAAGAAATTGTACAGGAACATGTGGAAGTTCATCTATCAAGACTGCTTTAATTACTAGCCCTTCCGACATTACGGACAGTAAGTTTTCTTACTAGATCAAAATTACAATGAATTGTTCATTTTTTAAGCAAGTTGTACATCGGGCAATTGGACTAAAAGAGCAGGAGAGGATGGAAACACGTATGGGTATCAAATTGTAATGCAAGATTGGCTTAATTTTTATGAGGTAAAATCAAAAAAATATACTCGTCATCTAATAAAATTTTTTATTTTAAAGGCAAATGCAAAATGTCTTGCGCTCGGAGCTGAAGTTGTATCAGTCCACAGCGTAGCTGAAAACGAATTTATTCGTCAATTGTCAGCTCCATATATAACTGCGTGTCAAACAAACACATCGGTGTGTGCCACTATTTTCAGTTCACTGTGGGTAGGCTTGCACCGTAGTGCATTTTATCCTTCTTATAATTCTACTGTCGATTGTATCAATTCTGATGGAACTATCTGTGATTATTTTAACATAACTGGAGGTCCTTCAGGGACAGAAACCGGAGGAGCATGTAAGTAAGCACAGCATCTTAAAATTCAAATTAGAAATAAAAATCTAGCAACTCTCTTCGAGCTCGACCTCGAATCCGGCATTCGAAATAAATAAAATTTGAACTTATATTCTGACTCAGCACACTCCATTACCTACTGACAAACTTAAAAAATGGTGAAAAAATACTTCTTCCTCTTTTTTTCTAGGGTCATGAAAAATGAGAAAAAAAGGGGAACACCAGCCACTTTTACCTACATTTATAAAAAATAAGAACACATTTGCCAATAATTTTTCAAAAATACTGTATTTAAATAATTTTAGTAATAAAAATTGTTCGTTTTAAAGCTGGTCAACAAGAGGCTTGCGCTGCCATGTACAGCGCAACAACAGGACAGTGGAATGACATAGCATGCTTTAACAAATTAGGCGGTGTAATTTGTAAAAAGAACTGTTCGAACGCATGTGGAGTTGCATCAACAACCACCACACAGTTGACTACAACTACAACGCAGCCAACTACAACAACAACCTTACCAACTACAACAACTACTTTACCAACAACCACAACAACTCTGCCAACTACCACAACAACCGAGCCTTCCACTACAACTACCGCTGAACCAACTACAACAACAACCGAGCCTTCTACTACAACTACCGCTGAACCGACCACAACCACAACTGAACCCTCTACCACGACGACCTTTAATTGCGCTCAACCACCAGTCACATCATTGCTGAGTTACAACACTTCTGATCCCAAAATACAAACAGGTTCCAATGCAACTCAAGGAGTGTGCGAATGTCCAGCTGATCCAGGCAACAGTAATGTCTTTTTCATTCCTGTTACAACGATTACAACTGGTTCAAGTGCAAGTAATTCTTCCGTCATTATGAAATGTTCAAAAATGCAAGACTTCTGTATTTGCGACGAAGATGATATTTGTTGGAAAGTAATAAATGCTTATTCTCTAGTTGTGATTAATTCTTTCTGCGATCCAACATGTCATAACTATGCACGATTACAAAACGCTGCCCCGTTTAATCAAACCTTCGAAAGCGAGTGTGGAAGAACAATTACGCTTGCTGATGAATTGACTCCAATTCCAAATACTAATAGAAATACATTTAAACCTTTGGGAAGCTCGGCAGACTATTACATCAAAGTCAGTTTGATATGTTATAGATAGAATCTATTGAATATTTTTTAGGCTGCGAGTATTCGATGTCTTCAAGCAGGCCAGACTTGCACCCCAATTAAATGTTCAGGAACTAGAAAGCCCTCTCCTTGTCCAACAACCACAACAACCTTGCCAACTACCACAACTACATTGCCAACAACTACTACTACCCTACCAACAACCACAACAACCTTACCAACAACAACTACCACCCTTCCAACAACCACAACAACCTTGCCGACAACCACAACGACCTTGCCAACTACCACAACAACCTTACCAACTACCACTACCACCCTTCCAACTACCACAACTACCCTACCAACAACCACAACAAAGTTACAAACAACAACTACTACCCTACCTACAACAACACTTGCACCGTTAAGTTAGTTGCCTTTACTTATAAAAAGAATATATGTATAATAATTTCTCCCAAATAATATTTGTAAATGGCCCAAATGTTATTGGGCACATTATTTATGCCATACCTTTATTCAAATAAAAGATAATAAGATAAATAAAGCTGAAATGATAGAGAACTTAATAAGAAACAAAAATAATTAAGAATTTTCGAAGTGGCCACTCTTTGTTTGGATACAGGGTTAAAAATGCGTGGAAAAATTTTAGACAATAATTCGTACCTTCTCGGGAGAGATTTTCTCGAATTCCCGAAAGAGATTAAATTCAGCAGTCGTACCTACTTTTCTAAACAAATGTAAATGAGAAAAAAATATTTGGGGTTTAGTTTTTTGGTTTAAATTAATAAAAAATTTACATATCTGATTTCCATATGATATAATTTAATTTTATTGAGCAAACCACTAGCGCATTTGCGCAATTATATTGGCGAAAAAAAATACAATAAGTGTAAACAAGCAAAAAAAATTTTGAAGTTTTTCAACGTAAGAAATAAGTTATTGAACACTTTTTATTCAAACAGATTGCGGTAATTGTGCAACGGGTCAATCAAGAGTTATATATGATAAAAATACATTAGCAAGTAATCAAATTGTTAAAAATAATGCTGCAAGTCAGTGCATCTTCAACTGCAAAGATCCAGATGTTTCACAGGTAGATTTTACTTTAATCACTGTATATAAATTAATAAATGGACATAAATCTCCATTATTCTTGACAAAAATTAAAATTTCTTTAAGATTTGCTACACTACTGATGCTGTAAGCGTCGCTAGAATTAACTGTACCGATCCTTCACAATTCTGTGTTTGTGCTTCTAATGTTAAAAAAGGTTGCTATACAGTTACCAACACTGCACTTTTGGCAGATTATTCAATTTTTGCTAACGGTTATTTCTGGGCGAAAATATAAAATTATTAAATAAACTACAAATTTAAGCTAGTTATACATTTTTGGTTATCAATTCTGGATCAAGCAGTATAGCTAATAGTCAAACTGGTGCCTCTTATAAATTTACTGCAGGGCCATCGTTTGTAGTTGGCAACAGCAAAACCTTAAATGCCCCTGTTCTTGGAAGTGAGTTTAATTTATCGGAGAGAAGAACAGTTTCTTTATATTTTGAAGTTGGGGTAGGGTTCTGTAAAAGTTCTTCATGTTTGGGACCTACGCCCACTGGGTCTGAGACCATTCTTTACCCTATCCCTCGAAATTTTGGAAAGCTGAAATCGTTTTTTTTTTGAAATTTTTAAAAATTGGCTCAAACATGAAGAAATGTTTTGGAACTATAACTCAACTTTGCTACACCAAGAAAAATCAAAATTTTTTTAATTGGACGCATATTGTGTAATAGTGCCAAAATTTTTTTCCAATTTCTTTTTTCCAAACCAAAAACTCCTTTGGTTTTCCCCTAAAGGGATTCAAGCCTAATTATCAGTATTTTTAAATTTATTTCTCAATTTAGTTTCATGTAATGGTTGCGCTCCAATACACAATCCTGGAGCGGATGTAATAAAGCCTTGCACTCCAGGAGGCGGTTAAATCTATTCCCTATGCAAAGTTCATATCCAATTAATTACTAATCCAATTATGTTTATCGACTTTTAGAAAGAAAAACTAACGATAGTTAATATGTATTTGCTTCTATTGATAATTCGCTTCTGATTATTTAAACAATATTATACGCTAATTCTTAGAATAAATAATGCTTTAATTTTTTCACAATTAAAAAAGGAAAAAGTAAAAATGCTAAAAATAATATAGCGGATTCATTAATACAGACTGCAGTCTAGAAACTGTTAAGTGTGACTACAAAAAGTTTATTTTAAAAGTACATTAGGGGGAAAAATTTCAAATTACATTTCCGCTACAAAAAAATTTTTCAAAAACTTTTTTTGGCGCCGTAGGCCCAAATTTTCAGAATTTTTAGGTTAAATTCTATTTTTCAACCAAAAAGTCCTATCTAATTCCGTAATCACAAATAAGTTCATTTCAATTTCGTAAGTACGAAGGTCAGTTGTAGGTACAGCATTCCGAAATAAGTACAAATCGCAGCCCTGCATTAATAATGTATAATAATGAAAAGAAAATTGTGAATGTCTAGTCCAAAAAGACATTTTTTAAATCAGTTGTTTCGCATTCTTAAATTTTTTCTCAAATCAAAAACATTTCATTTAAATCGTTATCCTCCTTTTTAATTTTTTCCCTTTTTCAACAATTTTTTCCTTAAAATAAAGCATATTTTATAATTCACAATAATGATTATTTCCCGATTTAAATAATCTTTCACCATAATTTTCAATTAGAGTAGGATAAAGTCCCTAGTTTTTCCAATACCTTTACTGTTTATGAAAGTTTTTGTGATCCTCTCTCATTAGCTAACCAAAATAACCTTCCTTTGGGCACTCAAAATCAACTGTTTTATGGGATGTACCAACTTTGGTCATCGGAAATTTGATCTCAAAAATTTCTGTTCTTTGTTGGAATTACGTTATCCATTCCGTTTATTAGTACATTGTTCGCGACCCGTCATTAATTAGTACATTTGGTTTCAGTTACCGCAACTCTTAGTTTCGTTCTGATTTACCGATCGGGAACGAAAACTAATACTTCTATTCAATTTTATTCAACAAAAAATAAATGACCTTTTCGTTTTTCTTTGATTTCTCTCGAAAATGTGATCCCTTCTCATTTTTCTTTTTAATCGCTTCAATTATTTCATTTACTTTTTCAATAAATTCGGGAGGGAATTCAATAGGGTTAATTAATTTTTCCTTTGAATATTCATACAATTCCAAAATTATTTTGCTATTTTCATTGAAAAATGTTATTGCAGTTCCTTTTTAATAGATATTAGAAAAGGACCGAACGAGACGAGATCCCGAAATCTCGGTTTTTGCTATTAGAAATCTTAAGAGATATCGACTCATTCTCGTATGACACTCCCATTGGAGTCTCTAGATATTAGTATTTAAATTTTAAATCGAATTTGAGAACAGATATTTATAAACGCCATATTTATTTATGCTTATAAAACAGAAAATTGCTTCGATAGACTCGCGAGGAATTCAAAATTTTGCCTAAATATAAGTCATTATCCAAGACCCAATTTTTATATGGCTGAATCCTGCCGTCACGATTTCTTATTCCCAAAAATCTTGACAAACCTTCTCGATTCCCAAATCAGTAATGAAATTTTTTTGGGAATTCTCGACTCCCGAAATTTTCAATTTATTATTATGCCAGCAAGTTGCCTGCTATAGGTCCCAAAATCTATAGACCAATATTTCTGGATTCGGTTCGCCCATAAATATAGTTTCCTTTTACCTTTTTTCCCCATTCTTGCTGTACGTCCAACACGATGGATATAAGTTGTTAATTCTTTAAAAAATAATTTGATAATTTTTATATTTCAAAGACAAACTTTCCGGAGAGTCGTAATTTATCACATGCGTTATATCCTTAATATCGGTCCCCCTCGACAATACATCTGATGCAATCAGAATTTTAATTTCTTTTCCTTCTACAAATTTTCTAAGGTTTTTTAAACGCTCAACAGCTGAGAGATTTCCATGTACTAACAAAACTTTGAAATTTTCATTACCGAGAAATCCTGCAATCTAAAAATTATAATTTATTTTAGTTGGATTGTTACTTATTATTGTTATTATATGTTGTTATTATATTTATTATTGTTATTATATGTATATTGTTACATTATTTTTACATATAATTTTATGCAATTTTATGCCTTTGCTCTAAAGAATAATAAGGAAACTTGCTTTAGCTCGTCCCGAGCTCGTTCAGAATGTTTTTTAGCTCTTTCCGAAAAGCTTGAGATAAAAAGGAACTATGCAAAGCATTTCAAAAATACATAATGGTGGTAGTATGAAATACGAACAAAATCGAATTCCAATGCACCGAAATTTTTCTATTTTCATTGTAAAATGGTTTATTATAAATGTCTTTTACTGTCAATTGTGAGACATTCATAAATTTATCTCGTTTTATGACCGTTTTTTGGTACACATAATTTTAAACGAATAATTTCTAATTGCTTCTTATTCAAGGTTAAGTATTAATTCAACCATTTACTCGATTGCATCTGTCCTTTGTATTTGCAAAAACAATAATTTTATTTCTCTGCTCTTTTAACAGTTCATTTAACAGTTCCTTCAGCTTCTCGTCCTTGTCAAAATCATCTACCCAGAGCACTTGGTGTTTGAGATATGGAGGTATATTTCGAGTAATTTTCACTTTAATCTTTAAATAAAAAAGTGAAAAAAAATTGTCATTTCCTTTAATTACGATTATTATTGGCAATAATTTAATAGCAGTGGCTCCGGCTCCGGAGGAGCCGGAGCCAAGGTATCATGGACAATCCGAGAGACACCTTAAAAATTATTATTTTTTTCTGAAATGGAATATGTTCGGTTTATTAGCCGGGAGCCGAGCCAACATATACTTAATACACAGCACTGGTTACTAGCAACACAGACACGATTGTTGAGAATCGTGAGGGTACATGTTATGATGGATTTTAAATGTTTTTAAAATAGTTTTTTTTTCCATAAAGATTTAAAGACTAATTCAGATACTTTTAAAATTTACAAAAATATTTACATAATTATCACGAAGAAATGAACTAGCCAATTGTTTCAATTTTTCTTCAAAAGTTGCAGAAAACATAACTGAAAACAACTTTAAATATGTAGAAAAGACAGAAAATAAAATATTTTTAAAAAGGAACTTTTTTTAAGAAATATGTAGAAGTTGAAATTATGATTCTTCCCTACTTTTATTTAATTACGAAAGTTCTTTTTTCGGTTTAACTAGAAGGTTGAAGATTATCGGAAAATCGGGATTAGATAGTCAGAACCCCAACAATACAATCCCAACAATACATCTCTTCGGCGCAAATTTAAATTAAATTTTGGGTGTTCGAGGATTCTTTTTGAAATCTTCCTGTTTTTAAATATTTAAATTTATTTTGCCTTAAATCATAAAACAGAAACCTATACTGAATTTTGGACCTAAATTTGTGGATTCCAATTGGGAGGACCAAAAATTACAACTAAAATAAATATAGTCGATTTCTAAACTTTATTACTTAAAAAACAACAATCAAAATATTCCTACCAGTTATTCTTTGTATTTTATCCGGTAATTTTCCTTCAATTTTCCTAATTTGAGGAATAAATCCATTATCTTTAATTTTTTAAAATTAATGTTTTTATAATTAAATCACCAAGCATTTGATCAATTTCATCAATAACAAGGAAATTACATTTAATCATAAAAATATCTTTATTTACCATCATTTCAAGTAATCGCAAAGGTGTCGCGATAAGAATATGACAACCTGCCTAAAAATGAATTTTCAGATTTTTATCGAGGTTTTTCTGATTTTTCAGAATTTTCTGGTTTTTTCAGAATGTTCTGATTTTTCAAATATTCTGATTTTTTCTGAATTTTATTTTCTGAAATATTTTACTTTAAGGGCTTCAAATTGTGTATCATAGTTTCCTTTTCCTCCGTGTACATAAGCTGGCACAATAGGTGTACGGTATGTTAATTTCAACACTTCTCTGTATAATTGAATTGTAAGTTCCATTGTGGGTGAAAGTATTAGAGCACTTGGTGTATAATGAAGTTTGTTATGCTCTCCTGTTTCTACCTATAGAAATTTTTGAAATATAGAATTACAATATAAAGTGATGCCCCGTGAAATTCAAAAAAATTCAAAAAGCCCAAAAAATGTTGAAAAGTTGAAAGGCGGGGAATGTTCTAAGACGGGGCATTACTTTTTATTTACCTACATAATTTAAGCCTCCATTTTCTTTTCCGAATTTCAAAAGATGATTTATCAAAGGAATGAGAAATGCTGCTGTCCTGTTTTGAGAAAAATTGCCGTATTTTTACTAATTGAATGACTCGCCCCTCAAGCTGAATGCCCGCACCCTTTATAATAGAAGCCCCTTTGGAAGGTTATTGAAAAGTACAAAGCCCTGGCATACAATTAGAAAATACGGCAAATTAATCAAATAAAAAATCTTAAAAATTCAACCCTAAACTTAATATAAGTTTTTTAAATATTGCCAACTTTCCTGATCCAGTCTCAGCTACACCTATTAAATCAAAACTTTTGTTTTCTCTTATTAAAGCAGGTAAAACATATTTCTAAAGTTGAATAATTTATTTATCAATTTATACAAAATACTTGAATAGGTGTTGGCCGTTTAAAATTGCACAAATCCATGTTGTCTTTTAGCCATGGGTCTAAATCCAATTTTAGATCAGAAAACTGAGAAAAAATTATTAAATACATTGTTATAATCCAAAAATGTTTGTTTTTAATTATATTTGCAAGCAGATTCAGACTAACACTGAACCCAAACTCCGAACTTTCCCGAAACTTAAAAACATCAACTCCAAAAAATCAAGGAATTCTGCTTTATAGACCTCATGAAAATTTGAAACAAGAGTGGCTATGGTCCTATGTCTTGACACAAGACGTTGCTCAAGGTTGTTTATTTCAAGTCTGGTTTATAAGTAATTAGTCCTTGTCTCTTTAAGTCTTGGATTGTAAAAATAAATCAGGAAGATTCTAAAGCTTAATCTGTGTAACCAGCTTCCTCCTAAGCTGTGATTAACTTTAACTTCGCAATAGCATAAAAGCCAAGCAACTTTTTTGTAGTCAAAAACAATGGAATCTATCAAAATTTATTTTTAAACATACATTTTCAATATGCTTAATCTTTTTATCAATTTCAACATCAATTAAATTGGCATCATCAAAATAAATACACTCCGCCACATAATTATATGAACACCCCTAAATACCACTTTTTATCGTATTTATTTGCCGAAATATTTTTTTAACTTTAATATATTTTAGAAATCGGATAAAATCGCCCTAGAAAAAAGAAAATCTGAAAATCGCTTCAGGGTAAAATTTTTTAGAAAATTTTCAATTTTTCGACCGCCACATAATTATATGAACACTTTGGGTTTTTGTATTTCTAACAGTATGAAAAATCTATAAAAATTCCAGTAAACTTATTTATCGATACCAAGTATAAATAAAAAAGAACTAACCCCATATCTGTTTTAAATGTCGAGATCTCGAACCCCGAAAATCAACGTATAACAGGGGTAAGCAGCTTCAAAAAATTTTTTCGACCCCTTATGGACTAATTTAAAATTTTATTTTAGGCTTATCTGAAAGCCCTTGAAATTTGCTACAAGATACCAAAAATCTTATTTTTCAGAAAAAATATTTCGGCGTATTATTGTCCGTTAAATCTCACAGTCACAAAAAACGACTAATGGCCCCATAAAATGCCCCATATGAGATAGCTACCGAAGAAAGAAGGAAAATTCTATTAAATTTATTTTTTCTGAAAAATAAGATTTTTGGTATCTTGTAGCAAATTTCAAGGGCTTTCAGATAAGCCTAAAATAAAATTTTAAATTAGTCCATAAGGGGTCGAAAAAATTTTTTGAAGCTGCTTACCCCTGTTATACGTTGATTTTCGGGGTTCGAGATCTCGACATTTAAAACAGATATGGGGTTAGTTCTTTTTTATTTATACTTGGTATCGATAAATAAGTTTACTGGAATTTTTATAGATTTTTCATACTGTTGAAATACAAAAACCCAAAGTGTTCATATAATTATGTGGCGGTCGAAAAATTGAAAATTTTCTAAAAAATTTTACCCTGAAGCGATTTTCAGATTTTCTTTTTTCTAGGGCGATTTTATCCGATTTCTAAAATATATTAAAGTTAAAAAAATATTTCGGCAAATAAATACGATAAAAAGTGGTATTTATGGGTGTTCATATAATTATGTGGCGGAGTGTAGCATCAACCTCTTTTTCATTAAATTCAAATAATTGTTTTTCGCTTTTGCTTTTCATTCCTTGTTCCGCCCAAGTTCCAACACTTTCCAAATATTTTTTCCTTTCATTGTCTTGGGGGTTCTAAATTTTATATGAAAATAAATTTTATGAAATTCTTTCATCTAAGAACTCTAACTTTAAAAAATTTACCCAATAACTTTTAAATCTACACAAAGGATTTAAAGCAATATTTAAAGCAATTATTCTTTCAAATTCGTTAACACAGATTTTCCCTTCATTTTCACACCTTTCCTTTGATTTTTTCATTTCAATTTCGTTATATTTTTCTTTAAATTCCAGACAGTCTTGTCTTGTATAAGACACAAGATTGTTTAATTTTAAATAAATTTTTTCATCTAATTTGTAAATTTCAGAATTTAAATAATTCTCAATATTTTCTTTAATTAAAGAAAAATAATATTTTTTTTAAATAATTCAGATAAAATTTTATCTAGGGATCTTAGGCGTGGTGCGAGATTTGAAACGAGACATTTGAGGATTAATTAAGAATAATTTTACATTTATTTCATAAAAAGCATATGTATAATGTAAAGCATATAGCTATTTAATTCCTAAGGTTGTGTAGTAGGCGGCGTCGTGTAATGGCTAACACATCAGTCCGGTCTACTGAAAATACTGGCCGCCGAATAACCGTTTGCACTAGCTAAAGAAGAGAAATAGCTATAGCCAAGCTGATTTACTATATCAAATGTCAGTCCGAAAATGTCGTTAACGGCCTGATCATTAAAAACGGCAAAAGGTCTAACTTGGGGAATATGACTAGATAATTTTATTTTTTTAGTTTGATAAATATTTTTCTTTATACCTTCACTACTGTCCTAACTCTCTCCAATTTCTAATGTTTCTCTTTCTTTTGTTATATCGGAGTGCAAAGGTTCTTGTCTAATAATTTCCTCCTTATAAATATTTCTGGCCCTAAAAATTTCCTCAAATAAAAGAATAATAAATTTTTCTTCAAAACTATCTTCCGAATCTTTGTTTATTTTAATAAAATGATCAACTTTCTGATTTTCATCCTCAGAAACCATTTTATCGTGTTCAACTTCTTTCTCTAATAATTCAAAACTTTCAGAAATAAGTTTGAAAAGTTCATCTGCGGGATTAAAAAAATAAATTTGTAAAGTTAAAAACAATGCAATCGGCGGTTATTTTGCCGTAGTTATTTGCATAAAAGTCTTTTCATATTATATTTGGTGTCGCAATTAGGGTTGTCGGTTCTTGGAAAATCTTAGGATATTCGGGACTGAACCGATATCCTAATCAAAAAATCATGTTTTTCGGTTCGGTTCGGTCCAGAACTGACAACTCTAGTCGCAAGACACGTGAACTCTTTATTTAAACTAATCATAGGAATTTATCCGTAAGTTGGCATGTTGGATTTACTTTAACAATAGTCAGAGAAAACGAGGAATGCGATACTTAGCGAATTAAAGATCAATTAAATTTAAAATAAAATTTTTAGCCCAATTTTACGGATTCATAAAGAGATATTAGCCGGAAAATAAGGATAATTTAAAGAATAAATTGATTCTTTGTGGATTTTATGAGTAAATGTACATATGCGCTCTCTTTAACAACAAATGAACAAACATTTCCGTTTGAGGGGGGGGGGGGGGGGAGAGTGAGGAAGGGAGAGGGAGGAACAATGATCGAGGCTATTTGTAGGTATCTAATATTATGTCCAACTTTTTCTAAATATTGAAATTTATTTAGGTAATAATGTTTTGAAGGCTAGAAGGAGTTCTTTATAAAGATTCGAATCAAATCTGACTTAAATAACATAAATAAAATCAAACAATTTTGGTGAATCTATAATTATGGAATAATTTAATGGGGTTTTTTTGAACCACCACTACTCTCTATATTTTCACAAAACTAAAAATATTGTCAACAGAAAATTTTGTCAATAGAACAAAAATATATTTATAAATTACCAAAACGTGGTCTTTTATCTTTCGAAGCTTTTCCTGTTTTTTCAACTTGTTCCTTTCCGGCATTTTTGGAAGAGGATGGTTCTCCTTCTTGCTTGTTTGTACAAGCAGCAATTGAAAATACAATAGTTAAAATGTAAAAAGTTTTGTAAACTTTCATTCTCTAAACTTTGAATATAAAGATATTGAAACAAAGTTATTTTGGCAAGTGGACAATGGAAGCAGTTCCAGATTTGAGTTAAAATTTAGTACCGACTTAAATAATATTTCCTAAATAATCGCGCTTTATAAACAAACAATGAATAAATTTGTGATTAATAATCAGTTAATGGCGCAGAATTTGAGGACCCGGCTTTTAGAGGATAATTTCCATTAAATTTTCCGAACTTAGCAAATCATGCCTATTTTTAAACTTAATTTTTTTAATAAAAGTCGGGTAGCCAAATAAAGTGGTAAATAATAATTAAAAAATAAATTTTTATTAAGTCCCATTTAAATATTTGTTTATTAAATTTAATTTTATAAGGGGGATATAGAGAAAGTCATGTAAATAAGATTTAATTTTATTGAATAACCGAATCATGTGAATTTATTGAGTAATAGGCGCGCTTCTTTCATCACCCGACTTTTAAGGAAAATCGAAAAAAAATTTAAAAATAAAAATAAAATTTCTCAATAAAAGGCAGCGCCGCTAATTATGGCTGATAAGGGCTTTTAATTTTTTTTTCAAAAAAAGAAGCGAGTGCCTTTTGATTAAATGTCTGATTAATATTTTTAATTAATCAGTCTTTTGAAATAATCAAAAGAATTAAGCGACAGTCAATATTTCAGACTTGTTTTGTTGTATTAAAGTCTTGGATTTTGAGATACAATAATATGGATGAGGGGCAAAACACCGCCCGACCAAAACACCGTTTGGTATCCATGGCCAATGGCCACTCAAATGTTAAAAATTTGTCTTAAATTGAGGGATGTATCTATTATTGGGCGTATGTAAAAGAGAGATTTGAATCTGATGTTTAATCTTTTTGATCAATTTTGGAAGCAACTGTCTTCTCTTAATAGCCCAAAAGTTTGGAATCGCTCGGAAAATACACGTTCGGAAAAGGGAGAAATCTCACCGAGGAGGTGCGAACTTATGTCCAAAATTTTTCCTTGCTTCTTCGTCTTTGTTGAAGACTGCCTTCTTTTGTAAATCCTTTTTTTGTAATTGCTTCAAGATTTCTACTTTATTCTATCAAGGCTATTGATCCCTAATCAAGGCTATTGATCCCTAATTTTTATTAAATTAATTAAAAATAAAAAATGAAAAGCGTTATAATTTTTAATTAAATTTAAAATTTTTTAAAAAACTAAATGGAACAATTTTTTCCGAAATGAAAATGTGAATTTATACTTTTGTATAGCTCTCTATTATACAACTCATATGATACACCCAATCCGGTCATACACGCTTCCGAGAGGTTCCAGAACTTTGACTCTCTCATAAACATTACTGAAACTGTGTTGTTATTCTTAGGATTGTGATCTTTTTGGATTTTGTTTCTAAACAAAATGTATATACTTGTTCAGCTAATAGAAAAATATTTAATAATCATCAGTGTATATAGGTAAAATATTTTTATTAAAAATAAATTATTTTGATTAAAATAAGTGATTCATTCATTAAATATATAAATATAGTTTTGGTAAATTACAAGTATTAATTTGTATTAATTTATCACTTGTACAATTTTAAAATTTATATTAGAAAATTTATATAGCAATGGGAATTGGGTAAGTATACTAAATATGTACATTAAATGATAAAGTAATAAGCTTATGCCATCAGATGCACGCCCGTTTTCGATTCTGACATTTTTTATTACAAATTTTTATGTAAATATCCTAGTTCCGACATTTGTTTAGTTCCGATTTATATGATCGGATTTTTTTTTGCTCTGATATGGAAATTATTTAAAATCTGATATACCCTCAAAATTTTAAATTATCATAAACTTTTATGAGATAGCTCTCAAAATTTTAAAGGAATAAATAGAATATTAAATTAAATGAGCTAGATGAGTTATAAACATCTTTGTTGAAATCAAATTTGCTATAAATTAATTAAATAAATTTCTAATTCTAGGATGCGGAATTCGTTTCATTTTGTGTTAATGACCTTTGTCATAAGTAACTGCTGGTGCTTGAAACGAGCAGTCTTAGATGACAGCAAAATTAAACTCTATCCTTGCCCTCCTAAACAATCGTGGTGCCAGGATCACAAGGACTATACAAAAGACTATAAATGCTCTATTTCCTCCATTGCTTCACGGTTTAGCGAAGTGTATAAGCTTTATCCAATGTGAGTAAAATCAGGGTCGGTTAAGTTATCCAGACATAAAATCCGGTTTGAGAAAATTTAGAAAAAATGAAAAACATTTAAATTTGACAGTCCATCCCAAAAATAAAATTATTTTGCGGAAATCTAAAAATATGGAATATAAGGGTGTGTTAAAGGAATTTTGGACAATTGTTAAAAAATTAAATTATTATTTTTTCTAGATGTGATGAGGATTTTAAACCGTTTGATAAAGGGGCTGTTATGTAAGCATTCACATATACCTATAATGAAAAATACTAAAATAATTATTACAGAGTTTGTAGAGCAGCAAAACGCTGCTATGTCCACACTCTTGATAAGATTTATGGCCATGGAGACAAAATAGGAAAAGAATTGGATGATTCACTTGGAGTTGAAAGCTCTGGAAGAGTTCCATCAGGAAAATATGACATGCACATTGATTTGTTCGTATAACTAAAAATATAGATCCCTCACATATACCCTTGGGTATCTACATGAATCTTAAGCTAGTCTGTCTTATTTAAGTAAAAATATACACCCCTCACAGTTAGATACACTCTTGGGTATCTACATGAATCTTAAGCTAGTTTCAGTCTTTTAGTTACATGGGGGCAATATTTAAACGACAATTTAAAAATAATTTGGGGTCTAAAAGGAAAAAACACAAAAATAGGGGTGGAAGTATAGTTATATATGGAACACTGTATTTAAATTAAGTGATTAAGACATTATTCATGAATTTTATTCAAACAGGAAAGAATGTTATCCTGGCACGCAGGGTGTACTTACACGACATTACTCGCATGACGCAGACAAATTTGTTTATTATTGTACTAGTACTGAGGCTTATGGGAACTGCCGCAAATTTTATAGGGATTCTAACGCGTAAGTTTATTATTACTTTGCAAAATTTGGATTCATTTGGAATGTGGATTGATACAGATAAGGGCTCATATTTTGTTATTTCTCATAAAAAATGCAAATATTTTCTAGTGTGAACTCAAATAACTTTTTTATAATAATTTTTCTATCAGTGTATGCGGTCCTGTCAAACTTTGGAGACGACCAGGCCATTCTCGCAAGAGAGATATTAATCCATGTCCTGGTTGTCAACTATGGTGTGCTTCCAACTGGTTGTATACATGTGATTATTCTTGTAAGAATGAAGCGATTGTGGGAAATAAAGAAGTTAAATATCCATTGTATGTATAAAAATATTCATAGAAATTCCTATAATCCAGATTAAATTATATTTCTGAAAAATCTCATTTCAGATGTAATGAAGATTATCAACCTTTTGATTTCGGAGCAGACACGTAATCTGGAAATTATTTAAAATCATTCTAATAAAATATTATTTTTTAAATTTGGAAATTAGCTCAAAGCTGATTTCCGTACTCTTTTTCATATATTACCCTCATTCAAATAATTACCTCGAATTTGTTAAATACCCCTTACAGCCGGGAGTTTTCTCAACGAATGCCTCGCTCAAATAATTATCATTCTTTAACAAAAATGATTATTTTCGGATACGGCGGCAAAAGTTAACTACTGTTATTTTTTGCTCCATTTTATACCGTTTGTACCATTTTGTGGAACTTGCTCCATATTTTTTTTCTTTTTTAGCCTCGAATCCACGAAGTTCACCCACCATAAACGAAAATTCCGGCGGAATATAATTCAAAACCTTTAAGATTCTCCCTAAGCTATTTTTTTAAAAACGAAGATATTTTTACTTTTATGTCGAGTGCTTTTGCCTGCTTTAAGTCATCTTATTCACTAAAAATGTCTGATTAAAAATTATTTATAAAATAGGTGTTGTAATGCTATCAGAAAATGTGCAGATAAAAGACATGGCAAATTGTTAGTTTGTTATAAGTTGACATAAAACAATTGTAAATTAATTAAATTAAAAATAGATCTGAATGCATCCCTGAATATACTGGTGGAGGATACTTCAAAAATGGTACGGTTACTTCAAAGATTTCAATAGTTGGGATACATTTTTACACGAATATGACTATTATTTTATATAATTTTGTTTTTAAAGTTAAGTTTGATGGGTTGAAGTTCCCTTAAGCTAAACCCATAACCCTTGAAAGATTTTAGAATAATTAATTTTATCTAAGGTGACGAGACAACGGGCAGATATAGATCTTGGTTATGCGTAAGTAGCCAAAAATATGGCAATTGCGATGAATTTTATCAGTGGTGTGGAATGTAAGTATATATCAAAGTATTCCTTTTCAGACGAATTTCTAATTTTTGGTTACATACAAATTCAATATTTAATGTATAGGGATTTATATGCAAATGCATATTTTTTTAGCAAGCTTGGCATAACGTAATACGTTCAAAAAACGTGTTTTTAGCTTGGCCCGAAGAGTCTAGAGTGACCTCGTTTTACCCCTCACCCGTTATAAATACTTTATAATTCAGAAATTAACTAAAAAATGGCTATTTTGTCGTTTTTCTTTAAATTTTTTAAGTTTTATACTATTTTTTTCCATTTTTAACTGCATATTTTTGCGCATATTTTACATTTTTGGCGCATATTTTATGCGCATATTTTGCTGTTTTTACTTGCATATAAATCCTCGCCCTATTAATGTATTTAGCTTTATCTAAAAATTCATTATAACCAATGTGTTTGATGAAGAATAATCAGCTTTTAAATTATAATTTCGGTTTTCAGGAAGTGTAATGGTCAGCGGCTTGAGCTCTCTCCAGCTGATACTGTTAGTTCTTTTCATGGCTTAACTGCAGTTATATAAACTTTCAGCTAAAAGGACTTATTCCATAAATAGAAAGCAATTTCCGATTTCCTCGCTACTAACTGAAGCTTTAAAGTGACAGGATATAGGCGCAACAAAGGATTTTATATAGCTACCCTAAGTTGTCCGCAAATGGCAATTCGGACAAAAATAAACAAAATAAATTTGAAACCGGAATAACCTCTGGAAGTTTTACAATAATATTTCTCTCTACAATAATATTTTACTATCGCCTAATTTACTATTACCTCTCTAGTATATAAATTTAGAAAGTTCTTTGGCTTCTCCTTCAAGACACCCCGGATCTACTAAATAAACTTTCACGACGTAGGAAAAGTTTCTGCGAAAGCGAACTTTTGAAGATAAATTCTCTGAATGATTTTTGGGATAAAACTTGGGATTTTATTAAAAAGCTTCCTGGTTCTTTTGTTCAAAAGTCAAAGGAAGTGATTAAGCTAACAACTTTATGTCGATTTCCTAAACGTAAGTTTCATTAATTATGTTATAATAACAAAAATATTAAAATATCACATATGGGATCCAGGAAAAAGAAGGTCTGAATCCAGATCCAAGCCGAGTTCTAGTAAATATCAGAAAAATCTTAAAATACATACCGTATTTTCTCGATTAATTCTCCACCTTCGAATGATTCCCCAGCCCACGGATGAGTTTAAAATTATAATTTGCTAAAAGAAATGATCTAGAAAATATGTTATAGCCTGGATGGAGATTTCGAATTCCACTATTCTCGAGTTTTGATTTTTCTTTTCGCATGTTGTTTTATAGTTTTCGCTTTCACCAGGGCTATTTCGAAATTTTGATTTTCGAAGTTTTACTTGATTTCGAATTTTTCAAAAATTAGTCTTTATGGATCTAAAAAGATGAATTCTTGAGTATTGGCATTGGAAATCTTCAATTGGGAATATTGATATCAAAAATATATTTAAACATTTATGTTTTAAGAAGTAACTCATTGTGAAAGAATGGTGCCTAAATGGTCATGTGGCCCAAGCGGTGATGGAAAATCTGAAATAAATGAAGTTGAAATGGGTTTATGTGTATATGCCTCATTTTGGTGCGCGAACTCTGAATTGGGTTGGATAATTTTATACAGCATCATTATCCAAAATTTCTAAAAATATATATCATCATCTAAATAAAATCATATCTATCGTATACATATTGGGTCACATAGCTCGTTCGAAAGAGCTCGAGGAACTGACAGAAGACAACGAAATCAACATTATTCTAATATTCAGAACAAAATTATTCGTCTTACAATTAAGACCTGAGCTTAATTTTAGTGTCATTCGACTCAAGAGCTCTTTTAAACGAGATACAGTCTGTCAATCCAAAAACGGGGTTTTATCAAAGAAATTCCAAAAATATGTGAGATAATCAAAAAAATTATTGGCTTTGAGCTAATTCAAAACTTCCATTTTTTTATAGTAGAGTTTACAAAATGTTGTATTGTGCACGATAGGTGTTACATTGACAGGAAAGGATTAACTAAATGTGATGGAGATTTTTGCAATTGTCTCCAAGTATTTTTATAATATTATTAGATCATTACTCGATTCTAAATTATATTTTCTTAAGGAATCTTCTAAAGGGAAATGTTATGTTTTTGCTGGTAAAGTGTTTTGTCATGTAGTAAAAGATTTATTGGGTCATTTCGTTTATAACGTATTTTTGTCTTTCTTATATTTAATCTTTAATATATTTTAAGGGCCGATGAATTAATGAATCAACAAGTAAATAAATTTAAAAATTCAACTAAAAATGGTTTATTTTTAAATCTTATGTATAATTTTGTGATAAGTAGATAAAAGTTCCATAAAAGTTGTTTTAGTATTCAGTCATTTGCGGAACGACATTTGCGGTTTAACTAACATTTGCCGATAGCATAACACAATATTTTATATGTAGAGCTATACAAGATCGAATTTTTCGATACTAATGTCATGACTAAAACAATTTAAACCTTAATTCAATACTCCAAATCAAATATATTTTGAACATCTCTACTATAAGAATTGATGGAGATTGATGGATGCAGGAAGGCGATATGACTACTTGTTTCTGATACATAATAGGAATGTCTCGGTTTATCCAAATCTAAAACCTCTAAATTTCCGATGGAAATCCGATACCCGGTGCCGATATCCTATTTCCTATTAATTAGCCCCCTCCCCTACTACCCCCCCCCCCCATAAAATATGTAATGATTTTTGCATTGTTTTTCAAAACACGCAGTCACTAAAGTCAATAAATTGATATCGGAGGTTTAGGAGGGATATTGAGCAATATAATGATATTCTGGTCGATTAAGTGTGTATTGTAGCAAATTTTGTATATTATTTGAAGTTTTTGCGTTAATTATTGCCTTATATTAATATAAAACGTATGAGATAATATAAATAAAAAAATTTTATCTAGCTAAAAATAAAATTAGTTAACGTAAATTTTTAAATATAGCCCAAGATTGAACTAATTTCAAAGCCCACGAACCTTAAATTTGAAACCAAATAGACCCAAATAATAAAATAAATTTCAAAAATTTTAAATCCCTTTTAAATAATCACTTTTTTAAACCTTCAAAAATAAAAAACATTCGAATTTTTATCTTCAATCTCATCTATATTTTTGTTGAAATAAAACCCATCTTTTCCATGCTCTCTGAAATAAAATTTGAAAAAATAAGAATTTTCTAAAATTCTTTAATAAAAATTCTCACAATGATTCCCCGAATCTTCACTTGAATATACTGTAAATTTCTGAGGATGATGTGATGAAGATCCCTTTTTATTTCTTTTATCGGGCTTCGGGCCTCGTACGATAAACCAATCTAAGAATATAAATATTTTTCTAATTTTTTCTATAATATGCTATATTAACGCTATAATATCACTCAATACCTTCAGGAATTTCTTCTGCATTTTTCTCATCAAAAATTTCTTTAATTCGCTGGTCAACATCTTGTTGATAATTATCCAAAAAATATACATAATTGTCAACGATTGTATGTTCATCTGTGATTAATTCACAATTATGTTCAGTCGGTGGATTGTCAAAATCAATTCTGTAGGCATTTACCATATTGTCCGAATGAATTGCTGGTGGACATTTGATTTCTTTCTTTATTTAGAAAAATTATGATTTAGGATAAAAGGTCATTAATCATCACCGTTGTGTCCGGATATAAATGAAAATAAATTAATTATCATCGGGTTGGATGGTGACAGTCGGTTGGTGTGGTCCGGCCTTTTATCGGATCCGGATATCCGGATCCGACAACCTTATTGGTGACACAGTCGGTTAGGTTGGGCTCGTTCAGTGATGGTTATTCCATCTCCCATCCCATGTACATATTTTTCTACAGCACGTATATGTACAATAATCAATTATAAGATGACCTAATTGAAGAATAAAGGCTCAGAACTAGGGCTGAGAAAGTCTAATTTTATAAATAATTCAAAATCTAACAATCAGAAATTTTTTGATATATTGAGGAGGATGGTTGTGCTCAACAGTTAGAAATTCGTCGGAAATATTGTTGTTAGAATCGGCATGGATTATCGCTCTACATTTAGCATCCGTTGTATATTTTGAACATGGATATGCCGATAATCCTGTTGAAAGTTCTCGCTTATAACCAAAAATGTATCCATTATATTTGATTGCTGTTGTGTGACTTCTTGTTTCCGTTAGTTCTATCTAAATTTTTCGAGTTTATAAAGACAACTATTATATTTTGGGAAGTTTTTAAACATTTTTTACCTTGTGCTCAACCATTAAAGTATACTCATCATCTGGACAAATAAATGTTTTTACATAATTTGTTGATTTGTATTGCCCATCTCCATCTTCATCCGTTACAATATTATTAAAATTGGCTACAAAATTAGAATTATACATGTCTTTGCATCCAATCTTTAAATTAAATTTTTGATTAGATTCCATAGGACTAGGCCAAACAAAAACTAAAACTCGAAGATTATTAAACAAATAAATTATGTTTTCAATAAAATCTTCTTCTTCTTCAACTTTTATGTATTTAATATATTTTGTATTGTTTTTACGAGGAATAATGTAAATTATTGAATCATTTTCTAATAATTCATTAATGGTGCCAATTTCAATCTGAAAGAGATCTCATTTAAATTTAAGCTCATAAATATATTTTTTCAACTCCTAATCGTATGAAAAATCCTGGTCACCTAAACTCGAATCTCTATTTTCTCAGAGAACATATTTAAGTAAAACCGGTGGTGCGGAAATTCCAAAATTTTCCCGGTTCCAGTTCCATTTCGAGTTTGAAAATTTTCGCATTTTTTTGACATTTCCTTTTCTTTCCTTTCCTCTTTTTCTCTTTCTTTAACCAACATGGTAAAAGAAGAGGAAAGCAAAAATGGAGAAAAGGAGATATCTTTCTCTTTAAGAAGTGAGGGAGGCTCCAACTGCTCCAAAAGTCGAAAAGCTTTCCGATTTGGGGGTAGGTATTAACAACTTTTCCTCACATACCATCATTAGGGGTGTATAATATTTTCGCCTTTCGCCCAAAAAAGCGAAAGACGAAAGGCGAAAGACGAAACACCAAAAAAGACGAAAATAAGGCGAAAGACGAAACGGCACACCCCTGCTACATATATTCATTTTAAACTCTAGCTAAGCACTTAAAATACTAGCTAGATGTATCAACCTTTCCTTACACTAACATTTGTAAGCCCATAAATTGTTATCTGTAGTTTAAAAGGGCCTCCATTTAGATCCTCAAAGTGAAATGTATCGTTTATGTCTGTCAGTCCAATAATTGGATTGTTAAGGTAATCTCCAGTCAATTCCAATTTAAACCGTTCGCCATCTTCTCCAGCCAAACGTTTGTAATAATTTTGGGCATGTTCGCCATTTTCTCGCCAAGAAATCTTTACGAAAATCGAATAAGGACAAACAAAATTAAAAAGGGGATTGAGGAAAATAAACAAAAGGAATACCCACATTCTCTAAAATACAATATAAATTTTAAAAAATTATTTAATAATAGTAAATTTAAAAAGTGTCTCCATTAGAATTCAAAAACTTCGATTCTTGAAATTTTGATAGTATTCCTATTATAGATAATTTTTGAAGGATTGTCCCGAAGGAAGCATTTACAAGAGAGAAATTGGTCCAGAATCATTTCCTGAAGGAGTGAGTGGTACAATTTTAAATGGAAAAATTGTTAATGGCATTACAGTGATAAAGTATAAAGCTTTCTTTCTAAAATGTGTAGAGAGAGAATAATACGGGGTGCGGCAAATTTAGCGCCGACTTTATTTTTTGAATAACTTTCTTCAATCTCAATGAAAATTGATAATTCTTTTTTTATTTGATTCCCAACACTCTAGCAAACTTTTTGATACAAAAATATTCTCTAAATTTTATAAATTAATTTGAGAATTTTTTCTTAAAGTTTTGGCAAAAATTTTTGAACCAAAAGTCTTCTGATTTAAAAACCGCGTGTCTGATATTCAGGATGTTTATATCATTCGAATAAGCTCTTTTGTCTGATTCGATTGATGTAAGAACTAAACGATTATCATGTTGTTGAGCTGAGATATGGGCCTTTGAATGATAAATTTGGAACTTGATGTTAAATTTGACTTTTTTAGGTGAAATTTTCAAAAATCTAATTATAGACTATTTCGATGCTCCTCGTCGAGACGAGTCGATTGGTACCAAAATTAGAGAGATTGGATGACTTTAAACGAAGTTATGGTAAAGTAAACTTTGGCATAAAAATATATTTCTTGATGCGATTTATAGACTATTTCGGGCATATCTTTATTATCTTTAAACCAAATTTCTAATATTTGGTATCAAAAAGTTTGCTAGAGTGTTGGGAATCAAATAAAAAAAGAATTATCAATTTTCATTGAGTTTCAAGAAAGTTATTCAAAAAATAAAGTCGGCGCTAAATTTGCCGCACCCGGTATAAAATTGATTAAGAGTGAAACTGATCATTCGATACAAAATTTTTTCTTTTTTTTTATTTTTTAAATTATACATATATGTAATAATTTTAAATTTAAAATACAAATTAAATTTTATTTATAGAATTTAAATTGAAATTTAAGGTAAAATTACTCAACTATCTGCAAGTAACAGATTGCTTGAAGTCTGGAACCAGAGATGTTCCAAATTAAAAAATCTTTGAAAATCGGAAATTGAAAGAAATCCAAAAATATCGAATTCAAAGATATTTTTCAAAATCTTCGAATTTAATGAAGGGGTAAAATTTTTTGCAAAGAAACTTTCATAAGGGGATATTTTAAATAATTAAATGTAGAGACTTATAAAAAATAAAATTTAAAATTAAAAAAAAAGATAAAAATATATTAATAAAAATTAGTATTTTGCAATTATTTAAATACAGCACGCACTCATAGGTTAAGGTAAATAACTCCCCTAAACAGCGCCTCTTTCTTGCCCTTACTACCTCTCTAAAATTCGACTGCAATAAAAATCAAGACAAAATATCACCTTTAAATAAATAAAATTTAAATAAATATTTGGCTAATATTTTGGATTTCCAAATGTTGATTACACTTTAGAAAGGATGTTTTAATCGCCGTAATGTCTTGGACAGCTAACTTAAAGGGATTCATTCTAAATATCTCTCTCTTTCACAATGACATAATAAGTTATACTATTCAATTATAAATTAAATCCCTCACTTCAAAATAAAATGAAATAATTTTTATTTTGTAAGGCCATCAAGGTTTCCTCACAGCCTAACAAATAAAACAATCAGTTGGATAGGTAGTTGAAGTAGTTAGCAACAAATATATCTCTTAGCTCTCAGGATCAATTCCCACCATTCTAAATATTTATTTCCGAGTAAAGTTTTCGGAAAAACGAATTTTTTAAATTAAAACATAAAAATTTATTTAGGTTGATCAGTTGGGTGATCACCCTATAGAGGGGATAAAAGACGTGTTATCGATAGATTCGTTAAGAAATAAAGCTTTCGCTAACAGAGAGTCTAACTGTATATACATTAATTAGAGAAAAGCATTACGACTTCAAATTCAAAAAATTAAATTGATTAAGCATATACATACATATATGTAGAAATAATTGATTTACTTGACTGTAATTATTAAAAAATTTAAAATAATGTTTGGCAAACAAAAAATTGTTTTTATTTTTTGATTTGTTATCCATCAGTTAAGAATAATCCGGTTCGGGATTATTATTTAAATCTTGAAAAACAGTTATTATTATTGGAACATTTGCCTAGGAAAAGTAAGGAAAATTAGTAGAACTTTGACCATTTTGATACATTTGAGAAAAGAAGTATAGAATTCAAAACAAGAACCTATAGGCTAAAACTTAGCTATTTTAGAAGTTATTCATAATCGGGTTAGATTTGGGCAGTCGGTATATGTTTTAATGGAGGATATGCAAAGACACATGGCATAGCAAAAGAAGTTACTCCCTGCAAGGCGCGTGCCGCAAAACCCCGCGCGAAACGCGGGGAACCGACTGCCCAAATCTAACCCGATTATGAATAACTTCTAAAATAGCTAAGTTTTAGCCTATAGGTTCTTGTTTTGAATTCTATACTTCTTTTCTCAAATGTATCAAAATGGTCAAAGTTCTACTAATTTTCCTTACTTTACCTAGGCAAATGTTCCAATAATAATAAATGTTTTTCAAGATTTAAATAATAATCCCGAACCGGATTATTCTTAACGGATGGATAACAAATCAAAAAATAAAAACAATTTTTTGTTTGCCAAACATTATTTTAAATTTTTTAATAATTATAGTCAAGTAAATCAATTATTTTAAACATGTATATGTACATGTGTTTAATCAATTTAATTTTTTGAATTTGAAGTCGTAATGCTTTTCTCTAATTAATGTATATACAGTTAGACTCTCTGTTAGCGAAAGCTTTATTTCTTAGCGAATCTATCGATAACACGTCTTTTATCCCCTCTATAGGGTGATCACCCAACTGATCAACCTAAATAAATTTTTATGTTTTAATTTAAAAAATTCGTTTTTCCGAAAACTTTACTCGGAAATAAATATTTAGAATGGTGGGAATTGATCCTGAGAGCTAAGAGATAAATTTGTTGCTAACTACTTCAACTACCTATCCAACTGATTGTTTTATTTGTTAGGCTGTGAGGAAACCTTGATGGTCTTACAAAATAAAAATTATTTCATTTTATTTTGAAGTGAGGGATTTAATTTATAATTGAATAGTATAACTTATTATGTCATTGTGAAAGAGAGAGAGATATTTAGAATGAATCCCTTGAGGTTAGCTGTCCAAGACATTACGGCGATTAAAACATCCTTGTTTGAGGTTAATCAACATTTGGAAATCCAAAATATTAGCCAAATATTTATTTAAATTTTATTTATTTAAAGGTGATATTTTGTCTTGATTTTTATTGCAGTCGAATTTTAGAGAGGTAGTAAGGGCAAGAAAGAGGCGCTGTTTAGGGGAGTTATTTACCTTAACCTATGAGTGCGTGCTGTATTTAAATAATTGCAAAATACTAATTTTTATTAATATATTTTTATCTTTTTTTTTAATTTTAAATTTTATTTTTTATAAGTCTCTACATTTAATTATTTAAAATATTCCCTTATGAAAGTTTCTTCTCTAAGTAAGATATGCTCCCTGGAAAGAAACAGTCTTTTAAAAAGACTTTCTTTTGGCTATCTGGAAACTCATCTCTAAGATAAACACTCTTTTAAAATGAAAGTATTGAAAAAAAATCGTGGCTTGTTTCATAGAATATAAAGAAAAAGTCGCTCTCTCTCTCTAAATAGACTAACTAAAAGTGGAAATTAATTAAATCTGTAAATTTTATTTAAATTTCCATTAGGAAAGATGGTCAAACTTTGCTGGCTGCTTATTATTTTCTGCCACTTATTATTAGAGTTTGGTGTTAGACTTTAAGATAAGTCCATAATATAGGCTCTGCTTCATAAAATAATTCTAAACCTATGGTCTTTTTGGGGGGTTTTTGCTGCTTCGGAGGATGCCAGGCATGCCCACTGCAGCGATGATAGGAAATAGGAATAGACCATAATCCACCTTTAGTTGCCTTTACTCTTCACTATTTTGTCTACAAATCTTTATTTTATTATGCTTTCTTCGGCTCTTGTCCAGTTTATGCGTCCCATGAGAATTTATGCGTCCCATGAAATGAATTGAAAAAAATTAAAAAAATTAGAAAATTAAAAAATAACATTTAATAATTATTATATAAAGCCTTGCTCAAGGGCCAACAGAGCGAAATATGAAATTATAATTTGGTTTTAGTGATTCAACAAGCATATGGTTGAATTTCTTTTCCCGTCTGTGTTAAATAATAATACAGGACTTCAATTTGGCCATGTGTGTCTAAAGAAATTTAGTTATTGTTATTCTTGGACAATATATTTATGTAGTACCATCGAAGCAAATATTCTGGAGGTTGTTTTATTACTATGTAAGCTCGTTGGCCCTTGAGCAAGGCTTTATATAATAAGAAGTTAAATTTTATTTTTAAAATTTTCCAATATTTAATGGAAGAACATAATCGTGATGGGATGCATAAATCGTCATGGGACACAATATTTTTTCAAATTTTTTAAATTAATTTCATGGGACGCATAAATCTCCATGGGACGCATAAACTGGACAAGAGCCCTTTTTCGCCCGTCCTTTTGGCTACCCTACAACTCACCCAATCCTCAACTCATCCAATCCTTAACTCATCTACACGGCCAAAAACGCTCAACTCATCCAATTTTTAAAATATCGGGCCAGTTGAGTCCCAGTTAGTCCAGTCCCTGGCCGGTTGAGTTCTTGGTCAGTTGAGTCCCTGGCCGGTTGAGTTCTTGGTCAGTGGAGTCCACGGCCGGTTGAGTCCACGGCCGTTTGAGTCCTTGGACAGTTGTGTCCATTGCCAGTTGAGTCCATGGGCAGTTGAGTCCATTGCCAGTTGAGTCCATGTGCAGTTGAGTCCATTGCCAGTTGAGTCCATGGGCAGTTGAGTCCATTGCCAGTTGAGTCCATGTGCAGTTGAGTCTCAACCGGCTAGGGACTCAACTGGCCCGATATTTTAAGAATTGGATGAGTTGATCGTTTTTGGCCGTGTGGATGAGTTAAGGGTTAGATGAGTTGAGGATTGGATGAGTTGAGCGTTTTTGGCCGTGTAGATGAGTTAAGGAATTTCAGCCGTTTAGATGAGTTGAGCGTTTTTGGGCGTGTGGATGAGTTAAGGATTAGATGAGTTGAGCGGACACGGTCCTTTTATATGTATAAATTAATTATATTTTCAATTTATATTTTTCTTTTTATGTTTAGAGAATGTGGTTATTTCTTTGGTTTATTTTCTTAAATTCTTTTTTTAATTATGTTTCTGCTTTTTCGATTTTTGTAAAGATTTCTTGGCGAGAAAATGACGAGAATAACGAAGATTATTACAAAAGTTTGGCTGGAGAAGATTATGAACGTTTTAAATTGGAATTGACTGGACTTTACCTCGACAATCCAATTATTGGACTGACTGACATAAACGATACATTTCACTTTGCGGATCAAAATATTTATGGATATAATTTTAACTTAAAGATAACAATTTGTGGATTTATTAATGTAGGTGTAAGGAACGGAGAATCCTTCTTCCTTTAAGGGAAGGGAGATGGATGGATCCTTTTCAATTTAAAAATTTAAGCTTAAAAAATATTCTTTCAGTTGGATATTGGCACCATTAATGAAATAGAAAATGATTCAATAATTTACATTATTCCTCGTAAAGACAAAACAAAATATATTAAATACATAAAAGTTGAAGAAGAAGAATACTTCTTCGACAATATGATTTATTTGTTTAATAATCTTTGTGTTTTGCTTTTTGTTTGGCCCAGTCCTATGGAATCTAATCAAAAATTTAATTTGAAGATTGGATGTAAAGACATGTATAATTCAAATTTTGTAGCCAATTTTAATAATATTGAAACCGATGAGGGGGGAAGTGGACAATACAAATCGACAAATTATGTAAAAACATTTATTTGTCCAGATGATGAGTATACTTTAATGGTTGAGCACAAGGTTAGTTTTTGGCTTTTTAAGTTCGACTAAGTTTTACCAGTGAGACGCTCATACCAAAATTCTACATTGTACTTGGATGTAAGTACGATAAATCTGTTAAGAGTACAAGAAGATCTGAAATTTCTAATTTTCCCCTCATCCCCTTTTTATTTTAGAGACCAATTGATCATCTAAAGATTTAAGGTTCGGTCAGAGTGGCCCTTTAACCCAGGGCTTCGATCTCGAATTTTTTAAAATCCGCAATTTTGATTGAAAAAATCCGCATTTGATATGAAAAATCCGCAAAAAATTTTCAAACACAAAAATTTAATTAAAATCACTTTATGCGTTAAATTTTTTGACTCCATCAATTGAATTGAGCAATTTTTTCACTACTAATGACTATCTTATTAAAATTAAATGAAAAATTACAGCTGACTTGAGCCAATGCTTTCACCATACCTAGTTATAGTGAATTGTTTACTCGAAAAACTTCTTTTTTTGCGCCGCAGGCGAAAATTTTGAGAATTTTGGATGACTAAGAAACCAGATTTCTTTATTTTCAGCGCCGCAGACAAAAATTTTGCGGATTTTGGAGGATCCTTAAGCCAAATATCGTCCTTTTTCAGCGCCGCAGGCGAAAATTTTGCGGATTTTGGAGGATCCTTAAGCCAAAAATCGTCCTTTTTCAGAGCCGCAGGCGAAAATTTTGCGGATTTTGGGATGTCAAGAAGCCAAAAAATGATATTTTAATAAAAAACTACAAGAAAATACAAAAAATCCTTATAATCTTCAAAAGACCACAAAAATCCGCAAATCCGCATTTTTAAAAATAATCCTCATCGCTCTATCAAAAAACCACAAAATGAGGAAAAATCCGCAGAAATCGAAGCCCTGCTTTAACCCTATTTATAGAGGATTTTCCCTATTTTTGACTTTTTCGTCCTATTTTTTCCCTATTTTCTCATTTGCCATATTTTTGCCCTAATTTTACAATCTTGTAAAATTTTAAAAATTCTTCGGATTGTGTAAAAAATGGTAAAAATGAAGGATTTCTGACTTACTGGCCTTCCAATATCCTCAAAATTTTTGCCTTATTTGAAATTTAAATTATGCTTAAGCTTCTAAGGCTATGCCCTAATTTTTGCTCTATTTTTGACCGACTTCGCCCTATTTCTGCTCTATTTTTGAGTGGCTGGACCCTATTTTAGTGTTTTGGAAAGGGCAACCATGGGTTCTGTACATAGTCGATATAGGTACTTTTTGAATTAAACCCAAACTAGTTCGCACCCTGTCATTATTAGGAGTGTAAATCAACGGAAGAGCTTAATATGCACTTATAAAAATCCTATCGTATTTATTTTTAAATTCGGAGAGATTAAAATGCCTTTTCATTTAAAAAACTTAATACTAAAATTTAGGTAGAACTAACAGTAACTAAATATCGCCACACAGCGATGAAATATAATGGTTATATTTATCATTATAATCAAGATCTTCTAAATGGATTAAGTGCATGGCGTTGTTCAAAATGGTCGCACAGAGAACTTAAATGTAGAATGAGAATTCATGCCGATTCTGATCACAATGTACCTGATGAATTTCTAGCTGTTCAACATGACCATCCTCCAGAATATGAGAAAAATTATGAAATTGTTAGGAATAAGTTTATATAAAATATATTATACAATTACGCATATTTTTATACATTCTTTTCTGATATATTTAACGGATTAAAGATAAATTACTAGGGCTAAAGTCTGGGGGTATTATAACAACAGGTAGTTCTACATGTTAAATGGTTATATTGAAAGAAAAATTCTAAACTTATATAAAAAAATTAAACAAATTCTAATTATAAGGAAATAATTTTTGTAATATTTAAGTTAATTTTAGATTTTTATAGCATTTTTTAAGGAAGCGTTTAAAATTTGGACAATCATCCTATGAGAAATATAGTTTAACCTCATCTGCGAGCAAACTAAAACATAGCCCTAAAAACAGACCCCAGTTTACGCTTTCGGCTAAAGAAAGGTTCGGTTCAGTTGACCGATCTTCATCAAACTTAGATAATATATTAAAATAAATTTTTTCAAATAAAGAAAGAAATGAAATGTCCACCACCAATTCATTCAAACAATATGGTAAATGCTTATAAAATTGATTTTGATAACGAGCCTAATTGCGAATTAATTACTGATGAACAAACAAATGTTGACAATTATTTTTATATATTAAATAAGTATCAAATATTTGTGGATAAAAAAATTAAAGAAATTTTTGGTGAAGAAAATGCAACAGAAATTCCCGCAGGTATTAATATCATACATATTTACATATATTAGTTTCGATATTCTTTTGAGAGATTAAATAACCTTAACATTTTACATTCTTTCAGATTGGATTGAAATTCCGAAAAAAGGTTTGCTATTGTTTATGTGCTATATATATAATATATCTGCCGTACTATGCCTATACGACATCCCACGAAATAGTCCCAAATTACCACATCTTTTTCGGACAGTAAACAAGCGTGATTTATCTCGGTTGTATGACACTCACATTAATGTCACATACTTGATAACATAAAAAATACCGTTATTAATAGAAACTCAGTAGAATATTATCTAGAAATTCTTCTTATTATTAATGATGCGCTATAATTAAGTGTACCTGATCAGGGAAGTTGTGCCCAAAGGGCACCTAAAATCCATTTTATTTTATTAATTAATATTTTAACTTTTATTTATTTCCCCGCTCAAAACACAATTTTTCACTTTTCTTTGCTCTCTTAAAATCTATTTGTTTACGCCCATTTTTTACCCCTATATAATGTTTTGGCCTATTCTCTTTAATCACTTGCTAATTCACCATTCACTTGTTTCCACCTTGTTGTTTCACATTTCTCACTTGCTCTTATTGCCAGCGCTCCCTGAGCTCTGCCAATTAATTATTACCAACTTTTGACTTGCCCATCTTTTAATCTATTGAGACCACAAGGGCCTGCTTTGTTGACCGGCAGCCCCAAACTGTGCTCGGCTTATATTCCCCCGAGGCACTTTTACTCACAATCTTATTTTAACTAAATAAATATTTTAATTGTGTTTCTGTGTTTGTGTGTTTTTATAAGGAATTTGTTTTCTGGAGATTGGAAATCTCCGTTGCCCGTTAAAACTAAGGAGCAGATTTGTTCTGGTCAAATCTCTCCTGTCCCTCCTCAAATTGAGTCAGCGAGGTATTGTGCCACTCTACTTTCCGCACATTATTTTTGGAGCCCCGTACGGGTCCTTGGCAGTCCAAAAGCACTGCCCCCGTATTCAACATACATTTTAGGTGAATTGCCGTCCGAAGTTGGACCGTCACCCAAACAGACCAACACATAGGTTGCTCTGTTTCATATACAATTTAAGTGGTCTGCTGCCCCGAGCTTGGGCCGACACTTAAACAAACAACACTTAGGTTGTTCTGAGTTCTACTTGCCCCGAAGCAGGGCTTACTCATTTCATAGGTGATCTTCTGCCTTAGCTTGTAGTCACCTCTTCTTTGGCCACTAGTAGCCACATTTCTTCTCTGTCAGTGATTGTCGCCAGTTTGGGCTTCACTGTACTTTGGCCACTAGCAGCCACTTTCTTTTCTCAGTGATTGTCGCCAGTTGGGCCTTCACTGCACTTTGGCCAGTAGCAGCCATATTTTTCTTTAGTGATTGCAGCCGTGTCAGGCCATCACTTTGCCCATTCATTTGTTTAAATTTTTGCCCGCGCCGGCTATAAACATTTTTGTCCGCACTAGGACACAAACTTTCACTGCACCTGCAGTCAACCTTTTCTTCTCTTCTTAAAGTGGGCTCAAGTCAGCCACTTTTTCTTTTGTGCAGTTTTCTCCTAACTACACAAAACAAAGGAGCGATTGCTTTTCCCAAAGGGGACATCGCTAACATTCTTTCATATTTTTCTATTGACTGTCACGGGCAACAGTCTTTTATCTACTTCTACGTTTTTCATTAAAAAGTAAAAACTTGAGTTTTTACAAAAATAAATAAAATTTAAATTTTTATTAAAAATAAAAGCAATTAAGCCCGAGCCGGCCTTTAATTCCTTTTAAAACACAAGTTAATATGCCATCATCAGGAACACTTAGAAGTCAACTTGGCCCCGCACTACGGGCCCTTAAGGTTCATTTGGCTGCCGCCACCGCTTTGGTTAGAGCTGGTGCCGAACGTGATCTCGAACAGTTACGAGGTGAGCAGCATCACCTCAGTCGGACCCTGGATCGGGTCGACAATCTCAATGAGAGGTGGGCTAACCTCATTGATCGCCTGGAGGGCGACTTGCTGGAGGCTGAGGAGCAAATTTACTATAATTTCCCTCCCCCAGCACTAGAAGAAGCACAACACGAAAGAGTACATTTCATGGAAATCGCGGAGCAAGCGCGAGGAGTTCTTAACGAGATCGACTACCTAATCAGCGAACAAGAAGGCAAAGCCAGCAGCAGAGCTAGCCTAGAGTCGGATCGGACTCTAGCCGAGCGAGGGCAAGAGCAGCATGAATCCTTACTAGAGCACTCTTATCGAGAAGAGTCATTCACCCAGCAAGCAAATCAACAACCATTTCAGCAAGTCAATCAACAGTTCAACCAGCAACAATTTCAACAAGTCAACCAGCAAGTCAATCAACAGGCATATCAACAGCCAAAACAGCAGTTTAATCCGGACATGGCCACTCGATGGCAGCCGGAAATTCGGTTGCCAGAACTTCGGCTGGATCCCTTTAACGGGGACCCGAAGAAATGGCCTACTTTCTGGCAGTTATTTTCATCAAACATTGATCAGCGTCCGATGGATGACATTCGAAAGATGAGTTACTTATTAACATTTCTGCAGGGACCAGCTAAAGAGTTAGTCGCGGGATTTGTTCTGTCGAATGAGAACTACGTGCGAGCTCTTGACCTGCTTAAATCACGCTATGGAGATAGTAGGGCGATCACCGAAGCCCTGGAGGCTGAACTTATGAACCTCCACCACGCAAATGAGAGCAGTCATTCACTCCGCTCATTTGTAGATTCAGTTGAAAGGATCTGCAGGCAGCTAGAAGCCTACGGGCACGTGGACACGTCCCCCTTTGTCTCAACCGCCATCAAGTCAAAGCTGCCCCAGCCCATCATCTCTAAATTAATTGAGAAGGAGAGGGGCTCGGGAGCGAGATGGAATTGTGCTCAACTTAGAAAGGAATTGCGCGAGATCGTGGAGATCCGCGAAGAAGTTCAGAGGTGTGCTACAGTGAATCGAGTAAAACATGAGGTAGCACAGACCCACATTCACAGAAATAAGGGGCCCCCTGACAGAGGGCAGCCTGACTTGACTCGTGCCTTTGGGGCACCCTCACACCAACGACCGACATTTAACCGCTTTAAAAATAGAGCGCGTAAATGTTCGTTGTGTGGCATTCTCGGACATTTCCCTTCACAATGTACTAAATATCCGACGCCTCAAGACCGCCTTCATCGCTTAAAGGAACAAAGACGATGTATGCGTTGCCTAAACGAAGGTCATTTTGTTAAAGAATGCCCTTCCTTTAGAGTATGTGCGCAGTGCCAGGAGGGTCACCACGTTTTAGTTTGTACGAAAGGTCGTTCAAACATTACATCTAAGGCACCGAATCGTCCACCAAACCAGCAAAAACCACACAAGCAGTTTTCTCAAATGGCCGCGACCATAGAAAAGGGTCCCGGCACAGGTTCAAATCTTACCCAATCAGTTGCTAAAAATGAAGAAGAGGCATCGGGCAAAGCAATTTCTGCTATCGCCTACGGTCATTTACGTAAAAAGCCAACTGCTTATCTTATGACTAGAAAGATAGCAGTTGCTTCACCGAAAGAGCTTTTTAAGGAAATTTCAGCATTCGTTTTCTTCGATCCTGGAAGCCAGTTAAGTTATATCTCAAGTTCACTCGCCAACCAGTTACGCCCTCCTCAAATCGCGCGGGACGATGGAAGTCGGGCGAGCCTCATGAGGACTATCTCCCGCTAGAACTGCTCACATACGAATCGGAGGAGTTTCCGGCTTCCCGAGAAGGTAGTCCAGCCTCTAGGCATACTCCGGGAATCCCGGAACGAGTTCATACTTCTACTCCCGACCCGGAATTAGCTCAAACACCGAGAGGCCCAGTAGAAAATGAGGATAAGAATGAGGACGTTGTGCGGATTGTAATACCCCGTTCTATGCGTCCGATTAAATCCATTACAATTGTATTCGCTATACTGGCTATGTGTTTGTCGGTCTGCGCGGTTTCGAACCCCGTTCGTGAAATTTCCCGCCTCGAATTTTGCCGCGTTGTTTTGCCTCATAATTGTATTACATCAATGAATTATAGTCATATTCCATCAATTATTGGCATCATGTCTAAAAAGAATTTGACTCAACATCAGCAAGCTTATATTTCAACATTCGGGGAGCCAACTACAGATGAGGAGAAAAGGGATATGAATAATCTCGTAGCATCCTGGGAGAAAATCCCTAAAAAGAAATTTAAAGACAACAATAATAAAGAAAAAATCCTCGAAGAGGATACTTCTTCAAGAATCTTACCAATAAATACACAAATAGAAAATGAACAATTAGCTGCTATTCAACAACAAAAAGAAAAGGCAACAGACATTCAACAACAACCAATTGTAAAAACAACGCTCACCCAACCTACTTTACAATATCAATTTGCTCCAGCAATTACAGCATTAGCTCAACAACAAAATACTTCAACTACAGTGGGGCAAGAGAGCGTGGGTGAAAAGGAAGGTAAAAATCTTAAAGGGGAAATTTCCAAAGACCCCACTAATCCAGGAGCATCAGAGCGTTCTATAGCCGAGGATAGTCTTACCAAAGCCCTCCTCGCCTGTGTCCAGAAGCTCAGTGGATTTCAATCAATGGCAGTCCCACCAGTTCATTCGGTAAGCGATATTGGCGAGGGCTCCCAAAGTACCCCTACTTCTCAGATTTGTGGCACTTCATCTTCCGCACTCGTTCCGAAAAGTCTGCCACCACCGAATATACCGTTGGTGCCAGCCTTTCCACCACCGGCAATTGATGTGTCTGCTATTCCTCTCGCTAATGTTCGAGCGGAAGAGTCTGACGGTAGTGGCCGCCGAAGTCTAGATAATCGTCCGCGGCGCCCTTATGCTAGAGGAGTTCCGGAATCTGGTCGTCGCCCACTCCGTCAGGCACCGCCAATCCGTGGGTTGTTGGAGCATCATCTGAGGGGTCTGCGTACCCGTGCTGATCAAATTGCTACAGCCGCCTCCACTGCCTTGAATGAAATTGAAGAAGAAAATCGTGAAGGAAGAGGAGAAGAATATACGCAAGACTTGCTTGCAATTGAGGGGGCAACCGCCCGTCTTGTTAAATCCATCCGCACCGCATTTTCTCGTCTTCCACCTCGTTAGATATATTCTTTTTTGTTGGGCGGGGAATGTGCCCAAAGGGCACCTAAAATCCATTTTATTTTATTAATTAATATTTTAACTTTTATTTATTTCCCCGCTCAAAACACAATTTTTCACTTTTCTTTGCTCTCTTAAAATCTATTTGTTTACGCCCATTTTTTACCCCTATATAATGTTTTGGCCTATTCTCTTTAATCACTTGCTAATTCACCATTCACTTGTTTCCACCTTGTTGTTTCACATTTCTCACTTGCTCTTATTGCCAGCGCTCCCTGAGCTCTGCCAATTAATTATTACCAACTTTTGACTTGCCCATCTTTTAATCTATTGAGACCACAAGGGCCTGCTTTGTTGACCGGCAGCCCCAAACTGTGCTCGGCTTATATTCCCCCGAGGCACTTTTACTCACAATCTTATTTTAACTAAATAAATATTTTAATTGTGTTTCTGTGTTTGTGTGTTTTTATAAGGAATTTGTTTTCTGGAGATTGGAAATCTCCGTTGCCCGTTAAAACTAAGGAGCAGATTTGTTCTGGTCAAATCTCTCCTGTCCCTCCTCAAATTGAGTCAGCGAGGTATTGTGCCACTCTACTTTCCGCACAGAAGTCATTATCGCTAAAAATTAATTAATTGATAAAAGGATTAATAAAGTTTGCCAAATATCTGTTAAAATATTATAGGACGTCGGAAGGGCGCATCGCATAAAGGATCTTCATCACATCAACCACATCATCCTCAGAAGTTCACATTTTATTCGAGCGAAGATTCGGGAAATCATTGTGAGAATTATAGTTAATTTTAATACAAATTAGCTACGCAAATTGTCTTATACTTCAATCTAAATTAAATTTTATTTAAGGAAACTTGTATATGATGGAGTTATTCTAAAAAGGGTTAGAAGAAATTTAAGCAAAAAATTAAAGAAAATTTTTTTTCAAAAGGTAGAAAAGATATATTTAAAAGGGATTTAAACTTATTTAAAGATATTCTGGTATTAGGGTCTAGTAGTATTGATATTTTTAAAGGATGGGCAAAACCTGATTTAACAATTTAACACAAAATTACTTTTTCAATTGTGGGCTTTATTTTAAACTTCATCGATAATAGTTATATGTATTTTTCAATTTTTATTTTTGTTTTTTAAATATAGTCTAGATAAAATATTTTAATTATATAATATGTTTATTGTTATCCTGAATTATTATCATAATTACAAAGATAATAAATATTATATGTATATATTATCAAAAAATATGTATCCAATTCTCAAAAGATTCCGATCACCACCATTAAACTTTTTTTGAAAAACGGATTGACGTATTATAAACTTATAGTGTGTCGGATTAATTATCAAATAAAGTCTTTGTAGAGAACAAATTTTTAAATAACCATACCCTTGATTTTGGTTTGGTTTGAGCACCTTAACCAGATTCTAGATCTTGAGTCAAGGAAAAATCATGGTCTTGGCCAGATCCAGGCCGATCTCTACTACATATTTAGATATATTTTGTTATCAGTTTAAACTAGAGTGGGACAAAACCGTTTAGCTAAACGGTAAACGGTATACGATAAACGGTATTTTTGCTAAAATTAAACGAAACGATAAACGGGTCCCAGATAAACGGCATAAACGGTAAACGGTCCCTCTAAACGGCGTTTAATTCGTTTAATTTTTTCTTAAAATTAGTGGCTTAAAACGTGAATTTTTGCCGTCTGACACACTAAAATCAAAAAATTTTCGCCTGCGGCGCAAAAGAGGGAGGAAATCTAGTTTATAGGCCTTCCACAATTATAAAAATTCCCGCCCGAGGCGCTGGAAAAGAATGATTCTGGCTTCTTGCCTTCCAAAATTAGAAAATTTTCGCCTGCGGCGCAAAAAAATAAAAGAAATCTGGCTTAAGGACCTCCAAAATTCTCAAAATTTTCGCCTGCAGCGCTGAAAAAGGAATATCCTTATTATCCTTTCAAATCCCCAATTTCCATTCAAATCCCTCAATCTCTAATTGACATTATCTATACCCACCTTAATCCTTTGATATCTCTTCAAACCCCCTCAATCATTTTAAATCCCATTACATCACTTTAATCTCATATACGATCCTTATCCCCTTAATCCTTTGATCCCCTTTAATAACTCGTAATCTAGCGATATCCCAACTCAATCCTCCTATATATATTCAAATCGTCCAAATTTCCAAAACCTCTGATATCACTCTTAATCACCAGGCATCTCTTATGGCCTTCATTATCCATCTAAATTCATCGATATGATGAATTTATAGTTGAATTATAATTTTTATAAAGAGGGATGAGCAAAATTATTGATTTTTTATTGATTTTTGTGAATTATGGATTGATTTTAAAAAATTTTAAAAATAAACGGTAAACGGTCGTTTAAACGGGTTTTTAAAAATAAACGAAACGGTATACGGGTCTCAGATAAACGGCATAAACGGTATACGGTTTTTTCAAAATTAAACGGTTTTGTCCCACCCTAGTTTAAACGATCATTTAAAATTTTAATTTTTACATTGAACGGATAGAGAAAATAAATAAAAATTTTAATGAATCATTAATACAAAAATAAATTTAAATATTTTTAGTTAACGTTTCCCTTGGTCATTTGATTAGAATTATAGTACATAAAAGTGGAAGAGATTTAATTCTGATCATCTGACCAAGAGAATATTAAACAAAAATTAAAAATAAATTCTAATTTTGTATTAATGATTCATTAAAATTAATATTTATTTTCTCTATCCGTTCAATGTAAAAATTAAAATTTAAAAAAATGAACGTTTATAGTGTCAATAAACACTATTAAATCACATTTTTTATTTTATATTTTATTTATCCAAAGCATATTTTTATTTGAAAAATTCCAATTTTTTTTATTTTTAATTTATTTTCAGTTTGTTTTTGTGATGAATTTGCTTTTTATTTTATTTTTATTTTTTAATGAGGTTTTGTTGGCAAATTCTGTTAATATTACCCAGAGAAAGCCCAAATGGAGAACCGTTTTTAGCAACAAAACATGCTCGACCGAAACATTCCCTTGCCCCGAAATTTTGAATTTGTTGAAGAAAGTAAATAAATGTAATGGGTAAGTTTGGGAATTTCGAATGAATTAAAATTGATCTGACGGGTCATTCGAATATTACATATTAATTATAAAATTAAGCTGGAAAAGTTGGAGGCGTTTGGTTTCAGAACTAGAAAAAAGCAGAAATCTGAAATTTTAGAAAATCTTCAAAAATCGGAAGAAAAAAAAGAAAAAAAATCGGAAAGGAAAGGAACATATTTAATGACGACCGCGGGACAAGATCCCGCGTGTTATTTTGAGGGCCCCTAAGCTCTGAGCCCCGCAATTCTTTTGATGCATGATTATTAAGCAAAATTGCGGGTTTATCACGTAAATCCTATTCCTCTGTGTTTTTAGAAAAATCCCTTTTTATGCTGGATTTGCGGATTATCCTTAAATTCGTTTCCGCCGTTCTTAGGAAAATCCTCATCGAATTATCCAAACAGATTTGGCCGACACGGGGTCAAATTATACGAAACCATTATTAAATTTATGTTTTAAAATAATAAATTATAATTTAAAATAGACTCATCATCTGTTATCCCTCCCTCCTCTCAAACGTTTATTTTTCTGAACATGCAAAGTTAAACAATCGCTTTACTTTTAACGAAACAAACACAACAAGGATTTGCAACAAATGTATTGAAGGAAAACAATGCAAAGGACCGGATGGAGTTAAAACTGAGTGGAGTGGTTTTCGAGTATTTTTTGATAAAAAAGATAATAGTCTTGAAGTAAATTTGGATATTTTTGGAAAAAGGTATGTGAAAAATCAGACTTTTTAGATGCCTTAAAGAGGGTATTTCTCCATTTAAGATGGGATTTTTAAAGCTTTGCCGTCCACTGATGCATGTAGGATCATTTTAAGATTTTTAACAGCTACCCTAGCTTGACTATATCCTTAAAATTGTTACTATTTTTGATGAAATTGTACATGTGTTAAAAATACAAAAAAGCATCCTACTGCAAAGTGCCATTCTTTTAGAGCATGTCATTTTAATAATAGTTATACAATGAATGTTTTTTTCAGATCTAGAGGGATATAAGGGAGTTTAGACTGACTGTACGTAAATAAAAAATTTAATAAAAATATTTTTTAATAGAAATACTCTCCATATTAATGGAACGAATGGACTCGATTTTCTTCAGGCAATATCAGACAAAAATCTTATATGTATTTTTATTACGAATTTCGTTTCTAAATTTACTTATAATTTTAAGCAAAAATAAGAGAACAGAGCAGAGTAGACAAGGAATATTTTGAAGAAAGTGTTTATGGGGCTTGGTTAGAAGATTATTTGGGGGTCTTGGCATTAAATATTGATTTGGGTATTGAAGTTCCCATAATGAGTAGAAATATTGCTTTTGGAATGTTGTACCGTCGGAATTATCCAATCAAATGTCGTGATGGAAAGGTAGAGGATTTATTTGTAGTTAAATGAACAATAGTGTTTGGCACTTAAATGGGTAGAGGGGTTAACGAATTAATTCATCTAGTTGTTAGTAAATAATAGAGCCCGGCTCGATACGATATTTTTTCGATATTTTTCGATATTTTTTTTTCGATATTTATCGAAAAATATCGACCGAGAAAATTTTGAGTTTTTCGATATTTTTCGATATTCGATATTTTTCGATATCTATCGAAAAATATCGACCGACCCCTCCGGCTGGGCTCTAGTAAATAAGTAGTAAGTTAATATTAGAAACATGCCGAAACAGGATCTTACTATAAAATCTGGTTATCCTATCTGTATTCTAATGTGTAAAAATGGCGTGTAACGTTTTTGTCTCACATTTTACCTACATATTTTTATAAGAATAATAATTTTATCCTTTCATTTTTGTTTAATATTATTATAGAAAAAAACTACGACAACGGCCATAATTCCAACTCAAAAAACAATTAAAAATTTGTCAACTAAATATGGAAACAAAATGACCGAGAAAATAAAGAACATAACGCCGATACCTAAGAAACCAACACCGACAACTGCTATTACAACATATAAACCTCCAACTTCATTCGCTCCACTTGTAGGTTTTAGGTTAAAATTAGTTGGAAAATTAATTACGTAAAAAAATTAAAAAAAAATAAAATTAGCTCGGGACTTTTTAGTCTAACTATCATATGAATACTTGCTTAAGATTTCTTTAAAGTAAGTTTATCCTTGGATACATTTGGCAGATTTGTCGAGCATTTGGAAAACGGTTCAGGAACCCGAACCGACCTTTTAACACCGTGCTGAAAAACCTCAAGTCCGAGCTTAGCACCAAGAGACCAACCGAACGAGTTAATACTAGAGTTCGTTCGAACTTAAACATTCTAACTAAGAACGACAAAATTTCAAAATGAAATAGTTCCTAAAAATATTTAATTTTTCCTTCTTATTACAGGATCAATGCAAATTGTTTAACAATCCAGAGCTGATCGAGCGATATGCATGCAAGTAGGTTTAGGAGAACATTTATGTAGTATATGCTCGAATAATTACCCTGTGTAATTATTGTTTCGGCCTCTCGCCGGAGGGGGTAATTATTCGAGAGGAGGTGCTAAATTTGGGGTATACCTCAATAAATCGAGGAGGGAATTGAATAAAATGTTTCAATAATTATAATTGCCAAGGATTTTTTCAATATATTTAGGATTTGTGTAAAAAATGAGGGGGTAATTATTAAAGAGGGTAATCATTTAAGAGAGAGTAATTATTCGAGCATATACTATATCATGGATGGGGTTATAGAAATTTATGAAAATTCCATTCATGATATCAATCTACGTAAATATAATATATACTACATAATAATTTTAATATTTATAGCTGCGCTGACTTATCCATGCGAGAACTTAATGAGTATGTTATTTTTTAAAATATACGCTGATACTATATAGTCAGTATACCTCATTACCGTATGCACGTTTCAGTCTCCAATTTCATTCTGCACGGTTCAGTCTTACTTGTATATACCTCAGCTCCCCCCACCACATACCTTATCCCTCCTTAATCCCCTAATACGGAAAGTCAATCATGCTTTTATGAACTTAAACTAATATTTCAGCATTGCAGTGGAAATTTTAGAATTATATTGAGTCGTTTATGAAGAAAATAAAAATTTATAAGTTTTTAAAAATTTTTTTTTAGTAAATCACGATCCAGATTTTTCATTCCGGTCCCGATTCGGGATCGGGATCTCCATTCCAAATCCCTATTTCTGCCAATCCCGATCCATTGTCGGGATTGGGATCATCATTCCAAAATCCCGATCCCGGGGTTTTCTCTAAATCCCGATACCGCTTAACTCTATTTTAAAATAAAAAAACAATCTAACTAAGATGTTGTGAAAACTACCATAAATGCCTCTCAAAAGTAAATGATATCGATAATAATTGTACTTTCTCCACAAACATGTATTATATCTCAATCAATGTATCCAACTACAATTGGAAGTGTAATGAATGTTTGAGAGTTGAAAATGATCATTGCCAACAAGAACAGTGTTTGTGTGATAAGTAAGTGATGGGAGACAATTTTAAAATAAAAATCATTTTTTGCTCAGTCTAAATATATATATACATTTTAGGCAAGTTATTCAATGCTGGTCGCAAGTCCCTACTCCAGAACCTCCAAAACAAAAACCAAAATCCAAAAATTATGTAGATAGCTGTAAGGCAACATTTTTGGATCAAGTCAAAAATAATCCGGATATGCCTATTGCTAATGCTACTAGGATTCGGCGAAATAATGGAAGAATTTTGGATAAATTAGACAAAATTTCAAATGAAATAGAACTAGGAAATAGAGATTGGTCAACTATTATAGAATTTCTCAATAAAACTAAAAAGATGGCTGACAACTACACAAATGAACTCATTGCGGCATACGACATAATGAATTCAACTTTATATGAAGCAGCGTTTAAATTAAAGGATGCAACCAAAAAAGCAGCTAAAACCAGTGATGAGGAGGATTTAGCGGCTGTAGAAATTGCTTTTGATGAATTTTTTAAGACTGTGCTGGCAGCAGTAAACTTTGATAATGAATACCATTGGGCTGCTAACACCTTACTTACAGTTTATTTTAAAGTTGATATTGTTATAGACTTGGCTATAAGCAAGCATGACTAGATTTTTTATTTTTTATGATTATAAATATTAAAGTAAATATTTTTTGAATTTACATATGTATCAGGAGTGGGTTTAGTCTCGTATCTCTTTAGTCTCGTATCTCGTGTATACTATCACATTTCAAAAAAATATTTAATCGAATAATAATAGTGATAAAATATGTATTTTATTTTATAACTCCAAAATATGTAAAAAAATTTTTGTTGAAAATAAAGTTTAAGTTGAGGACATAATAGAATACCGTATTTTCTATAAAATAGCCCCAGGGGTTTTTGATCGACCTCTATAGTGGGTTATTTTAGAGAATAAGGGTATTCCAAACTGCTATTATTTCGAAGTCTAAATCTTTGAAAATTATAATTTTTGCCAAACATCTCGTGTCTCGTATTTCGAACAACAATTTTCTAAAATTTAATAAATTTTGCAACTCTTTTGCCCCACATTTCTTTATAAATTTGGTACATATTAGAATTTTACAACCTAAATTTTACAACTACAACAAGTTTCGACGCATCAATAAATGCAATAACAGCTGATATTAGAATATTGTTATTAAAATATTAAAAATATTAGTATAAAAATATTAAATTATAGAAATATTAGTATATATACAAAACAAATTTTATTAATATAACTAGAGAGAGTTTTTTAGGTCCTAAAAAACCGATAATAGGTACCTAAATAGGTTCGAAAAAAGGCTAAAATAGGTTCAAAAAATTTTGAAAACTGGCAAAATAGGTGCGAATTTTAAAAATAGGTTTGAATTTATAGAGTTTTTTCAATTTAGTTTCTTCAATTTATGGTTTTTCAATTTTCATGGGTCTGTAACTCGGCCTATAAAGTCAGATTGCGCTTATTTTGTGTCATTCGACTCAGTTCGAGGAGCTCTTTCGAATGAGCTACGATTCAAAAAATGAATTTTTCACCTCATAAATGGCTACTCCCCCATTTTTTGATCTATCTTTGAGTCCACCCCTGAAGAGCTACACCCTTAAAACCGCACTCTCAATACGGCGGTACGACAATTGCGGATACGCAGGTGCGGATGCGACGATTGCGGATATAAAATTTTTAATAAGTTAAAGATTTTTTAAAGTTTTCAGTGCCACATCTGTCTAAAAATGATTCGGAAACCGTCAGAAGTCTGAAACTGACAGCCGGGACAAAAAAACGGAATATCATTTCAATCAATTTTAAAATTTTTAAAAAATTTTTAATCCGCAATTGTCGCATCCGCACGTGCGTATCCGCAATTGTCGTAACACCCTCAATACATACATATTAACAATGAAAACTACAATTTTGAACGCATTAGAGGAATTTACAGTGATTAAGAGGTTAAATACGGTTAATGTCTATGCTTCAGAGACAAAGGAAGAAAATAAAATTTTTCGGCAGAATTTAAGGATTCTGCCGGTTTTTGCAAATATGAGTTTTTTATTACTTTTGGCAAGATAGGGTTTGGCAATATATGCTTTTTTGCCCGTTAAGGCAATAAAAGGAGCATGAATTTAGTGTGAATATGACTTTAAACATGCTAAAATTCACTATTTTTCTAAAATTTTGTGCCAGTTTTAGCCAAATTTTTTTAGCCTGTTTTAGCCAAAATTTTGTGCCATCAGGGTGATCTTTAAGATTTATTCTAAAAAACCTAAAATAGGTTTAAAACCGATATAGGTTGCAAATAGGTTTTATGTCCTAAAAAGCCGAAATGGGTTTTTTAGGTCCGAACAGGGTGACCATCTCCAAACCACTAAAATAGGGCGCAGCCACTTAAAATTGTGGCAAAAATAGGGCAAAATTGAGCAAAAATAGGGCAAAAAATAGGGCAATATTTTAAAAGCTTAAAATTAATTAAAATTTCAAATAAAAAGCTTTATTTTAAACCTTTTTTCGCTAGTTTTATCTAAATTGAGCAAATCGGGATCAGAAATAAAGAGATCATGTGCCCGAGTACAATAAAATCAGAATTAAGTTTAATGAATACAAGGGAATTAACTAATTTTGCCTTCGTTCTGCTTCTCTGGCTAGTTTCACATTCTTAACAACAAAAATGCTGAAAGAGTTGACTCATCAGAAAACTTGCTTTCAGATCAAAAATAACCCTACAATGCTGATTAATTTCGAACTATTTCCTTACACAAACGTCCAAATGACTGAATAAAATCCCGTACTTCATACTGTGCGTGCCAATCTATAATAATAAGTTGGAGGTCAGGAAGTCAGAAATCCTTCATTTTTACCATTTTTTTTTTACAAAATCCCAAAACAATATAGAAATATTACGAAATGTTAAAAATGAGGCAAAAATATGGCAAATGAAAAAATAGGGAAAAAATAGGGCGAAAAGTTCAGAATAGGGCAAATGCCCTATAAATAAGGTTAAATGGTCACCCTGGGTCCGAACCGTGCCTTACACTGTCATGAAGAAAATTATACTTATTTTATATTACTATATAATTATCGATATTGAGGAAATTGGGGAAAAAATATAAAACAGTGTAGAGAAGGGACATAAGGAAATTAGTATTTCGGAAGGGATAACTGAAAAATAGCAATTAACTTTAATTGTTATTTTACAAATTTTATAAAATTTTTTTGAAAATACAAATTGGACATTTAGTATTTATTAAAGTTAATTTAAACAAAATTAAAATAATTATTTTAGTTAAACTTTTAAAATTTTTTGTTATCCATAACATCATCTGAACTAGCCCTAAAGATATATTAAAAAATAAATATGAAAAAAAAGATACGTTGTAGGCGGAACCGCCAACAGTTCTTACTAGAAGACAAAAAGCTTCAGCAGCAGCAATATAACATCCAGGATGTTTAGCAGCTTTCTTAAGTAAAAAATAATTTTAATCGAGTAAAAATATTTCAGTAATGATTTAATATAATAAAAAATACGTGGAGGCACGGGCAAAAATGATCATCACAAAAAGTTTGTCCTTTCTTGTCATTATAACATCGATCGTGTACAATACAACATTTTGTTAACTCAACTTAGATAAAAGGGAAAATGATAGAAAAGTCTAAAGACGATGGTCATTTTTCGGTACTAAATCGATATCTAGTCTAGTTATAATGAGTTAATATCATTTTGGATTTAAAAAATCTATCGTTTTTAGATGATCCGTCTATCTTGTCTTGATAGTCAATTTTGGATAGTCAAAACTAGTCTTGTAAAATTAAATCAACCTAATGCTGAGTCTGAGCAAAAATAAGATGCATGCACACATCCAGTAACTTCAACATCATTTATTTTAGATTTCCCATCGCCACTGGGACCACATGACCATTTAGGCACCATCAATTTACAATGTAATATTTCTAAAAATGTAATCCTCCACAAAAGTATAAGTCCACTTTACAAAAAAGGTATTTCCAAGAATAGGAAAAATCTACAAAAATTCTAGCTAATAAGCCCAATACCAAAATTCAAAATCCATAAGGAGCCAAAAAAATTTTTTAACGCCTAACCCGCGATTTAAGTTGATTATTGGGGTCTCAGGATCTCGGCCCCGGTTAAAGACCTTGTACTTTTCGTACATGGGAAATATCCAAAAAAAAATTTTTCATGATTTTTTAGGTAACAGAATAATAAATAAACAAAAATTAGTAAAAATACATGGGGCGCCTAGTTGTTTCGCGTGCATGTCCAATTGTAGTGCTTATTTACCCGCTGGGTACTTTTCCGCTATCTCCCCCCATTTTCTTTTCCTTCTCCATTTCTTCTCCTTTTTCATTTTTCTCCTTTAAAAATGGTCAAAGGCAAATAATAGTCAGTATCAGAGCTGCGTCGAAATAAAAAAATCTTCGAAATTCGGAAATCGAAAATCGAAAGAAATCCAAAAATATCGAAATCGAAAATCGAAATTTTATAAAAAAATTCGAAAATCGGAAATCGAAAATCGGCAGAAAAAAACGTCGAAAATCGAAAATCGGTAATCGAAAATCGAAATTTTTTAAAATAACTAAAAGAGTAGTAAACAATCCGCAATATGGAGATATACATAAGTGTTAATCTTGAGATATAAGGGGATTCAATGGATTAAGGGTAGTCTTAAGAGATATCAGTGATCGTAGGGATATACAGGATTAGGGGGTTGACTAGAGACCAATTAAATTCGCACCCTAGATCACTACTTACCCCTTGATACCCTTGATATCCCATCCTCCTATATCCATCTTATTATTGTAAGGCAAATGGATTAATTGGAGGCTCGGGTGGAAAGTCAATGATAATATTATTTAGGTGGATTTGGGTAGATTAAGGGGGATATTATATGATATCATGCGAATATGAGGGATATCAAGGGTTACGCGGGATCGTGGGATTTGGGTGGATTAAAGGGAATCTCACGATCTTCTTATCCCTTATTTTTATCCCTCCATCTTTCATAACCTTTTTTGCGCCGCAGGCGAAAATTTTCAGAATTTTGAAAGATCCCTAAGCCAAATTTCTTCCTTTTTCTGCGCCGCAGGCGAAAATTTTGAAAATTTTGGAAGACTAGAAGACAGATTTCTTCATTTTTCAGCGCCGCAGGAATAAAATCTTAAGAGAAAAGATAATGCAATTTTGCAAAAAAAAATCGAAAATCGAACGAAAATCGAAAAAACTAAAATTATCGAAATCGAAAATCGAAATTTTATGAAAAAATTCGAAATTCGGAAATCGAAAATCGGTAGAAAAAAACGTCGAAATTCGAAAATCGAAAGTCGAAAATCGAAATTTCGACGCAGCTCTGGTCAGTATAGAGGAATAACCAATTTTACCCAATTTTCGACTCAAATATTGATTTTCAAACGAGAATTCGATTTTCGACATCTTAATATAACGTGATTGAAATGTCGATTTCATGTACATTTACACAAAATTGTTTGTTGGTAGGATTTTTTGATTGTAAAAATCTCCAGATTGTGGTCAAACTCCTTTTTGAGTATCTCAGAACAGTAAAGGATCAGAGTTTTCAAAGAAAAGATTTAAATAAAATTTATTCCAATTAAATATTTTAACAAAAACTTTTTCTTGGGTAATTAACTAAAATTGGGCAGGGTCAGGGCTTAAACTAAATTGAACGAACGAACCAAGTAAGTGAGAAAATTGGCCTTAAAAGGCAAAAAGAAAGGAAAGAGGGGGTGGAGCAGGAGCAAATATTTATTAAATTATTAAAAAGTTTGGCGAATAGTTAGGAGGAGGAAGATGAGCAATGAAGGAATTTATTAAATTATTGTGAAGGATTTTTGGGCGGAATTTGGCCCATTTTGGTGGAACTGGCCAAATTTAAAGAAAGAAGTAGTTTGGCCAGTTCCAGCCAAAATGGGCCAAATTTGGCGAACAAAAAATAGTGGGGGAAAGGGTTTAATATTTTTTAAAGTAATTAACTATTCGGGCCCATTTTTTGGTGGAGCGGGCTATTTGATAAAGAAGGAATTTTGCCCGCTTCCGCCAAAAAATGGGCCCGACTGGTTTTTATAATATGTGAAAAGGAATGCGCATTACGCGCACAAACAACTATTTGATTAAAAATTTATTTTTTAATATATTTTTTAACATTCCCTACCAAAACAAGTTATTATTATTTTTAATTTTTTATTTCCCTTTTTCTTTTCCCCTCTTTTCCTTTTCCATCATCAATCGGGTTCCATTAAACTTCTCACTGCTAGTTTTTCACCTAGTAGTTTTCTTATTGCCGCTTCATATTTCTCGATTTCGTCTTCATTTTTCTTTATCTCGCGCCGTCGGGTCTCAATTCTTGTCGTCATAATTTTAATTAGTTCCTCAGTTGTAGCCCCTTGAGCATGGCTCGTTCCAAAGATTAGTATTTCCCCTAGGTCATCGAGTCCAGATTGTGCGAGTATTCGAGGCCGCTGTTGACTGCTCATATCTGTAATTTTAGTATTCAGAATTTGTGTTGCCCAAGTTTTCCTTATTAGTTCGGTTCCAATGAAAATCGAAATTTCGAAACAACTCTGGTCGCAATTTAAGGGACTGTCGCTCACACGCTGAATATATTCAATTTCATTTTGGAAGTAAATTATTTCGGAGGTGTAAGCTAGATCGATGAACACGATCGAAATCAAAAGTAAAGTTAGTGCAGTAGTTGGCAGATGTCTTCGTATTGATAGTCCGCGTCGGAGTCTATTCAAAGGGTTCCCGAAAGGACTATCCGAATCTGTTTGAAGCGAGACGAGCGAGCTGGCTCGTGAGAATCTCACTCTCGACTGTCTTTCTTCATTGCCTCGCATCAAACGTCGCTCCGGGGTTTGGCCTTCTCTCAATTCGCCGAGTTCGACGCCAAATTTGACGCCTTCTTGTTTGTGGTTCGAGCCCTTTGTGGGTCTGTTTCGGCTCGGCCGCGTTAGTAGTCCTACGCTTCTTAGCGTTGGCATGATCAAGTATGTGGCCGTTATTGGGATGAGGAAGTCGCGAAAGAAGAGAAACGTTGAATAAAGGCAGCTGAGGATTATCCAATGTTGCACAAATGCGTCCCATATTTCAGTTAACCACTTTTTTGCCAATCCAGGAAGGCCTCCGGGTATGGCGCCGAGCACCACTGCTCTGTAGTGTTCGTCTGTTTTCTGACTGCTTTTCCAGTCTTCCAACTGTTGAAGCTCGTCAATATGGAGGAAGGGTATTTGGTCGGCTTCCTGATGTAACATCCACTCGTGGAAGACCAGCGGATGGAAGTCGTAATCTCGAAACTGTGTCAAGTTGCTATGGAACTGCTGAATTATACTACTGTTGACCCATTCGACCTTTGCGATACTCGTATCGATGCGTGACCAATTTCCTTTCGAGTACTCAAGGTACATGATGCGGTTACGGATGCAATCCGCTGGGGGCGAAGTTGCGGTCAAGACGCGAAGCTCCGGGTCAAGGAATGCTTGCATAATTCTGTCATGGAAGTGTACGTTAACTGGCAAGTACTTAAAACATGCGACAGATGGACGAGGCCTGATTAGTTCCATTTGAATTGGTGTGCACGAGAAGACTTGCATTGTGTTTTCCCCGAGCCATTTTGCCACTAAATTCTCCTTATTGAAGAGGTGACGAGCCTGTATAGATGGGTTGGAATTTCGCTCAAACTGTTTGCATTTGTCGGCAAATATTCTTTCCATCATTTGATTCAGTGCCATCTCGGCAGCTCTCATCTCACTTGCAAATTGTTGCTCATCCACCTCCCTTTTTGGTCGCTGCGACTTCATTTTATTGAATTCTGTAGTTTTGATTCCAAAGCCTTGTTCGGCTATAGTCAAGGGGGTGCCATCGCAGGATTTCTCCGTAGGCGCGGTAAAGTTGAAAGTGAGCGCTTGTTCACGCGACTTAGAAACAAAAATGATGCGCTTCTGCTCAATTCGGTATAATCCATCAATTACTTCGGCAAATTGGTGCTGACATTTCTGGCAGAGATGTTTTGGGCATTTCGCATCCCATATAATTGACGTGTTGTCTGACAGAACGCAAAATTCGTCCCCAAATTTGCAGTGGTCCAAGTTATGAACAGGCGACATCAGCTGTAGAGTTTGCGGCTTATAAAATGCCGAAGTAAATTGGACGAGACAATTCGTCACGGAGTTTTCCTTTTTTCCCCCAAAGAGGCTGGCAAAACGACCAGGGAAGTCAACGGACAGAACATCATTTGTCGACCAAGAATTAGTATCCAATTTGCCCATTGGTTTTTCAGTTGGTGGGCAAATGTGTCGTTCAGTCATGTTAAGGCAATCCTTTTTCGAGACAGGAGCCATGTACCGATCCACGGTGACAAAACGGTCACCTAACAAATTCGTATAATACGATTCGTAGACAGTTTTGATTGAGCAGCGATGAGCAATCATTTCTCGCGCGTGATTCACGTGTGAGTAAAGAGATACTCGAGTCGGCTTCCACTTAAGCTGCGACGAAAGGGTGCTACAGTATGGCGAGGTTGCCTTTTCAGGGAAAGTCCACAGGGAACTTGACTTGTGAGCGCACCAGAGAGCGGGTTTTTTGTGACTTGTTTTGTTGTCTAAGTTTGCTGACCTAGTGTATTCATGGTGTAAATTCTTTAACCAATTCGAGAAATCATTTTCTGTTGTCTCTGAAGCCTTTTGTGTGATAGGTTGATAACTTGGGGCGTTATTGGCAAGTTTCGGTGGTTGCCTTTGTTTTAAATTTGAGCTTGGTGGCTGTGTTGGTGCTATAGTTTCAGTATTCTGAAAGCGAGGCGCCAAAGTTTGGATTTGTGTTGTGCTGTTGTATAAATTCTGAGGGATATGTTGAGGCTGTAAATTGCTTTTAGGTGGTATTAGAACTGTTTTTTGCGGAGCCACAGGGTTTGGTGCTGGCGAACTAGTGAGCACTTGAATTGGTCTGAGCGTTGTTGGCAATGGTTTAGGAGGCAGGGTCGACTTGAAGGTTAACGTTGTTGTAGTTGTGGTAGTTGTTGGAGGTGGAGAAGTTGTTGTCGTAGTGGTTGTTGCTGCAGCTTTCAGCCTTTTTTGTAGTTCGGCCAAGTGTGCCTTCTTTTCTGGAGATAGAGCTACTGTTATTCGTCTGCCCTTTTTAGAAATTGTAGTGTGTGGTCCTCGGAACTCCGGCATTGCGTTTTGATCGGCCTTCTTTTGAATTTGTATGAGGAGGGGGCTATTAATTGCTGACACAACTGTAGGCAGGAAGATAGCCAGAAGCATAATAACAAACATGCAGTATTTGCCTTGTGGCCATTTGGTCCTTGCTAGCCCTTTTAATCTTTCTTCCTCTTTTTCTTTATAATGGCTTGCTGGTGGCGATTTGTTTCTTTCTTTGTAGTGTGCTGCCAATTTTGCATTTATAATCATTGGCTCCGCGACCATTGTTGGCGTCGGCTTAAATTTTTCTCTAATTTTCTCTATTTGTGTTGTATCAAAGCCTGACGTCGTTGGCATGTCTGCATCCATCTCTTCTTGATTCTCTGTTGTAGTGAATCTTGGTGTTGAGTTTATTTTTTCGCGGATTTCTGCGAGTTCGCCAGGTCTGCCTCGCATGGTGTAGAAACCTGTTCCGTATGTTTCTGCCATATTTTTAAATTGTTCTACCATTCTCATTCTGTCCGTGTATTTCTCTGGTTCGTGGAGAACAAGTGTCGTTTTAAATTTTAGTGAATTTTCGGCAAAAAATCTAAGAGTAGATTCTATTCCGCCAGAAATTTGGTCGTCCGCTTGTACTATGTAGATTATTTCTCGCACAAATCTTCCGGTAAAAATTATTTCTTGAAGTTCGCGAGACCCATCTATTGTAATTAGGCGGACTGATTTTTCGTTTGACCACGCATTTGCAGATTGGACTGTGTTTTCCGAGACAAGGATTGTATCTGCTTCGACCAACATCAGCGGAGGAGAAGCGGTGAAAAATTCAAATCTTCTTTTTGTTAGCACTCTATTTATTAGGTCCGTGAGCGCTATTAGCCAGTTATAAGGCCCAGTAAGAATTTTGTTGGATTCTGGCGGGTCTTCTAGTTGTACTGCTCCATAAGAGTTTTCTTCCCAAATTTTTCTAAGGACATGACAATTTGCAATTCTTGTGTCTAGTATATCTTTTATTGTTTTGTCTTTAATTGCCTTCTTTGGGTCTGCCTTGATCAAATCCCAAAACTGGAGCAGTAAATAGACCATGTCATCCTTTTTTGAAAGAAGTTTCTCACAAGTCTCAAGCATAAATATGGGCCTTTTATATTGTCGCATAATCCAGTCAAAGATGACCATTTGCAAAATATTCAACATTATTGGCAAGTTGAAAATGTTAGCCTTTGGTCGCATGTGAGCATTGAAAGACACTTCTCTTGAATGAAAGCAGTCCTTGTGATCGATTCCATGGCAATTTGTAAAAATGTTGTATGGGGCCTTAGTTGGTGGAGGCACAGGCGGTGTAGGGATTTCATTTTCATTTTGTGGGGATTTCCCAATCCCCATTTCCCTCCTTGCCTTTTGAGCTTCTCTTTTTGCAGCCATTTCCTTGTCTTTATCTTGTCGTTTGGCCAATTCTTCGTCCCATGCGATGGTGGCTAGACTTGTATTTGCTTTTTTTTCTTTGCCCGCGTAGTCTTCCTTTCGGTAATTCTTCTTAAATTCCACATTGTATCGATTCAGAGCATTATTCTGCCGTAAGGTTTCCCTATGTTTACGCGCCGTAGGCTTATTGCATTTTGCTATTCGTTCTCGTTCCAGTTTGGCAATTCGTTGTCCATCACGGAAGGAATATTTTCCAGCACCAAGAGTTTTGAAGAGCGCGTTTAATCCAGAGATGGCCAGTCTTTTTGGGCGCTTAAATTGTTTCCGAGGAATTTTGTAATTAGCAGGCAAAGTGGGAAAATGTTTATTTTTTGTAGCTTGATTATTTGGTTCCTGGCGCACTGGGCTTTTTCTTAATGATGATTTATGTTGCGGCTGCTCTTCAGAGATTTGCATGGTATAAGTGCTATCATCCGAGGTTGCAGAGTTGCGTCGTTCCCATTTAGAAGAATGGCAGGTATCAAGTTCACATGGCTTGTTGGGCGGACGGCTTGATTCAATAGTAGCCACTCCAACAAAGTTCACGTTAGTGTTGTCCATTTTATGGTTGTTGCCTTGTATTTCTAAAGGAAATAGAACATTTATACTTCGCTTAAAAATTTTTCCATTAATCAGAATTTTGACAGTTCGGATAATCCCATCTCTCCCCCTAATAAGTAGGACTATACGCGCCAATTTCCAATGGCTCCTAGGGGTTTCTTCTTCGCTTAGTAAAACTATATCTCCTTCTTTAGGGATATAATTTTCCCTGGCAAGAGGTTTCTGCGTCCTTTCTCTCAATGCCAGAAGATAATGAGACTGCCAAATTCGCCAAAGTTTATCCAGACGTATCTGCACCCCGTTCATTTTTCGTTTTAAATCAGAATTTTTCGGTTCGTAGTCTTCGTCGTTTTTGTCTGTTATTTTGTACGGCAAGGTTACACTGAAGTCGTCGTAAGGTATCAAGAAGTCGATTGGCCTTAGAGCTCTCAGTGGTTCCTTTTCTGACATAAATGTCAAGGGCCGTGAATTGACAATAGCTTCGACTTCGCACAACAGTGTTTGTAGATCGTGTTTTTGTAGTAAATTGCGGCCAATGCATCTTCTGATTGACATTTTTGTTATACCGACCATTCTTTCCCACGCGCCGCCCTCGCGGGGGTTTCGCGGTGTAATAAACTTCCATTCGGTTCCTTTGAACTTCATTTCTGAATTTAGTTCCCTCACAATTTTAGATCCAAGAGTGAAGTTGGTAGCATTATCAGAAATAATTAACGATGGAATTCCTCTACGGGCCGTGAATCTTCTATACGCTCTCAGGAATGCTTCCGCGGATAAGTCTTCCGCGAGTTCGAGGTGTATTGCTCGAACAGACATGCAGGTAAATAGGGCTCCATATATCTTTTCTAAAGTATTTTTTGAATGCCCTTTAATCTTCATCGGTCCAAAATAGTCAATTCCCGTAGTCGTGAATGGCCTTGAGCTAGATACGCGATATTTCGGTAATGTGTCAAATTTTTGAAGATTATATGGCCTTAGTCTAAATTTTCGGCACGTCAAGCAGCCGTACTTTGTTGAAAATAATACGCGTTCCACCTCCTTTCTTCCTTTGAGTATCCAATATTTTCTTCTGATCAACGCAAGAAGTGTTTGTGTTCCGCAGTGTTTATTCGTTTTATGGAGATCGAGAATTATTAATTTCGTTAGCCACGATTCTTTCGGTAGAAAAACTGGGAATTTAGTGTTGTCCCTCAAGTCTGCTTCTTCTATGCGGCCTCGACATCTAAGTAGACCTTTGCGCTCAAAGATCTGTAGACTTGATTTTACTTCTTCGCTTGGTGGCCAATTTTCTTGAGCTTTTAGTATTAAATAATTTTCGGCTACTTTAATTGTTGTACTTGTTATTATGGGTGATTTGATAAGTCCACGCAGTTTTTTGATGAACAGAATAACGTAAGACATTGCGGAGAGGAGTCGTTTATAATTAGAAAACCTCTCAATATTTATCACACAGGGTTCTAATTTCTCTTCGACAGTCGCTGCCAAGGTAAATTCTTCCGTTTTATCTTGTATTTCGCTTCCAGGTAAATATTCGACAAGAGGAGTGGGCCATTTTTCCTTTGGAAGACTCAACCATTTGGGGCCGTACCACCAGAGTCGATTCACTGACAAGTCACCAGGCGTGGATCCACGAGAACAAAGATCGCTTGGATTATCGTTGCTGACCAAATGTTTCACTGGGCAGAGATTTCGAATTTTTTGTAGCCGATTTGTGACGAATCGGTCGTATTTTCCGATTTTCTTAAGTCTTTCGATGTTACATTGACTATCAGACCAAATTGTTAGATTATCTGTAGCAACCTTGAGCTCTTGGTTGAGAAAACGAAATATTTTTGCTCCTAAAGTCATCGCCTGGAGCTCGAGTTTTGGAATTGTCGAAGCATTTATTGGAAGGGAGGCTGGTCGTACCAAGCTTTTTGCAAAAATGAGGGCCACTTTCGGTTGCATGTTTGATTCTCGCGCATAAACGGCCGCACCGAAGCCGTGCCCTGAGGCGTCCGTAAAACAGTGATACTCGAGTTGGTCAGATGAGGTGCTGACTATTCTGTTAAATTCAACCTCAGAGGAGTCCTTCCAGGATGACATTATTTTTTGCCATTGTTTCTTTATGTCGTCAGAGACTTCAGTGTCCCATTTGTAGTTAGCCTCGAATACCTTTTGAAGTAAATGTTTGGCAGGGACTAGTGCAGGCGATACTATTCCAAGAGGGTCGTAGACTTGAGCAATTGTTGATAATATTGATCGTTTAGTGATTTTTCCTTCGAATTTTGGCAATTTTAGGATGAGAATATCCTTTATTTGATTCCATTTTATTCCCAGAATTTTTGTTTCTTCTTGATTCGGGGCTAAATCTTCGCTTGGTATTTGTCGTTCAGACTTTTTGAGGCCAAAAAATTCTCTTAATTTCATGCCGCCTGCCTTAAATATTTCAATCGCTTCAAGACATGCTGAGGTTGCATTTTCACTTGGATTCAGGCACATCATAATGTTGTCAACATATAAATTTTCCTCTATCGAGCGCGCGACCTTTGACTCATAGAGACTCAAATGTTCTCTTATAGTTGCATTGAGTAGAAATGGTGAGACAGTGAGACCAAAGCTTACTCGACAAAATCTGTAGACTATGCAGGGCGCGTATTGAAACTGATCCAATTCAATTTCCTTTGGATTTTTGACCCACAAGAAGCGTGTTGCATCGCGGTCAGATTCTCGTACTCCCAACTGAAGAAAAGCCTTCTCTATATCTGCTAATATTACTCGCTTCATAAATCGAAAGCGCAGTAATATTCCAATGAGTTGTTTTAGCAGGAGAGGACCAGTGTGAAGACAATTATTCAAAGAAGGTGCCGAAGGCTGACTTGGAGGCCGCGCACTTGCATCCATAACAATGCGGACCTTTGTATAGGCTTTATCCATTTTAAGAACAGCCCTATGAGGAAGATAATGAACTGGGCCAGTACTTTCTCCAGGATTGGGCACAAGTTCAATGACGCCATGGGCCAATTGTTCGACGATGATCTTTTGATATTCATCGATAATTTTCAGTTGTCGGAGTTTTCGGAGCGTGCTAGCTAGTCTCATTTTTGCGTGTCGATAATTTGTGGGGAGGCTGTGAATCTGGTGGTTGAAAGGCAGTGCAACCTGATATCGGCCCTCCACAAATGTTAAGTTTTTCTTGAAGTTTTGCATAATTTCGTCGTTGTCTATAGGTTGGAGAGTGTCGTCCATTCCTATTGAATGTAACCCAAAGAAGGTCGCGAGATGCTCATTGTTCTCTCTGTCGTTAATTGTAATTAAATTGTCATTGGGTGCATTGTAGCTTGGCACATTGTTGTGGGACGAATTGTCTCGTGGCAAGTTGTTGTCTAGAGAATCGTCGTTGCATTCGAAGGTTGCGTTAACTTGCACAGAGGCGGCATATATTGTATGTGATCCTGTGGTTTGCTCAATTTTTCCGGCGCCGCTTAGAAGTTGTCCGAGCCGAGATTCACTAATCGTAAAACCGCTCGGTAGTGTTGCCTTCTTCTCAATTTTGAGCTCATGAAACAGATCCATACCTATCAATAGATCTGGTTGCCGGTAATTGACATTCGTAGTGAGTCGTAGTTGATTGAGCTCCTCATTGGTAAGCTCCTTTAGATTATACAGTGGCAGAGGGTTGACGAGAAAACTTAATTTGTTTAAGACGATGCTTAATTTTTCTCCCTCTTCAGTTTGTATATTTGCGCGCACCAGATCACTTTTATATTCTTTGGCCCGCCTTTCACCAAAGCTCGTTAATCTGCAGGTGTCATTGGCCAGCACTATTGGCAATTTGAGAGCGTCAGATAGTCTGTCAGAGATGAATGATCTTTGACTCCCAGGATCGATGAAAATCAAAGCTTTTTCTTTAATATGTGGCCTTGCCGGATTACAAACCGGAGCCTCGAGAGTCATAAGTAGTGCCTTCGATTCTTTGTCTTCTACTACGTTTGCCTGTTCAATTTGACAATTTGTTGCACTTGGTTGATCCTTTCTTTGTGTTCTGACAATATTTTCTTGCCTATGGGCGATTGGTAGTTGATTTGGGTTTCGTTGGAAACATAGCGCAGAGGGGTGCCATCTTTTGCAATAGTAGCACTTTGCAGGATTTTTGCATTCTGAACTTAAGTGGTTTCTTCTTAAGCACCGTGTGCAGAGCTTCTTTTCTTTGGCCATTTGTAGTCGCGCTTGTGGGTTACTGTATTTGCTGCATTTGTCATTCCAGTGTGCGAGACCACAAAAAATACAATCTGGAATAGACGTTCGAGTATTGACGTGTTGCCTTGCATTTTTTAAGCCCCTTTGATTTTCCTGCCTTTGTATTGCCTGTTTGTTCGATTGAGTTTGAGTTCGTTGAGCTGTTACTCTTTGCCCTTGAGTTATTGCTGCGTAAGTGTAATCTGGCCGCTGAAATTGCGGTTGTGGCCTTTGAAAGTTTTGTCGATTTGGTCTCGGTTGTCGTCTAGTGGAATCATGTTCGTACTCGTTCATTACTTCTTGGATGGCAACTTCTTTTTGAAGCGCTTCGATAAGTGCTCTACGGAATTTATTTGTTGACCAATTGGACGGGTCTTCCGCCTTTTTCGATAAAATTGCGCGTAAAAACGGCTTATTCAATTTTTTCTCTAGCATTAAATGGACAGCTGGTCCCTCGATGTCCTCGCCCATATTTTTCATTTCCCTCGCTAGGCGCTCAAGGTCGAGTGAAAATTTCTTGACGTCATTTAAAGTATTGCAGATTTTCAAATTTGCCAGTCTAGAGTGAAGATTACGGATATGTGCATCCTTATCACCATATTGATCCTTTAGAAGCTGAAGAGCTTCCTTGTAATTCTTCGCCTCTAAGCGGAATCCGGCAATTAACTCGCGTGGTTCGCCGTCAACAAGGTTGCGAAGTAATGTAAGTTTTTCGATGTCAGACCCTGAGCTCGAGTCCACCGCGCAACGGAAGCTTTCGTAGAATTCTAACCAGTCTTTTCTGTCCCCGTTAAAGCGTTTTATCTGTAGAGTGGGGAGTTGATAAATGGAAGAAATTGCCTGTCGAGTAACGGCACTGCTACTCGATTCTTGTTGCGGCGTTGACGCTTGGAGTGACTGAGCATGTTCAATTTCTTCTCGCCTTTTTTCCTTTTCAAGCTTCGAAGACAATAACTTCATTTTAATTGTGGTACTTGAATGGTGGTCACGCAAATTTCGCAGCATTAATTCAATAGTTTCCATAGATTTGTCCAATTTTTGCTCGGCTTGGAAAGCCTCAAATTCTTCATTAGCCTGCTTTCTCTCGTCCCCCGGCAGTTTTCGAAGTAGGTCAATATATTGCGCCAAGGCGGATCGTATATCACTCAGATACCCTTCACCCGTCGCAATCTCGGAGGCGATTTTGTCTACAAGCGCTTCCAATTTCAAGAATTTGGTTTCGAGGCTGTCTGATTCCAATGCTTCTTCGTTTAAGTCTTTTACTGTTCGCAATCGTGCCAGAGTGCGTATAGACGAGATGATTGTTGCTTTAATAGGTGCAGCCATGTCGATTCAGTTTTTCAAGAATTTGAGAGAGAGGACGCAGATTTATTAGTGTTTCACCAGAACCGAAATTTTGACCGTAACCGGAACTTCGCAATTTCAAGTAAAAGGGCTCAGGTTCCGAAATTTCGATTTTGCTTGTACTCGTACCTCCCAAAAAACCTAACCGAACTGTCTACCGATCAACAAAGACTTTGCACAGAGACAAAGTTTTATTGAATAAAATTTAATTGAAAAATTGGGCCCACAAAATACAAAAAAGCGTATAAAAACGCTTACTTTGTATGAAAATTTGAACGACCAAAAATAAGCACAGAGGCAAATTCTTTGGCGTTTAGTAAAAAATAAAAAAAAATTTTTTTCAGTTTAAAAAATCTTATATTAGGCCCAATAGATTAGAGAAACCTAATTCCGTAAAATTTTCTTTTTAAAATTTTAATTTAATTTTTCTACCACCTCAAAAAAAACAGTTGCAGACAGTGCTTGGAAATTTCAGATTTGCTCGAAACTCGTACCACACAATGTTCAAAGCAATTTGAAGCAGAAATTGCCAGATGTTGCCAGACAATTAAAATAATTGTTGTTATTTTTGTTGTTTGGCCTGAGCCCCCAGATTAATATCTCAGAACAGTAAAGGATCAGAGTTTTCAAAGAAAAGATTTAAATAAAATTTATTCCAATTAAATATTTTAACAAAAACTTTTTCTTGGGTAATTAACTAAAATTGGGCAGGGTCAGGGCTTAAACTAAATTGAACGAACGAACCAAGTAAGTGAGAAAATTGGCCTTAAAAGGCAAAAAGAAAGGAAAGAGGGGGTGGAGCAGGAGCAAATATTTATTAAATTATTAAAAAGTTTGGCGAATAGTTAGGAGGAGGAAGATGAGCAATGAAGGAATTTATTAAATTATTGTGAAGGATTTTTGGGCGGAATTTGGCCCATTTTGGTGGAACTGGCCAAATTTAAAGAAAGAAGTAGTTTGGCCAGTTCCAGCCAAAATGGGCCAAATTTGGCGAACAAAAAATAGTGGGGGAAAGGGTTTAATATTTTTTAAAGTAATTAACTATTCGGGCCCATTTTTTGGTGGAGCGGGCTATTTGATAAAGAAGGAATTTTGCCCGCTTCCGCCAAAAAATGGGCCCGACTGGTTTTTATAATATGTGAAAAGGAATGCGCATTACGCGCACAAACAACTATTTGATTAAAAATTTATTTTTTAATATATTTTTTAACATGAGTTTAACCATTTTGAAACGAAAAAGAGAAAGGAAAATGGGGGGAGATAACGGAAAAGTACCACCCGCTGACATCAAATAGAAAAAGAGTCTATATGGTGCAAGTAAATATCCTGGTAAACCTAACCAGTTTTTCCTAGAATTAATTATTACATAAATAATTGTTTAAATTTACTTCCAGGAAGATCACAAAAAGTTGCGAGCTCAAACACTTCCTCTGCCCGTTCAAAAATAGATCCAGGAAAATTTTCGATAAAATCCCAAGTATTATCCCATACATCAACTAGAACATTTTTGTCAAGAAGATCGATTTCGCAGAGACTTTTATAATATTCAAGTTTATTTCGTTGATCTGGGGAATCCTTAAGGCGATTCAACTCAGCTTTCTAAACATATTAAGGTTGTTTTTTTATCTTTTTTATATTATTTAAAGATAAGTTTTGAATGTTTCAAACATTAGAAGCATGTTTAATGCTATTAATGAATGAGTTACCGATACCGTTTTATATACGACATAATAGGATTTAGAATATACTAACCGAATTGGCTGTAATAAGCCGTTGCCGTTCGACATCACACTTCCTAAATAAAAAATTAAATTCAAGAGCTTATTTTTACCGAAGCATTTGCGGTAATTGTTCGGTTTAGACCCCCCACTCATTTTTCTGACCATTTTTCCATTTTCCCTTCCCTTTCTCCCTTATTTTTATGAGGCAATTATCAAAAAGGATTATGACATTGTATTTGTGCATGAGAAAAGTTCTGGAAAAACTCATTTACATCATTCAATAACCGCAATTAAAAAATTTTAACATGATTAATTTGGGTGACACACTGAGATTAAGCGACAACAATTTCGATGCTTGGCTAGAAGTGCGTAAGTTCCGTCATCAAGAAGTTAACACCGAACAAATTTTCCTGAATTTCTGTGGCGCTACCGATTTGGGGATATTTCTCGAGTTTTTTGTAATTTTTGGTATCATGTTTCTCTTTTTTATACTGTTGGAAAAAAGTAAAAATATTACTCATAATCCTTTTTGATAATTGCCTCATAAAAATAAGGGAGAAAAAGAAGGGAAAATGGAAAAATGGTCAGAAAAATGAGTGGGGGGTCTAAACCGAACAATTACCGCATTTGCTTTTAAAGAATCTCGTTAGAGTAAAATTTAAGTAGTTAAATACTTCGGATATTCGAAACCGAACCAAAAATAGTTATATTTAGTCAAAGTGTTTCCTTAAACTAATTAGGTATACCGTATATACTCTATTAATTACCCTCCCTCAAATAATCACCCCACCTCATTAGTTACCCTCTCCAGCGAAAGGATGAAACAATTACTCCATTAAAAATAGTTATAATTAACCTTCCTATAATACCTCTTAATTACCACGCCCTATCAATTACCTTCACCAGAGTTCGAGGCAATAATTACCCAGGGTAACTAATAGAGCATATACGGTATATTGTGGGTGTGCACGGTCGGGTAACCGAACCGAAACTGAAAAAACTTACATCCCACACCATTTATAAAATTCCTCGCACTGGCCATATTCTTTGCTACTCACGCACAACCACGATCTATATTTGCCAGTCCAATCGTCACCTCAAGTAAATCCTTTGCTTGGATACAAAGTCGAGGGCGCGTAGAAAATTTTTGGGCAAGAGTTTGCAACTCAGCGGGCGCGAGTTTCACTCATTCACGAACGAGTGATTATTAAATCAACTCTAAACTTTTTGATTACCCATAATTGATCCATGTAAAAATTGAATAATTTTTAAAACAAAATTAAATTATCAAATAAATTATTTATTGACCAAGTACGAAAGTACGAGTTAAATTTTAGCCTCGTACTTGCTTATTTTTAGCCTCGTACCTTGACTTCGTACCCAACTATTTCTTTCTGTACTCGTATTTCGTACCTTTTGCTACGAGCTTCCAAGCACTGATAGACCAATGCTTTACTCAATTATTAAAATAATAAAACCTCACCATTCATTAAAAACCCTCCACCACTATATGTAGGGACGCATTCAGATCTATTTATGATAAAATTATTTCTAAAAGATTTTACTATGCTTAGGGATCATTAAAACAAAAAATTTCAAATCGAAAATAACAGCATCTTAGTGCTTGTACGCTGTGTTTCGAAAATAAATAATGAATTTCCTGAGGAACACAAAATTTATATTAACCAATAACAAACTAACAGTTTGATATATATTTTATGTGCACATTCACGGACAGCATTGCAACACCTATTTAATGAAAAATAATTATTAATTTCATAATTACATGCTAGGGAGTGATCAGGTTTGAGATTCATGTTTTTATCGCAACGAAAGCTAACAAAATAAGGCAAAATCCGATAACGTAAGGAAAATGAAATGGAAAATTTCGTATCCCCTCAAAATCTCTATTCCTTAAAATCTCTACAGGCTAAAATGCCTTATAATCTCTACACAGCTAAAATGCATTAAAATCTCTACTCGGCTAAAAATTATTAAAATAACTATTCCTTAAAATCTCTATTCCTCATAATCTCTACACGGGTGAAACGCCTTAAAATCTCTACACGGCCAAAAATAGGATAAAATGTCTATTTTTTCATTCGGAAGCCTTTTGAGTGCCAACGTTCAGTGCGGAAACGTTGTTCTGATTTCTGGCTTATCTTTTGATATTATTTTGCTTGTATTGTTTTTGCCGCTGCGGATGAACCCAGGCATGTCCAGCGGAACGACAGCAGCCGCTTCGATACGATCACCGCAAGCAAAATGAACACGACCGCAGCGAAGCAGTCGTGTATTATATCTTCGATATTTACGGCGGATACAAGCAGATATCCGCAGCCATTTTTAAATCAATTGTACAGGTCTGGGTACAATTGATTACCAGGTCTGGGTTTTCCAATGAAAAGTTCATATTTTACACTTTTGTTGAGACTCTACCATCCATTTGCACGGTGTAGAGATTTTAATTATTTTTACCCCAGTAGAGATTTTAAGGAATAGTTATTTTAAGGAATAGAGATTTTAAGCATTTTTAGATTAGTAGAGATTTTAAGGAATAGCGATTTTAAGGAATAGAGATTTTGTATGGGAGCCGAAAATTTTCATCTTTACTGAACTGTCATCTAGCAAAATAGCTTTAGGGAATGCTCCAAATCTTTCGATTTATAATAGAGAGTGGCAAAATATGCACGGAAAATCTCTAAATATGTATATGCATCGAAATATATGCATCAAAAAAGCCCAAAATATGTACCAAAATATGCCAAATTTGCAATACAAATTTAGGAATTAAATTGCAGTTTAAGAGCACTTCTAAAACATTTTTTTAACTTGAAATTTAACCAAAAAAATTTTTTCAAAATAGTTTTTCCCGTAATATTTTTTGAAAAATTTTGCTCAAAGAATCCAAAAATTTTGAAAAATTTGTCCGATTTTTACTAAAATTTCGGCTGTAGTATAGTATACCGGTGGAAAGATTTCGATATGTGACCCATACCATTCGATTCGTCTCGGCGAGCTGAGTCGAACGGTACCAATCTTTTTTTCCGGAGATGCCTGTGGACCGAGATATAGGTCTCCGAAAATCGAAAAACCATAGGGGGGAGGAGTAAGCAAAATTTTGAGATGAAAAATTCGATTTTTCGAATGATACCTCATTCGAAAGAGCTCCTCGAGCTGAGTCGAATGACACAAAAATCAACGAAATCCGACTTGATTTAACCGAGATATAGACCCCTAAATATCGAGGATCCAAAGGGGCGATTATTGGAATAAAAACTTTTTTAAACAAATAATAGCTCATTCAAAAGAGCTCGACGAGATGAGTCGAATGACATCAAAATTATCGCGATCTAACAAGTTTGGACAAAGTTATGATCGTTTATTTTGCTCCTTACTTATGGCATCCGTGGAGTTTTTGCTGATGTGGAAGAAGCTGGGCATTCCCACCCCATTGATGATAGGAATAGGACCATGTTACGAGCCCAGACCCAGCGCCCGTAGACTCCCCGCGAGGCGCGTGTCGCAAAACCCCGCGCGAAGCGCGGGGTTTTGCACAAACGCCTCGCCTACGCCCCATAGGTTTACGCTGACCATTTTGAACCTGTTTATCTTGGCTCTAAATCAAGATTTCGACCTGATCTAAATCAAGATTTCGACCTGAATCAAAAAATCGAATTTTGCTTACTCCCCCCATGTTTTTTCGATTTTCGGAGACCTATATCTCGGTCCACAGGCATCTCCGGAAAAAAAGAGTGGTACCGTTCGACTCAGCTCGCCGAGACGAATCGAATGGCATGGGTCACATATCGAAACCTTTCCACCGGTATACTATACTATATCCAAAATTTCTAAAAAAATGCCAAAATATGCACAAGTCTAGGTAAAAGTATGCAAAATTCCCAAAAATGCCTCGATATGCAAATATGCACGAAAGTACCGAAATGTGCACAAATATGCTATAGGAACTAGAGACCGGCAAAATCGCATTTGCGGGATCCCGCGGGATAAAATTTTTTTCTAAATCTTTGCGGGACGGGATCCCGCGGGATAAATCCCGCAAAATCCCGCACTCCCGCAAAATCCCGCATTTTAAATTTGCGGGATCCCGCGCGGGATTGCGGGATTTTCCAAAAATCGTTGAAATTATCAATATTTATTGAAAAAAAATCAATTTCCTAATCATTAACGAGTTCTTAACGGGTTCTTAACTGTATCATACTTCGTACCAAATTACGAGTAAATGTTGATACAAACGATAAGCACTTATCCCAGATCCCCAATTATCAAAAAATCATAAGGGGCAAGCTCATACATATTGGTCGGAAAATTCAAGTATACGAATTAGAATAGCTTGAGCTTTAACAAAGGGGATCAATCATCGTGATAAAACAATTTGGGCAATTTTGTTTTGATGAAATAGAGATGATTCCATGTGCGGCAGGCGAAAATTCTGGAAGGCCAAGTATCCAAATTCCAAACTTTTTCAGCGCCGCAGGCAAAAATTTCGAGATTTTAGAAGGCCAGCGAGTCAAAATTCTCCTTTTTCTAGCGCCGCAGGCGAAAATTTTTTGAGTTAAGAAGGTTAGGAGCCAAAATCCTCCATTTTCCAAAAATCCCGCAAAATTCAAAATATTTTGCGGGATCCCGCGGGATAAAATTTTTTTAAAATCTTTGCGGGACGGGATCCCGCGGGATAAATCCCGCAAAATCCCGCATTCCCGCAAAATCCCGCAAATCGAAAAAAGTGCGGGATTGCGGGACGGGATCCCGCAAAATCACGCGCGGGATCCCGTCCCGCGCCGGTCTCTAATAGGAACCCATCCCTAATGTTCGTACCGATGTAAAAACACCATTTTCGAGCGTTTCAGCTCAATGCATATCCGCATGCAAAATATGCTTTTCCATGTTTTGCCATTCCCTATTTATAATAGTGTCCCGAAAGAGTGTCAGTCAATGGTGGTCTAAGCTTCTTGGAATCTTTTTTACGTTAAATCGTAACTTTTTCTGTCATCAAAGTTAAATATTGTTAAAATAATTAGCTGCGGGCTAATTTTATGTATTGTATCAGGGAACGTGCCATCCCGATTTTAAGAAATTGGCAATTTATTCTTTATATGGCATTTTCTGTTATATATACTGTAACGCAAAGGTGGTACTTAACCATCCCCCTCCTATTAGAGTCAGATTAATTTTCCTTTTATTCTTTTTTGCCTCGGAATTAGGGTTGTTCCCCGACGGGGGGGGGGGGGGCCACGGGGAAAATTTTCGGGGAGGCAGCGCCACGGGGGGGGGGGACGGGGACGGGGAAAATTTTTTATTTTTTACGGGGGGGGGGGGGGACGGGGACGGGGGAAAAATTTTTACGGGGAAATTTCGGGGAATCAAAAATTTTCTTTGGCGCCTTCGGCGCCAAAAATTTTCATTTTTTTGCGCCGCAGGCGAAAATTTTGGGAATTTTGAAGGTCCTTAAGCCAGATTTCTTCCTTTTATTGCGCTAAAGCTGAAAAATCTAGAGTTTTGAATTTCAAAAAATAATATCAAAGGTTTAAAATCGTCTCTTGTATTAAAAAAAGTTAAAATAATCTGAAAATAAGTCTCAAACGATGATTAGTACTCGAACCCAACACTCCTTTAAATAAAATCAAGCGCCTTAACCACTCAACTAACCGCTCATTTAATTAGTTCTGAAAGAAAATATATTTCTCTTACTCAGTAAAAGAAATATCAAAGAGGAAGAAAATATTTTTAGTTCTGCGTAAAAATTTCGGGGGGAGCTCGGGGAAAATTCTCCCACGGGTGGGGACGGGGACGGGGAAAATTTTTTATTTTTTCACGGGGGGGGGGGGGGGGCCGGGGACGGGGAATTTTCAAAAAATCTCTCAAATTCCCCGACTTTCGGGGACGGGGACGGGGTACAACCCTACTCGGAATGGTCAAACTTCCTTCCTATGAAATGTTGATTTTTGCCGTTAAGTCGATTTTAGACTTACCATCAGTGCTGGGTATTTGCCATTTGTTGGCTCCGGCTCCGGCTCCGGGCTCCGGCCTTTCAAATTCTTGGCTCCGGCTCCGGCTCCGGGCTCCGGGGTTTAAAAATCTTGGCTCCGGCTCCGGCTCCGGGCTCCGGCCTTTTAAAATCTTGGCTCCGGCTCCAGCTCCGGCTCCGGAGCCGGCGATTTTCGGAGCCGCTCCATGTTGGCTCCGGGCTCCGGGTGGAAAATCAATGAATTATTTTTCATTGGGAGATTTGGGTAGATGAAGGGGGATATAGAGTGATATAAGAGGATTAACAGAGTTATCAATGGATTAAGCTGGATTTGGGTGGATTATCTTGTGATTTAGGTGGATTAAGGGCGATATTGGGGGGATTAAGGGGATTTGGATCCAAACATCTTCCTTTTTTGCGCCGCAGGCGAAAATTTTTTAATTTTTGGAAGATCCCTAAGCCAAACATCTTCCTTTTTTGCGCCGCAGGCGAAAATTTTTTAATTTTTGGAAGATCCCTAAGCCAAACATCTTCCTTTTTTGCGCCGCAGGCGAAAATTTTTTAATTTTTGGAAGATCCCTAAGCCAAACATCTTCCTTTTTTGCGCCGCAGGCGAAAATTTTTAATTTTTGGAAGATCCCTAAGCCAAACATCTTCCTTTTTTGCGCCGCAGGCGAAAATTTTTAATTTTTGGAAGATCCCTAAGCCAAACATCTTCCTTTTTTGCGCCGCAGGCGAAAATTTTTTAATTTTTGGAAGATCCCTAAGCCAAACATCTTCCTTTTTTGCGCCGCAGGCGAAAATTTTGAAAATTTTGGACGATCCTTAAGCCAAAAATCTTCCTCTTTTGCGCTGCAGGCGAAAATTTTGAAAATTTTGGACGATCCTTAAGCCAAAAATCTTCCTTTTTTTGCGCCGCAGGCGAAAATTTTGAAAAATGAGACTAAAATTAATCAATTTAAAATATTTATCCAGCTTTATTTAATAAAAAAATGCTTATTATAATTTATTTTCCAAATAAAAACTATTTTTTAATTATTTGTTGTGATATTTTTTGAACCTATAATTGGATAAAACTCGGAACCTAACACACTATCCATTCGGCCACACCTACATATCAGAGGAAAAGAAAGAAAATCATTTTTACCCGTCCTAATTTTCTCTTCCTTTTCTTTTTACGCCTACCATCTTTGCTTACTTCTTTTTCTCTAACCCATCTTTAGGGGTGTATAGCCGGAGCCGTGGGGAATTGGAAAACCTTGGCTCCGGCTCCGGCTCCGGGCTCCGGGGTTTAAAAATCTTGGCTCCGGCTCCAGCTCCGGCTCCGGGGTTTCCAAAATCTTAGCTCCGGCTCCGCCGGAGCCGGCTCCGGAGCCGGGCTCCGGAGCTAGCTCCCGGAGCTATACCCAGCACTGCTTACTATCTTTTTTTCCTTCCTAATAATTTGTTTTTACTTATGTTTGAGGGGAATAAAAAAAGGGGAATAAAATAATAAATGAAGAATTAATCTGAGACACTAATAGGGGTGGGGTGGATTATGAAAAGTACGTCCACCCCATTTTTTCAAATCTTTTCAATGGCAGTGATCGGAATTTTTAATTTTAGATTAGGCCCGTTTCTTTTCTCATTTTTTCTTCACTCCAAAAACCCCTCTATTTGCCGAAGAGATTATTTAAAGGGAAAAATACTAGGGTTTCAACGGAAGTTCCGGTTCCGGAAAGTTCCGGCCTTTTTTTGGTTCCGGTTCCGGGAACCGGAGTTCCGGTTCCGGCTCCGGTAACGATCCGTTTTTTTTTTACACCCGTAACGATCCGTTTTTAAAAATATTACTAACTTTTTTACACCCGTAACGATCCGTTTTTTTAAAAATATTACTAAACTACTCGTACTTCGCACTTTGTATCAGGGATGTCTCGGGTTACCCGAAACCCGATACCCGAAACCCGAAACCCGGACTTTTTTTCGACCCGAAACCCGAAACCCGACCCGAGGAAAATTTAGAAAACCCGACCCGAAACCCGACTTTTTCCATAGAACTTTTCACCATTAAAAGAGAAAATCTGGCTTCTTGGCCTTCCAAATTTCTGAAAATTTTCGCCTGCGGCACAGAAAAAGGCAGAAATCTGGCTTCTAGCTTTCCATAATTCTCAAAATTTTCGCCTGCGGCGCTGAAAAAGGAAGAAAACTGGCTTCTATCCTCCATAATTCTCAAAATTTTCGCCTGCGGCGCTAAAAGTAGAGTATTTTAACAATTTTACATCATGGGACGGCTCAGAAAAGTTAACTATCAAACAATTTGGAGAGGGCATCATGGGTTTTATGTAGATTATTGATTGATATCTTCTCCTAATTCTTTTAATTGGTGAAGTATCTTCCCCAAATAATCTTTATATCCCTCTTAATCCCCAATCCCCTGATATTGCTTTAATCCATCCAGCTCATCATTTATCCCTGTAATTCCGCAGGTATCGCTCTAATTATTCCCCAAATCACTGATATCCCCCAGCACTTCGAAAAATCTGGATACATGTTCAAATTTTTAATTGACCCGACCCGAAACCCGACCCGAGACCCGAAACCCGGACTTTTTTTCGACCCGAAACCCGAAACCCGACCCGAGGAAAATTTTGAAAACCCGACCCGAAATCCGACCCGACTTTTTTCTCGACCCGAGACATCCCTGCTTTGTATTAATAGAAAAATCGAAAGAAATATGTTTAATTTCTTTAAAATCCCTTATGTAAGCGGGTGGCCGAGTGGTTAAGAAGTCAGCAGGCTTCACCCAAGGCATTAATGATTTAGGTGTGGGTTCGCTTCCCTGTCATAGGACATTAAATTTTGATGTTTTTCTTTCCATAAATAACTTATTTTATAATTTTGATTTTGTTTTAAAAATTATTCTATTTTTACAAGGGGAAATTAGCGCCTTTTTTCTCTCCAAAATTCTTAAAATTTCTCGTTTGACTAAAAAATGGTTAATTTTTTCGCTCATCCCTTCCGAAATTCTCAAAATTTTCGCCTGCGGCGATGTAAATAGAAATTGATTGGTCCATCCTTGATACCTAATATCGAGGGATTTGGTTGTGATATCGAGGGATTGAGTAGTGTAAGGTAGATATCAGGGATTGGATATCTGGGGATTTGCAGTGAAATTGGGGGATGTCGTTGAAGCAAGATTTATATTTATATCGGTGATTTGATATCTATGGATCTGGTAGGATTAAGGATAATTCGATGAAATTCTGGGATCAAAGGGGATATATAAGTGGTGGGATATCGGGCATATCATGGGATTTGGGTAGGTCTGTCGGTTTTTCGGTTCGGTTTTGGTTAACCGAAAGTTTCGATTCGGTTAGTAGTTTCGGTTAACAGAAGATTTGGTGAAACTGACAACCCTACTTAAAATACAAATTTTTTAAATTTGCTAGCAAATTTTTTTAAAGTTTCGGTTCCGGTTCCGGGCCGGAACTTCGAAAAGTTCCGGTTCCGGGAACCGGAACTCAGATTGGATTCGGTTCCGGTTCCAGACAAAATTTCGGTTCCGGTGAAACCCTAAAAAATACCCTGAAAATCCACGGTGCAAATTTTGTTCTAAATTTTTAAATGAAAATCAGTCAAAAATAATGTACTTAAAATACAAATTACACCAACTAAGATTGGTGTATCTAAATTTTTACGAAATTTCGTTCACTGCCATTGAAAAAATTTTGAAAAAATGGGGTGGACGCATACCTTTGCATCGAAGTTATATACATAATAAACGGTAATAAAAATATTTTATTATAATTTATTTACTGATTTTTAACTAACTTCTCAGCTCCTTTGTCAAAAGGCCGAAAACTTTTATCACATCTGAAATTTAAAATTTTTTAGAAATGTAACTTTATCTTAAATATAATCTTGAATTATTTACAAAGAAAGTAATAAAAGTTTCTTTCGAAATTTTAGTCAAGAAAATTCATCGCAAAAGCAACACAAAATGTTGCATAATGAATTTAAAATTTGTAGACTATTTACCTATATGTAAATTAAATTTTAACGTATTTCAAAGATAAAGGCTACATGGGAATGAGGCAGATGTCTAAGATTTGGTTATAAGGAATCTTATGAGGAACATTCGCACGCCAATTTAATTATGAGAATTTTGCAGCCATAAAAAACTCGTTAAATCAAGAGATTACAATGAATATAATTTCTACATACAATGGATATTTATGTTTTTCGTCCCCAACAATTCCTTCCTTTTTACAAGTATAATCACACGTATAGAATTCTTCTTTAGCACACCATAGTTGGCAACCCGGACAAGGATGTATATTTTGCTTTTGAGGTCGGCTATAATAATCTCTCACAAGTACGCCATATGAACATGCACTAAAAAAAATTACTCATAAATATAGATATTTGGGCTCCGATATAATTTTTTCATGCAAAAAGATATAGTACATAGGCAAATAGGATATGTTAAGATTAGGGTTGCCAAAATGGACCGACGCGGACCGATAGATCGAGGCGGGCTTAAGATTTATTTACTCTCTATTTTTTGGATTCGAGAATCCCGAAAATTCTCGTTGTAACCAAATTTTTCGAGGCATTTTTTCTTGCCAATCGAGTTACTTTCTGGCATAAATTTATCGAGTCGGGCCATACTAGTTACTTTCGGGCCACATTTTTACTTGTCGGGGCATACGTGTCTTTTTCGGGCCAATTATCTTTTCGGGCAGAATATCCTTGGATACTCAAAAGTTAAATCTTCAAATGTTCATCTATAATCATGATTTCTGAAATTTTTTTCCACCTTGGAAAACCTTTTTTTCCATCTTGGAAAATTATTTAAAACATTTTAAGCAAAATACGATAACTACTTTTAAATATAAATTCGAGTTTTTAAAAAATAAGAACCATACGTATAGCATGCATGATAAAATCTGTCACAATCTCCATAATTTTCATTGCTAGTACAATAAAAAATAAATTTGTCGGCGTCACGCGAGTAATGTCTTGTAAGAACACCCTCTGCGCCTGGATAACATTCTTTCCTGTATGAATGAAATTTTTATATTTTTGCAAAATTATTAATTTAACGAGGTCTATTTTTTGTTTTGTGGATAAGTGATACTCTCATTACACTCATTTAAGATAAAATTTCTTAAGAATAGGGTTGACGCTTTATATATCCGTAACACAAAAATGTTCGTGTTTTCTAAATTTTGGTACAAGTTCAAGTATCCGGAGTGTCCCAGGAAATGCCAACCTTAGCTGAGACTTATAATATTTTTTTAGTTTATGTAGTATATAAGATTACGAACAAGTCAATATGCATATTATATTTCCCCGACGGAACTCTTCCTGACTTTTCAACTCCAAGTGAATCATCTAATTCCTGTCCTATTTTGTCTCCATGTTTATAAAGCTTATCCAGTGTGTGAACATAGCAGCGTTTTGCTGCTCTACAAACTCTGTAATTATTATTTCAGTATTTTCTTTTAAAATATATATATAAAATTACAAATCAGCCCCCTCATCATATGGTTTGAAGTATTCATCGCAACTAGAAAAAATACGATTTATTAATTAGTGATAGGTATTTCGTACAATGTTTAAAAAATTAATTTATTAAACTAAAATTATTTTTAATAATTTCCAGGGATATATGTCATTCGACTCAGCTCGACGAGCTCAATGAAATGAGCTATAATTTTTATAAACGGATTTTAGAATGAGTATGGTCCACTTTTAAATATTCGGCACGTATCTCGGCCCAAGGTTATGACCGGGAGTAGTTTCTAAAACCTTTCAGTTCAGTCAACAAGATAAGTTTACGTAGTTTCTGATAAGAATAGACAAAAATTTTTACTTACATGGGAAAAAGCTTAAATTCATCTTTATTTACGTGACAAGGAAATTTGATTAGTTCTAGTTTCTTATAGTCCTTTAGATTATTGCACCACGATTCCTTAACAGGGCAAGGATAGGGTTTGAGTTTGGTCTCATCCAGGTATGCGCGTTTTAAGCTCCAACAGCTTCTAATTACCAAAATCATTAACAAATAAACAAACAATTCCTGCATCCTTTCTGTAAATTAAAGATTTATCGAAGAATAACTATTAGATTTCCAAAAAATTCATATAACACTCTAACATTCTATATTCCAACTTTACTATATATTTTTATACCATTTTTCTTTAACTCTTTTTTTTTGGCAAAATTTAGTCAATTAAGCCCAGAAAATCGCGCATTTTTTCCTACCTATTTTGCATTTTTTTGAATGTTAGACCTATTTTAGTAGTTTCTGTTTTTAACATTTTAGTGCCAAAAATCCTAGCTCTAATTATAAGTACTCGACCATTTTCTCTCAATGGTCCAAAATTTTTGGATATGAATATTCACAATAAAAAAATTTCTCCTTTTAGGTTATTGTTTCAAGATAAGCTTGGGTATTGGATTAAAAAGATGTGTTATATACATAACTTAAAGTCCATATCTATGGGAAATTGTATTTATTGTTATATTTATCAAATGTGGGAATTTGGAATTTTAGGTTGTTGGTCAGAATAATGGATCTGCCAGAAATCGAAAGAGTTAGAGATCAAAATTATCATCTGACGCAATTCAGAAATTTAGGGACACCTTATCTATGTCAGAAATTGACCACTAGAATATCGAATAATTAATAAAAAGTGATAAAAACCGACATAATCCGAAGGACGGAATAAAAATTGCAACTAATCTCAGTAGTTACCCCCCCCCCCCCCACAAGGTTGCACAACGTGCAACCTTATGGAGGAGGAAGTCGGCAAATCAAAGGAAATCAAAAGGTAAAGACACATTCTATTTTCCTAACCACCCTTTTCTTACCACCCCTTGGTTGCAGGGCAGTAGTTAATTATGCCCCATTCGCTCTCAAACCTTGAGCGATTTGGGCAGGTCGCTCTTCGACCCAAATCGCTCACCCCATTTATCACCTGTCACATCAAACCTGAGCCTTTAGGGGGTATTTTCTTTTCATCTCGCCGACAATCCCTTGGGTGTAAAGAGGTTTTAAGCCATTAGTTTGTTTTGTTACAACCCAAATCGCTCACTCCCTCATAACTAAAACCTAAGCCTATAGGTGGTATTTTTTTGATATTTGCCACAAACACCTTTCTTTGGGAAGTGTTTAAGGGTAATTAATCATGATTAATTAGGGTAATTAATCATTCTATTATTAATTTCCCTTTGACTGATACTTTGTGTGTGTAAAAATAAATTTAAAAAATTAAATAAAAATAAATTTAAAAAATTAAATAAAAATAATTTAAATTAAATGAAAATGATAAAAAATAAATTTTACAAAATTTTGCATAAAATATAAAATGATTTTAAAAAATGACCGGAAGTACAAATGTAGGGGGATTTATTTCAAAATGCCAAATTTAAAAATTGGCGGGCATTTCAAATTTTAAAAATTTTTCAAAAAATTTTAAAATGTCAAAAGATAATAAAAATAAATTATAAAATTTAAAAAATAATTAAATTAAAAATGAGGGAAATAATTTTGACAAAATTTTAGAAAAAAATTAAAATGATTTTAAAAAATGATAGGAAGTACAAATGTAAGGGGGCGGAGCTAATCATTTCGAAATACCAATAATTTTAAAATGTCACTTTCAAATTGTCAGGTGACAAAATGCCAACCTTCAAAATGTCAAACGACAAAATGCCAACTTTCAAAATGTCAAGCGACAAAATGCAAACTTTAAATATGTCAAGTGACAAAATGACACACTTCGGCATGTCCATTAGTGTCTAATCTTCCATTAATAAAAACTCAATTATTATTAGACTAATAAAATATCATTGTTAATCAAAACTTGAACACCATTAATTAATTTGAATTATTCTATTTTACATTTATCATAAAATTTCTATTCAAAATTTTATTCGTTAAATTTACGCAGATTAATTTCGTATTTTCACCAAATAAACTTAAATTTATTTAAACTAAACATGGTTCATATTCCCTTTGATCCGAGAACAATCGGATATGATGATCATCATACAACTATCAGTCAAATAGGAGGAGGGACTGATGAAAATTATTATTATTTTCGTGGACTCAATCCTTATCAGCGTGGATACGGAAGACAAATGGGTGGTGGAGTTGGAGATGTACTTAGAAATTTTTGGCGATTCCTTTTACCTTATGCAAAACGTGCGGGAACAGCTGTAGCAAAAGAAGCTTTGGATACAGGTGGAAGAATTTTAGAAAGTGTGGGAAATCCAGAATATGGTAAAGAAGATTCTAATCCAAATTTTAAACAAACAGTGATTAATGAAGGAAAACGTGGATTAGACAGATTACTTGAAAAGGGTGGAATGACAAAGCAGTTTGGAACAGGATTGCAAGCGAGGGATAGTATAAAAGGACTCAAAAGAAAACGTAAACCCCATTCATCATTTTCAAAAGAAAAAAGTCATCAAATCATTATTGGTAAACCGTCTCATAGCTCAAAAAAGAAACGTCAAAAAATAGACACATTCGGTCTTTATTAAATAAAAATGTCTACTCATCAAAAAATTGATCGCGATTCAGGCAATGCAATAACAAATGCTTTATCATTTTTCGAAACTCCTCATACAAATGTTAGTATTAGCAACTCATCATTTATTGAATTACTCACACTTAACCCTGTAAATATCACCCCTTTTCATTTCAAAATCCACGCAAGCACAAATTATGTTGACCTAGCAAAATGTTATGTTTTAACCGAGTTAAGAATTCGGAAAGAAGATGAACATGGACGTCTAACCAATTTGGAGGCTGCAGACAACAATGTTTCCTGTTGCCAACTTATTGGACACACAATTTGGAAAAATTGTCGTATTAGTATAAATGGAACCCAAATCTTTGAAGGAAATTCGCTTATGGCATATAAAAGTATTTTCGACTATGAGCTTACTTATCCACAAACAGTAAAAAATTCTTACTTATCTTCCGCAGGATATTACGATGATGGTGATTTGGGGCTTAATGGTGTTGGCTTTGAGAATAGAAGACTCTTATTTGCACCATCAGCTGATGGTACTCAAAAATCCGCTCAATTTATGGCAAAATTAGACGTAGACATTTGCAATCAACCTCGGTATCTAATTAATCAGTGTGAAGTAGATATTGAACTTTTGCCCAATGAGTCAAATTTCCTTATTGTTGCTCCAGGAGCAACTAATCATAAATATCATTTAGAAATACTTGCATGCAAATTATATATCAAGAAAATTGAGCTTATGGACAGCCTTGCTTTCGATATAGCAAAGAAATTAGAATTAAAACCAGCACGATATCCAATGAGAAAAACTTCGTTAAAATCATTATTCATAAGCGAGAACAGAACAGAATTTAATGCTAATCTATGGATGGATCAAGTACCAAGGAGAGTGGTACTTGGAATGGTTAAGAATGCCGATTTTGTCGGATCACAAAAGACACATCCTTTTAATTTTCAACATTTTAATTTAAGAGATATTTCCATAACTGCCGGGGGAGTTACTTATCCAACAGCACCTTATTCTCTTGATTTTCCAAATGGGAAGTATGTGCGAATTTATCATGATATGCAGGAGGCTATAGGATACGCAGGGACCTTAGAAAGTAATGGAATTTCAATGCAACGTTTTTCAAATGGTGGATTTTGTCTGTTAGTATTTAATCTTACTAATAGTCAGGAAGATAATGGACCGGAGATGTTTGATTTAATAAAAAATGGTACAACTAGCATAAGAATGACCTTCAATGAACCGGTTCCAAATGGTGGGATTGTGCTAGTAGCTATGGGTGAAATCGATTCACTTCTTATGTTAGATAGAAACAGAACTATTTCCACAGATATTTCAGTATAGATACTCGTAAATTTTTCCTTATTTTTTATTCTCCAATTTCACTTAAAAATGTTCCATATTACTATTAAAATTGAATTTAGCCTTGTTTGTATTATTTTATTTTTCTTTCTGTATAAATTATCACTACAATATTCTATGACTAATGAAAATAATAATCTTGAATATAGAGAAAAATTAAGAGAACGTATAGGCTATTACGCAAATACAATAACCCCTAAACCAATCGAACTTATCAATTCGTCTTCAAAAAATTTCCCAATAATTCCTGAAAGAGTTAAAAATACTACTAGACTAGGCTCTAATTTAAATCTTGAAACCATTATTAATATTTTGAATTTTTCATCAATGGAACATGTGAATAATGTACAATTTCCTTCACTTTGCAAGGAATTTCCATCTTCAGAAACATCAATCGCTCAAACTATTTACTGCGTTTTATTGATTATACTCTGGTTTTTATTGTTAGCTGTAGCTTTAATATATCAACTGAGAAAATTAATAAAGAATAAAAACGACAGCAAGGACCTTGAACTTGGAGAAGTACAAAGAGAGATATAAACATCTCCTTCCTTCCTTCACAGAAATGGACACTTTACAAATCGAGAAAATTTTAAGACACAATAGAATAACTAGAAAATATTTTATTGGATGCTTTGCAGCAGACAAAATCCCAAAAGAAATTCAAAGATATCCTTGTTCAATGGTCGTCAACCTAGAAAAGGCTTCTCAAAATGGATCACATTGGATTGCATTTTTCATAATAACCCCTGAGAAGATACTTATTTTTGATTCATTATTACTTCCAGAAATTCCTACTCTAATAAAAAAATTTATTTCCAAATTTCCAAACCGTGTAATGAATAATGTTCCCCTTCAAAACCCTCTTTTACCTACTTGTGGTCAACATTGTATCTCCTTCATTTATTTTATTTCTTGTGGATACACTTATAAAAAATTCCTATCCTTGTTATTAAATTATCAAAATCCAGACGAATTTGTTTTTACTTTTATTGTTAAAATGATAAAAAATATATAATAAAATTTTACAAGTTTTGAATTTTTTAAATTAAAATTTAATCATTCTGTTAAACATTAAAGTAATAATTACAGTTCCGTGATCAAATTTAACAAGGCTCCCATTCATCCATCTTAGTTCAATTTCAATCTCATTAATCTCTCTAGGCAACACTGGTATGAACATTGGCTGATCATACACTCTTTCAACAACTCCGCCAGACCTATTCTCGACAGCTACAATTCTAAGTAATGAACTGACAGAATTTCCCATAATTACAGTTCCCGTTAACCCCTTTGAATATACAGCAAAACTTGTGAATCCTCCTTTAAGATCAATTCCATATTTTCCAATTTGTCCGTTTACCAAAGGGCCCAAGGGAAAGCCGAGAACATAACATAATTGTGAAGATATTGTTATATTTCTAATCTCAGGATCATTGAAAATTACTCTAAAGCGATCAATGCTGTCCAAATATTCAAATTCAATGTCCGAATGTAAATCTTTTAAGTAAGATTCCTTTTCCTCAATCATTGTAACTGTTTTTTCTTTAATTAGAGCATCAGTACTTTGTTCATACTCTTTTTCATCAAATATCTCCTCTGTTGGAATAATTTCTTCTGAGGAATCCAAATCTAAAAATGGACTTTTTCTGTTTATTCCATCCCAATCTTCTTCCTCTTTTTCGAAACTTTCCTCCTCAGCTACTTCTTCCTCTCCAGAACTTTGCGAGTCAAGTGGTATAGGATCACCATGCTTATCTATTCTTCTTGCATGCTTCAATTTCTCCTTACTTTCTTTCAGAGCTTTATCTTTTATTTCATTTTTCTCTGATTCTCTGGCCTTGTCCTGCTCATATCCATGTCTGTCCTTGACAACTTCAAGCATTTCATCTGTAATTACGGGAGCAGGAATTGGTACTGGTTTGCCTTGATCATCTACTTTTAGGGCTTCTTCCAAATATTCTGGATGAACCTTCTCTTCAATTTTTTGCATCTCCTTAATTTCATTTTTAGTTGGTGGAATTGGCAGCTCAAAATTTTTCCATTTCTTGTAGGCAGCATGATGTATCGCTGTAAATCTATTTCTTCTGTATGAAGCCAATTTATTTAAATTGTCAATCTCCTTATTTAATTTATTCTTTTCTTCTGCATCTTGTTCTTGAGAATGTAAATCTCTTTTTTCTCGAATTTGTCTGTGTAATTCCTGCAGATCACCTAAATTTTTCTTCAAAGCTGCCCAATGATCTTCAGGGTGGTCGTCAAAAAATTTTTGGACAAATTCAGAGTGTGTATTTGAATTTTGCTGATGAAATTCATCTCTAGTAAGCTTCAAGTCTCTTTCAATTATTGCAGATTCCAGTACTTCCAAGTTTTTTCGCATACGTTTTATTGAATTAATAAACCTTTGAATTTCTTCACCAGAACGAACATTTTTATCACCCTCTTCTCTGCTTTCTTTAATTTTATCTTCTAGTTCAATGTATCTTACAATGATATTTATCTCCATCTTTATTACTTGTTCATGATAATCAGCAGGGTGTTGTTCAAAAAACTGATTTGCAATAAGTCGACCATCAAGCCTATCTCTCTTATTAGCCTCCTCTGTTAAAAGGCGAATTTCCTTCTTCTTACCTTCTGAAAGGGAATGAAGATGAACAAGTTCTTGCTGTAAAACTTCCTTCTGTATGTCATCCTCCTGATTAAGAACTTGTTTTGTTTTTTCCTCTATTTTAACTTTATGTTGCTCTAATTCTTGTTCATAATCGCGTATGGCTTCCCAATAATTGTGTGGATACGTATTAAAAAATTCCTTTATCCATAGTGGCACGGTATCTCTATCTGCCTCTCTCTTTCTTCGTTTCTTAACTGGATCTTCTATTAAATTAATTTCTGGCCCAATAATAATAATTTCATCATCTAAAGTATCAATTGATAAATCACGTCTTTTCCTAGGTTTCTCTTTATTGGATAATACAAGTTTTAAAAAGAAGCTGAGTCCATTGGGTGTTAACTGTGTTGTTTTAGGAATTCCAATTCTATGCGGTTTCTTTTGATTGTAATTAATTTGTATCCATTGTTTAACGTCGGTGCCAATGGTTGCAGCCCATGATTGGGGGTATTGGATACTGTAGAGCCCACATACCCAGTTCCCACCTTGAAATTCTATTGGCTTAGGGAGATGTACTCTGTATTTATTGGGCTTATTATCTGGATAATCACTAACATTACTAGGAAGAACAACAAAGAATGTATTAGCCATTATTTATTTCAATAATAATTATAAATTGAACAATAAAATGAAAATTGATTTAAAAAATGTAAAAATGATTTATGGGGAATGAAAAATTGGTCTTTTATACAAATTGATTTTCATCTATCCAATGGGGTTGAGGATAATCAAAAAATTTTACAAGATATTCTTTTCCTCCATCCTTTTTCTTTCTGCTTTTAATAATCTTCTCAATTCTGTAGCTAGTATTCTCATCTTTTCTTACTTTTGTCAGTTCCTCAGGGTAGAAATATCCTTTGAACAATTCACCATTATCGTCACGGACACGGTATCTATTGGGATTAGCTTTCTTTTTAACAAGATCTATTTGAAGAATTTCATCACTGTAATTTGGGAGATAGCCTTTTGAAAAAATATTTTTACTTCTGCTCATACGCACATGATCATTTTCCTTGAATCTTGGCTTTTTTATTGGTTTATTTTTACTAATATGGCCAAATACCATTTCTCTGATTTCCTTTGCATTGTTAAAGCTTACATCAACTGGCCTTAATCCTCCCAAAACCCTACACTTTGAATGATTTATTGCGTCTACAATCTTTGGTAATGCCTCTGTCCATTTTAATGTATGCTTCTCACTCATAAACCTATACAATCTCTGTTTAATGTTCCGAATACATCTTTCAGCTAGAGATGCTTTAACTGATGAAAAGGTTGCCGTGTATTTTTCAATATCTTTTTTCCTAAAAAGTCCATAATTTCTTTGCTGCAAAATTCTGTTCCTTTATCACTAAAAATTCGGTGGGGGTGCATCTCCATTCTTGACAAAATTTTTTCAAATGCATCAATCATATCATTTGATTTTTTAGTGCGAACAGCTTCAGCGAAAACTCTTTTACTTAAAACATCTATTGCAACAAGTGCATATTTCTTTCCATTATTTTGCCGCGATAACTTTTGAAAATCTGCCAAGTCGCACTGAACATCTGTCATATATCCAGACGGATATGTTATTGATCTTTTAAAGTGTACGCGTCTGGGACGGTGGATAGTATATGTTCTATGACCTTCTAAATATTGCTGAACATCCTTCTTTTTAATACTTGCATCTTTTTTCCTAGCCTCTACCCATAGCTGGTTTACACCAGCAAATCCTGCTGGATTCGCTGGATCATTGTAAAGTTTATCTAATATCATTTCCACTCTGCTGGAGGTCTCCATTTTGATTCAGCTATTTCTTTGGATTCAGATATTTTTCTTTTTTGTTTTGAATAAGTTCTTTTTGGTGTACAATGCTCCCTCGCCTTCTCTATCAACGGCCAAATTTTATTATCACTTTTTAATTTATTTTCTAGAACTGATGTTCCTGGTGGTGTCAATTCACCCCATCTCAATTTCCCACTTATTCCAGTTCGAAGAATGCACTCTATAGATTTTTGAGCATTGCTTCCCTGTATTTCTTTTCCTCCCTTCTTATTTAAAATCTTTCCATCTGTGCTCACGTCATATTTATCTAAATTTTCCTGTTTCATATTCTCAAAAATTTCTTTTGTTTTTTCCTTTATAGTCTTTTTTGGCTCATTCCTTCCATTGGAATCGGAAGATTCCTCCTCGGCCGTGTGCATACTAAGGTCATCTTCAGTATTTTCATCTATCTGGGGTAATTTTGATGCGGTAATATTTTGCTTAAAATCATTTTGGGGGCTTTTGGTTACTGTACGGTTTTCATTGGAGCTTGTTTGTAGTAGGGGAAGTAATTGTTTAATTTGCTCCAGGGCTGGATCTTGCATTTGCCTTATTGAAACATTCATTGGTCTCTCATTTTGTTCCTTCAACATGTGTAAATACCGTCTCAATTCCTGATTATAATTTATATTTTTTAATTCTGTGTCGGCATTTTGTCTTTTAATAGTTTCCAAATTTTCTCGACTAAAATCCAAGTTGATATTTCCAGTTTCTGGTGTAGGCTGAGTAAGTAATCCGCGATATATATCCTCAGGAATTAATATAAATTTATTTGCCATTTTATAAATTGTTTGTCAATGTTTTTGTTAATTCAATAATGATTGGTGTTAGGAGGGCAGGAAATAAACCAACTGGTAAACCGCTTCCTTGTTGTATTACTGTACGTCGGGCGCCTTTTTCTGTTTTTAATCTGCTCACACGACGAACAAAATCAGCGAATGGCAGAAGACGATATTTTTGCCTTTTATTTAGTTTAAATTGATCGCGTACTATATTATAACAAATTTCAGTGAGGGAAAGTAACTGGTCTGTTGAAGCTTTTTTTAAAAGTTTTCTTCTTTTAGTTAGTGAGCGTGTTTTTGCGAGTAGTTTAAGAAATTGTAAATTGTCTTTAACAATTTGACCAATATTCGTTGGCATGATTTAATTTGAAGAATTTTTGGGTAAAAATATAATATTATAATTTTCTTCTGATTCTTTGTCTTTAATAATATTTGTCCTTAGTCTAAGATTTGGATCTGATGAAGGGTGTAAATCAATAAAAAGATATGAATAATTACTGCTGCTTGTAGCTTGTTGATATGCGTCTAGAAAATAATTTAATCTTCCTGGAAATAATTGTACTCCTAAATTTCGGATGGCCAATGCACTATTTGGTGCGCGAGTTAATACAATATACATTGAATTTTGACGTGCGACTTTAAGTTTTTTCTCGAAAAGATTCTGGGTGATGAAAATTATGCCAAAATTAAGATGATGAGATTTCTTTGTGAAAAGTTCCGATAAATATTTTTCGTCAATTGAGTACATTAGGTCATCAAGAATGACTAGCGCAGGTTGTTCTTGCTTCTTAATAAGCTCCTCAGGGGGAACCCCGGAATAGACTGAGACTCCGGCTCGCTGTAGTTCGGGAACAAGAGAATTATATTCCCCATAGCAGTAAAGAATGGATTTTGGAATAGGTTCAATAAGTTGATGAGAATTAGAAATTAGTTTTCGGACAAATGTACTTTTACCAGTTGAACTTGGGCCACTAATAATACAACCAAATGGAAGTTTTAATTTTAAATCTTTATTTGAAAATATCAGATAGTTCATGATTGATAATGTATTGAAAATAAAAAATAAATAAAAATGATTAATGATTATGGGTTGTATTTGAATTATCTTTTTCTTCTAATATATTTTCTTTGTCATCTTTCTTTTCTTTTGCTTCTATCTCTACCTTTGTTTTCTTGTGTGAAAACTTTTCAAAAATTCCTTGATATTCATTTGCCCACCTCATTTTATAAAATCTTTTTCATTCCAGTTTGGTTCCTTGTGAATAATATTGAAATTCTTTCCTCTTGACCTTACACAAAAACACAATGTTGAGGAATTTCATATATATGATCAAACATTACAACCTTTTCTGATTTTAGGCGATTGCAATATAAGGCTACATCCTTCAGGCTAAACTTCCATTGACTAACTTTTCATCAATTGTATCTTCTAACTATTAATATTACAACAATTGTATCTTTTAATGTTTAACTTTACATCAGTTTTATCTTATAATCCTTAACTTTTTCATAACCTTTTCTTTTACCCCTAAAATTGACTTAAAAATTAGTAATGTAACAATTTTATCAACAAATTACAATAAAATTGAAAAATTATTTTTGTCCAAAATGTACAATTTTGAGGTTATTGGATATAATTCCTTTTTGTATTATCGGTCTAAATATTTTTCTCATCTTAGTTGAGTAAACTATACCATCCTTCACATTCCGCCGTATAAAATTATGATTTTCAATCATAATTTCTCCTCTATCCAATTCATACTCTTCCTCATCTTCGTTTCCCCCATTTGCATATTTAAGTACGCTTTCTTTGAAGGTGTCAAAGTGCAAAATTTTACAGACATCTGAAGTTAAAGTGATGCCACGTACTTTCAAAACACTACTTGTTTTGGCATTTCTGTTGTTTTCCATTCTTAGTGCATAAGCCTTACACGCCCCTCCAACATATTCTTTTATTTCAGATCCTGCATATTCTCTCGCTAAGTCTCCTAGATGAGGTCCTGTTTGAAGAGGACATTCCATGTCCTTTGGATGAGAAAATAGTATACTGTCGGTGTCCCCATAGAGAAGATTGCAGTCAAGTTTTCCAGCAACCTTTTGCATTGCTTTTAATAGTCTAATTCTTGCTGCCGACGTTGTCCATAAGGAAATCACAATATTTGAAGTGTCATGCTCAATTATAAATTCTTCTCTTGGCTTATAGGTCAATAAAACAATATCATCGGTTAGCTCATCAGCAGATTGTATCTGCGTCAAAGTACATTTGCAAAGGTCCGGTTCTTCCGCCGAAATAGCAGTCTCTAATATTTATTGGTCCTTTGTTGTGGTAATTTGCAAAGGCGTTCCTCATTTTCTGATTGCGACGCAGCATCTGATGAATTTCACATTCCCATATAATATCAACATTCTTTAAAAATTTTTTAATTATTTCTATCCTTTTCTCATCATCTTCACGTGTTTCACCCACAGTTTTTCCATTTGGTAAAATTTTTTCCAAATCATTTCCAAAACATTTTTGGCACGCGTGCCAAACACAACCATTTACTTCAATTGCCCTATCTTCTTCTTTTATATATCCATCAACTTTATACCTTCCATCTACTACATGTTCGCCGCCTTCCGAGTGTGCGCTTTGTATTTCCACTCTTTTTGTTTCTTCATACCATTGTAAATATTTTAGCGCAAGCTCACTTTGATTATCAATGTTTTCATATCCTTTTTCAGGAACTATTGCCAAATGTTCAGGCTGCAGATGATTGAGGCGAAAATGTTTCATGCATGCTGATGCGATTGTCATTGCATCTTTTAAAATATCAATTCCTCCGGTTGCTGCTCCAGGTTGTGTATTTTTCTTTTTACTGATTTCAAAAAATTTGTTTCTAAAGGCGATCAATGCTTCTGTAAGTATTTGTACATCGTTTGTGCAATATTCAGCCAAAGCTTCATTCAAACAAAATTGCTTATTTTTTTCTTCTTCATACCATTTATCAAATTCATTTTGCTTTTGAGGGGCATTCCTCCATATAAGTAATCAGATTTTGGAGGCAGTTGTTGTAGAGTTCTATCATAATTTTCGGAGACGTTTGCCAAATGCGGGAAAAATTGTTTTTCAGTTACTTTCAGTCCAAATGCACCAATTAGCTTCCCCAAGGCGACTGGACAAAGGTTATACGAGTCCCGGAATATAATCTCATTGCATTTATTGTTGCGGGGAATTTTCAATTCATAAAGTTTATTACCACGACGAATCATTGACGGGACAAGTCCTTTCAGATAAATTTCTTTGAACACCATAATCATATCATATCGTCCTCCATTATGTGAAAATGCCATTGTTGTATATTGCTGATTGAGTTCAAATAGAATCCATTCAATAAAGAATTTAAGCGGGTTTTCTGTGACAACTTGTTTATCAACTTTTGTTTGATTGAATGGACGCTGTGAAAATGTTATTGATCGGTTGTTTCCACAGATTGCGCAGCTGTTTCCATTTTGTCTCAGAGGTGAACGCCATAATTGTTCATTTTCCATACATTTTGTGCAGGTTACTGTAGCGGCAATGAAGTTTACTTTGTGGAGCCGTCTTTCTTCATTACCATTATTTATTTTTTCATTTTGTGTTGCTTCAAAATCGAAAGTTACCAGACGATAATCAGCTGATTTTTTGGCTTCCAAAGGTCGAATGAAACACCCTCTATCAAAACTGTGAAATTGTCGACAAATCTGACACCACTTCTGTCCACACACATGCTTCTTTTCAGCCTCCCTCTTGTAATTTTTCATTGACCATATAACACCGCATTTTTCACAAATTTTTGTTTGCCGACAATTGCTGCCTTTTTTATGATGCTCAAAGCAATCTTCATTCAAATATTTTTTCCCACATTCATCACATTTCTTGTAAAAGTCTCCTGTTGCCACACAAGGTCGTTCACTTCCAATACGTCCACATAATCTGCAGAGAGATTTACATTTCAAATCATGTTCCTTTGATTTCCTAAACTTCTTTTCACAGGTAAAGCAGTATTTGTGTTTCAATCCAAACATTCCTCCAACAAATCTTATTCCATCAAAATGGTTATTTTTGTGAAAAATTGAAATAGGCATGTTAAAATTATCGTTCCCATATTTGAATATTGGTTTCTCGCTGACACTTCCAAAAACAAATACTTTAAATTTATAGCCTGCGTCCTTGTATTTATCATTCCAAAAATCGACAACAACTGGTACATATTCCACAGCATCATATTCAGGGAGATCATGAGGGATTTTTGCTGATTTTAGGAGGTCGAAAACATCTTCCATTTGTCTATTGTCATTTTTTAAATATCTTGAAAAGTTCCATTTAGCACCCAATTCTTTAGCAAAATATTTTCTTGTTATTTCCAGCGCATAGAATAAACATAAATTGTTTGGGTTTGAAATTTTTATTAATCGATCAATATTTATATGTGTAATTATTTGAGAATTTTCTTGCGGTGCTCGTCCTTTAATTGATTGATTCTTTGACAATGATGAAATACCAAGTGTCTGGATTTTAACTGTGAATGGTTGGCCAAGAAGGGAACCTTTTTCTATCTTAGATTGAGAAACAAGCTGGAATCTATTAAGAATGTTGTCGATAGTATCATTTTCAATTTTTCTAATTGGGATCCATATATCGTTGTCTAATAATTGTGAAGATATTATAGCTCCTAATCGGTCAGGTTCAATAGAATGCTTTCTTGAGGCTTCCATGGTTTGATCCATACAATCGTGAATTATTTTTCTCAGTAGTTCCTCCGGATTCTCAGGTAGCTTTTCAATAATGAACTTGCCTGTTGTCCCCATTATTTTAAATTTTTGGTTAAATGATGTATCATAGTCTATTTTTCGATAATAATTTTGCAAATTTACCGCTCCTACCCCGGCTTGTGTGGTATTGAATAAGTGAGGAAGTAGATTCTTGATAAAGAATCTTGGGCGTTTATTTGGGGAAGGACAATTTTGTCCATTATTAAAAGTAGAGTTCGTCCGAGTCCGAACGAGTACGAGTATACTCGTGTCGTTCGCTCGGGTTTTTTGCTGTTTTACTCGGACTCGTTACTCGGGGTCTTAATACTCGGCGTTACCGGTACTCGGTAACTTAATACTCGGCAGACTCGGCGTAAACCGAGTATTTTTATTCCCCTATCTGCGGCGCGATAAGGAAGATTTTTGGCTTAAGAATCTTACAAATTTCCCAAAATTTTCGCCTGCGGCGCTGAAAACTAAGACTTATGTGTATATTGGAGTATCTGAATGGATTGGGTGGATTTTAGTGATAGTCGAATATTTCAAGGGAAGGATCTGCCTTCCGGAACATGGGTGTTCCTCTTGGCCTTCAGAAATTCTCAAAATTTAAGCCAGCTGAGCGAAAAGTGAGGGATAGAGCTACGGATCTCGTGATTAACTTTCGACGACTTACCTAATCCAATGATATCCCAATTAATCTCTCGAATTTCCCCGGAGCCAGCATTGATCATGGGGGGTGATTGCTCATTGATCATGAATTGATCAAACCAGCATTGATAATGAATTGATGATGGTTCCTATCATCATCAATTCCATGGGCGTATCATGGAATTTCGTCGGATTAAGAGGGATATAGGCGGATTAAGAAAATAAATGGGATTTGGATGATGATCCCCTGCATCACTGTCAACAAATGCCCGATACCCAGCACTGATAATGAGTAAAAGTATTGTTTTTGTTAAAATTATTTTAGAATACTGTTTTATAAAAATTACTCGTTTTAACCGTTTTACTCGTACTCGGGCTCGGGTCAAAAAATAAAACTCGGACTCGTTACTCGGGTTTTTCAAACTCGGCTTTACTCGGACTCGGGTTTTTCTCAAATACTCGGACTCGGACGAACTCTAATTAAAGTATCAGTCAAAGGGAAATTAATAATAGAATGATTAATTACCCTAATTAATCATGATTAATTACCCTTAAACACTTCCCAAAGAAAGGTGTTTGTGGCAAATATCAAAAAAATACCACCTATAGGCTTAGGTTTTAGTTATGAGGGAGTGAGCGATTTGGGTTGTAACAAAACAATAATGGGTAATTAATCATCTGAAGAATGATTAATGGGTTTAAAACTACTCTAATCCCATAGGTTTGTCGGAAAGTTCATAGGAATACCCCCTATAGGCTCAGGTTTGATGTGACAGGTGATAAATGGGGTGAGCGATTTGGGTATGTGGAGCGACCTGCCCAAATCGCTCAAGGTTTGAGAGCGAATGGGGCATAATTAACTACTAATCTCTAATAGGTCTAAGCTTACTAATTTATTATTTAAACTTTTTATACTTACACAAATTCCACTGCTAATTCTCCGTTAGGTTTATAAATTTCAAAATTGTAAAAAAATGATAAAATAATAAAATTAATATTGTTATTTCACCAAAACTATATTTATATATTTAATGCATGAATCACTTAGTTTAATCAAAATAATCTATAATTTTAATAAAAATATTTTATAGTGATGATTATTTAATGTTTGCCTATTAGCTGATCAGAAACATAGTTTTGCCCACCCTGTATATAACATAAAAGTAGTGAGAGATTTAATTCTGATCATCTGACCAAGAGAAATGTTTTAAACAAAAATTAAAAATAAATTCTACTTTTGTATTAATGATTCATTAAAATTAATATTTATTTTCTCTATCCGTTCAATGTAAAAATTAAAATTTAAAAAAATGAACGTTTATAGTGTCAATAAACACCTATTAAATCACATTTTTTATTTTATATTTTATTTATCCAAAATATATTTTTATTTAAAAAATTCCAATTTTTTTAAATTTTTAATTTATTTTTAGTTTGTTTTTGTGATGAATTTGCTTTTTATTTTATTTTTATTTATATTTTTGAATGAGGTTTTGTTGTCAAGTTCTGTTAATCTGGCCCAGAGAAAGCCCAAATGGAAAACCGTTTTTAGCAACAAAACATGCTCTACCGAAATATTCCCGTGCCCCGAAATTTTGAATTTGTTGAAGAAAGTAAATAAATGTAATGGGTAAGTTTGGGAATTTTGAATGAATTAAAATTGATCAAACGGGTAATTTGAAATTGAGTAATTATAAAATTGAGCTGGAAAAGTCGGAGGCGTAGGAAGTTAGAATTAGAAAAAAGTAGCAAATCTGAAATTTTAGAAAATCTTCGAAAATTTGAAGAGCTGCCTCAATTAGTATGAACACATTTAGTATTTGGCGCAGGACTGGATCCCGCGTGTTACTTCGATGGACCCCAAGCTCTTTATTGTTGCTGGGTTTATTATGCAAAATTGCGAGATTATACGCAATTCAGTTCCGCTGTTTCTAGAAAAATCCCTTAATGGATTCTCCAAACAGATTTGGCCGACACGTAAACAAAAAATTAAATTTATGTCTTAAAATAATAAATTATAATTTAAAATAGACTCATCATCTGTTACCCCTCCCTTCTCTCAAACGCTTATTTCTCAGATAATACAAAGTTAAACAACCGCTTTACTTTTAACGAAACAACCACAACAAGGATTTGCACCAAATGTATTGAAGGAAAACAATGCAAAGGAACGGATGGAGTTAAAACTGAGTGGAGTGGATTTCGAGTGTTACATAATATATAAAAAAAATGGGGGGGTCCATCTAAAAAAAATTTAGACTTTTTTATACGAAGTCGGATCAAATCCGGGTTTGTTTTATTTTATAGCTTAGTTAGTGGGTCATATAGGACTTTACTGCCAAGGCTTTTCAATTTAATATTAGCATACGTAATTTCGATTTATTTGTCCGCCCCGAAGGGGCCTAGAGGCCAGCCCCGGAATGCAAAGCATCGTAACTAAACCCTCCATGGGCGCGAAGCGCCCATTCGGCCGCGGAGCGGACGAAGTTTGGGCCGAAGGCCCTAACGGGCAAGGCTTAGGTTCCAACACCCATAGATTCAGCCACTCTACTGCCAAGGCTTATCCATTTTAAATAAAGCATACGTAACTATTGTAGATTACATAATATATAAAAAAAATGATACTAGAGGGTTGGGGATGATGTAGAATGATGTAGGGAGGGCTTTAAAGTGATTTCCATCAAAAGTGCACTTGAGTCTCAGATTTGTAAATTTTCAGTCTGAGATTTCGGGCACATGGTAAAAATTTTAGCACGTGGGAATGATTCTAGAAGGTTGGGGATGCTGAAGAATGATGTGGGGAGGGCTTTAAAGTGATTTCCATCAAAAGTGCATTTGAGTCTCAGATTTAAAAATTTTCAGTCTGAGATTTCGGGCACATGGGTACCGCGAAGCGGCCACGTGGGAATGATTTTGGAGTGCGGGGGATGCCGTAGGATAATGTTAGGAAGGGTTTTAAAGTGATTTTAAACAAAAGTAAACTTGAGTCTCAGATTTGAAATTTCTCAGCCTGGGACTCAAAATTTCCAAAATGGTCCAAATGGAGTGTATGATACCTCAATCGACGTGGGAGCCGCGAAGCGGCCACGTGGGTTTGTGGACGCACTTTACTGCCAAGGCTTTTCCATTTAATATAAACATACGTAACTCCAATAAATTTGTCCGCCCCGAAGGGGCCTAGAGGCCAGCCCCGGAACGCAAAGCATCGTAACTAAACCCACCATAGGCGCGAAGCGCCCATTCGGCCGCGGAGCGGACGAAGTTTGGGCCGAAGGCCCTAACGGGCAAGGCTTAGGTTCCAACGCCCATAGATTCAGCCACTCTACTGCCAAGGCTTATCCATTTTAGATAAAGCATACGTAACTAGTGTAGAAGTGGTAGTCCCACACCCATAACTAGGGCCGAAGGCCCTAGTTATGGGTGTGGGATTACATAATTTATAAAAAAATGGGGGGTCCACCTTTAAAAAATTTAGACTTTTTTATACGAAGTCGGATCGAATCCGGGTTTGTTTTATTTTGTAGCTTAGTTAGTGGGTCATATAGGAAAACTATAGAGATTTCCCAAATCCGGTCGAAACTGGTCGAAAAGACGAAATTGGCAAAATGTGTCATTTTTCGCATTTCGAGTTTCGACCTGAAGGAGGGGTTGTAGCGGTTTGGTGTCAACTAATAAGTTGGAGGTCTTTGGGAGTGGACATGAATGAAAAAAAATTTTTTTCGATTTGGTCGAAAATAAGGGTCGAAACGGGGGGTCGAAATTTTTTCGGGAAAAATACGAAATCAAGATGAGACTTCTGGGAAGTCGTAGAGGTCTGGAAGTGGTGCCAATCGATAGAGCACATATGAGTTACAAGCACCAAAAAATCTTAGTTTTTTGAAATTCGGCCCGGAAGAAATCGAAAAGTCGAAAAGAAAAAAGTCGAAAAATCGTTTTTTCGATATATCTCGAAAACGAAGGGAGATAGCGGGAAACTTTTGCTTGTAGGGCGGTGACCCGTCGGCTGTAGATATCGAATAAAAAAAACCCGGCCCGAAAATACCGACTTAAAGGTACGATATGTCGGTAAGACTGAAACCCCCCTATAAAATTTTAAAAACCGGTTTTTTCGACATATCTCCCGAACGAGAAGAGATAGCGAAAAACTTCTGCTGGTAGGGCACTGCCCCGTCGGGTGAAGATATCGATAGAAAAAAACCCGGCCCCGAAATACCGACTTGAAGGTACGATATGCCGGTAAGACTGAAACGTCCCGTCCCATACTCAAATAGACATTTTTGAGTCCAGGAAAAAACGGCTGGGAATTGGGGGATAAGCTCTGGGGGTTATAGGTAATCGACCACGGGGAATTTAATAAAAATATTTTCAAAGGGGTCACTTGAGTCTGAGGGTGTCAAATTGAGTCTGGGACGTGGGGAATGATTTTTCAGGGTGGGGGAAGTTATAGTATGATGTTGGGAAGGGTTTTAAAGCGTTTTCCAACAAAAGTACATTTGAGTCTCAGATTTCAAAATTTTCAGTCTGGGACTCAAACTTTTCAAAATGGTCTAAATCGGTCGAATGATACCTCAATCGACGTGGAATTGTGTGAGGAGCACGAATAATATATTTTTGATGGGGTCACTTGAGTCCCAGAAAAAATTTTAGCGGAGTAAAAATTTTCGGTACTGGGGTACCGCGAAGCGGCCACGTGGGAATGATTTTGGAGTGTGGGGATGCCGTAGGATAATGTTATGAAGGGTTTTAAAGTGATTTCCATCAAAAGTTCACTTGAGTTTCAGATTTAAAATTTTTCAGTCTGAGTCTCAAAATTCCCAAAACGGTCTAAATGGATAGTATTATACCTCAATCGACGTGGGAGCCGCGAAGCGGCCACGTGGGTTTGTGAACGGATTTTACCGCCAAGGTTTTCCATTTAATATAAAGCATACGTTACTCCGATATATTTGTCCGCCCCGAAGGGGCCTAGAGTACAGCCCCGGAACGCAAAGCACTGTAATTAAACCCTCACAACTGCTTCGCGCCTCCATGGGCGCGAAGCGCCCATTCAGCCGCGGAGCGGACGAAGTTTGGGCCGAAGGCCCAAACGGGCAAGGCTTAGGTTCCAACGCCCATAGATTCAGCCATTCTACTGCCAAGGCTTATCCATTTTAGATAAAGCATACGTAACTTTGTAGAAGTGGTAGTCCCACACCCATAACTAGGGCCGAAGGCCCTAGTTATGGGTGTTATATATATATAAAAACATCGGGGGGTGGGGTTCATCTTTCTGGGCGGAAAATTTTTTTATGGGATGCAGGTGGGGTAAACGTGTTTTGGTGGTATATTTGTGATCGCTAGGGGCAGGCTTGGGCAATATAAAAAGTTCGAAAAATTTCGTTTAAGGGGTCGAAAAGTCGAAAAGAAAAACACCACGTTTTGCCAATTTCGACATAACTCGAAAAGTCGAACCCGGAGCAAAAAGGTTCCGCTTGATGGTGTTTAAGTATTAGCCGGCCCTATCCGATGAAAAAAAAAATTTCTCAAAAATGTCGACTTTAGGGGTAGTTATGCCCCGGACAAGTTTTCCACTGTGACGAAACGTCCCTAAAATTTCGAATTTCTAACTTTTTTTGGATGGTCAGATTGGCCGGATTCCGAGGACTTACGGGTTATCGGCCATGGCGAATTTTTTAAAAAAAATTTTAAGTCGGTCACTTGAGTCTAAGTGGGTCAACTTGAGTCTGGGGTATAAAACCGATAGGGGTCCAAAAAAAAGAATCAAGTTTGAGCCCGTGGGAAGTCGTAGAGGGCTGGGAGTGGTCTCAATCGATAGGGCATCTATGAGTTACAGTTGTGAAAAAATACGATTTTTTTCGATTTCGGCCCGGAAGGGGTCGAAAATCGAGTTCGAAAATCACCACATTTTGCCAATTTCGACATAAGTCGAAAAGTCGAACCCGGGGGAAAAAGGTTCTGCTTAATGGAACCTAAGTTAGGCCCGACCCGACCTATTAAAACTTGAGTTGACCGAATTAGGTCGACTTTAGGGGTAGTTATGGCCCGTACAAAATTCCATTTTTTTCCCCGTTCGACGAAATGAGAGTTTTGGTTTTTTCGACTTTTCGAAAAAAGTCGAATCCGTGCCAAACAGGAAGTTCGCCTGTTGTTCAAGTTGGGCTAGGCCGGATCTGATGGCCGAAAAAATTTTCGGATTCGGTCGACTTTCAGGGTAGTTAGGGTCGGTACAAAATTTCGACTTTTTTCAAAATGGTCAGATTTTCTCCGGGTCTTTTTCATTAAATAGAGCGTGCTGAATAGGCCTAGAATCAGTTTTGTCCGAAATCCGGCGCACCCTGCAAAGGGTCGAAATTTCAAGTCGAAATTTTCGACCTGATTTTTCGACATGAGGTTTGGGGTAGAAAAAAAATTCTGGAAGCGTAGTACGCTGGTTTATTCCATTTCCCGTCGAATAAAAAAAAGTTTAGACCTCTATGTCGAAATGTCGAAAAACGTATAAAGTCTGAAATTTCGACTTTTTTCAAAATGGTCAGATTTTCTCCGGATCTTTTTCATTAAATAGAGCGTCCTGAATAGGCCTAGAATCAGTTTTGAGCGCAGTCCGGCGCACCCTGCAAAGGGTCGAAATTTCAAGTCGAACTTTTCGACCAAATTTTTCGACCATAGGTTAGGGGTAGAAAAAAATTTCTGGAAGCGTAGTACCCCGAGATAGACCTTTATCTATCGTTTAAAAAAAATTCCAGGTCGCTACGACCAAAAGAAAAAAATCGTATAAAGAAGAGGTGGTCTCGGGTCGAAAACGACAAAATGCCACAAAGGGTATAACTTAATGAAAAGTCGAAAAATTTCGACTTTTATAGCGGCATATTAAAGAGCACTAAAATACGCATCGAATGAGGTATAATATGCGTAGGGTCACCGGACTTCGAAAAAAGTTATTTCCCGAAAACTGATTTCGAGGGTCGAAAAATTTCGAGTTTTTCGACTTGAACCAAGGTTTTCCATTTAATATAAAGCATACGTTACTCCGATATATTTGTCCGCCCCGAAGGGGCCTAGAGTACAGCCCCGGAACGCAAAGCACTGTAATTAAACCCTCACAACTGCTTCGCGCCTCCATGGGCGCGAAGCGCCCATTCGGCCGCGGAGCGGACGAAGTTTGGGCCGAAGGCCCAAACGGGCAAGGCTTAGGTTCCAACGCCCATAGATTCAGCCATTCTACTGCCAAGGCTTATCCATTTTAGATAAAGCATACGTAACTTTGTAGAAGTGGTAGTCCCACACCCATAACTAGGGCCGAAGGCCCTAGTTATGGGTGTTATATATATATAAAAACATCGGGGGGGGGGGGGGGGGGGGTTCATCTTTCTGGGCGGAAAATTTTTTTATGGGATGCAGGTGGGGTAAACGTGTTTTGGTGGTATATTTGTGATCGCTAGGGGCAGGCTTGGGCAATATAAAAAGTTCGAAAAATTTCGTTTAAGGGGTCGAAAAGTCGAAAAGAAAAACACCACGTTTTGCCAATTTCGACATAACTCGAAAAGTCGAACCCGGAGCAAAAAGGTTCCGCTTGATGGTGTTTAAGTATTAGCCGGCCCTATCCGATGAAAAAAAAAATTTCTCAAAAATGTCGACTTTAGGGGTAGTTATGCCCCGGACAAGTTTTCCACTGTGACGAAACGTCCCTAAAATTTCGAATTTCTAACTTTTTTTGGATGGTCAGATTGGCCGGATTCCGAGGACTTACGGGTTATCGGCCATGGCGAATTTTTTAAAAAAAATTTTAAGTCGGTCACTTGAGTCTAAGTGGGTCAACTTGAGTCTGGGGTATAAAACCGATAGGGGTCCAAAAAAAGAATCAAGTTTGAGCCCGTGGGAAGTCGTAGAGGGCTGGGAGTGGTCTCAATCGATAGGGCATCTATGAGTTACAGTTGTGAAAAAATACGATTTTTTTCGATTTCGGCCCGGAAGGGGTCGAAAATCGAGTTCGAAAATCACCACATTTTGCCAATTTCGACATAAGTCGAAAAGTCGAACCCGGGGGAAAAAGGTTCTGCTTAATGGAACCTAAGTTAGGCCCGACCCGACCTATTAAAACTTGAGTTGACCGAATTAGGTCGACTTTAGGGGTAGTTATGGCCCGTACAAAATTCCATTTTTTTCCCCGTTCGACGAAATGAGAGTTTTGGTTTTTTCGACTTTTCGAAAAAAGTCGAATCCGTGCCAAACAGGAAGTTCGCCTGTTGTTCAAGTTGGGCTAGGCCGGATCTGATGGCCGAAAAAATTTTCGGATTCGGTCGACTTTCAGGGTAGTTAGGGTCGGTACAAAATTTCGACTTTTTTCAAAATGGTCAGATTTTCTCCGGGTCTTTTTCATTAAATAGAGCGTGCTGAATAGGCCTAGAATCAGTTTTGTCCGAAATCCGGCGCACCCTGCAAAGGGTCGAAATTTCAAGTCGAAATTTTCGACCTGATTTTTCGACATGAGGTTTGGGGTAGAAAAAAAATTCTGGAAGCGTAGTACGCTGGTTTATTCCATTTCCCGTCGAATAAAAAAAAGTTTAGACCTCTATGTCGAAATGTCGAAAAACGTATAAAGTCTGAAATTTCGACTTTTTTCAAAATGGTCAGATTTTCTCCGGATCTTTTTCATTAAATAGAGCGTCCTGAATAGGCCTAGAATCAGTTTTGAGCGCAGTCCGGCGCACCCTGCAAAGGGTCGAAATTTCAAGTCGAAATTTTCGACCTGATTTTTCGACATGAGGTTTGGGGTAGAAAAAAATTTCTGGAAGCGTAGTACCCCGAGATAGACCTTTATCTATCGTTTAAAAAAAATTCCAGGTCGCTACGACCAAAAGAAAAAAATCGTATAAAGAAGAGGTGGTCTCGGGTCGAAAACGACAAAATGCCACAAAGGGTATAACTTAATGAAAAGTCGAAAAATTTCGACTTTTATAGCGGCATATTAAAGAGCACTAAAATACGCATCGAATGAGGTATAATATGCGTAGGGTCACCGGACTTCGAAAAAAGTTATTTCCCGAAAACTGATTTCGAGGGTCGAAAAATTTCGAGTTTTTCGACTTGAAAATTAAGAAGTCGGATTTGAGGGAATAGGTATACAGGTATTCTTATAGAGCTTGCCGAGCTCCGTGGAAAAAACTATCATGCATTCCTGGGAAAATTCTGAGGACCGAGAAAAGGTCAACAGAAAAGACAAAAATTCCGTTTCCTCGACCAAAAAACGGCTAAGTCCGGAAACTGTATCCGACAGCAATACTACACAGAGGGTGATATATGCTGAGCTTGAATTGAATCGATAGGCCTATGAGACTTGAATTTGACAAAAAATTTTCAGAAGGGTCACTTGAGTCTCAAAAAAAATTTTTGCCAAAATAAGTTGTAGGCATGTGAAGTACCGCGGAGCGGGCCTGAGGGTGCTTGGAGTGCAATTTTATCAAATTTTTATAGTCGGACACTTGAGTCTGATAAATTTAAAGTTACGCAATTTAAATTTTTGCACCCCGCGAAGCGGCTAGAGGCAGCCCCGGAAGGCAAAGCGTCGTAACTAAACCCTACAACCGCTTCGCGCCTCCATGGGCGCGCAGCGCCCATGCGGCCGCGAAGCGGACGAAGTTTGGGCCGAAGGCCCAAACGGGCAAGGCTTAGGTTCCAACGCCCATAGGGACATTTTTGCTGCCGCCAAGGCTTATCCATTTTAGATAAAGCATACGTAACTCTTATAGAGCTGAGGAAAAACTACATAACTAGCCCGCTTCGCGGGCTAGTTATGTTTTACATAATATATAAAAAAAATGGGGGGGTCCACATTCAAAAACTGCCAACTGTTTTTCGGGAAGTCGGATCAAATCCGGGTTTCTTTTATTTTGTAGCTTATTTAGATGGGCATTCAGGAAAATTATAGCGAAATCCCGATTCCGGTCGAAACCGGTCGAAAAGTCGAAATTGGCGAAACGTGTCATTTTTCGTATTCGAGTTTCGACCTGAAGGAGGGGTTGTAGGGCTTAGGTGTCAACTAATAAGTTGGAGGTCTTTGGGAGACAACATTATTGTAAAAAAATTTTTTTCGATTTGGTCGAACATAAGGGTCGAAATGCGAGGTCGAAATTTTTTCGGGGAAAATACGAAATCAAGATGAGACTTCTGGGAAGTCGTAGAGGTCTGGAAATGGTCTCAATCGATAGAGCACATATGAGTTACAAGCACCAAAAAATCTTAGTTTTTTGAAATTCGGCCCGGAAGGGGTCGAAAAGTCGAAAAGAAAAAAGTCGAAAAATCGTTTTTTCGACATATCTCGAGAACGAAGGGAGATAGCGGGAAACTTCTGCTTGTAGGGCGGTGACTCGTCGGCTGTAGATATCGAATAAAAAAAACCCGGCCCGAAAATATCGACTTAAAGGTACGATATGTCGGTAAAACTGAAACCCCCCATAAAAATTTTAAAAACCGGTTTTTTCGAAATATCTCCCGAACGGGTGGAGATAGCGAAAAACTTCTGCTGGTAGGGCACTGACCCGTCGGGTGAAGATATCGATAGAAAAAAACCCGGCCCCGAAATACCGACTTAAAGGTACGATATGCCGGTAAGACTGAAACGTCCCGTCCCATACTCAAATAGACATTTTTGAGTCCAGGAGAAAACGGCTGGGAATTGGGGGATAAGCTCGTGGGGTTATAGGTAATCGACCTCGGGGAATTTAATAAAAATATTTTCGAAGGGGTCACTTGAGTCTGAGGGTGTCAAATTGAGTCTGGGACATGGGGAATGATTTTGAAGGGTGGGGGAAGGCATAGGATGATGTAGGGAAGGGTTTTAGAGCGTTTTCCAACAAAAGTACACTTGAGTCTCAGATTTGAAAATTTTCAGTCTGGGACTCAAATTTTCAAAATGGTCGAAATGGGTCGAATAATACCTCAATCAACGTGGAATCGAGTGGGGAGCACGAAAATATGAAAGTTTGGGTCTGAGATCAAGTCCTGGGGAGATATGAGTCCTTGAGTCAGTGCGACTTGAGCCGACTTTTTTTAAAAGGTCGTTTCATGTCTCTTCGATAGCTCATTCGAAAGAGCGTTCCCTGGCGGTCAGAAAAAGGTATAATATGTTGGGTGTACACTTGAGTCTCAAAAAGTTATAGCCAAAGTTCGCAAATGTCGCAAAACTTTATGAGACTCTAACGTCCCGGGAAAATTTTTTTAAATTTTTCTGACGCCGGATTCGTACTCAGCAGGTGTCAGAGCACCATATAGGCCATTTTTTGGGTCAAAATTCGAAAATTTTGTCCCACCCCCTATATTCCAAAGGGACCTTTTTGGAAAAACCCTTTTGGAAAAAATTCGGGATTTTTTGGGGGACCTTAACTTTTTTTGGGTTTATCGGATTTGGATGGGGTTTCTTTTATAAAATCAAGTAAAAAATTAGGTATTTTTTGAGTGAAGAAAATTTCGAAAAAATTCGAAATTGGGGGTGTAGGGGTCGAATTTCGAAAACCCGAAAATTTTTCGGTTTTTCGAAAAAATTTCGAGATTTTTGCCGGCGGTTCGCGCCGAAAGTATTTTTCCTGGATAGAGCAGATTTTTCTGCATATTATAAAGTTTTAAAATTATTAAAAAAGGTCATCTTTGGGAAGGTTATGAATTTTTAAAAATTTGGGTGAATTTTTCGGCCGAAATTTTCGACCAAAAATTTATTTTTCTCAAAATGGATATAAATAGGGCAAATGATACATCAATCGAAAGCTCTCATCGAGCTGAGCTTAAAAATATTTTTTTCAAAATTTTCTGACCATTTTGGCAAAAGTTAGAGAGAGTCGAAATTTTGAGTCTGTGGGGTAATTTGGCCGGTGGGGTACCAAAGGAGGGGTAATAAATTAAAAAAGACTTACGTTATATTGTAGAGCGGCTGTCCCCCTCTCCCATTCTCCTCCCCTATTTCCAAAGCTGCCAAAAGGAAAGTATCCGTCTAAACGCTGCGTTTGGGGGCCGAAGGCCCCCCAAACGCCCCGTAACAACCCACCACAGCTGATAAAAGGAAAGTATCCGTCTAAACGCTGCGTTTGGGGGGCCGAAGGCCCTCCCCGGCAAAGTATAGTATCTTAACGCCGCGTTTGGGGGGCCGAAGGCCCCCCGGCATAGTATCCTTCTTAGCCCCTTTGGGGGGCCGAAGGCCCCCCCCCCCCAACGGCCACCCAACTTTTTTTAGAGGGTCGTTTCAGGTCTCTTCGATAGCTCTTCGATAGCTCATTCGATAGCTCATTCGAAAGAGCGCCCCCTGGGGCTCCGAAAAAGGTATACTTTGTTGGGGGTCCACTTGAGTCTCAAAAAGTTATGGGCAAGTTTAATATATAGCATACGTAATTTCGATTTATTTGTCCGCCCCGAAGGGGCCTAGAGGCCAGCCCCGGAACGCAAAGCATCGTATCTAAACCCACCATGGGCGCGAAGCGCCCATTCGGCCGCGGAGCGGACGAAGTTTGAGCCGAAGGCCCTAACGGGCAAGGCTTAGGTTCCAACGCCCATAGATTCAGCCACACTACTGCCAAGGCTTATCCATTTTAGATAAAGCATACGTAACTCTTATAGAAGTGGTAGTCCCACACCCATAACTAGGGCCGAAGGCCCTAGTTATGGGTGTGGGTTTTATGATAAAAAAGATAATAGTCTTGAAGTAAATTTGGATATTTTTGGAAAAAGGTATGTGAAAAATACATTCTTTTTAGATACCCTAAATTAGGTATTTCTCAATTTAAGATGGGATTTATAAAGCTTCGCTGTCACTGATGCTTGTAGTATCATTTTAAGATTTTTAAACCAATGACGCTTCAATCCAAAAGGCTTTTTTTAATTTTGATAGCTGAGGAAAAGGAGTCAATTAAATAAAATAATAATAAAATGGAAAAAATTAGAAGTTTGTCTGTATTCGAAAAAATTGTATTCGAACAAAATTTTAATTTTTTCCATTTTATTATTATTTTATTTAATTGACTCCTTTTCCTCAGCTATCAAAATTAAAAAAAGCCTTTTGGATTGAAGCGTCATTGGTCAGTACGAGAAGTCTCTAAACCCTTTGGCTCAATTTAAATATTGTGCGAATTCTATGGAATTAATTAGTAGGTAGTTAAATTTACACTTGACTTCTCTGAGTATAGGTTGATATCTGATATCTCTAATCCTTTGTTTTAGTCCAATTAGTAATTTAATTGAAAATAAATAATTAAAGAGTAATTAAGTATACTATCTAAGCGACTGGGTGTCAGTCTCATGAATTTGTGAATACCCCCGATAAAGCAAATAGTGCATCTGGGTGTCTACAGCTAAGGAAGATATAAATCTATTATCTACAATCTAAGGACAAATTTGAAATGTCTCTAATTTTTCTAAACACTAATCCAGTTCTTCAAATGTTTCTTGTACAGATTGTTTAAGTTTCTGGTAAAGGAGAACCATCTGAAGGTCAAACCTTTTTAACTTGTGAATAAATTTTTATTTTTTAAAAATTACAAACCAATAAAGAAGTCTGCTCTACAACGCCTACATCTTTGTATTTTCTGGTCTGTTGTTGCTTCTGGTTGAGGAATTAATGAAATTACAATAGGATTATCAGAAACAATATATATAAAGATAATAAATTTTATAAAATTAATTTAGATTTACCTGAGCAAAAAAAGTGACATTAAAATCAAATAAGTAATTATGCATTAAATATTTTTAATTAAATATTTATTTAAATTAAATAAAAAAACATTCTAAATTTTTATCAATAATAAAAATATAATACAATAATAATTTTAGTAATGTATTGTATTTTAAGATGTAAGTCCATAATAATCAAGCTCACCTAACACCTTGAATTTTTGAATCAATTTACCAAGAAAGAGTCAAATTTTGATGTGTGTGCTAATAATAGGTTAACTTCACATTGAGGTGTAGATAGGGCTAATAACCAGTTATGAAAAAAGTACGGAGGAGCATATATAAACCCAAATATCTTGTAACAAAAGTTTCATTCTTCATTTTATTAAATTCTTTCTGCAAAAATGGTCCGCGTAATCGATGAAATCGCGCGCCTCCTTGAATGTTCAGTTCTCAGTCTAAGCGTGCATCTAGTAAATCCTCAGACTCGTATTAAAGTTATGAAAGAATTTTTGGATCGTAAAGTTCAAACAACCTATCTGAACAAAGATTATCAGAGGAAAACTTTTTTATTTGGAGGGTTGACAAGAAAAGGCGCAAACAGAATTCGCGCGTATGGACGTCTTAGGAGTCATTATAATGTTACTATATCACAACATTTTTACACAAGACATCGTATTCGTCTGCGCAACCCTTATTTAAATTGTGTTATTGATCGCAGACCTTTTGAGAAGGATCGTTTTTATCCTTTGGAAGTATTGGAGTTCGTTGATGAAGAACACATGGATAAAATAAATCATTTAGCAGTAGAGATGGGACGTTTAACAATACAAGAAGATAAATCACAATCTGAATCAATTTCATCATTTGGAAGTCCAACAATATTTATGAACAAGGAAGATGATAATGAAATTTATAGAGGAGACCTAAGTCAGGACAAATGGTAAAGATATCTATGCCCCCTATATGTATATGCACCCCCTTGTATGTACCCCTATATACATTGAAAAATGATAAAAATTTAATATTTTCCTTAATTCCGCAATTTTACCCCTAAAATTGTAATTTTCTTTTCCTTAATTCCGCACTTTACACTTAATTATGTAAATATATTTTTAAAAAATGTAAAAATTTTTCCTTAATTATGCAATTTTACCCCTAAAATTGTAAAGATATTTCTCTTAATTCTGTAATTTATTTTATCTTAATTTTCCTTAATTCTGTATTTTTTAAATAATAAAAAGCATATTATAAAATTTTTATCGCGAATAAAAATTAAATACAAAAATGATTAAATAATGAATAAAAATAGAAAAAATAGTGAATAAAAAAAGGGAAGGAGAATGGCTTCGCCATTCGACAGACATCACCAAACTCAACCAGGGACTTGAGAATTTACTCAAGTCCGCTACCACCGATTTTCAATGCGAGGATTACCTCACAATATGTGAATAACACATTTGATATTCATCGACAAGTCAATGAGAGGTGTGACTCGCAACATTACGATGGTTGGTATAGAATTTGGGTGCCCATACCCCTGGCTACTTTCCATCTCCAAGTTAATTTGGGAAAAATTACAAATTAATAAATCCAAAGTCCAATACAGAAAAATCGGAAGGGCGGACTACTCCCTTTCCGACGTAGGGCTTATAAATTTTCTTAAGAGGTAGAGTGGTAACTGATCCATCTTTAACAGATGGACGTAAAAAATTGGGATAAGAAACAATAATGGGGTCATAATCACCTTCAGCAAAGTTGAAAACTTTTTCTTTAAATGTCTCATACCGCATTCCTTGGTTGTTTATAGCATCCCAATTCAGAGTCATTCCACGCACCTTGAGCACGTAGACAGGTTCACAGCCAGGCTCATCCTTCTTTTCCATCTTCAGTCCATACTGTTTTGCGCCACCAGAGCAGAATTCCAAAATGTTGAAGTCAGGGTACTCATCTGTGAATTCACCCAGATGAGGACCTAATTGGAGAGGGCATTTGTCAATCGGGTGTGAAAAGATTAAGGAGTCGGTGTCGGTGTAGAGTAATGAGCAACCAGGAGTTCTCACAACCTGTTGCATGGCGTGGAGCAAGTGGATCCTCGCTGCTGATGTGGTCTACAATGAGATGATGACGTTAGACGAGTCATGTTCTTCCACAAATTCTTTCTTTTTGGTGTAGGAGATTAAAAGTAGGTCGTCGGTTAATTCTTCAAAAAAGTTGATGATAATTGAAGGGTCGTTTGAATATTTGGTGTATACAGCAGGGTCGTCCGTAACCACACATTGAGACAATCCAAAGTTTCGGAGAGAGAAGCGACCCCATAAGTTGTTTAAGCATAATTTGGCTTGCGTCCTCTTTCCTTTATTGACCTTCATTTTCTCTCTGTCAATGATGATCCCAAACTTTTCTTTACACTCTTTGATGAAGTCCTCTTCCTTATGTTGGTCTCCTTTGATGTCGTTGTCAAAGCCGCTTGCGTGAATTTTTTGTGCCATAAATTCACGGATGTAAGGACGAAAGAGATTGTCGTCGAAGTTCTTAAATTCCAAGACTCTGAAGACTTTGGTGACCACATATCCTTCCTTCAATGCCTCATTCAACTCAATTGATGTACATGTTGAGACCCATCCACGTTGTTGGTCTGTGTGTTTGCAGCTATAGTTCTCATTCACGTCTCCATTTGGGTGTTCCTTTGCACAAGTGGAGCAAAGGGGAAAGAGTAGTCGCTCATCGTCGTCTCCAATTTTCATAGGCAGGACTGGTATGTCGATGTTGCGTGGCGGTATTACAAAAACTTTTAGAAGAGCCAATTCAAAAGTGTTGTCAGAGGGTTGAGTCCAGTTGACGTCGTTGTTCAGAATATGCACATCAGGGTGACCAATTGGGTAGCGTGTTGACACATTGATGAACGGATACAAGGAGGTCACATCATAGTAGGAAATTTTTTGCCCCTCCCCCGTTTTTTGGAAAAGTTTGAGTGGTCCGGTTCTCCCCCCAAAGAAGGCCGATCGAATATCGATCGGTCCATTGTCCAAGTAATTCTTAAACTTTAATCTCATTACCCTGTCCCTTGAAAGCATCCCCCTTATTTCACACTCCCAATAGACTTCCACATTTACACCAAAGCTTTCAATAAAATCCAAACGCCTTTCATCCCTTTCCCTTTGAATCCCCGCTGTAACCCCATTGGGAAGTCTTATTTCATCATCAGGAAAACATTTCTTACACCCGTGCCAACAACACCCATTGACCTCAATAACCAATTTATTTTCTTCAACCCACCCATCTACCCTATAATTCCCAAACCTCTTTTCCCCTTCTTTAGAATAAGCATTACGTATGTTGACATTGTGTTCCTCAGCGTACCAGGCAAGGAATCGAAGAGCAAGTAAACTCTGGTTGTCTGCGTTGTCGTAGCCCTTCTCTGGAACAATTCCAAGATGTTGAGATGTCAGATGATTTGTCCTGAAGTGTTTCATGCAAGCACTTGCGATGGTCATTGCCTCCCTCAGCACATCCAATCCATTTGAGACCTCCAAGAATTCGCGTCGAAAAGCAACCAGAGCAGCCATAAGAATTTCCACATCGTTGGTGCAATATGATGCCAAGGCTTCATCCAAATTGAAAGGCTCATCCTTGTGTTGTTCATACCATTTATCAAATTGTCCTCTCTTGTCGGGCATCATGCCATCAGCCAAGTAGTCCTCCTTGACAGGGAAAATTTCCTTACCATAATTTTCCGGTCGATTTACCATGTGTGGAAAGAAAGGTTTGTCCTCTACACTAAGTGCAAAGGCAGGGACCAAGGAAGCAAGGGACATGGGCATTAAATTAAAAGTGTCCCTAAAAATGACCCAATTCTTTTTACCAACTTTTACCTTCATTTCATATAACTTATTACCTTTTTTAATCATGTCAGGGGTCAACCCTCTAAGAAACAATTCCTTAAAAACTAATACCATATCAAATCTACCCCCAAAGTGTGAGAAAGCAACCGTGTCTGTCACGGAGGAATCAATAATCCATGACACAAATTCTTCTAAGGGATTCTCTGTGAAATTTTTAATGTCAACGGGTGTGTTTTGGAAAGGTCTCGTTGAAAAGGTCAATGTTCTATCTTCCCCACAAACACTGCAATCAGGGCTAGGTCCGTTATTGATACAATCTGGGCAATTTACCTTTACCCCTATAAAGTTAACATCGTGCATTTTACCCTTATCCCCTTCACGATATTGCATTGTTTCAAAGTCAAAGGCGATAATTCGATAAGCCTTTGGAGGTTTGATGACAAGGGGTTTGATGTAACACCCGCGTTTGGGATCGTGATAACTACCGCAGGTGGTACAATAGCGTTCAGAACAAACGTGGCCCTCCCTTCCGTTTCTATTATTATCCTTAACATCCCAGATAACCCCACATTTACCACATTTTTTGGAGGAACTACAAAAATTCGAGGTGATATGATGGGTAAAACAATTCTCATTCTTAAACTCTTTACCACACCCTTTACAATGTTTAAAGAAATCATTTAAATTTTTACAAGGAAAACCTGGACCTACCCTTGAACAGTTAGGACATCTAGATTTACATGAGATAGAATGATTCGATTTTCTATTATAAACGCTTTCACAGGATAGACAATAGAGTTCCCCAAAAAGATCGCTTGCCCTACGAACCCCATCAAAGTGCTCCTTATTATAGTACAAAATTATAGGGGTATCAAAATTATCGGGGCCATATTTATAAATAGGTTTTTCCCCCAAATCCCCGAATATAAAAACTTTAAACCATCCTTTATTCAATAAATTCCAGTATTCAACCACAGAAGGGATCCATTCTTCTGCATCGTAGCTATCCTTGTCGAGTGGTGCACCAACAGTTTCCATCAAATCCTTTGAGTCTTTCTTAAATTGATTAGTCATCCCTCTTCGGCTTCGCATGTAGTCGTAAAATTTCCATTTGGGCCATAAACATGTAGCATAAATAAAGGTGGCAACCAAAGAATAGAAGAGACAATAATTATCATCGTTGCGTATTTTAATTAAAGATTTGTCGTTTATTTTAAGTTGTTTTGATGATGAATTTCTTCCACGTCCGTGCACTCTTCGGGGGGTGTCACTTCGTTGAATAGTGGATACCGACACAAGAAAAGGTGCGCCCCATAACATACCATTATCTTGTTTCTTACTCTGGGCGACCTTGAGGAATTGATTCAGGATTGAATCAATCGTGTTGGGGGTGATCTCACGTACTGGTATCCAAACGTCAGAATCGAGGTTCTGACTCGAAATAATACAACCTAGTTGATCAGGATCAACCCCCCATTGACGGCTCTCTTCAAGAGCCTCGCCAATGGTACTTTGGAAAATCCCAGCTAGAAGGGATTCAGGGTCGTTGGGGAGGTCAGAAATTAGGAACCTAGTAGAGACTTTGGACGAATTGAATTTTCGGTTAAACTTGGTCTCATGACCAAGCTTTTTCACAAAGGGATTATTGGTTTGGGAACCTAGTATATTGGAAATGGAAAAATTCTTAAATTTTTTGGGTGGAGGAGGAAACATTTTTAAAAAAGTTTGAAAAAGATGTAAGTTTGTTTTGTTTCAAAGTAGTAGATGTTGAACAGTAGAATGATTTTTTCAGTTAAAATCAACCACTTTTTATACTTCCGTTCTAGCTCCAACTATTTTAGATTATTTTCAAAATAAATCACAGCTGGATTTTTAAAAAAATTTCTTAACTAGGTTGAAATCTTTAATAAGAACCTTGAAAAATTGACCTAGTTTTTGTAAAAAAGTAAAAATTTTAGAAAAAATAAAATTTTATAGGTGTTAGTTGTTTAATTAATGTAAACAAGAAGTTTAGGCAAAGAGATGATTAATTTTTAACTAAAGCTGAGGAAAGATTCATTTGATAGGAGCTAGGAATTTTGTAAAGCCTTAGGAGAAAAAATTCAATTGTCAAAGCCGCAGACAAACAATTTCCACCAAATCTGGAATAATAAAGGATTTATAGGGCAGCATCAGTAGTAAAATTTACAGCATCAGTAGCATCAGTAGTAACTACAGCATCAGTAGTAAAATTTAAGATAAATTTTGGTGAATCAACCGTAAAAAGATTTAAGTTCCATAAACCATCAAAACTTAAGAAATTTTCTTTTTAATACTGTCATACTTCTAGGTTATCACTGTTTTGGGTCTGTTAGCCGAAACGACTGACGGTTAAATAAATCGGTTAACCAAAACCGAACCGTAAAACCGAAACTTTTTTACACCCCTAAGGATAATTTTGCAAATTCTCAAAAGATTTATTCGAACCGTAAAACCGAACCGAACTACCTAAATCCCCTGATATGCCCTATACCCCACAATTATATGATTTCCACTTTGATTCCCAAATTATTTCGAATTATCCTTAATCATACAAGATCTAGATATTAAATATAACTTTCATCGAATATAACTTTTTTTTTCATTATAACTTTCATCGAAATCTCCCAAAATCACTCCAAATCCCAATTAATCCATGCAAATTTCTTCATTCCTTCAACCCATATTTAAAAAAATTTATCCTTAGGGGTGTAAAAAAGTTTCGGTTTGCCCGTAACCGATTTTTAAATCGGAATTCCGGTCCCGTGACCGAACCAAAAAAGCCGGAACTTCCGGTGAAACTCTACTAAGGACGAAAAATGTAAAAAATTTCTAAAATTAAAAAAATCTCCAGATCTATTTTTATTTTATAATACATATATTATTACGTAAAATAGAAAGCATTGTAGAGAGGCAAATAAGGAAATTGAGTTTATTCGTAAAATTTTGCCATCCCTATTATTTTACAAATTTTATAAAATTTTTCTTGAAAATACAAATTGGCATTATTAACTAAATATTTATTACAATTAATTTAAACAAAATTAAAATATATATAATTATTTAGTTAAACTTTTTAAAATTTTATGTTATTTCATATCATCAACCGAACTAGTCCTAAAGATATATTATACAATACATATGTATAAGGAAAAAATACTTTGTAGGCGAAGGCGCCAAAAATTCTTACTAGGTGACAAAAAACGTCAGCAACTTGCTCATAACATTCAAGATTATTAGCAGCTTTCTTAAGTAAAAAATAATCATAATCGAGTAAAAATATTTCAGTAATGATTTAATATAATAAAAAATACGTGGAGGCACGGGCAAAAATGATCATCACAAAAAGTTTGTCCTTTCTTGTCATGATAACATCGATCGTGTACAATACAACATTTTGTTAACTCAACTTAAATAAAAGGGAAAATGGTAGAAGTAGTCTAAAGACGATAGTAATTTTTTCGGTACTTTATCGTTATCCAACCTATTTATAATGAGTTAATATTATTTTGGCTTTAGGACAAGATTTCAACATATGATCCGTTAATCCGTATAATATATATCAGTTTAATAGATGATCCGTTTATCTTCTCTTGATAGTCAATTTTTAAATAGTCAAAACTAGTCTTTTAAAATTTAATCAACTTAATGCTGAGTCTGAGCAAAAAAATGTTGCATACACACAACCAAACATTTCAACATCATTTATTTCAGATTTTCCATCGCCGCTTGGCCCACACGACCATTTAGGCACCATTCTTATACAATGTTTTATTTCTTAAAACAAAAAAGACATTAATAAAGTGTGTCATTTTAGGCCGATTACGTTTGGCTCAAAAAATTATTTACAACTTTCGTTTAAATATTTATAACCGAGGACGTCGATAATTTCGATTTTAAACACCAATTATGTAACAGAGAAGAACCGAACCGATTCCCGAAATCGGGAATTTAAATTTCATCTGGAATTCCCGATCACGAAATCGTTAATGTATTTTTAATAAAAAATTCCTGTTTTCAATTAGAGTTGGCCGGGATCGGGATCCCGGTCGGGATCGGGCGGGATTATCCCGGGTTTTTCGAATCCCGATCCCGACTTTTCTTATCCCGAGCCCGAAATATATATCCCGATCCCGGCCAATCTCAATCCCGAGCCGGGATCCGGGATCGGGATCGGGATGTGCATCAGATCCCGATGCAAATCCCGACTTTATAAATTGAATAGAAGCCTGTGAAATAAAGTTAACAAAAGAGGGGAAGCATGAAAGTAAGAAAAATTTTCGCCTGCGGCGCAGTAAATGGAAGAAATTTGGCTTCTTGAGCTTCAAAATTCAAAAAATTTTCGCCTGCGGCGCAGAAAAGGGAGTGATTAAGGAGGCATTATAACCATTACCTTATCCACACTTAATCCCCTGAACCGGAAAGTCTTTAAGACTAACGAAATAATGTGTGGTTTGGTGTGATATCGAGCGATCAAGATGGGTTGAGGGGAGTATCGGTGGATTTGGAGTATAGAAGGATATCAGAGGATTTACAGGGATTAAGTTAGATTTGAAGAGAACATGAATATATTACTTAATCCCTCAATCTCAGTTTTTAATCGTCTACATTTGAAAGTAATGCACTTAATCGTATAGACTTCAACGTTTAAACTTGAATGCCTTTGGCCTTCCAAAATTAAAAAAATATGCCCGCGGCGCTTAAAATGGAAGAAGCCCAATCCCATTTACTAGAGATGTCCGAGACTCTTGGTCTTGGTCTTGGAACCAAGACTTTTCTTGGTTTTTTTTTCGGTCTTGGTCTTGGTCTTGGGGTGTTTGTCTTGGTCTTGTCTTGGTTTTATTTTTTGGTCTTGGTTTTTTGACCTCTTTGGATCTAGTGCTTGGCCTTCCAAAATCCTCAAAATTTTCGCCTGCGGCGCTGAAAAAGTGAATTTTCTTGGCCTACCGCCTTCTAAAATTCTCAAAAATTTCGCCTGCGGCGCAGGAAAAGGAAGATTTTTGGCTTCTTGGCCTTCGTAATTTCCAAAATTTTCGCCTGCGGCGCTGGAAAAGAAAGAATTATGGCTTCTGGGCCTTCCAACATTTTCGAAATTTTCGCTTGCTAATATCCCCCTTAACTAATATCCCCTTAATCCACCCAAATCCTCTGAAATAATATATCATTGATTTATATATATCATTGATTCCCCAAAATTCTTTGAATTTCGCATAGATTTTTCGAAATTATAGGTGATTGTGCTGAAGTTGACTGTAATCGTGTCAAAATAACAAAAAATAAACCAAAAATTTGACCTATTGGACCTAAAAATTGTCTCGAGTTTTGTATTATTTTCGGTCTTGAGTCTTGGAGTTTTGGTCTTGGTCTTTCGTCTTGGTCTTGGAAAAAATTTTGTCTTGGGTCTTGAGTCTTGAGTCTTGGAAAAATTTCGGTCTCGGACATCTCTACCATTTCCCCCCCCCCCCCCTCCCCCCATTACCTTATCCTCCCTTAATCCCCTGAACTGGAAAATAAATCATGCGTCTATGAGACTTAAACTCACTATTCCAGCATCGCAGTGGAAAATTTAAAAGTTAAAATCGGGATCTCCATTCCAAATCTCCATTCCAAATCCCGATCCCGATTTCGGCCAATCCCGATCCCATGTCGGGATCCGGGATCGGGATCACCATTCCGAAATCCCGATCCCGGGTTTTTCTCTAAATCCCGATACCGGCCAACTCTATTTCCAATCCCAAAAGTTTTCTAAAAGATCGGGATTTTTCCTTCAATTTTCCACAAAATATCGAAAAAATTCTAACAAAATTATCCCTATTATGTATGTACGACATATAAAAACAATGGTTTATTTAATTATTAATTAATCGTTGATACTTACTTTCAGGATAGTCACATAAATCTCCGATCTTTAATATATCTTTCAATTTTCGAGCAGCAATTGCGGAACTTTTTTTCAGTTGCTCCCAAATATTTTTCCAAAAATTATCTGACGCAGTTTCATCGATTTCCACAGTTATGGGTCCGCAGATACTTATCCTTCGTCGTTTGATTTTATTATGTCGAGTTGGAGAGTTCATATCAAAGGGATCCCAAGCATCTTTCTGAATTTATATATTATTTATGTATACATATATCTTTCTGAATTTATATATATATAATTTATATATTATCTTTAATATGTTATTAAAATATTAGGAGTACATTTATGTCCCAAAGCCCATTCCTGCTAAGGAAAGAAAACACACGGGGTGGGGGGATTGTGAGTTTCCGCTCCTTTTATATCGTAATACTCGACAGAATTTAGTTTTTAAAAGATTATAACCAAAATATAACTAACCGAATCATCTGTAACAAGCCTTTGACCTTCACATTTCCTAAATTAAAATTATAATTCAAAAGCTTTTCATTTTTTATTAGATCATTTGGCTTTTAGAAATTTTTAAAAATAAAAGGTGAAGGAATTTAATACAAGGATTTGAATACTTTTAACCCATAAAATGTGAAAATTTTCTCTCGTAGTGTTAAAAATTCTTTAAAACGAAATAATATTATATAACTTACATTCCACACCAGTGATAAAAGTCTTCGCATTCATCATCAATTTGACTCAAGCAAACCCAAGTTCTAGCGGAGAACGCCAAATAATCACCTTAAACAAAAATAATTGTTCTAAAATCTTTATTCTTTTGCAAAATTATGCAATGAGTGAAACAAAACAAAACTGAAAAAATCATACAAAAAAACGTAACGTCTCGCCTGTCAGATAATAAAACCTCACCATCTCTGAAGAAACCTCCACCACTATATCCAGGGATGCAATTAGACCTATATATTTCAAATAATTTTTTCTATAATTTTCAAAATTCTTTGCCGCAAATCAATAAATTAATGACATCAGGTGGCTCTATCATAGGACATGCGTCCCATGAACTTTTATGTTCCCATGAAAGTATATGCGTCCCATCAACAAAAAATTGGATTTTTCTTGGTGTTGGAAAGTTGAGGTATGATTCCAAAGCATTTTTTATGTTCGGGACCTACGCCCACTGGGTCTGGGACCGTTCCTTACCCTATCCCTCGAAATTTCTGAAAGATAAAATCGTTTTTCTGAAATTTTTAAAAATTGGCTATAACTTTCTGAAATTTCGAGGGATAGGGTAAGGAACGGTCCCAGACTCAGTGGACGTAGATCCTGAACATGAAAAAAAGTTTTGGACCCATGCCCCAACTTTCCAACACCAAGAAAAATCCATATTTTGTTGATTGGACGCATATACTTTCATGGGACGCATAAAAGTTCATGGGACGCATGTCCTAAGATAAAGCCCATACGGCTTTGTGGATTTTTGAAAAAAAATGAAAAATCGAAAATAAATGTCGAGCTTTACTGTGAAATTTAAAATTTATGTTAAATAAAACAAACTAACAATGATCCCATTCCTATATGTGAATTCTTATAAGAACATGCCTTGAGTGCATCACAACATCTATTTGATAAATTATTACATATGTAGTTCTTGTTGAAACCTAGCATGCGCGACGCTTCGCGAAGGGTTTTTTATATATCTTGCCCTAAAGTTAAGACCGGTAGTTGATTTTAGTGTCATCGACATATCTCGACGAGTTTCTATGATCTATTGACTGACTGACCAATCTGTATATGTGTTCCAAAAAATTTTGTGGGCAAGAGGGAGGTAAATAAGTACCACTCACTTCTCAGCTCCTTCGTCATAAGGCTGATAATTTGCGTTACACCTGAAATGAGAAGTTTTAGAAATTTGATATCCTTACAAAGGAAAGGCTGTAGGGTGTCCGAGGGACTTCGGGATGAGATTTGGTGGACAGATAGATCATACCATATTTTATGAAATTTTCACCATTTTCGCTGCGGGGTACTGTGGACCGAATTATAAGCCCCCAAAGTTTAAGATTCCCCACATATAAACAATTTCTATCTAGATGCAAATTTGTTTATCGAAGGCTCGTGGTAGCGTTCTTTCTTTAATTTTTTTCCTATTTTTTTCTAATGAAGTTTTAAAGATTCTGTGCGTAGCAAATATATAGGCGAAAATGTTCATGTCGGGCTAACTCGGGGACGGACATGTCACGGAACGATAAGTCGCGGAACGACAACTCACAGAATGACCAAAACACGGAATAATTTAAAAATCGGAATTTTCTGAAAAATCTGAATATTTTTAAAAAATAAGACTTTTTTATAAAATTAGAACATTTTAAAAAACAGAATTTAAAAAAATCTGAAAAACTCTGATTTCTCATAATATTCTGATTTTTAAAATATTCCGTGTTTTGGTCATTTCATGAGATGGTCGTTCCGTGATTTGGTAATTCTGTGACTTGTCGTTCCGCGACCTGTCTGTTCCATGAGTTGGTATTCCTCGAGTTAGCCCACACAAACTGTTTTAATGACGCAAGTGTCTCGCCAAATTTCTATTGATTAAAAAATGGATGACGCGTGTCTTACTATAGAAAAATATGTGTAAAAGATAAATTGATTTGAGAGTAGGGTTTACGAATCTGGATATTGGATCCGGATATCCGAAGATTTCTAGCTATCCGCCAACCTTAGTAAAGAGTTGACTTTTGTATTACTCTAAATATATTTTTATACATACAATGGATATTTATTATAAAATGGATATACAACATCTTTTTCGCAAGTATATGTACATGAATAAACATGGTTGGAAGCACACCAAAGATCACAACCAGGGCATGGTTTAATATCAAATGCGTCGGGTGGGTCTGACACTCTCACAAATCTTTCATTCTCACATTTACTAATAAAAAAGAAAATTATTATAGTTTTTATTTGTGTTCTGATAGAATTTCTATTTTGAGGGATTATAATATTTTTATGCTAATAAATATAAAGCGGATCTAGTTTTGACATGCCCTAATAAGATAATACCAGGAAAGGACGATTTAAGAGAGATCAGAGTAGGTGTGTGTTTAGGGCCGGTTTTAAAAATTTGTAGTACATATCTGGTTTCGAATTGAAAAAAGTCTTAGTCCCTGTTATTTAGATACAGTTTAATTAAGCCGTAATTGTTGAGTTGATAGAGCTTATTCGAAAGTTTTATTTACGATTAGCCTTATAAACATGGTCTTCTATTTAATAGAGCTTGATCGCTTGTAACAAAATGCATACTCGTATCTTGTATTAAAATTTATTTTCAAAATAGACAGACATCCAGAAGCCCAAGATTTACCTAATTCCAAACAACTAATAAACTTACACATCGCAGGCTTTATAAAATTCGTAGCAGTCTCTAAAATACCATGTGCTAGTACAATAATAAACAAATTTATCGGCATGAGGCGAGTAATGCTGTGTAAGTACACCCTTTGTGTTTGGATAACATTCCTTCCTGTTTAATAAAATTTATAAATTTTGAAAAAAAAATTTAAAAAAATTTAAGATTAATTATTTAATTTATTCTACAGCTAATTTTGGGTATCTTAGTGAGGTATATTTTTTAATTAATATTAAAATTACGAACAAATCAATGTGCATATTATAAGGCCCTGATGGAACTCTTCCTGATTTCTCAACTCCAAGCGAATCATCTAACTCTTTTCCCATTTTGTCTCCATGCCCATAAATCTTATCCAGTGTGTGAACAAAGCAGTGTTGTGCGGCTCTACAAACTCTTTAATTATAAAATGGTTCTAGTTTTCTTTTATCATGAATAAGAAATTTACATTTCACCGGCCTTTTCATACGGTTTAAAGTCCTGGTCACAGCTAGAAATAATATAACGAATTATTAAGTCGGGTTAGCTTGACCGAACATTGTATTTTACTTACATAGGGTAAAGCTTATATTCCTCGGTAGCCTGTGATGCAATCAACCAACTGGGAGTGTGACAGCTATAGTCGGGTGTGTAGTCTTTGTGACCCCTGCACCACGATTCTTTAGATGGGCAAGGATATGCTTTAAATTTTTTCTCCTCCAAAGCTGCTCGTTTTAAGCTACCGCACTTTCTAATTACCAAAATTATTACCAAACAAACCAACAATTCTCGCATCTTTTTTCTAAATTAAAAAAATTGGGATCTTTAGTTTTTCAGATTTAAATATTTGCGAGAAAAGTGCCTAGTATGCTCTGGTATTAGATTGAGAATTAAGTGTTTTATATCGAAATAAAATTTACATATTATGAGGATCTGAGCTTAATATGATTCAATAAATGAACTTATTAGTTATAAAAGATAAGAGTTTTTCACTGTTCGTAGTGACAGGAAAAACGTCAAGGAAACAGAAAATATTTGAGTTTTTGGAACAGAAAAAACACAACATCTACTATAGGTAGGAAAGTCGGTTGTGTTAAAAATCGGAATAATCAGATATCGGAGATCAATCTAAACGTAGCATCAGAAAATCGAATAACCAAACTAAGAATTAAGACCAACTTTATTAGGTATTTGTTCTGATAAGCTACTAATATATCATTAAAAAATTTTTTATACTTACACAAATTCCACTGCTAATTCTCCGTTAAGTTTATAAATTTTAAAATTGTAAAAAAATTATAAAATAAAACTACCTAATATTTTTATTTTACCAAAACTATATTTATATATTTAATGAATGAATCACTTAGTTTAATCAAGATAATTTATAATTTTTAATAAAAATATTTTATAGAGATGATTATTTAATGTTTGTTTATTTAGATGATCAAATAAATAAATTTTGTTTAAAAGCTCAATCTAAAATATCAACAGTCCAAATCTCAGAAATACAGTTTCAGAAACGGTTATTTAACAGTCAAGCTTCTGGGACCCTCCGGAACACTTTTAGTGTGGGTTAATCATTGATATAAATATGTGGATATTATAAACCCTAAGAATTAAGTTCCCAATTATGATCATTACAAGAAACAAGAAAGTTTATCTAATAAAAAGTGAAGCGGCCGATAACAGCTCGGTTCCGCTTGGTGATAAAACTAATTGAAAAGAAGCAAATTTGAATAATGAATAGCTGCCGCTTGCTATTTTAAAGCTTTTAAAGTAAAAACAAGAGAATTTAAGGGAATTCAAAAGAAAATTGAAGAAATTAAAAAAATTCTAGATAAGAAAAAATTAGCGACAGCGTAACGAAATAGATTTAACAATAAATAGACTAAAAGTAAAACGGGAAAAAATTGAATAATTCCAAATTATGGTCCGTTTTTGCCACACCCAAAAAAGATGACAGTCTGCTTTATGAAATTTCTAATATCCCTAAATGTGTTGTATATATTCCTCTTTTTAGAAAAATATTTATCGTATTTTCTCGATTAATTCCCCCTGCCAAAGATACGTTGAAACAATAATTCCCCTCCTCCAAATACCCTACTGCACGTTCAAATTTCAAAATTAGAATAATTCCTCTTTCTTGAAAAATTCCCCATGCCATGGACGGGTTGAAAAAATAATTCCCCAGGTGAATTAATCGAGAAAATACGGTAGATATCCCGTTAAAAACTACCCCCTAGAAAATAAAATTATTCGTCATAATATTCATCGTCATGGATTCTCTCTTCATGATGTTCACTATAAGTTTCTACTTCATGCGTATACATGTTTGGATCCCCAAGAAGAAAACGCTGTGATCCACCAGAATAGCTGCTTCTATATGGATCTAATTGACCTCCACCCATTTGTTGATTATAATACGATAATTCCTCTTTCTGTTTCAACTCATTTACACGGTTACTCATCTCTTGTGGAAAGACATTTTTATTTTCAATTGAGTTATACAGATCCATAATGATTTTAGTTTGCTCATTAACAAAGGTTATCGATGTTCCTTGATTTATTAAATATATATTAATAAATTTAATATTAGAGATCGGCCTGGATCCTAATCTTGAATTTTCTTGGATTCTAAGTTAAGATCAAGGTAGCTTCTGAGTTTTGTGAATTTATCTTGATACTGATTTTTTCTTGACACAGGGTTACGAATTTTCAAGTAAAACTGAGAGTCGAGTACAGACAAGTCCTTATTAGTTTTGAATTATTGGATTACGAGTGTTGTGAATAAAATGATATTATTTGATTTGAAAAGATTTATGGTGATATTAGGAGATTTGAGGAGTAAAAAGGATATTGTAAGAGGAAACTATGTGAATTAGCACCCACCAGTACCAGAGTATAAACCTGACTCGTTATAATTTTTTCCACAATCACAAAATAAAATCAAGGCCTGATTGAATAAAACCTTGATTTTTATTTTGAATAAGGTCGCCAATTAAAATCGGATAAAATTTTTTTTTCAAAAACCTACATACATATATCTTTAAATAATATTAATTAACCTTCTCGACCCACTCGCGCAGTACGTCCAATACGGTGAACATAATTTTGATATGCTAAAATGAGTATTTAAACATACAAGAAATTTACTAAAATAGTTCCTCTCGCTAAAATAATCCAAACAGAACGCTATTTGCGCGGTGTACGGAATTTTCGTCTCTGGAAATTTCGTCTCCAAGACTTTTCGGAACTTTCGTCTCCAACATTTTCGGAATTTTCGTCTCCAGCGGAATATTCGTCTCCAAGGAAATAAACGGAATATTCGTCTCCACAATTTTCGTCTCCGCTAGGAATTTTCGTCTCCAGAGGAAAATTTACCCGTTGACGGGGACTATCCCCCGTCGACGGAACAACTTCCCCCGTTGATGGAACACTATCCCCCGTTGACGGGGACTATCCCCCGTCGACGGAACAACTTCCCCCGTTGATGGAACACTATCCCCCGTTGACGGGGACTATCCCCCGTCGACGGAACAACTTCCCCCGTTGATGGAACACTATCCCCCGTTGACGGGGACTATCCCCCGTCGACGGAACAACTTCCCCCGTTGATGGAACACTATCCCCCGTTGACGGGGACTATCCCCCGTCGACGGAACAACTTCCCCCGTTGATGGAACACTATCCCCCGTTGACGGGGACTTCCCCCACTGACGGAACAACTTCCCCGTCGACGGGGAATGTTGTTCCGTTAGCGGGGGAGGCTGTTCCGTCAACGGGTAAATTTTCCTCTGGAGACGAAAATTCCTAGCGGAGACGAAAATTGTGGAGACGAATATTCCGTTTATTTCCTTGGAGACGAATATTCCGCTGGAGACGAAAATTCCGAAAATGTTGGAGACGAAAGTTCCGAAAAGTCTTGGAGACGAAATTTCCAGAGACGAAAATTCCGGCACTCATTTGCGCTGCTATCATTAGCGTCACGATAATTGCGTCGCCATGACTCTCTCTCTTATATAGAGATGCCCCTGAGCATTTTGTCCCTCTTTTTCCCTATAGTTCATCGTAGAAAAAAATGTCGCATACAATGGGATTATTTATAAAGTGTGGTACTGATTTATAAAGAGTGGTGCATTTTGAATGACCGGAAAATGAATGAAATACCCACCTTCAGGAGTATCAAAGTTAATAACATGTGTAATATCCCCAATATCTATCCCTCTCGCAAGTACATCTGAGGCAATTAAAAGTCGTATCGTTCCGCTTTTAAATTTACTCAAATTTTCCTTTCTTTCCTTTGGACCAACATCACCGTGAAATGCTAAACAATTGAAATGATCCTGCTTCAGTCGATTTTGTATCTAAAATGTTATTATAAAATAATATACTATCAATTAAGGTTGTCGGATCCGGATATCCGGATCCGAAAAAGGCCGGATATCCGGAAATTTTCAGTTCGGATACCGGATCGGATATCCGAAGATTTCCAACTATCCGATAACCTTACTATCAATAGCATGTTTGCTAGCTGGAAATACATGTCTATGTACTAGTGTTTCACCGGAACCGAAATTTTGACCGGAACCGGATCCAATTTAAGTTCCGGTTTGCCCGGAACTGATTTGTAAGCCGGAGCCGGATCTAATTTGAGTTCCGGTTCCCGGAACCGGAACTTCCGGTGAAACTCTAATGTCTACCCTGTAGTATAAGGCAGAAATGTGAAAAAACGATGACGCCAAACTCGATGCTTACGATGGTTATCTAACCACCTTCCTATTTTACGGACCCATCTCTTTATGTATCAACACTTGATGGTATAAAACTTAAGAACTTAAGCATTTTTCTTCAAAAAATATTATTTTATAGAAAAAATTAATTAAATTTAGTGGGTTATAATAAGAAGGTACTGTTTGAAATAATATATTATTTTAAATATTATCTTATAAAATTATTTTAAGAAAACATACACTGTCACAAGTACGTTTTTTGTTTGAAAAAACAACAACTTTAGAAATTTTCAAGTCTATTTGACTAAGCACCCACTTAAGCCCTTCATATTTCGCAGTCTCGCCAACCCAATAAAACAATTGATGTAGATTTGGTGGTAAAGATCTGGTGATTGTCAGTTTAACCTTTATAAAAAACATTAAGAAATTTGTTAGATTTTATTAGAGAAATATTGAGAACTGTCAAAATAACATTTAAATTTCAATAAAAATAACAGGATATTCTGAATACTAGAGTTGAGCGGGATCGGGATCCCGGCTTAAAATCGGAATCGGGATACCGCATATGCTCGAATAATTACCCTCTCTCAACTAATTACCCTCTTTAATAATTACCCCCTCATTTTCTTACACAAATCTTAAATATATTGAAAAAATCATTGTCAATTTTAATTATTGAAACAGTTTATTAATCATTATCAAAAAATAAATCGATTCCCTCTTCGATTTATTGAGATATACCTCAAATTTGGCACTTCCTCTCGAATAATTACCCCCTCCCGCTAGAGATCGAAACAAAAATTACCCAGGGTAATTATTCGAGAATATACAGTATATATTTCGGGTTCGGGATCAGAAAAGTGGGAATCGGGATTCAAAAAACCGGGATAATCCCGCCGATCTCGACCGGGATCCCGCTCAACCCTACTGAATACACTAAATTTTCTTCTTTATGTTTATCTTTAAGTTTAATTACATGATCATTTCTAAGAAATTCTTCGACCAATCCAATAACTTTATTAGTATAAGTTGCAGAGAACATTACTATAAATTTATTTGATATTTATGTATTAAGGTTTTACTGATAATCTACCGGTAGTTCTTTCCTCTTTCGCCGGAAGTTGTGTAATTATTTCCTCTGTTTGATGGGCAAAGCTACTATCTTTAATTTATTAAATATTATTTAAAATAATAAAAATTTGCTTATTAACCAAGTAATCTATCAGATTCATCCATTACAGAAAAAGTGGAACTTATATACTTTAGGTACGCTTTTTTTAATTACGCCTCTTTTTCCTTTTTCATCATCAATCAACCTTAATTTGTACGAATGGTCAGTCTTTCTTTCTACCCTTTTTCCTTTTCCATCATTATTCTTAAATTTTTTTTACTTCTCAACCGTCAAGCAATTCAGCTGACTGAGGCATTATTTTTAAAATTTATTTTGGAAATCTAGTTTAGATTAAATTTAAGATGTGCAAAAAGGTCAGCGAATAAATAGTTCGATACAGATCATCGAGCCAGAATCGGTCCGTGATATCTATGAGCTAAGTTACAGGGGTCCAAATTCAAATTTTAAGTTCTAATTTTGGTAACATTGGAAAGAAAAATTAATATTTTCTTTGTTTATGTTTATTATTGAAACTGCCACTAAAAAGGGTCATGAATATGGACAATATATGCCATTCGAAAGAGCGCGTCGAATTGAGGCGAATGATACCAAAATTATGTTTTTGGGCTTGAAATTTTGAGCTCGAAATGGTCAAAAATCTTTGGGCTGACAGCTGATTTTTGCGGTAAATAATTCGATTCTATAAATAATAGCTCTTTGGAAAGAGCTTGTCGGGCGAGTTTAATTACTTAAATGATAGCCTTAAATAATAGTCTTAACTGTCTTTTTTGGCTTAACCAATGATCTATAAGCCAAGAATTATGAAAATTAAAAAACGAATTTTCTAAAATTCGAATGACATAAAAAGAAAGACAAAATATCACCTTTAAATAAATAAAATTAGAAAATATAAAAATAAGAAGTTAGGAAAAATAAAAAAAAATAAAAAATAAAGTTAAAAAATTTGTTTCAAAATGTTACCATATTTCCTAAAAGAGTGATCCCGGGAGTACTATTTTTCGGGTACACCCCAATTTACCGCGAGCCCAATTTACCGCCGAGCGATAACTTCGTTCATAATTGTCGAATCCGATACACCTTGGTATCGTTCGATTCAGCTCGTCGAGGTGCATCGACCTATACCATGGCGGGCCGGATTCGACAATTATGAACGAAGTTATCGCTCGGCGGTAAATTGGGCTCGCGGTAAATTGGCCTGCTCCCCTATTTTTCAAACCTTCTCCAAAGGGGAGTACTATTTAAGGGAGGAGAACTAATTCAGGGGGGAGTACTATTTTTCAACCATCCTCCATGATTTATCAACGAAAATTTATTTCAAAATCTAAACGTCAAATTAATTAGAGTCGCTATTTGAAAAATGCTGGATCCGTACCCGGATCTCAAAAAATTTCTTTAGTAAAAGTTCTCAAAAAATATCCAAATTAGTATAAAACTGACTGAGCAAATTGCGAGACATTTAAACACAAATGACTTAAAATACGGGTTATTGAGGTCAGGAAGGATATCAGTGGTTTAAAAATTTAGTTAAAAATTAAAATTTAGTTAAAAATAGGGCAACTCAAATAGGGAATTGGATATACCTATAACATTTTTTACTATACATGCTGAATTATCTACTAATAGATTCACATTTGGTAGACGAAACATATATTCCTAAAATTTCTGACCATGGAGGTATCTGTGTATATTTCCAAGTTATCTCAAACGGGTACAGCCCAAGTAGGCGCGCGGCCATAACGGCGCAAAGCCATAACTTGCTTAAAATTTCCAAATCTTAACAAATTTAGTATTAAGCGATTCCTCTCATCAAGCTAAAGAGATCGGTACCAAAATTGATAAGGGCCAGAAATTTTCCAACAAGTTATGGCTTTGCGCCGTTATGACATCGCGCCGTTTTGGGCGTGTCCCGCCTCAAACCTTTGAATATGTATCTTAGGATCTGCAGGTTTCATAAAGGCAAATTTGTTTTAATTAACAACCCATTGGTAACTATTCTGTAATTGAAGATATCAATAGTAGAGTTCGAACTTTTCAATTTGCCGGGCCCCGTATCTGGGTTCTTTTCTTCCAATTGGACCTGGGCCAGGGTTTTCCGGCAACCCCGAAAAACCGGATTTTATCAAAATACCCGGTTTCCGGGCTACCGGGTCCTGACCGGGTCGAACTCTAATCAATAGCCCCGCAAATTTTCTAAATTTTTGTTCATCTTAACTTGTCTCTTCTAGCTTACTCTAGTAAAGGCTGAGGCTTTTAAATAAGTTGTCAATTCTAGTTCATTGGTCGAATAAAAAGGACAAAAGCATAAAATAGACCAGAGTCCAATTTCGAAACTATTTGTAAGTCGGACCTCTATTTTTCGACCTGAAACCCGACACGAGAAATTTTCTCTTTGAAAATAATACTGAGGTCCGACTGTAACAAAAGAATCACACAATTTATTTATTTTTATTTTTAAATTATTAGTACATGCCTAAATCAAAAAATCATTTTTTGGAAATAAGTCTCTTAAGATTTTTAAGATTTATGGCATATACCTATGTAGTTTTATTTTAAAATTGATATTTTTCTAATTTTTATTTAAAATCTAGCATAGATAAATTGTTTTATTTACATTATTTTGTTGTTTTTCGACTTTGCAAAAATTGCTCCTTCGAAAGAGTTCGACGTGTTGAGTCGAGTTAAGCAAATTGCAACGTGAATTAACAAGTTTAGATAAGGTCAGAATCTAAAATACCTAAACTAAGTAAAGGGTAAGGGTAAAATATACCAATTTTAAAAGTAATTCGGGGTTTTGGGTTAACCTACCGGGTTGTTTATCACTAAACTCGGGGAGGAATTTATGCTGCGGCCATTATAATATTGTATTGAATAAATATCAATATATACTAGTGATGCTCAGGAGAAGAAAAAGCCCGGGAAACGGGAGTCGGGTCGGAAAATGACCTCGGGAGTCGGGATTTAGAATTTAAAAAATTTCCGTGGAAAATTCCGATTTTTTGTGCCTCAGGCAAAAATTTTGAGAATTTTGGTGGTCAAGAAGCCATGTTGGCCTGTTAGACGTATCTTTTGAAGTTTTCAATGCTGCTCGATCGAGAAAATGTTCTCTCCGATAAGGTTGTTGGATCCCTTAGAAACGCAATAAGGACTGTAATGTATTATTATTTTAAATATTAATTAAAATACTTGAAATGATATGTTTTGTAAGTGTCTAACCGGAAATATTAGCTTTAAAACCCCAGTAGGAATCAGACTGCGTGCCTTTTGTTTGTTGTTTTTTTGTTGGAATTAAACTAGCGCGAAGCAAACCCGACAGCCCAAAATGCAATCAGATTATGGATAACCTTCAAATGAAAAGTTTTCGCCTATAGGTTCTTTTTGCTACTCTTATTTTGGTAAAATCAAACAACGAAAATAAAAACAAATTTTTATTTTGTCAAACATTATTTTAAATTTTTTTAATAATTACAGTCAAGTAAATCAATTACTTCTAAACATGTATATGTGTTTAATCAATTTAATTTTGCTTTTTTTAATTTTAAGTCAATAAAGCTTTTCTCTATTAATGTATATGGGATTCACCTCTCTATTAACGACAATATTTCTTACCAAAGCTATCGATAACGTCTTTTATCCCCTCAACAGGGTGATCACCCAACTGATCAACTTAAATAAATTTTTATGTTTTAATTTGAAAAAATTCGTTTTTCCAAAAACTTTACTCAGAAATAAATATTTGAAATTATGGGACTTAATCCTAAGAGCTAAGAGATAAATTTGTTGCTAACCCCACAACTATCTACATAACTTCCAACTCATTGTTCTCTAGTCTGTGAAGAATCTTCACCGGCCTTTTGAAATAAAAATTTTTCATTTAATTTTTAGGGATTTAATTTAGACTTGAATAAATATAAACTTATTATGACAATATGAATGAGAAAAAAAATTTAACAATTAGCACTATGTTTTTGACTTTTTAGCACTCAAAGCTGTAGTGGGAGTCAGGATTTGACAAGTGTCAAATTATTAAAAACTCGGGGATGGTTAGCATTTTCTGACAGAGAGTATATCCTTAAATTAATTACAAAAAATTCAGAGAAAGTATTTAAAATCAGATTTTTCAATAAATAACTACTCTAAGAATTTTTAAAATTTTTAAATGAATTAAAAAAATTTTTGGATATAGTTTAGTATACCGGAGTTTTAGTTCCGTTACAAGACTCAACATTACCACTCTTTTTTCCGGAGATGCCTGTGGATCGAGATATAAATCCACGAAAATCGAAAAACCATAGGGGGAGTAAACGCAATTTTGGGTGTGGCATCTCGGTAAAAAAGAATGGTGCCGTTCGACTCAGCTCGTCGAGATATATATATATATGGGTCTTGTATCGGAACTAAAACTCCGGTATACTAAACTACTATATCCAATTTTTTTTATATTATCTGTTTCCGGTAGCGACCCGATGATTTTTTGACAGGTAAATTTCCCGGTTCGGGTCCCGACCGGGTTTCTTCTGCTACAATTTCCAGTTCCCTGTTTTTTCAAAATTCCGCTCTCAAATCGCCAATCGCATGATATAAAAATGAAGTAAGAAATGAGACAAATCAAAAACAAAAATGAAACAATTTTTTATTTTGTCAAACATTATTTTAAATTTTTTTAATAATTACAGTCAAGTAAATCAATTACTTCTAAACATGTATATGTGTTTAATCAATTTAATTTTGCTTTTTTTAATTTTAAGTCAATAAAGCTTTTCTCTATTAATGTATATGGGATTCACCTCTCTATTAACGACAATCCTATTTTCTTAATAAAGCTATCGATAACACGTCTTTTATCCCCTCTATAGGGTGATCACCCAACTGATCACCGTAAATAAATTTTTATGTTTTAATTTGAAAAAATTCGTTTTTCCAAAAACTCAGAGCTAAGTGATGCATTTGTTGCTAACTCCATCAACTATCCAACTTCCAACTCGCTGTTTTATTTCTAGTCTGAAGAAACTTACGAAATAAAAATTCTTTCATTTTTTTGAAATGAGGGATTCAATTCAGAATAAATAAATATATATTAACTTATTATGCCATAATAAATGAGAGAGATTTGGAATTGAATCCCTCACTAGCATCCCAATTTAGAATGAATTCCGAGATATTCAGCGATTTTACATAACGGCGATTAAAACATCCTTGCTTGAGGTTAATCAACATTTGGAAATCCAAAATAGCCAAATATTTATTTAAATTTTATTTATTTAAAGGTGATATTTTGTCTTGATTTTTATGGCAGTCGAATTTTAGAGAGATTTACAGGAAAGAGGCGGTGTTTAGAGGAGTTATTTTACCTAATCTATGCGTGCCTGCTCTATTTAAATGCTTGTAAAAAATAATTTATTCATTTAAATTTTTTTTTATTTTTTAATTTTATTTTTTATGACTCTTTACATTTAATTATTTAAAATATCCCCTCGTGAACGAGTTCTTCTCTAAGATATGCTCCCTGGAAAGAGACACTCTTTTAAAAAGATTATTTCTTTTGGCTATCTGGAAACCCATCTCTAAGATAGATACTCTTTTAAAGTGGAAGTATGGAAAAAATATCGGGGTTTGTTTTAGAGAATTTAAAGAAAACTATATCTACAATTGACTCACTGAAAAGTGGAAATTAATTAAATACTGTAGTTTTTTTAAATTTATATTAGGGAAAATAGTCAACATAAGGCTTCCTTTTTTTTCTGTCACTCTATTATTAAAGTTCGGTGTTGAAATTTGAGATAAGTCCATAATAAAGGCTCTGCTTCATAAAATAATTCTAAAATAATAGCAGGTCATGGTAGAGTAATTCGTCGGTAGAGGGTGAAAAGAAGTAATGTTAGGATATCCCGACTCCCGACTCGGGAAAATTTCCCGTGTTTTTGGCCGCCCGATCTCGTCTCCCGATGTCAATTCCCGACTAAGTCGGAAAATTTTTACACCCTTAAGAATGACTTTTTTTGATAAAATTTTATTTTTGTTCATAAGGAAAAAAATGAAGGGGAAAAATAAAATGGAAAATAAAACAAAATAAAAATCCATGAACCATACTTTACAGTGCACAATTTTTTGGACACCATCTCAGCTATTCTCGCTTTTGCAAAGGATATTTGTCGATTTGAAGTGATTAAGGGAATATAATGGATTTGATATATGTATGTCCATGTGAATGACATTTATTCATGCATGAAAAATGGCCCTACAGCTACATTTTATTCTTATTAGGTTGACCTAGCAAAAAACTTCTTTCGTAACAATGCTTGAAAAATTATGGGAACTTTTATAAAATTAGGAAATCGGAAGAGAAATTTGGAATTCCGACCGACTTCTGATTATTATATTTAATTTTTTATATTCCAAATTTTTTAGAGAATGTGGTTATTCTTTTTGTTTATTTTCTTAAATTCCCTTTTTACTTTTGCCTCCCCCTATTCGATTTTTGTAAAGATTTCTTGGCGAGAAAATGCCGAAAATTATTACGAAAGTTTGGCCGAAGAATATAATGAACGATTTAAATTGGAACTGACTGGTGCTTACCTTAACAATCCAATTATTGGAAAGACTGACATGAACGATACATTTCACTTTGCTGATCAAAATATTTATGGAGATAATTTTAAATTAACGATAACTATTAATCGTCTTAATGTTAGTCAATTAATTTTTAATCCGATAAATGAATTAAAATTTAAAAATATTTTCTTTCAGTTGGATATTGGCACAATTAATCAAATAGAAAATGATTCAATAATTTACATCATTCCTCGCAAAGATAATACAAAATATATTAAATATATAAAAGTTGATGAACGACAAAACTTCTTCAACACCATAATTCATTTATTTAATAATCTTCGTGTTTTAGTTTTTGTTTGGCCTATTCCTATGGAATCTAGTCAAAAATTTAATATAATGATTAAATGTAAAGACACGGATAATACAGACTTTGTAGCCAATATGAATAATTTTTTTATGGATGAGGAGGGAATCCAACAATATCAATCAACTAAATATATAAAAACAATCGTTTGCCCAAACGATGAATATTCTATCATTTTTGAAGAAGTAAAGTTTATGTGCATACACTCTGTCACAAAAGTATAAGCACTCCTGTAAAAATTTAATTTCTACTTATTGTAAAATTCTACAAAAAATACAGTAAACATCTCTATCGATATTATATAAAATAAAAATACAGTAAACTAGAATGAGATATGGGTCTAATTCTTTTTTTATTTTCTATATATCGATAGAGATGTTTACTGTATTTTTTGTAGAATTTTACAATAAGTAGAAATTAAATTTTTACAGGGGTGCTTATACTTTTGTGACACATAAGTTTTGGGAAAATTGAATTTTAAAATTTTTAAATCGATCAAATTTTCTGAAACTTTATTTTTATTGATGTTTTGGATCTCTGCTAATGTAGGAAAAAAAATAAAACAAATAATGCTTGGGGATCATGTATTTTTCAAAAATTTTGGGGATGCTTATACTTTTGTGACAGAGTGTATAATATTTTATAAAAATTACCGTGGCGCGACGTTTGGAGATCTGACTTTTGGGGACCCGACACTTAGGGACCCGACCATTGGGGACCCGACATTTGGGGACAAAATAATATTTTTAAAAAATTTGAAAATCTACTTAAAGCGGGTTCTTATGCATGTCGGATATGGACAAAACATGGTCATTGACTCAGCTCGATGTCTGAGTTGAATGAGGTGTGAAAAGCAATCGCGGGAGTTAACGATCAATCACAGGGGTCAACGGCTTCGCGCTTGATCGTTAACTCCGCGCTTGACTCCAGCGACCTTTGACTCCCGCGCTTGCTTTTCACACCTCATTCAACGAGCTGAGTCAATGACCATGTTTTGTGCATATCCGACATGCATAAAAAACCCGCTTTAAGTAGATTTTCAAATTTTTTAAAAATATTATTTTGTCCCCAAATGTCGGGTCCCCAATGGCCTAAGTGTCGGGTCCCCAATGGCCTAAGTGTCGGGTCCCTGTCGGGTCCCCAATGGTCGGGTAGCCAAAAATTACACATTATCCTTAACCTTTCAGTCAGTCGGGTCCGATATACGAGGATTTCACAAAACCTGTAAGTATCGTACCGATTTTTTTGTTTAACCCCATTGGCCTGATGCTTCAAAATTGCAAAGTTTTAAAGGCTTTTTTCTTCTTTTAAAAAATTGTAAACTAAAAATTCAGATTGAACCAACTCATTCAAAAACTGGCAAAGAATTAATCAAGCATAATAGATATACTTTTGTTTTCGATAAATTAGTTAAAAATCGAACATTAAAGGCATGGGGGTGTGAACTTTCTCATGATTGCAAAGCTAGAATTAGAACCGATTTAAACAACAACGTATTAGAGTATTTAAATGTTCACCACTCACATCCTCCTAAGCAAAACAAAAAACATCTTATAATTGTTAGTTTTTGAAATTATGAAATTTTATATTGTCTTTCCTCAGACAGTTTTTAGTTTTTTCTTATCTTATCTTAGCCTCGTACCAAAGTACGAGTACGAATTTTGGTATTAGCTTAGGAACACTGTTTCCCACTACACCAAAGTACGACTCTCTTGGGTTGGTTGCATCCATTGGCGCGGTTAAGTTGCTGTCTTTGATTTATATTAATTAGCGTGATATCTCGACGAGAATCTTGCTTTATCCTCGAAGAGTGTGTCTCCTGTCGTAAATATCCTGGGCAACTTAACAAATGATATCCGGCCATTATTTAGATAATGAGAATAATTTAAAATAAATTTCTAATAAAGGAAGAAACCAAATGTCCACCAACAATTCATTCAGACAATATGGTAAATGCTTACGAAATTAATTTTGACTACCAGTCGAATGAATATAACTGCCAATTTATTCCTGATGAACAGACAATCGTTGACAATTATGTATATGTATTGGATAATTATCAAATACATGTGGATCAGAAAATGAGAGAAATTTTCGATGAAGAAAATGCAGTAGAGATTCTTGAAGGTATAAAAATATTATCAAATTTTGACGAGAAATTATAGCATTTTTATAATATTTTACATTCTCATAGATTGGATAGTAGAACGACGCTCGAAAAAGAATAAAGGAAAGAAAGTGAAATCTTTATATTCAATTTATGGAGGTTTGCTATTGTTTTTGTTGTGTCTGCTATTGCAGAAAAATATAAATGAATAGAAATAACATAATCGGCCATAATATTGGATTGTGGCACAATCACAAACCTCCAATTCTACTTGGATATTTGTGATTGTAAAGATCATCTAAAGAAATCACCAATAAAAATTTTGATTTAAAAAAATTTTGATATTAACTGTAGATCCCTGTAATTTTAATTTACGTCATCCTCATTATTTGAAAGTCTTTTTTACTGGAAATTATATTGAAAATTTAGTTCAGATTTAGTTAAATATAAGAATGTCCCCAAATTTATTTTGAAAAATTGTAAGTATAATATAGGGCAACACACATCTCATGGAGAATCTTCAACGCATCAACCACTGTATTATCAAAATCCCCAACATCTTCAAAAATTCACTGTATATTCAAGTGAAGATTCGGGAAATAATTGTGAGAATTTTTTTGATTTTAATAAATAAAATTTTATTTAAGCTAACAAGTAAATGGTGTGGCTCATTTATGCAAAAAAGTATTAGAATCGGATGTAAAGACAACTGGGATTTAAAAAGATATTTAACAGGGATTTAAAATTTATTATTTAACGAAAATTTTTGGGTTTTGGTCATGTTTATGAGTCCAGAGTAAATTTTAAGTGTTAAAACAAAAGTTTTTGAGGACAATTAATAACAATAAAATCGGGAATTAACGACCAAAAAATGTTGAGAAATTACCAATTTTCACGAATCAGTTTCAATAAATTCCTTTCTTTCTATTTGCAGATGCAAAAACTGAAATTTATTCTTCCGTTTAGTGACCGAACTATCTATTGGTGACCAAAATACAATACTCAATTCAGTTTAATGATTTGGCGACTAAAATTCCACTTGTGACCAAAATGCCAAAAATTCCGTAAAAAATCGCAAACCTCACTTGTATTTATTGACCACAGGTCTTTATTGGGCTCGTAAATGTTTAATGAACTCATAAACGTTAAATGGTTTTAAAGGAACATTCAATATATAATATAGCTGAAAGAGAAATTTTGATACTATTGGTAAATCGGATCTCCATTGGTGACAATCAACACCAAAATCTCAGATTTTTAATATTCTGTTATACAACGGAAAATTATTATATTTATCTCAGCTCCGATTGCTGATAACAATCAACATGTTTGTCTCAAATGGGCAATTTTCTGCAATAAGGGTTTGTTCATTTAAGACCATTTAATGTTCGTATTGTGAGGTCCGAGTTAACATAGTATGTTTAAATTACTAGTACATGCACAAAGTTATAAAAACATCCAATGTAAATAAGTTCCCTGGGAGCTTTATTTCAAGGTTCATTGTTTTATTTAAAATTGATGCATCTATTTTTAATTTATTTAAAATCTAGACTAGCTAAAATTTTATTCATATTATTCTTTGTTTAAGGTTATATAACAGGGGTGTGACTGTTTCTCGACGAGCTTTATAATCAGAAAACAGACTGACCATTTTTTAATATTTGGGGAAGGAAAAAGGAGGGGGTATACGAACGCAAGAATTACCTTTATTATTGACGAACTAATAGGTAACCGTTTCGTTTTTTATGAGACTTGCTTAGGATTTATATACCTACACTGTATTCAACAGATTCTGCTCTATCAGAATCTATTTAACTTTTCATTCTATTCTTCAATTTAGCAGAGGAAAATCAAAAAGAAGTTGCCTTGTTTATAAATACAAGTTTTATTATTTTACCTCTAACTCCGGCCAACCTAAACCTAGGATTCTGATTTTTTGCCAGAAAATAGGCAACTCTTATAGGATCATAGAAAAATTATTATTTGAAGTCTGAAAATTTAGTTGAATTTTAATAATTATTTAATCCTCTTACCACAAGGGGGGCTAATCATTTATGTTACACCCTAATATTTATACCCAAAAGAATTTATACGTTTAGAAAAAAATAAATATATGTATAATTCAAAAAAATAGCTCCCTTTATAGCGAAATCGTTAATGACTTCAAATTGATGAGAGACAAGATATACCGATCTAGAACCCTGCACATACGACTCTCCCAGTCTTCTAATATAAATAGATTTCTTAAAAACCAGGGCTGGGCGCAATACGACTCTCCCAGTCTTCTAATATAAATAGATTTCTTAAAAACCAGGGCTGGGCGCAATTGAAAAAAAATTCCGCAACTCGCAATTTCTTTTTAAAAATCCGCAAGTGCAATCCGCATCTTCAATTGCAAAAAACCCCGCAATTTACGCAATTTCCGCAACTCGCAATCCGCAATTTTTTAAATGGAGATAAAAAATTTAATCACTTCAAACTATAGTTAAAATTGTATTTGTCGGATATAAATGATTGGTAACGGGCGATAAAAGAGGTTCTGAAATAAGGGGTACTTAACAAGGAGGGATATACGTTATAATAAGGCGGGATATATATGTTTTGTGGGAATAAGCAAGGATTGAGGGATATTATGGAATTTGGAAGATTAAGTGAAAGCAAGTTCATGATATCCACTAATTTCATGATACCCTCTTCGATCACCGAATTTCTTCGAATTATCCTTAATCCCACCAGATCCCTAGATATCAAATCACCGATATACCTTTATAACTAGGGCTAGGATTTTTAGGCACTATAAAGTTAAAAATAGGCGCCGGGGTCACTTTAGTACGTGGGTGCAGGCTTTAATTTACAAATGTTATACCATTCGAAAGAGCTCGTCGAGCTGAGTCGAATGCCACCAAAATTAGATCTAGGAAAAATTTCTGGACCGAGATATAGGTCCCTGAAGTTTGAAAAACCATAGGGGGGAGTAAGCTCAATTTTGGGGTAAAAAATTCGAATATGTAAATTATACCTCGTTCGAAAGAGCTCCTCGAGCTGAGTCGAATGACACCAAAATCAACGAAATCCGACTTGATTGGACCGAGATATAAGCCCCTAAAACCTAAGATACAAAGGGGCGATTTTTGGAATAAAAATTTTTTTATACAAATAATACCCCATTCGAAAGAGCTCGACGAGCTGAGTCGAATGAGACCAAAATCACCATGATTGAACAAGATTAGACAAAGTTAAGACACAAAAACAGGCAACATAAACCTATGGAGCGTCGGCGAGGCGCTTGTGCAAAACCCCGCGCTTCGCGCGGGGTTTTGCGGCACGCGCCTCGCGGGGAGTCTACGGGCGATGGGTCTGGGCTCGTAACATAAACCTATTCTTATCTCCCTTGTTCTGGACGTATTTGGAGCCTCTGTAGCAGCAAAAATCTCCACAGATGCCATAGGTAAGGAGCTAAAAGAAAAGATCAGAACTTTGTCCAATCAAGTCGGATTTTGTTGATTTTGATGTCATTCGACTCAGCTCGAGGAGCTCTTTCAAATGAGGTATCATTTGCATTTTCGAATTTTTCACCCCAAAAAAGTGCTTGGTCCCCCCTATGGTTTTTCAAACTTCAAGGACCTATATCTCGGTCCAGAAATTTTTCCTAGATCTAATTTTGGTGGCATTCGACTCAGCTCGACGAGCTCTTTCGAATGGTATAACATTTGTAAATTAAAGCCTGCACCCACGTACTAAAGTACAGCCTAGGCGCCTATATAGGCACTAAAAAACTGCCAAAATAGGCACTAAAATCCGAAAAAAAGGCAAAATAGGCAAGAGTATTATGCACGAGATATGCACATAATAGGCTAAAATTTACCAAAAAAGTTAAATCTAAGCAATAAAATGCTAAATAAATTAATTTTGATGAGCAGAACTACACAGAAATCAATTCATATTAATTATTTTGTTTACGAAAATAATTATGATAAATTTTAAGGAAAAAATTTTTTTGAAAAATTATTTTTTTTGGAAAAAATTTAATTAAAAAAATTTTTTCGGAAAAATTATATTTTTTACCAAAAAAAAATAATTTTTTAACAACAATTTTCTCAAAAAATGCCCAAATATGCATAAATTTTAGCAAAAATATGCAAAATAGGCTGAAAAAAGGCAAAATAGGGCACTTTTCCAGAAAAAGTTAAAATAGGCAATTTTAGGCAACGATAAAACTAGTTAAAAAGAAGATTTCAGTAAAATAACACCGGATTTGAACGTTTCAGCATCAGGCCTATCTAGGAAAAAAACAGGCATTTTGCCTAAAATCCTAGCCCTATTTATAACTCTTGCTTGCTACATTGAAATCCCCCAATATCACTCCAGATCCCCATTAATCCATGCTTACTCTCAAAAATTTTCAGCGCCGCAGACAAAAATTTTGAGAATTTTGGAAGATCCTTAAGCCAAAAACTTCCATTATTAGAGCCTCAGACAAAAATTTTGAGAATTTTGGATGATCCTTAAGCCAAAAACTTCCATTTTCAGCGCTGCAGGCGAAAATTTTGAGAATTTTGGAAGAACATTAAACCAAATTTTTTCCATTTGTTGTGAGGGTATTTTCGAAAAATTGCGTGAAAACCATGAAAATCCGCAAACGCAATCCGCAACCCGCAATTGCAAAAAAACCCGCAATTTACTCAATCCGCAACTCGCAATCCGCAATTGCGCCCAGCCCTGTTTAAAACCCCAGCATGGAATCAGACTGCGCGCCTTGTGTTTGTTGTTTTTTTGCCAATTTTTGGCGTATTGCTTTTGGCGTGTCTTATAAATTTGAAAAATTGGCGTTGGCGAATTTTTAGACTAGGTTTATTCTTGTTGGAATCAAACTAGCGAGAAACAAACCCGACTTCCCAAATACAACCAGGGTTCTTTTTGCAACTCTTATTTTTCCTTTTACAAATGTTTCAAAATGGGCAAATTTCTACAATTTTCTTACTTTACCTAGGCAAATGTTCCAATAATACGAACTGTTTTTTCAAAATTTAAATATTAATCCCGAACCGAATTATTTCTAAAGGATGGATAACAAATCAGACAACAAAAATAAAAACAATTTTTTGTTTGTCAAACATTAATTTAAATTTTTTTAATAATTACAGTCAAGTAAATCAATTATTTCTAAACATGTATATACATGTGTTTAATCAATTTAATTTTTTAAAATTTTAAGTCGATAAAGCTTTTCTCTATTTAATGTATATAGGATTAGCCTCTCTATTAACGACAATATTTCTTAATAAAGCTATCGATAACACGTCTTTTATCCCCTCAACAGGGTGATCACCCAACTGATCAACTTAAATAAATTTTTATATTTTAATTAAAAAGATTCGTTTTTCCAAAAACTTTACTCAGAAATCTAATAAAAGTTTAGCAGCCGATAACAGCTCGGTTCTGCTTGACAATAAAACTAATTGAAAAAAGAAGTGTTTTAAGGACACTTAAGAAAATTGAAGAAAGAAATGAAAAATTTTGAAGGAAAAGAAATTAGCAAAAACCTAGCAAAAAAAGAATTTAACAATAAAAGGCCAATAATATAATAAAAGTTTGTTTTGTTTTTAGATCCCATCTATGACTTTTAGGAAATAATGCTTTTTCGTTGTTTTAAAATTTTTTTGCCTATTTTTGGCGTTTTGCTTTTGGCGTGTCTTAAAAATATGAAAATTGGCGTTGGCGAATTTTTAGACTAGGTTTATTCCTGTTGGAATTAAACTAGCGCGAAGCAAACCCGACTGCCCAAATGCAATCAAATTATGGATAACCTTTAAAATAGTAAAGTTTTCGTCTATAGTTTCTTTTTGCAACTCTTATTTTTCCTTTCTCAAATGTTTCAAAATGATCAAAATTTCTAATTTTCCTTACTTTACCTAGGCAGATGTTCCAATAATAATAACTGTTTGTCAAAATTTAAATATTAATGCCGAACCGGATTATTCTTAACGGATGGATAACAAATCAAACAACGAAAATAAAAACAATTTTTTGTTTGTCAAACATTATTTAAATTTTTTAATGATTACAGCTAGTAAATCAATTATTTCTAAACATGTATATGTGTTTAATCAATTTATTTTATAGCTTTTTTTAATTTCTCTATTAATGATTCACCTCTCTATTAACGACTCTCTTTATTTCTTACCAAAGCTATCGATAACACGTCTTTAATCCCCTCTATAGGGTGATCACCCAACTGATCAACATAAATAAATTTTTATGTTTTAATTTAAAAAATTCGTTTTTCCAAAAACTCAGAGCTAAGCGGTGCATTTGTTGCTAACTCCATCATCTATCCAACTTCCAACTCGCTGTTTTATTTCTAGTCTGAAGAACTTACGAAATAAAAATTCTTTCATTTTATTTTTAACCGAGGGATTCAATTTAGAATCGAATGAATAAAGATAACTTTTTATGCCTTTATGAGAGAGAGATATTTAGAGAATTGAATCTCTCAGTGGAATCCCAATTTAGAATGAATCCCTTGAGTTTAGCAGTCCAAGATATCCAGCGAATTTACATTACGGCGATTAAAACAATCTTGTTTGGGGTTAATCAACATTTGGAAATCCAAAATAACAGCCAAATATTTATTTAATTTTATTTATTTAAAGGTGATATTTTGTCTTGATTTTTAAGATAGTCGAATTTTAGAGAGGTGAAAAGGCAAGAAATAGGCGCTGGTTAAGGGGAGTTATTTACCTTTACCTATGAGTGCGTGCTGTAGTTAAATAATTGTAAAATACAAATTTATTCATTTATTTTTTTAAATTTTTTTAAATTTTATTTTTTATAACTCTTTACATTTAATTATTTAAAATATCCCCTTATAAAAAAATTCTTCTCTAAAAAATTCTCCCAGGAAAGAGACACTCTTTTAAAGACTTTCTTTTGGCTATCTAGAAACCCCATCTCTAAGATAAACACTCTTTTAAAATGAAAGTATTGAAAAACATAACTGGGTTAGTCTTAAAGAATTTAAAGAAAAAGTTCTCTTTCTATAATCGACTCATTGAAAAGTGGAAATAAATTAAATACTGTAGTTTTTTAAATTTATATTAGGGGAAATAGTCAACATAACTTTGTTGGCTGCATTATTTTTTTCTGTCACTCTATTATTAGAGTTCGGTGTTGAAATTTGAGATAAGCCCATAATATAGGCTCTGCTTCATAAAATAATTTTAAAATAATAGCAGGTCCGAAAATGCATCCGCGATCATGGTAGAGTAATTTGTCGGTGGAGGGTGAAAAGGCAAACAATGGGAGTAATAAAAACTAAATTTGGTGGATGCATTTTCGGATGAGTTTTCCCTAATATTAACAAGAATAAAATTATTAACAGAAGAATATATGTACATAAATTTAGTATTTTAGTAAGAGAAAATATTCCTTTTCTTGAATATTTTCAAAGATCTTTGCTTCTGCTTTTGTTGCGAGGTAGCTGCGACATTGCTCCAATACATAATTGTTTGAATGTACACTGTTCCGAATTAGAATTTCGCTTGACGAATCGCGTACATCAAAGATGTTTCTAAACAAAAAAATCTTCGAAAATCGAAAATCGAAGAAAAATAACCTCGAAAATCGAAAAACAAAAATCGAAAAAAAAATTTTTTTAATAAAAAAAATTGGAAAATTAATTTTTGATATGTTAGGTCTTAAGTGAATCTCTCAACATGAGATCTGTGTGGATTAAGAGGGATAATGTAGGATTAATGGAGGACCTTAATTCACGCATCTGGATTTCGAGATCTGGGAATATGTACATCAGAACTCCATTTCTTCTGTATTCTCTCTTGATAGGACTGGATAGGTTTATTTAATTTGTGGTTTCTTGATCTTTCAAATTTATCAAAATTTTCGCCTGCGGCGCTGAAAGCGGAAGTACGTAATTCGTCTATCATGATGATTGGATATCTGGGGACTTGGAGTTTTTTTGAGAGTAAGCATGGATTAATGGGGATCTGGAGTGATATTGGGGGATTTCAATGTAGCAAGGGTTATAAAGGTATATCGGTGATTTGATATCTAGGGACCTGGTGGGATTAAGGATAATTCGAAGAAATTCGGAGATCAAAGAGGATATCATAAAATTGGTATCATGAAAACACTTCACCATAATTTGCTCATATACACTTTTAACTATAGTTTGAAGTGATTAAATTTCTTTATCTTCATTTCTAAAAATTGCGGATTGCGAGTTGCGGAATCTTTTTTTCGAATGCGCCCAGCCCTGGTGGTCTTATTATTTTGTGTCACACTCTATCTTTTATTTTTAATTAAATTGCCCAATATTTAAATTCAAAGCTAATATCTGATTCTTTAAAGGACAAGGGTTAAATTAAAAGAAAAATAAAAAATTTGCTAATTTTTTTTCTTTTTATTTTGCCTAAAATCAAAACACACTTTTAAAAATTCTTATGAAATAAATAAAGACGACTTGTGATTCTTCAAAAAAAATGCCGAGTGCAAAAATATTTGCACTTTGCTTAAAGGGCAAAAATTGAATTATAACACAAACAAATAATTTGCTTAATATTTTTCCTTTTTATTTTGCCGAAAAATCAAAACACAATTTTGCAATTTATTTTAAAAATTTGCCTTTCTATGCGCGAATTCTATGCGCGAAAAAGTACTAGCTGTTTCGAAATTTCGAGTTTCGAATTCCAATTTTCAATTTTCTAGGTTTATTTTCTTTCGATTTCCGATTTCGATATTTTTTAGGGAACAGGCCAACCTACCGGCACTCAGCCCTCCCAACCTACCATATTCTTGTATGAAGGATTAAAAGAGATATCGAAGGGTTAGAATTGCTAGACTTGCTAGACTGCCCCCTTCAGATTTTTTTAAAAATAAACAAACCATCAAAATAGGGTATCCAACAGCTGCCTTTATTCGAATGGCCCTCCAATCAGATTTCATTCTTATTCAGCTTATTTGAGCTGGCGAAAAATTTCTTTCGGAACAATGCTTCAAAAATTATCGGAAATTTTAGCAAAATTGCGGAAATCGAAAGCGGAATTCAAAATTCCGACCGACTTCTGATTATTACAACTAATTTATATTATCCTTTTAATATTCCAAGTTTTTTAGAGAATGTGGTTATTCTTTTTGTTTATTTTCCTCAATTCCTTTATTAATTTTGCCTCCCCCTATTCGATTTTTGTAAAGATTTCTTGGCGAGAAAATGGCGAAAACGGCCAAAATTATTACAAACGTTTGGCTGGAGAAGAGGACGAACGGTTTAAATTGGAATTGACTGGATATCATTTCGACAATCCAATTGTTGAAAAGACTGACATAAACGATACATTTCAATTTGAGGATCTAAATGAAGGCCCTTTTAAATTGAAGATAAGAATTTATGGGCCTATTGAAGTTAGTGTAAGGAAGGGATTTTTCTAGCATTTAAAAATGTTTAGGCTATGTTTAGCATTTATAAAATATAAACGAATTTAGCAAAGTTTAGTACTTACTACCCGGTGGAGCTTTAGATAAATCTAATAAAGGGGCTTTATTATAAATATACCGTAAATCCTCTAAAATAGGCCTTCCCCTCTAAAACAAGCCTCCTCCAAAATAATCCCCCTCTAGAGGTCGATCGAAAAAATAAGCCCCCCCCCTCTAAAATAAGCCCCCTCCCCCATAAAATTTTTAATTGTTGTGTCCCCTCAGTTGACTCTTCATGGAGGGATATTGAAGGATTAGAAGTGATTAAGAGGGTATTTGAGGGATTAACAGGAATAGAACTACTAATTATGACTACAGTGTGCTATGATTAAGGATAAAACAAATTTATATTTAAAAAATTTTAAATTAAAAATACTCCCTAGGTGGATATTGGCACTATAGAAGAAATACTCGAAAATGATACAATAATTTACATCATCCCTCGCAAAGACAATACAAAATATATTAAATACATAAAGGTTAATGGACGAGAAGACTTCTTCAACAGCATGATTAACCTCTTTAATAATCTTCGTGTTTTAATTTTTATTTGGCCTACTAGTCCTGCTGAATCTAGTAAAAAAATAAATAATATAATGATTAAATGTAAAGACACGGATAATTCAAATTTTGTGGCCAATTTTAATAGTATTGTAAATGATGATGATGGAGATGAGCAATATAAATCAACAAATTATGTGAAAACTTTAATTTGCCCGAATGGTGAATATACTTTATTGGTTGATTACAAGGTTAGAAACAAAATATTAATAAATTACATCTGCTCAAATTCAAATCCACTAATATACCCGTTTGTTCCCTACATTCCGTTAAGAAATCTGATTCTGTTTGAAACATATATACATATTCGATTATCCCTATACTCCTAGCGTAATTGTATCATTTCTTTTGTAAGAAAACGATTGAGGCTCGATATACAAGGTCTATATACAAGGTCTAACTAAGGGTGACAAGGCAATTTTTGGATAAAAAAGTATATCATAAATGAAGCTCATCTGAATAGGCACAGAAAAATTCAGTTGCAAATAAATACCAGAAAGACCAGACTTTACGAATTTGGGAAGAGTTAAAAGCCGGGAGCAGGCCAGTATACCGCGAGCCCAGTATACCGCCGAGCTATAACTTCGTTCAAAATTGTCGAATCCGGGACGCCCTGGTATGCTTCGATGCGCCTCAACGAGCTGAATCGAAACATACCAGAGCCTCCCGGATTCGACAATTTTGAACGAAGCTATAGCTCGGCGGTATACTGGGCTCGCGGTATAACGGGGTGTACCCGTAAAAGCCTTTCCTTTAAACAATTTTATACTAAAAATTTAGATAGAACTGTCAAAAACAGTTTATCATAAAACAGCAATCAAGTATAATGGAGATATCTATTCTCATCATTCAACAACACTTTGGGTTTGTAATAAATATACGGTTAGAGGTATTAAATGTAGAGCGACAATTCATGTTGAAGCTGATTACAACATACCGGATAACTATTTAGATGTTGTGCACAACCATGATCCTCAATATGACAAAAATTATAAAATTGTTAGGATTACGTTGTAAAATACCCGTCCACTTTTTATGTTCCTGATATAAGTAATGGATATAGGTTAACTTTAATAAGGCTTAGGTTTTTGGTTTGCAGAGTTCGTTAAAATTTAGTGTGTTTTTATCCATTTATCGTTTTGTTTATTTTTATTAACTATATCTAAGAAAGATTGCTATCTAGCAGTGACCGGCAAAATCATTGTTCCGGACCCGGAACCGGATTTTGAAATTCACACTCATGCCGGACCGGATCCGGCCGGATTTTTCCGGATTAACCCGGTCCAATTTTAATCCGGTAAAAATAGTTTCCAGAGTCCGGCAGAATTTACCCGGATTCCGGACCGGATCCAGGTTTTTTTTCCGGATTTTTCAAAAAAATTTTTTTTATTAATTTTTGTGTTAAAATGTTGATAATGAGGTATTTTGGTGGATAAAATGGATAACAGGTGATTTGGGGGATCACGAGGGATATCGCGGGATTTGAGTGGTAAGGGAGATGTAGTACAAATACACCTAAATCCCTCCTTACTCGCTCCAAATCCACCAATCTATGTATATCCCTCTTGTGTTTTGATAAGACTATGTTTTGTCTAGCCTAGTTTTGTAGTTCCGTATCTTGTCTGTTCCGTATTTTAGCCCGACACGCCCGATATATCCCTTCAAACCCGTCCTTATGTTCAAGTCCCGAAATTTTTTTATTTCAGCGCCGCAGGCGAAAATTTTGAGAATTTTAGAAGTCCAACAAGTCTGATTTCTTCCTTTATCTTAATTCTAGAATCTTAAAATAGTCCCAAATTTTTGTATTTTTCCAAAAAAGATATAAAATATCTCGTATCTCGTGGCAAAATACAAGATACAAGACTAAACCCACCCCTGACATATGCAAGAGTGACTCAATCATGAGGACTCAGTTGAACGCTCCGATATGGTGGCACGACACGGGCACAGTGATCCAGTTGCACAGTAAGACAATTGCACAGAGGACAATTACACAGTGGACAATTGCACAGTAAAGGATTGTTTATTCGCAAAACGACCTGTTTATTCGAGTAACACTTCAGATAAACGCAAGGGTCATTCACCTATAGGTCATAGCTTCGTTCAGAATCATCCAATCAAGATGATCTTGGTGTTAGTCGACTCAGCTCGAAGAGCTCTTTCGAATGAGCTATAATTTGCATATTCGAATTTATTACCCCAGAATTGACCTTACTCTCTATGGTTTTTCAATTTTTCGGGACTTATAATTCGGTGCAGAATCATTTACTAAAGTAGAGAGTAGTACCGTTCGACTCAGCTCGACGAGACGAATCGAATGACATATGTCATGTCTCGAACTTTTACCACCGGTACACTACACTACAACCAAAACTTATTAGAAAGTCTAACACTAATGCACATAACCATCAATCACCGTGCAATTGCCCACTGTGTAATTGTCCTCTGTGCAATTGTCTTACTGTGCAATTGGATCACTGTGCCCGTGTCGGAGCGCCTCCGATATTTGTAGGATAATTAAGAAGAATTCATCCCTTTTCAGCGCCGGAGGCAAAAATTTTTTATTTCAGAAAGCCAAGGGTCAAAAATCAACCTTATTTATAAAAAAAAATACCTGAAAAAAGTTAAAATCTCAAAACCGGACTAAATCCCAAATCCGGTGTAAAAAATTTGCCGGATTCGGATCCGGATTCCGGATTTGGCAATGGAGCGGACCGCATCCGGCCGGATTTTTCCGGATTAATCCGGTACGGAAAAGATCCGGAGATTGCGAAAAAACACGGATTTGGGATCCGTACTCCGGAAAAATCCGGCCGGATCCGGTCCGGTGCCGGTCACTACTATCTAAGACGTCTCTATTAAATTTTTTTTATATTTTATTTCAATAGAGTCTTGCCTTGAATATATTATTATTAGGGCGTGTCAAAATATGCACGGAAAACCCCAAAATATGCGCATATATATGCACCGAAAACGGCCTAAATATGCACTAAAATAAACAGAATTTCCCAAAATATGCACTAGATATGCAGCAAAAAAACAGTAAAAATGTGCATCAAAAATTAATATTTTAAGTAAAAACGATAATTTATTCTTTAAATATCAATTTAGAGCATATCTAAAAATTTTACGGACTTTAAATTTATGATAAAAATTTTTTGAACCAAAATTTTCTGGACTATTTTTCGAAAAAATTTCTCCAAAAATTTTCTTTAAAAAATTTTTAGAAAAATTTTATATTATGCCAAAAAATAATTTTTATGCTACAAATTTCTCAAAAAATGCCAAAATATGTACAAATTTTGGTAAAAATATGCAAAATTTACCAAAATATGCACAGATATGCAAATATGCATGAATATACCGAAATATGCATAAATATGCATTAAGAACCTGGTCCTAAAGTGCTCGGACCGATGTAAAAACATCATTTTTGCGCGTTTCAGCTCATGGCATATCCGCAAGTAAAATATACATTTGCATGTTTTGACACGCCCTACTTATTATTATTAAAATAAATTTTTTTATTATATAAAGATAGGAATCGAATGCCCACAAGCAATTCATTCGGATAATATGGTAAATGCTTACAAAATTAATTTTAACGATGAGTCAAATAAATTCGATTGTGAATTACTCACTTATGAACAAACAATTACTCCAAACTATTTATATGTATTGGATAATTATAAAATATATGTTGATCAGCGAATGGAGCAAATTTTTAGTGAAAATAATGCACAGACTATTCCTGAAGGTACTAGGAAAATAAGTTTTTATCATAGATTGGAGACTTTATTTTTTGTCTCCGTTGCTCGACTTATATATTTTTTGTGGGGAAGAGGAGTAGGTAAATCGGGGTTGGGTACCAACTTTAACCAAAAATATTAGTTTGCCCAATTAAATTTTGTTAATGGATACCGTAATCATCCATTTGAAGCACAGTGCCTCGTAGGGTGTGCTTATATTAAAAGTTTATTTTTTTATAGTACTACATATAATAATTTTCATTTTATTAGATTGGTTTGAATTTCCACCTAAAGGTTTGCTATTTTTTATGCAAAATTAATTTAATAAATTTGTCGGACACGATTTTTCAGTTCGTAAATACAAGCAATTTCCCCCTCATTTTCATGATACACATCAGATTTTTTCTGCACGAGAATCATTTTAGTCATTATAGCTAGCTAGTAATTTAATGTTGAATTAATAATAAAATATTCCCAATTTTGTAAAGCATATAGCTATTTAATGGTATTTAATTCATAACACATCAGTCCGATCCAGGGGTGGGCGATATAAAAAATTTCTATTTAGTTTCCAGCAAAACGAAGCAAAATGAAATAAAAATTCAAAAATATCTATTTTTCATCTCAAAATTAAAACTATAAATAAGCACCCAAAAGCTAGATTCGTGACATAAACATCTCAGGAATCAGAGAAGACCTTCAAATCTACAGATATCCGCATTAATCCATATAAATCATACGATATATCCAAATCCAACTTTATCCAACAAATCCACAGATAATTGGGGGGTTAACAGTGATATCGGGGGACCCTCCTGGTCCGTTCTACTGAAGATGCTGGTTCGCTCCCAGCCGCCGTATAAACTTGCATTAGCGTATAAACTCTTGCACTATTTAAGGACGTCGACAGCGCAAATCCCGTGGAGAATCTTCACGTCAACCAAAACATCCTCAGAGATTTACAGTTTATTCAAGTGAAGATTCAGGAAATCATTGTGAGATTTTGAACGAATTTTAATTAAACTTCATCTCAAAAATTTAATCTTAATTTTATCTTAATTCAGAGAGCAAGTAAAAGATGGAGATTATTTAAGGAAAAAACTCTAGAGGGATTCAGAAACAAACATTATTGAAAATTTTCTTTTCACTTTAACTTTTAGAAAAGGGGATTATTTAAAAGAGATTTAAGTCATTATTAGGGTTGTTCAAAACATGCAAGTGCATATTATGTATGCGGATATGCCATGATGTGAAAAGCTCAAAAATGTTATTTTTATAAATTTAGACCCGGTTCTTATTGAATATTTGTGCATATTTTGTACCTTTCGTGCATATCTGCATATCGTTGCATATTTTGGGAATTTTTGCATTTTTAGGTAAATTTGTGAATTTTTTGTTAAATTTTTTATTTAAAATCTTAGCATTGTGTTTCTTTTTTTATATTTTTTCGGGTTTTCACTGTTTCTTTTTCAATTGATTTGTTTTCTACTCCTCTTTCAATTTTTACATAATATTCACTTTTTTATATTTGTTTTCAATTCTAGATTTTTTTCCGATTAAAATTCTAAAATGTTTAAAACCTGGATTTCTAAGTTAAAGCTAGCTGCAAAGTGGTATTTTAGCTAGCCTGCAAAGTGGTATTTTGTCAACCATGTTTTGAGTAGCGGGATTACGATAGTATCTAACACTTTTCCGGAAAACTTTTCGAAATTAATTCTGAAACATAAATTTTATACTTTTAAGATGCTTGATTCAACATTAGCATAAAACTTTTCCCCTGCTTCTTTAGCCTTAGAAATTTTTTTAATTCGATTTCTTTTCATTCTTTGGTATCTGATAAATAAATCATTTCGAATACTTTCACGATGTTCATAAGTTGAAGACCAAGGAAATATTCTTAAAAGGAAAGGCCACAATTCTTTTCTCATTTTTGGATCCATTTCTGTTTATTTTGATTTTATAAATTTTCTTTTTATTTTAGTTTCGTTAAAATTTTTAGCTGTGTTTTTTAAAAATTCATATCTCGAAGAAAATCCGACCAAAAATTTTTTTATCCGTTGATCTTATGGAAGAGATTCTGATTAATATTTAAGTCAAAAGCATTTTAAAAAATTCGGCATCTAACTGAAAGGCCTCTCTCCTTTATTTCGATATTAAAATTTAAAAATTTTTAGAGAAATTATTATGAATAATATTACTACGTCCCCCCTCCATTGAAACAAAATAAATTATCTGAGGGAAAGAGATTAATGGAGAAAATCAGTCATTAATTATACTTTTCTGAAAATAAAAGACTGCCCAACATTTCCCTTTGCCCAATATGTCGACTGTATCTATCTTCGTATTTTTGCAAAACAAGAAAGTAATAGGGCATTTTGCCAGAAAAAGTTACTGTTGACCGGCACTTGTGCTCGGCCTATATATACACTTGTGCTCGGCCTATATATACACTTGTGCTCGGCCTATATATACACTTGTGCTCGGCCTATATATACACTTGTGCTCGGCCCTATATACACTTGTGCTCGGCCTATATATACACTTGTGCTCGGCCTATATATACACTTGTGCTCGGCCTATATATACACTTGTGCTCGGCCTATATATACACTTGTGCTCGGCCCTATATACACTTGTGCTCGGCCTATATTCCCCCGAGGCACTTCACTTATGATATTATTTCAAATAAATAAATATTTTTAATTGTGTTCTCTGTTTATTATTTTCTAATAACTTGTTTTCTGGAGATTGCTGATCTCTTCGCCCGTTAAAACTAAAGAGCTAATTCGTTCTGTTCGAATCCATCCTGTCCCTTCTCAAGTATTTTTACTCTAGTGTCGGTCCGTAAATGTCGGGTCTGCAAGTTTCGGTCAGCAAAAGTCGGCCTGTCCGCTTTATATTAGAATCATCATGGGTTATCCAATTATTAATGAGTAAACATATTTAAACACAAAAAATAACTTTGAGCTATTGCAAATCCTAAAATATATCCCCAATTATTTGATTAACCATTGGTAATTCACATAACCGATCATTAAACGAAATAAAAAAGTTTATCTAATAAAAGTTTAGCAGCCGATAACAGCTCGGTTCTGCTTGACAATAAAACTAATTGGAAAAAGAAGTGTTTTAAGGACACTTAAGAAAATTGAAGAAAGAAATGAAAAATTTTGAAGGAAAAGAAACTAGCAAAAACCTAGAAAAGAAGGATTTAACAATAAAAGGCCAATAATATAATAAAAGTTTGTTTTGTTTTTAGATCCCATCTATGACTTTTAGGAAATAATGCTTTTCCGTTGTTTTAAAATTTTTTTGCCTATTTTTGGCGTTTTGCTTTTGGCGTGTCTTAAAAATATGAAAATTGGCGTTGGCGAATTTTTAGACTAGGTATCGCTAGCGTCTTAGGAATGTTCGGGTCCGAGAAGCAAAATATGTTCGGGTTTCGTGTGCGAGCGGATGGAAAATTGAAAAATTTTTTAAAGAAAATTTTTTTGTTACAGAAATTGTTAGGATATAAAATCAGGAAAAATTCGGCAAGAATTAGTATCAAACAGGGCTGGGCGAAATCTAAAAATAAAAAGCGAAATGCGAAACTTTTCGCGCTGAAAAATACGAGAATACGAACGATGCGAAACGCGAAAGTGCGAAATAAGCCCAGCCCTGGTATCAAAGCTTCTATCCGGGGTGAATAAAAATTAATTTTTAATCATTTACGGATAGGGACCGTGGTTATCAATTGGGGTGCAACTCTAACACATTAGTTTCCCTTCATTCTAGTGGAAAAGCATTTGGATTTCCTATAAGAATTCTACCCCATAGAAAAGAAAATCATTCTTCATAATATTCTGGGTCATGGGTTCTAATCTCAACTTCATTATATGTTTCGATTTCTTGAGTATACATATCTGGATTTTCACTAAAATATTGTGATCCTTCACCAAAATATCCACTTGTAAATGCTTTTAATTGACTTCTACCCTTATTACGTGTTTGAAACATTCTCTCTTTTTTCTTCTTCTCTTCTACAAGGGCAATCATCTCTTGTGGCAGATCACCTTGCCCATCAACTAAGTCGTACAGATCCACAATAATTTTAGTTAGATCATTAACAAATGTTATAGATGTTCCTATAATTTTTATGTAAATTTAATAAATATAATATTGGAGATGAAGATGGATTTGGGCACTAACCCTGATTTTTCCTTCATGATTTTTGGACTAGATTGGCCTAGATTTTTGGCCTAGAGCTGTTTATAGATCCGGCGGTTGAGTCCTAGAGAGATTTGTGGGAAAAAGGTGTAGAATGAGTTTAATGCTCAAGAGATATTGAAGGATTAAGCGATTCTATTGATTGAATTAAGGGGATATGGTGAGATAAAGGCGAATATGAGCGGATTAAATTATATTTTATATAAATAATCCTCTGATAATAAAAAAAATATAAATAATCCTAATCCTCTGCCTATGTATGATCAAGACCATGCTTCAAAAATCTTGATGCTCTAGATAATATTAAATAACCTTTTCGACCCATTCTGGCGGTACGTCCAACACGGTGACGATAATTTTGTTGAGCTAAAAAGAATATTTAAACAAAAATAGGTAATTTCCTTAAATGGTACACTAATATTCCCTCGCTAGAGCATCTAGAGCATCCACACTAACGAGTGGTTTGAAAGTGGTTGACTTATTATAACATTATACCCCGACCCTTTCTGTACAGCACAATCATAAGTATTTTAATCAAAATGCCGGTTCTGATCCGGGTATCCGAAACTTTCGGTTAGTATATCCGATGCAGATATACGAAGCCCAGGATCTGCTACACTAGTTGAAATGTATTCTTTGATGTTAGCTTATATAAACCCCAAAACTAAGCCGGATAAGTTTTAAAAGCCGAAGCGAGATTTAATAAGAAAATAACACCTTCCGGAGTATCATAGTTAATAACATGTGTAACATCTTCAACATCTATTCCCCTCGCTAGAGCATCTGAAGCAATTAAAATTTGAATTTTTCCACTTTTAAAATCATCCAAAATATGATCTCTTGAACCAGAAACATCGGCATGGAATAACAAACAGTTGTAATTATCATTTTCCAATTGAGTTTTTAGCTAAAATTTTATAAATTCTCCGAAAAACTTTTAGACTTTTGAAGACAAATTACATAAACCCGGTAGATTTTTAACAAATAAAGTTATTTACTAAAGATCGGACGAAGATCAAGTAATTTATTTGAACGAGTAATCTCATATTATAGTTTAAATAGGTAATTTGAGTTGTTAATTCAAGAGATTATTTTAGAAAAATTTAATTTATCCATCGTATTCGATATTTCTATTTTCGGCAAAAATCCACTCTGTAGTAGAGATGGATCGGAATTTCCGATTTCCGGCATTTTTTTTCCTTCCGATTTCCGAAAAAAAATTTGATTTCCGATTTCCGACTTTTGAGCCTTTCCGATTTTCGGCTCTTCCGATTTCCGACACCTCTGACTGTTCTGACACACTTCTACACTGTATTACTTTTTCCTTTGCCAGTAATAAAAGGCAAAATTTTTTTAATTAAATTTAAACAATTTACATTATTACAAGTGCTTTTATTGTTTGCAAAAATAATAATTTTCGACGTTTCTATTTTGAATAATTTATTGAGAACTCCCAAAAGTTTTCCATATTTATCATTTTCTTCAACCCAATAAAACTTTTGAGAGAGTTTTGCTGGTAATGCTCTAGTGATTGTCAGTTTAACCTTTATAAATAAAAAGATATATTCACTATTCAGATACATACATGATCAATTTTAAGGAATTTTTCGACCAATCCATCTACTTTTTTATTGTATGTTGCGGAAAACATTACTAAAAATTTATTTTATATTCTCAAGCAGGGTTGGACAAAACCGTTTAATTTTGAAAAAGCGCCGAAGGCGAAAATTTTGAGAATTTTTAGAGGTTAGTTAAACGCCGTTTAGAAGACCGTATACCTTTTATGCCGTTTATCTGAGCTCGTATACCGTTCCGTTTAATTTTACCAAAAAACCCGTTTACCGTATACCGTTTAGCTAAACGGTTTTGTGCTACCCTATTCTCAAAATTTTAAAAGCACTCTACCAGTTGTTCTTTCTTCCTTTGCCGGAAGTTGTTGAATTATTGCGCCTGTTTGTTTGGCAAAGTCACTATCTTTAATTCATTTTATTAAAAAACTGAGAATTTCTTCACTAACCAAGTAATCTATCAGATTCATCCATTACAAGAAAAGAACAATTACTCAAGCCAATATCAGAATTTTTCGTCATTTCTATAAGTCGCAAAGGTGTAGCAACAAGAATATCACATCCCAGCTTAAATTGTAAACTTAGATAATTACCTATTTAGAATTAGGTAGGTGGAGCATTCTTGATAAGCATTTCCGACAAAACACTTATCTATAATTTAAATACTTTCCCAATATATATGTTTTGCATTCTCGATTGACACTCCCGACAAAAACATTCTTATCTTTAAGTATTTTCCCAACTCATACATATATATGTTTACCAACTTCCTTTGACATACTAAATAAATCCCGACCATTGCACTTTATCCCCATATTGTTATTCACATGTACAGCACTATATAAAGAACCCTAGTTATCATATGCACCTCAATTTATACTTTTACCAAAACTACAATTTTTAGATATTTTAATTGAATAAAATAATGTACTTGGAAAATTAGTAATTATAAATATCCTCAGAAAAGTGAACTGGGATCTATTTTGAACTAAACCCAAACATAGTTCAGTAGGTTGGTTAGTTGGAAACTCAGTTAAGGAACAATGGACAATTTTTAGAGTTAAAAATTTTTCAATTTTCTTATAAATTTTAATTCGCCAAAGGAAAATAAACAAAAATAGATGAAGTGAGTTAGCGGAAATTGCCCTGACCCAAAACAAACGAACGCTAACCTTAAAAGTATCAACTTGTGGAGCATAATTATCTTGTCCTCCATGGATAAGCGCTGGCACAAGAGGTGTACGGTATGCTAATTTCAAAACTTCCAAGTATGTTTGTTGTGCGAGTTCTTGTGTTGGCAAAAGTATCAACGCTATTGGAAAATAAGTCAACGTTTGATTCTGAAAATTATTATATTTTAAATTTGGTTAGAAGGCATACTTTATTTTTGATTTCTCCTTTTTTCTTAGCTTCCAATAATCTGTATATCAAAGGAATTAGAAAGGCAGCCGTTCTGTAAAAACATTTTTTAGTAAAAACTTAAAAGTGATCAACGCTGTAGGAAAATCTGTATATCAAAAGAATTATGCCTAAATAAATATTGTAATCGTAATCGACCAAAATTACGTTTGAGCCCAAAATTCTGGAAAGTTTAAACTAGGGTTGTTCACGGTCGGTTAACCGAACCGAAACCGAAACCGAAAACCGGTGTTTTTGGCCAATAAACCGAAACCGAAAACCGGGGGTCAAAAACCGGCGAAAACCGAAAACCGGTGGTATAAACCGACCGGTTTTCGGTTTATAACATACACCCCTAAGGATGGAATTTTTTGGGAATTTTTCGGCCATTTGAATTCACAAAACATATATTGCCAAAATATTTTTCTCAATTTTGTTTTCGATAAATATAATTTCTTTAATTCTACTATATCAGGATGTGTATCAGGGGTGTGCCGAAAGTGATTTTAAAAAGCGAAAGGCGAAAGGCGAAAAGGCGAAAGTCGATTTAAAAAGCGAAAGACGAAAGGCGAAAATGCGAAAGTCAATTTAAAAAGCGAACGGCGAAAGACGAAAGACGAAAGTCCAAAAAAGGCGAAAATCGGCGAAAGGCGAAAGACGAAAGGCGAAATTTTTTAAAATTTTTCCACTATGATAATATGACTCTAAATATCGGTCAAATCAAAGCTTTGGTTGCAAATCAAAGCATCAATTGAGTGTTACAATCCCTATTAGTATTCGACGGATATAGCGGATATGAAGGGATTTGAGGGAATATCTAAGGCTAAGAAGTCAATATCCTCTTTTTAGCCGTTTTTAGAATAATTTCAAAAGTGTTGGTGGATCCTGAAAAATCTCCTACAAGCCTAATTATGAGGGATATCAGTTATATAAAGGGTATAAGAAGGATATCGGACGATTTGATGATTATGCGGGATGCTGGTGAATTTGAAGATATCGAAAGATAGAGGATACGGGAAGATTTTGAAAATTTTGGAAGACCCTTAAGCCAAAAGTATTCCCTTTTCTGCGCCGCAGGCGCAATTTTTGAAAATTTTGGAGGATCCTTAAGCCAGTTTTCTTCATTTTTCAGCGCCGCAGGCGAAAATTTTGAGAATTTTGGAGGATCCTTAAGCTAGAACTTTCCATTTTTTGCGCCGCAGGCAAATACTTTGAAAATTAGGAGAGAGAAAAAATAATTTTTTCAAAGAAAAATCATAATTATTCTATTTATAATAAATTAAAATCTTGTCCCTAAATTTGGAGTCGAACCTAACAATAATAAAATGGTCGCTAGTTGAAGTCCAGAAACTTAACCACTCAACCATACATTAGTTAATTTAGAAACAAAGGAAAATTATATATATTTATCCCCACTCGTCTCAGTTTTTCCCTTTCTTTTCTTCTCTCAATTACCAACTTTTCCTCACCTGCCGTCATTAGGGGTGTTAAAAATTTCGCCTTTCGCACGAAAAAGCGAACGGCGAAAGGCGAAAATGCGAAAGTCAATTTGAAAAGCGAACGGCGAAAGGCGAAAGACGAAAGACGAAAGTCCAAAAAAGGCGAAAATCGGCGAAAGGCGAAAGACGAAAGGCGAAACTCGCACACCCCTGATGTGTATGTATGGTTGACTGGCCATGTTGATGAGCCTCCCTCGATTTGCTTTTGTCTTAGTGTTTGGTTCGAATCCAAAAATAGTAGTATAAGGGATATTATGTTTTTCAAAAAATAAATACTGTTTAAGTTTTTAGCTTTTATTTTAAACTCTCCAAAAGTTTTGTAAGCGCTTATACAAAGGAATAAATTTGTTTATTGGCCTTTATACTTCGGTGCCAAAAACTGTATTTTTTCGCCTTCGGTCTTCCAAAATTCTCAAAATTTTCGCCTGCGGCGCTAAAAAAATCTGGCTTATGAATGGGTATGGTCAATGCCGGGGACAGGCTACAGAAAAACTATTTTTTAAAAAAAGTAATTAATATTTTTAAATATATGAATTCTAGGCTAATGCCCTTTCAAAATTAAAAAAATTTTCCACTGCAGCGCAAAAACAGGAAGATTTTCAGATTAAGGGTCGACCAAAATTTAAAAAATTTTCGCCTGCGGCGCAAAAAGAGATGGATAAAAAAGATAAATTTTTAAATCCATCATCGTTCTGAATCACCCATATCCACTGTGCAGTAGGCGGAATAGTGTATTGGCTAACACATCAGTCCGGTCTACTGAAGATGCTGGTTCGTTGAATAACCTTTGGCACTAGCTAGAGGAGAGAAATAGCTATAGCCCAGCTGCTTTAATACATTTTAATTGATTAAAATATGAACTGGATATTCTGGATGAAAAATTCAGGCATAAACCGGTTTCGGTTAACCGAAAACCGGGGGTCAGTCAAAAACCGAAACCGAAAACCGGGGGTCGTAAACCGGTCAAAACCGAAAACCGGGGGTACCGGTTAATAACCGGTGGTGAACAACCCTAGTTTAAACCCAATTTTTCGAAAATCTTGGAGCTTAATTTTTCACCGCCCAAATACCCCGAACAGAGCTGCACGCAGTTGCGGAGAGCGGATTGCATGGTATTGCGTGCTTGTTACTTGCGGATTCCGTTTGCGGATTTTAAAATAAAATTTGCGAATTGCTCATACATATATTTTTTTTTCATTTGCGTGCAGCCCTGATCCCAACACCCGTTTTTCCGTTTAGTAACCAATATTCCTATTGGTGACCAAAATTGCGTTCTTAAACGTATTAAGAAATTGTTATGACTGTGCTTAAACTAAAAAATTTCCTAACTTTCCAGAGCCAGTCTCAGCTACAGCAATTAAATCAATCTTTTCTGGAAATGTCAATATTCGAATAGCATATGCCTAAATAAATATTGTAATTTAGGCAAATACTAATAAAATTACCTGAACAGGTGTAGGCTTTTCAAACATACACAAACGATAAATATTATCAAGTAGCACATTATGGAAATTCAAGTCATTAAACTAAATATAAAATTTTTAGGTTTTGATGACGAGGTCACTAAGTCATAAAGAAGAGTTAACGAATTGTTAGGAACCACGGTATAACGATGGTTATATTATATATGAACCACGGTATAATATATATTAGTATAATTGTATAACTACGGTATGGTTCCGGGTCGAGTCATTTTCGAAAATTAAGAAACCCTGAATTTATGACGAAAACAAGAATACTGTCCTGTGCTTAACTCAAAAAGAACAAGCTGACATGTACTCGTAGAATTGAGTTCAAAAGGTTTATGGAATCTTTTGAACTAATCCTAGGCACTCCTTTGGCTGTTGTTTGAACTTATGGCCTTGGGCTTATAAACTAAACAGAGACAAAAAACTTGCATTGTTAATAGGGTGTACTTCTATTTTACCAAATTGTTTGTCGATCACATTGCCATAGTGATCGTATTCAACGAATAAACGCTCAATATCCATGCTAATAGAAGAATCCAATTTAAAATAATCATCATCCACTGGCAAACATCTTTTTGTGTATACTGCACTTTCAAAAGCTTCGTTGCTGTTTCCTTGATTCTCCCAAGTTCCTAAGCTAACCAAAAATTTCTTTAAAAGGGCTGCGTGTTTAACGGCCTGTTGATATTTTAAATTTAAAATATAAAAGGAAAGCTTTATTTTAAAAGTTGGGAAAATTGTTTTTGATGGGCATGACTCCAACATGGCCGATATATGACCGATATATGCCTTTCTAAGGCATATATAAAATTAAAAAATTAGCCCACGGCTACAGAGTTCCCAAGCTTAAAAGCTATAGAGGAGAAAAACTTATTTTAGTCTAAAATTCGAATTGACATGATAGCTCATTCGAAATACTCGACGTTCCGTGTTGAATGGTTATTAAAAAGTTTAAACAAGATTAGACATAAGCCTATCCTTTCCCCATTTTCAGTCTGAAATGCCGCCCTAGCACCTGCAGCAGCACAAAAACTATTCAGCTGACGGTACATATATAAATCCCACCCACCGTCGAATCAAGCTGATTTTGATACCAATCGACTCAGCTCGACGAGCTTTTACAAGTGACAGTATATTGGAATTTGGGCTTTCAAACACAATTTTACCAAAATTGTTTTAATTAACATACATTTAATTCCTTATATTTGCAAAAAGAATTAGTTGCCATAGTTAATGCATGCATTCTATATACTTCACCAAATGCGAATTTTGAATCATTCTCAACAATTCCAATTGACTTGGCCAATTCCCTTTCGTTATTTTCATATCCCCTTTGAATGCAATCGCCTTTTTTATAAGATACAAGAATTTGTATATTATAAAAAATTTCCTTCTCAATTTCATATAATTCAGAAGTTAAATATGTTTCGAAGTCTTCAACTTTAATAAAATTTATTTCTTATTGTAAATCATATAGCTATTTAATTCCTAAGACTATGCAGTAGACGGCGTAGTGTAATGGCTAACACATCAGTCCGCTCTACTGAAGATGCTGGTTCGCTCCCAGCCGCCGATTAACCTTTTGCACTAGTTAAAGGAGAGAAATAGCTATAGCCCAGCTGCTTTACTTTATTAAATTTATTTAGAAATTTGCATAAAGAGAATGAAAAACTCAATTTAAATTCCCCTTTCTATTAAAAAAGAGTGGGGATGTCGGTCCTGGACCGAACCGATTCGTTTCGATCCGTATATTTGCTTACTCAGAAACGGAGGATTTCTGGCGTCTTTGTCTTCCATAATTCTCAAAATTTTCGCCTGCGGCACAGTAATGTAAGAAATTTGGGCGTGGGATAATTCCTACTTCAAAACTTCATTATTTGTTTTACGGCCAAGGACAAGAGAGGCACATAGCAGGAGTGTGCCGAAACGGATTTTAAAAAGCGAAATGCGAAACATAGCCTTGCGTTTATCATATTTATAAAATTTTAAGTCAGGCGGCGCAAATGTCACGGGACCATTTAAAAATAGAAGCCTGAATAAGCTTCTTAATCGACACTCATAATTGTCGATTCTGTTAGGGACTGCCAAGTAATTCACTTTGGGTATTTACAAATTTAATTATTTTATTATATTTACATTTTGTTTCCAATGATGTATTTTTCAGAATGTTAAGAATTTTTTTTAAAGTTTTCTTCTTGTTTTTTTGTTTAATTAAAGCTTCTCTGTAAACTTTTCTTGCATTAATTAGCTCTTTAAACAAATTAATAACAAATTCTTCACTGTGACTATTTTCCGATTCATTATTTAAATTTAAGAAATGTTGAATAATTCCTTCTTCATCCACTATTTTTATATATAGTTCATTTCCTTTATAAACCTCAGCTTTCTCAATTTGAAGGCTTCTAGCGACTTGTTCAAAAAGTATTTCTGACAAAAAATTTTTTTTTATTTTAAGCTATGTGCGGTGTATATCAGGGTCGAGTTGAGAAAAAAGTCGGGTCGGATTTGCTCGTACTCGTACCAAAGTACGAGTACGAATTTTGGTACGAGCTTATGAACACTGGTTGAGAAAAGAGTCGGGAGAAAAGATTGTCGATTCTGTTAGGGACTGCCTCCTCTCCCTTGCAGTACGGGTTTTCAAAAATTTTCTTCGGATCGGGTTTCGGATTTCGGGTCGACAAAAAAGCCGGGGTTTTCGGCTCCAACTCTAAAATTAACGAAGCAAATATGCTCCATCTACTAGTTCTTTATATGTAAAAATCTACCAATGGGTAGTCTGCCTCCTCTCCCTTGAACATTCATTGGCCGTTGCACACCTTGTTCCGTTACATTTTCTTGGGAATAAGATGTCGATGGACCGTCTTTCCACATTCCAAAGACAAATTCCAATAATATTGTCAAAAGGAAAAGAGTTACGTGAACTCTCATTTTTCTAAAAGATCAAGTCTCGATTCTATATACAAATTTTTTTGAAAGAATGTATTTAAAATCGAGTGTATTTTAAATAAAGGGTTTTATTGCAGTATTTCTTGCTGGAAGATTTTAAATGGAGGATTTCTTACTTTTTTAGCTCGCAATCCAAAATTTTCAGAATTTCCGATACCCAAAAAGTCAGAAATCCTCTTTTTTGGCGCCAAAAATTCAAATTTTTGAAAAGTTCCAAAAGCGAAAGTATCCCCCAAAATGCTGAAATCTAAAATTGTAATTTATAAACAGCTCTGTAGGGCGGCAGTCTAGCAATTTTTATAAATGTCTACTTATAGAAAGGCCCTTTCCTATCACTCAAATAAATAGCTACTTTTACGTTAAATAAAAATCCCGCCCAAATTAATAAAAATTATTAAAAGGCGGGAATTCGCGCATAGGAAGGGAAATTTTTAAAATAAATTGCAAAATTGTGTTTTGGTATTTTCGGCAAAAAAAAAGAAAAAAATTTACAAAATTATTTGTTTGTGTTATAATTTTATTTTTGCCCTTTAAGCAGAGTGCAAATATTTTTACACTCGGCATTTTTTTTGAAGAATCATAAGTCGGCTTTATTTATTTTATAAGAATTTTTAAAGTGTGTTTTGTATTTTCGGCAAAATAAAAAGAAAAAAAATTAGCAAATTGTTTATTTTTATTTTGCCCTTGCCCTTTAAAGCAACAAATATTAGCTTTGAATTTAAATATTAGACAATTTAATTAAAAATTAAATATAAATAATTTTAAATTTGAATTGCTTCCAAAAATTGAAAAAAAACTAAATGAATCTGGGAATTTTTTTAAAAAATCATTTAATAAAATTAAATTTTTTCCTTTTCACTGGAAATGTTGAATTTATAAACCTAAACAGCCTGTCGAATCCCATAGCATTTTTAGCAATAAAAATTTCTTGCATTTTTATTAACAGTAAAACTTTCGGTACTTTCGCATTAACTCCCCACAACGTCCGCAAATGCTTTCCGCAAATTTACCTTCTCCTTCCTTTCCTCTTTTCTTTTTCGTTCTTTTCTCCTTTCTTTCTCTTCTCATAAGGATTAAAAATGGTCAGGATTAATATTTTAAGAAAATGCAGTTGTTTTTTTTATTGGTACAATGTTTTTGATTGTAAAAACTTAATTACGATTTTAGGTTTAAAAAAGCGAAAAAATAACCGAATATAGTTTAGCTGAGGACCCAATACGAGCTCTGGGTTCGGAAATGCCTGTGGTCAGAGATATAGGTACCTAAAAATTGAAAAACCAGAGGGGAGCAGGCTCATTTTTGGTGTAAAAATCAATTTTTAAATAGCAGGTATTTTAAAGAGCTCCTCGAGCCTCTTTAGTTATGGAAATGACTATGACCGAGAAATACGTTTCTAAAGTTTGTACTCATAACGGTCAGAACAATAATTAACAAGTATATAAATTTATTCTCAAAGCATTACTGTCCAGAAAATCTACAAACAATTTTAAAAACTAATTTAAAAATGCTCCCTTTCACAATTTAACTGCCTATTGAAATAAAATTAATTCGTACTCCCTGACCATTTTTAATGGCTCCTATACAAAATCTCTATTCCTAAAAATCACTATTCCTTAAAATCTCTACTCAGTCAAAAATGCTTAAAATAACTATTCCTTAAAATCTCTATTCCTCAAAATCTCTACACGGCTATAATTCCTTATAATCTCTACACGAATAAAAATGTCCTAAAATCTCTACACTGCTAAAAATCTTAAAAATATCATCCTCTCTTAACAAATTGGCTAGAATTTAGTAGAATACGCAGCTAAAATAATACAATGAGCTTACTAGAATAATTAAAGGATCTAAACAAAATAGTAAAATTTTATTTTAAAATCACCGAATCAAAACAAATCAAGAATAGACTCATAGATAAAATAAGAAAGCAATAAAAATAAAAAGGGAATAAAACATTAATAAATAAATATTGAACTAGAAGTTTCTAAATGATCTTGACTAATAGTTTGACTTTCCAAAGTTGCACTATCCACTCCATCGTTAGTATCAAGTTCTTCCTGTTGACGTGTAGCAACTCGCAGTCCCTCAACATATCCGCTCATTTGTAAGCCAAGGAGCGTGAGAACATTCAAAAGTTGTCTATTATCATCGTATTCTGCTTCATTTAATGTTTGCATAACTTGGATCAATGAGGTAAATCAATGAGGTAAAATATATTTATGACGTAAAATTTGCTGCGGACCCCTATCATATTTAACCCAACATTTTAGGCTTCTTATTCGTGTAGAGATTTTAAGGCATTTTACCCGTGTAGAGATTATGAGGAATAGAGATTTTAAGAAATAGTTATTTTAATAATTTTTAGCCGAGTAGAGATTTTAATGCATTATAGCTGTCTAGAGATTATAAGGCATTTTAGCCCAGTAGAGATTTTAAGGAATAGAGATTTTGAGGGGATACGTTTTTAATCCTTATGAGAAGAGAAAGAAAGGAGAAAAGAAAGAGAAAGAAAAGAAAGGAGGAAGGAGAAGGTAAATTTGCGGAGAATATTTGCGGACATTGTGGGGAGTTAATTAGTAACCAAACTTTCAAATGGAGCAATACTTCTAGAGAGTTCTAGCTAAAATTCTAGCAAAAATTCTATTCAAAAATTATTAAAAATTTTAATATTGGTCTTGAATTTAAAAATTAAAAAAATATTGTTTCTTTAAAACTCAAAACTCTACTCAAGTTTCTTCTGTCTTGGTCTCGCCTTTTTTGGGCTTTTCTAAACTTTCACCCATAAGCAATGAACTTGTCTTTGGATTCCTTATTTTTCCCAAAATGGATGTAATCTAGCTTCTTGCCCTTAAAAATTATCAAAATTTTCACATGCGGCGCTGAAAATGATAGAAATTTACCTACTCGTCATTCCAAAATTCTCTGAATTTTTGCCTGCAGCGCTGAATAAGGAAGAAAAGTTTAACAGCTTGAAAGATTTGAGCGTGATTAGGGTTGCGCGGTGCGAGGTTTTTCGAAAAAAGCTAGCCGAGACTGAAAAAGCGAGTATCGATGTCGAGGGTCAAATTTGAGGCGAAGTCTGAGGTTCGAGTATAACCGAACTTTTTGAAAAAAAAATTTTTTAATCCTTTAAAAATTTAATTAAATTTACTAAATCTTATCAGATATTTGCTAAATAATTTCAAATTAATAATTTCCATCATATTCAGATCCAGTAGGGGACACAATATAGATTAGACAACTCATATTCTTGGTCAAATAACGCCAAAGCTTTGATGAATTTTTTCAAACACTTTGGAATAGAAATTTGATGAGGCTGGAAAATCAAATTATTTGATACCTGCAGTAGGCTCTATCACAAATGCGGGAAACTGCGGCTTTTGTAAGATATTCTTATTCTCTATTAAAAAATTAAAAACCTCTGATTTTAAAACCAACCTCTGATTTTACTGTAAACAGAGTGTACTTTTAAATCATGACTTTTTTAAATCTTGAATTTTTTGTAGTCGAGAAAAATCTCCGCTTGGTATAAAGTGACAGTATCTTTTTTTCGTTTTTTAAAGGTAGTTTCGTTACATTCATCTAAAAACAACTACATACCGTATTTTCTCGATTAATTCCCCTGGGGAATTATTTTTTCAACCCTTCATTGGCATGGGGAATTAATCGAGAGGGGGAATTATTAGAGGGAGGGGAATTAATCGATAAAATACGGTGTATTTTAATTTTATGAGTATTAATCATCATTATCACAACTACCTATGTTTATTTTACATTGTGATTGTTGCTATCAAATTTCTTCGTGGCCTGCCACATTTCTTTTTGCTTTTAGTTCCTTAAATGGTTTTTCTTTCAAAAAACACTCAAAATTTTCTCTTGTAACATTTTCATTCATTTGCTTTTCATTTTTCCCGCAACTTCGTTTTTTAGATGAATCGTTCCTTAAATTTGTTGATTGCTTTGGGAATGCTTTGCTTTTTATTTTTTGGTAGAACCATGGGCTACAAAAGGTTAACAAAAAAAGTTTCACCAACATCAACTAAGACAACAGAAAATCCATCCACAACAGGCAAAATGTTAGAGACTACTAAAAATGAAAAGACAACGACCGAAACTGCTCAAGATTCAACAGGGTTGACTGAAACTATTGGAGAAACTACTAATACTATAAAAGAGATAACGGAGAATATTTTAGCTACTACAGAAGATAAAGTTACTACCAAAATGGCAATGTTAGAGACCACAGAAAATGCGGAGGCAACGAAAGAAAATGTCGAAACCACAAGTATAAAAGCGGAAGAGTCGCCAGAAACGTCAACAATATTGCCTACAACAACAAACATATTAGATACTTCAACAGTCAATATTCAAACCACAAACCAAGCAGATGAGAGCACAATAGAAATGACAGGCTCTAGTATAAAAGCGGAAGAGTTGACAGAAACGTCAACGATATTAACACCAACAACTGTGGAAGGAAGTGAATCGACAACTAACGCATTAGATACTTCAACAATCAACATTCAAACCACCAACCTTGCGACCGAGAGTACAATAGAATCAGAAGGCTCTATTGGAGAAACTACTAATACTATAAAAGAGATAACGGAGAATATTTTAGCTACTACAGAAGATAAAGTTACTACCAAAATGGCAATGTTAGAGACCACAGAAAATGCGGAGGCAACGAAAGAAAATGTCGAAACCACAAGTATAAAAGCAGAAGAGTCGACAGAAACGTCAACAATATTAGCTATAACGACCAACGTATTAGATACTTCAACAATCATCATTCAAACCACAAACCAAGCGGGCGAAAGCACAGCAGAAATGACAAGCTCTAGTATAAAAACGGAAGAGTCTACGGAGACTTCAACATTATTAACACCAACAACTTGTGAAGGAGATGAATCGACAACTAACGCATTAGATACTTCAAATATCAACATTTTAACCAACAAGCTTGCGAGCGAAAGCACAACAGAATTGACAAGCTCTACTATAAAAGCAGAAGAGTCAACAGAAACTTCTAACACAACAATTCCTTCAATATCATCTCAAATAACTACAATAAATACGGAATCTACAGTTTTATTATCTAAAGTAACTAATTTTCAAACTACTGAGGACTTTACTACAAAAACTGTGGAAACTCAAGCAACAACATCTGAGCCGCCAACTTCCAGCACAACTCGTAGCACAAGTACAAGTGTCGATACTTCAACTCCGCTCGGCTGTAAGTTTTAAAAATAATTTTTCGGTTCAGTTAGTCTAAAAACAAGTGAACGGTCTTTAAAATTTTCGATAAATTTTCAATAATAGACATTTTTAAATATAATGAAAATTAAAAAAATATTAGATTGCGGGCAATGTTGCAATTGTGATCATAAATTGGGCAAATGTTTGGCAAAATTCTAACTAATGAATAATGAAGAATATGTTTACAAATAAGAATGGCTGTAATAAGAAACCGAATTCACATTGAAATTTTCTAAATAAACTTACTATATAAATGATTTATAAACAATTTAATTATTTTTTAGTATAATTAAAGATAAAATAAAGATTTCTTTCAGTGAAAAATTTTTTTCAAAATTTAAAAATGATCAAATTTTAGCTTTTCCGCTGAAATTTTTTAAATTTTAAATAGAAAATTATTAAAATGTGTATAACAATAATTCTTTATTTGTTTTTTACGTTGAATTTACAAAATCTGATATACATATTTATTTTATTGTTTAAGAAGATAAGGATGATCACTAGAGCGTGTTTTTTAGGTCCGGTCCAAAAAATCGTGAAATAAGATCCTATTTAGGTCCAAAAAATCTTCAAAATAGGTCCGAAATAGGCTGAAAAAGGTCAAAATAGGTCCAAATTTTGACTAAATAGGTTCTAATTTTGATTGAAATAAAATAGTTATGATATCACATTTACTAAATATGCATTTTTTATGCATTTTTTTGATTTTAAATAGAAATTTACCGAAATTTAAGTGATTTAACATGCCTAACCCTAAATACCAGAGTATTTGAAGGCAGAGGAAAATTTTTCCTTTTTTGGTTGTTTAAGGAGCTAGATTTGGCCAAGAAGTCAGAGTTCTATTTAAAATTTACTCAAACTTGGACCCGGGCCGGGCTTCCGGGCTATAAACCCGGTAATTCGGAAACCCGGAAAAACAGGATTTTATCAAAATACCCGTTTCCGGCCCCGGACTAAAGTCAAAATTCCCAAATAAACAAATAAAAATAAAAAAAAATTTTTTTTAGACCAAAATGGTGTATAAATTAAAGTTCAATAGTCAGGGAAAATCACTGAACTGTCTAATATAAATGTTAACCCGTCAGTTTTCGAGGGCAGTTCCAGTACGATGACAGATTCTAGTTCCTACTAAATCTAGATATTCCAGAATACTAGCGCCGCAGGCAAAAATTTTCGAGGTTTTGGGTGTCAGAGATGCTAGATTTGGCGGAAATTGACTAAAAATAATCAAATTTTAAGAAAAATTTTCAAAAAACCTAGAATAGGTCCAAAAAAGGTCGAAATAGGCTCAAAATAGGTTTTAGGTCCGAAAAGGCCGAAATAGGTTTTTTAGGTTTTAATATCTCGAAAAGTACGTTACACTATGCGGTAAAACAGTGTTTTTTCGACTTATCTCATCAAGGGCTGTTCGCAAAAAAATAGGTAAAAACCTAAAAAACACGATCTAATGATTACAACTGTTTATTTTACATTGTGATTGTTGCTATCAAATTTCTTCGTGGCCTGCCACATTTCTTTTTGCTTTTAGTTCCTTAAATGCTTTTTCTTTCAAACAACACTCAAAATTTTCTCTTATGACATTTTCATTCATTTGCTTTTCATTTTTCTCACAAATTCGTTTTTAGATGAATCATTCATTCAATTTCTTGATTGCTTTGGGGGTGCTTTGCTTTTTATTTTTTGGTAGAACCATGGGCTGTGTGGAACAGGCGTCGTTGGGGAAAACTGCCGACGCTCACAATGTGTTTGCGACAAATCCTGGAAATGGAAAAAGGCTGTCAAATGGAAGTAAGTTTTATGTTCAACATTTCAAACTAAAATAATAATACCGTATTTCCTCTAATTGAGCGGCCGACCGCTCTATTTCTTGGTTCTTAACCTTTAACTTGTAAATGATTTTAATTAAAATTTAGAATGCCAATAGAAAATAAATTTATTAATTCAAAATATCTTGTTTTGCCCTATATTGTAAATATTTGGACTCATTAACTGGACAAGAGCATTAGATCTAATAGATACTACAGACTGCTAAAAACATTTTCTTTAAATGAGATAAAAATGTAAAACTAAAAATTTGAAGAGAAAATGGCTGCGCTTCAAAACGGCCCACCCTTAAAAAGGCCCACTTCAAAACGGCCCACCCTCAAAATGGCCCAATGAACAAATACCCTCAAAATGGCCCACTTCAAAACGGCCCACCCTCAAAATGGCCCACTAATTCTACATGGTCGAACTCGGGTCCTGGGTTCGAAAAAACAAATTCTAAGCTCAGATTTGGACTCCGCATGGTCGATTACCTATTATTTTCAGAAAAAAACTTTTCCGGAAACTATTTTTCCGGAAACCATTTTTCCGGATTTGCAGTAAACTGTATTTCCTGATTTCTTCTTGTATCCGGAAAATACAGAAAACGGTTTCCGGAAATTGTTTCCGGAGAATCTGGAAAAAAGTTTTCCGGAAAATTGTTTCCGGAAAATCCGGAAATAAGGTTTCCGGAAACCAGTTGGGCCGTTTTGGGGATTTTGCACTGTGGGCCGTTTTTTGAAGTGGGCCATTTTGAGGGTATTTGTTCATTGGGCCATTTTGAGGGTTTTTGTTCAATGGGCCATTTTGAGGGTGGGCCGTTTTAAGGGCGCGCCAGAGAAAATACTTTAAAATATTGACGATCAATCATTCTTTAATTCGATCCGCCCGAACTTGGCCGAGCCAAAACAACTTAAATTTTGATAATTTCAGCGTAAACGCGCTTTGGTACGTCTGCAAATTTGCCGACGACGCTGAACGAAACTGTAAAGCTCACTGGGATGGCTGTCTGAAAAAGTATGTGTCAACGCGAGCCGCTTTCCAGTCTGCTACCAGCTGGTTCCGTAGCCCTGAGAATGCTGGTTGGGATGCAGCAATCAATGCCGGATGGAATGGATACAAATACGGAAAATGTGATTATCTTCTTAAATAATCGCTAAGACAATAAAATAAAATATTTCAAATTTAATTCAAAATACAATGTAAAAAAACAAATAAAGAATTATTGTTATTATGCCAACATTAAAATTATATTTTATTAAAGTACAAGTACTTCAACCTTAAATCGATCGAAGATTGATATATTGATTTTCCTGGTAAACCTACATTCAGATTACTGCATTACCTTACTCCACTACAAAATTCTATTTATCATTTATTAATTACACTAATGCAAGTTCTTTCATAAAAATATCTTCATTAGTTACTTAGCTTTATTTGGTCTCATCTTCTTTAATTTCAAGTTTTGTTTAAAACATTGTGCCGGTTACTTTTGGGTCATCATGTAGAATTATAGTATAAGTAAATGTGGATAACTGAAAGAAATCTTTATTTTATCTTTAATTATACTAAAAAATAATTAAATAAATTGTTTATCAATCATTTATATAGTAAGTTTATTTAGAAAATTTCAATGTGAATTCGGTTTCTTATTACAGCCATTCTTATTTGTAAACATATTCATCATTAGTTAGAGTTGTGCTAAACATTTGCCCAATTTATGATCACAATTGCAACATTGCCCGCAATCTAGTATTTTTTTAATTTTCATTATATTTAAAAATGTCTATTATTGAAAATTTATCGAAAATTTTAAAGACCGTTCACTTGTTTTTAGACTAACTGAACCGAAAAATTATTTTTAAAACTTACAGCCGAGCGGAGTTGAAGTATCGACACTTGTACTTGTGCTAAGAGTTGTGCTGGCAGTTGCCGGCTCTGATGTTGTTGCTTGAGTTTCCACAGTCTTTGTAGTAAAATCTTCCTTTTTAGTAGTTTGAAAATTATTTTCAGTAGATAATAAAACTGTAAATTCCGTATTTATTGTAGTTATTTGAGATGATATTGAAGGAATTGTTGTGTTAGAAGTTTCTGTTGACTCTTCTGCTTTTATAGTAGAGCTTGTCAATTCTGTTGTACTCTCTTTAGCAAGGTTGGTGGTTTGAATGTTGATTGTTGAAGTATCTAATGCGTTAGTTGTCGATTCACTTCCTTCCACAGTTGTTGGTGTTAAAATTGTTGAAGTATCTGTCGACTCTTCCATTTTTATACTAGAGCTTGTCATTTCTGTTGTGCTTTCGCCCGCTTGGTTCGTGGTTTGAATATTGACTGTTGAAGTATCTAATACGTTGGTCGTTATAGCTAATATTGCTGACGTTTCTGTTGTCTCTTCTGCTTTTATACTTGTGGTTTCGACATTTTCTTTCGTTGCCTCCGTATTTTCTGTGGTCTCTAACATTGCCATTTTGGTAGTAACTTTATCTTCTGTAGTAGTTAAAATATTCTCCGTTGTTACATCTTTTATAGTATTAGTAGTTTCTCCAATAGTTTCAGTCAACCCTGTTGAACTTTGAGTTGTTTCGGTTGTTGTCTCTTCATTTTTAGTAGTCTCTAACATTTTGCTTGTTGTGGATGGATTTTCTGTTGTCTTAGCTGATATTGGCAAAATTTTTGTTGTTAAACTTTTCACTGTCGTCTCTTCATTTCTAGTTGTCTCTCTGTTTGATTTGGATGTAATCTCTGTTGTCATTAGACTTTTGGTACTTTCCATGTTTTTTGAAGTTTTTGATTGTTCTATTGTTGATTTTGTCGTTGTTAATTTAACAGGGGTTGTTGTAGTCTTTGTAGTGTTGTTTTTATATTTTTCTGTAGTTTCTAGTCTTTCTGTTGTTCTAATTTTATCTGTTATCCTCGATTTTTCTGTTGTCTTTAATTTTTCTGTTGTTGGCTTCATTGTTGTCTTAGGCTCCATTGTTGTTGTTTTTACTGTTTTCTTTGTTGTTATTGAAGGTGCTGAAGTAGTTAATAAAGACTCAATATCAATACCTTCCCAATAGTCGATTACATCCGGATCGCAATCACAAAATCCATTCAGACAATTCGATAAAAGAGCAGTAAGTGGATAGAAGAGAATTAACGAAGAAAAAAGAAAATAAATAATTAATTTAAGAAATAAAAACATTTTAAAAGCTTTTTCTTTATTTTTAATAAATATTTAAAGGAAAACTAGCTAATAAACTCTTACGGATTTTACTCCATTTTGCCTAGTTTGGCTTGTCAGAAATTTTATTAATTTTTAGTTCCTTTTCAACTATATTTTAAAAAATGAAATGTGGATACATTATGGATTTTATATGTCTAGCGTTAAACTATTTTAATAGCTTTAAAATAAAATTTTGAAAATAATATTTTGAAAAAAAATTTGAAGAGAGAGAATGAAATATTAATTCTGGTTTTGAAGCAATTATATTTTAATGTTTAATAATTCTGATTTCAAAAACATTTGTTGCAATGAATTTCTGATTTTAAAATCACATTTAATAAACAGTTTGATTTTAAAGACACAATTCTTTAAACATAATTCTGGTTTTAAAAACATATGTTTTGTATAATGTAATTTTGGTTTATTTGTTTGTTTAATTTAATTCTGTTTTGTTGTAATTTATTTCTGGTTTTAGGAATTTCATGCAAAAAATTCTGATTTTAAAACCTCTATATAATTCTGATTTAATAAAAACATAGATATGTTTTTGTTGTAATTTAATTCTGGTTTTGACTATTGCCTATAAACATGTTTTTCTCTTATTCAATAAACACTTAAAACATTTAAAACACCTTTATTAAAACATTTTTACAAGGAATGTTTTATTAAATTGAAACAATGTTTTAATCAGAATTATAGACTAGACTGTTCTTCTTCTTCTGATTTTATAGGGCAAGTTTCGTCATTTCCATGCGTTCCAGTACAGAAATATTCTTTTTTGACAGAAACATGTGAATTCCACTGATTTGGTTCATTCTCCTCCAAAATTTGTAACCCAGCCAGAGTACAAGGAATTCGTTGCATTCTGTGAAATTGATAAAGAAGCCCCCTAGCTTTTCTTAAAATTAAATTTGCATCCATGTGCATTGCTAGGGAAGAAAAATATAAAAGAATTTCATCGTTAGGCAAGCGTTGAGAGACTACATCTGGACCAAATACAGAAACAATTGCACAAGCAACAAACAAATGGAAATGGGCACTTCTATAACGAGACCAACAAGCCTTTAAAATATATTTTTTGAGGAAGATTTTGTTATAGGAAACCTCCCAGATATGTAAAGCTTCAGTTTGGGGAAATTCTCTTTTAAAGAAAAGTAAAATCCAGCGGTGAACAAACATTAAGGAAGGAGCATCACCTCCAAGAAACTTTAAATGTGTGTAGAACTGTAAAATAAAAGGAAGTTGAGAGTTTATAGAAACATTAAACATGTCTAGGTCTTTTGATGTGTTTCATGTTTTCTGTATACTTTTAGGGAACATGTTTGAAATTAATTCTGAAACTTCCGAAAAATTTGTTTGGAATACATTCTGAAAGTTTCTGGAAAGCATGTTCGGAATTAATTCTGAAATTTCCGGAATTTGTTTGGATGGAATTCTGAAACCTTTCCGGAAAACATGTTTGTAATAAATTCTGAAACCTTTCCGAAAACTTGCACTAAATTAATTCTGAAACACTTCCGAAAACTAGTTCGAAATTATTTCTGAAACTAAAATTTTCCCCCAATTTAGGCAAGAAAAACACCTCAGGCACAAAAAGTCGAATCAACTCTCGTAAATAATCAAGCTGAATTTCCATAACAGATTTTCGTTGCTCTGATTGACAAAAAAGTGTTTGTTTCATTAACTCAGTAAAACACCAATAAGCTAAAGGTTCATCTCGAAGTGTAAAAAGTAAAGGAGCTAGTAAATCACTCATTCCTTGAATATAATTAATTTCAGGAAAACGAACAGCATAAGTTAACAATATTGATCTGTAAAATATTAAATATTTTCAGGAAAATACAAACTTCATTGTTTCCAAATTAGCATTTCCATCTCCAGCAAAGAAGGAATTACGCCTGTCAGTTCGAAGAACATCCTAAAAAATTTTTAAAAACATATTTTTATTTTCTGTATTTTTTATTTTAATTCTGATTTTCCATAAGTATATTTTATTCTCAGGTTTAATAAATGTTTTAGACAAATTCTGAAACTTTTCCGGAAAACATGTTTGTAATATATTCTGAAACTTTTCCGGAACATGTTCGAAATTAATTCTGAAACTTTTCCGGAAAACATGTTTGTAATATATTCTGAAACTTTTCCGGAACATGTTAGAAATTAATTCTGAAATGTTTGTTCGTGATAAATTCTGAAACTTTACCGGAACATGTTCGAAATTAATTCTGAAACTTATAAATTTCATACTTTTAAGATGCTTGATTCAACATTAGCATAAAACTTTTCCCCTGCTTCTGTTGTCTTTGAAATTTTTTTAATTCGATTTCTTTTCATTCTTTGGTATCTGAGAAATAAATCATTTCGAATACTTTCACGATGTTCATAAGTTGAAGACCAAGGGAATATTCTTAAAAGGAAAGGCCACAATTCTTTTCTCATTTTTGGGTCCATAGAAGCAAAATAAATTATCTGCGAAATAAGATTAGTGGAGATAATTGGTTTTTTTCTTACTTTTCTGACGGTAAAAGAATCCCCAACATTTCCCTCCTTTGAAATAAATGAACGCCAATAGTCCCAATTTAATCTTTCATATAATCCATCTTCTGGGTCCATTTCGGTTTTAGCCAGATCAGCACCAACTGGGCAAATGAGTAAGTGACGATCTGGTCCAGCCACAGAAGGCGACTGAAATGTTGTGAATAAATTCTGAATGTTTCCGGAAAACTTTTTTATTATAAATTCTGATATTTTCAGAAATACATGTTCAGAATAAATTCTGAAAGCTTCTGAAAACATGTTCTAATTTAATTCTGAAACTTTTCCGGAAACTTGGGTGAATAAACTTTATTTTAAATAATTTTGGAGGCGCTCGTAAAGTAATAAAGCCTTAAAAACAAAAAAAAAGTTTTTACATCATTCCCAGCAGATTTAGCCTTTACAGCATTCCAGCGTTCAAATATTAATGCCAATTTGTCAAGCCCATCATGATGGAAATGAAATATTTTATATTGTGAATCGTAACTGGCAATAACTAGTTGTCCTTTAACAAGGAATTTAATAAAACATTTAAAATTTAATATATTTTTATTTACCACTTGTTCGTTCTGGATTTGAATAAAATACACGCATTGATCGCATTTTGCCTTTAATTAAAGTTTAAAGGAAAATTATAAGAAATCAGAAAAAACATTAAACAATAAGATTAATGTTTGTTTTTGTTTTGTATTTTCCTTTAATTCGAAATTTGTATTTTCTTTAGTTCTGATTTTAAAACACATTTGTTTTCTTTTTATTTAGTTAATTACTATATTCTGTTTCTGAAAATTATGTGTTTTCCGGTTTTTATATTCTGATTTTATTTTTTTGTATTTTCGAAATTCCTTATTTTATTTGTATTTTCCGGAAGAAACATATTTTTTGTATTTTATTGTTTTATTTTTTCTGTGTTTTTCTAAATTCTGATTTTTTATTTATTAGTGTCTTTGTCTCCTACTTTAGTATTTCTAATTTATATTTTATAATTCTGATTTAGTATTTTTTTGTATGTTCAATTTCTGATTTTTTATTTCTTTGTATTTTTGTTTAGTGTTTCTGTATTTTCTGTTCATTTTATAATTCTGATTTTGTTTTTTTTATATCAAACCTAAATTAACAGAGAATAACGAAGCAAGTTTCTTCCCTGCAATTTCTCTATTATTGTTCTGATCTTCATTTAATATTATTTTTTCTTCTTCAACCTTCTTTGATTGGAAAATAACTTTATCTCTAGTTAAAGCCAATATATTGCTTGTGCTTTCCTCTTCTTCCCCGTTTTCTTCATTATTTATTTTCTTCCATACTAAATTATGATCCCTAGCAAAATGTTCAGGGATTGAATCAAAAAAGAGAGAAGCAGCAAATTTTTGGCAGAAAGCGTCGGAATGTCGAGAGGAATTTTGGTCTTAAAAATAAAATAAATTTTTAGAAAATATGGCCAAAATAATTTGAATTTAAAGGAATGGATGTATACCCCGAAGCAACTTCTAGGTCTCTATTAAATTTAGGAAAGCCTTCAAAAAATTGGAAGTTTTTCTTCAAAAAAAGCCTTCCTTTTTTTTAACTACTTTATGTTTAGAGACAAAATCTTTGGTAGGCTAGCATAACCTCGAGGTGCTACTAGAATTAAGAGATATTTTACTTCAACTTGGCTATAATGCTCTATGATTTTAAAAAATATAGGTAATATTCAAATATTGAGTTCCACAACACATAGAATCAACCCCCAAATTTAAATAACCCATTTTCTTCCAAATTTTAAGAAAAACCTTTTTCATCTTCCTCCGATTTATCATCAACAGACGAAGCATTATCTACTTCCCCTTCCTCCTCCTCATCTTCCACCAATTCATCTTCACAGGAAGTTGCCCCAGAACTTTCTGTCAACTAAATTATTAAGAGAATTTTAATTAAATTTAATCCTTCAAAAACCCGATCATCTCCAATTTTTCCGTCCATTTCTTGTTCAATTGGTGTATTTGGAATTAATTTTATTGAGGGTAGAGACAAGAACTTTAAAAACAAATATTTTTTATTTTTATTTTTCCTTCAAAAAAATTTTTTCCATGGAAATTTCTCGTTTAGCCTCACAGCTTTGAAAAGAAAAATTTTTTGAAGAAATTTTTCTATTTCCAAAATTTTATTTTTTTCAATTTTCCTATGCAAAAAATTTTTTAGGAGTTATGTCTCTGGTTTGAGTAAAAGTCGTATCGAGTTTCAGCTTTGGTTTTCAAAATTTTCTTCGAATCGGGCTTCGTTCTTAGGGTAATCCGAGACATTCATGCTCCTAAACGAACCGTTTGTTCCTCAGATTGAAGCAATGTTGTTGGTCGTTGACCAACAACAACTTCATTTTCTTCAATATGCTTTTCAATAATAGAAGAATTATCAAAGTATTGTTGTTCTTCTTTTACTTTTTCTTCTATTGTACTTAACTTTAATTTTTAAAAATTCTTTTTTTATTACAACCAGACCTCAATATAAAATACCCCCTATGGCTGAAACCCCCTTACACTATAATGGAGTGTATCTTATATAGGGGGTATCACTTTGGCAGCTACCCAATCTAGCTACCATCCAGATTTAAACAAACATATCTCTTAGATCTTTTCGGAGATAGCCTTTCTTTCTTCCTAATTCCCTGACCATTTTGAGCGTTTTCCTTCCCTCTTTTTCCTTTTTTTATAAACTAAATTTTTCCTAAGTCAGGCAAGTATCACAAATTATAAAATATTCAGGGCCCGTAGAATAAATTCGGGGTAAAATAACCGGTTGAATAACCGGGTTAAATAACCCTGGGTTAAATAACCCTGAGTTCCGAGTAAAATTGGTAGAATAAATTCCGTAGAATAAATTCGCATTTTTACTCCAAACTTGAGGTTACTGTAACTCGCGAGTAACTCTCTTTAATTTTATTCCTATATTGAGCTTTCATTAAAAAGCTTTAATTTTTTAATAAAATCATTAGAGTTAGAAGTTTTGAAAATGCCGGATCCGGTTTCCGGGTTTTTATATTTTTTCTCATCCGAACCGGACTTTCCAGATCAAAATCCGGATTTGTTAGACACGGATCCAAACCTGGATTTTCAAAAAAATTTTTTTCATAAATATTTTTTCATTTTTTGAATATAAAATTTTTTTTCAAAATTTTGAGAACTTAATATATTTTGGAAAAGAGCAATCGAGACGCGTTTTACCCTGTTACACTGCCCCCGACCAGTGTAGCAATTTTACCCTTAGCTGAGGGTTATTTGACTCGAGTAAATAATTTATTCTACCAATGTGAAAAGCTACTCGGGGTTTTGGGTTAAACTACCGGGTTATTTAACCCTGAACTCAGAGTAGGAATTTATGCTGCGGGTTGCGAGTTATTTGACCCTCGGGTAGGGGTTAAATAACCCTTACCCCGAATTTATTCTACGGGCCCAGAGGGGTCCACATTTCTCCGAAAAGAACAAAGAATTTCGGGGTACCCTATATTGAAGTCCAAAATTATTTAGAAACCTCTCCCTCCTCTTCACTATCACCACCAACTTCTCTATTGGAACAAGAAAGTCGAGTAATTATTAAATTTTTATTTTCAACATTTTCATTCAAAGATAAAGGTTTAGGTGAGACTGATCGAATACTGAAAAAAGATAAAATTGAGAAAATTAAATTTTAAACCATTAAATTTATTAACAAAACAATTTAAAATTCAATCCTCTCTAGTCCTTTTTCCAACAATTAATCAGTGATTGGAAGCTCGTACCAAAATTCATACTGGTACCTGTGTACCAGGGCTGGATCCGCTTCCGCGTCAAAATTCCAACCAATGCCCTTAATATTAACCCTGAAATCACTCCGTCCCCATGGCTTTCGCTGTGCCTACCAGAGCTGCGTCGAAATTTCGATTTTCGACTTTCGATTTTCGAATTTCGACGTTTTTTTCTACCGATTTTCGATTTCCGAATTTCGAATTTTTTCATAAAATTTCGATTTTCGATTTCGATAATTTTAGTTTTTTCGATTTTCGTTCGATTTTCGATTTTTTTTGCAAAATTGCATTATCTTTTCTCTTAAGGTTTTATTCCTGCGGCACCAAAAATGAAGAAATCTGGCTACTTAGCCTTTCAAAATTCTCAAAATTTTCGCCTGCGGCGCTGAAAAATGAAGAAATCTGTCTTCTAGTCTTCCAAAATTTTCAAAATTTTCGCCTGCGGCGCAGAAAAAGGAAGAAATTTGGCTTAGGGATCTTTCAAAATTCTCTAAATTTTCGCCTGCGGCGCTGAAAATGGAACTTTTTGGCTTAATGATCTTCAAAATTCTGAAAATTTTCGCCTGCGGCGCAAAAAAAAGGTTAAGAAAGATGAAGGGATAAAAATAAGGGATAAGAAGATCGCGAGATTCCCTTTAATCCACCAAAATCCCACGATAATCCGCCCAAATCCCGCGTAACCCTTGATATCCCTCATATTCGCCTGATATCATATAATATCCCCCTTAATCTACCCAAATCCACCTAAATAATATTATCATTGACTTTCCACCCGAGCCTCCAATTAATCCAGTTGCCTTAAAATAATAAGAGGGATATAGGAGGATGGGATATCAAGGGTATCAAGGGGTAAGTAGAATATCGGAGGAATAAAGGATTTAAAGTGATCTAGGGTGCGGATTTAATTGGTCTCTAGTCAACCCCCTAATTCTGTATATCCCTACGATCACTGATATTTCTTAAGACTACCATTAATCCATTGAATCCCCTTATATCTCAAGATTAACACTTATGTATATCTCCATATTGCGGATTGTTTACTACTCTTTTAGTTATTTTAAAAAATTTCGATTTTCGATTACCGATTTTCGACGTTTTTTTCTGCCGATTTTCGATTTCCGATTTTCGAATTTTTTCATAAAATTTCGATTTTCGATTTCGATGTTTTTGGATTTCTTTCGATTTTCGATTTCCGAATTTCGAAGATTTTTTTATTTCGACGCAGCTCTGGTGCCTACCTAGGCCATTTTGATTTTCTACCCATCTCTTGTCCTTTCGATTTTTCAAATTTCTTATAATTTTTGATGGTTTCGATAATTTTTTAAATTTTCATCTCAGCTCTTGTAGGAACGAAAATTTTTACGAAAAAATTTTTAAAGAAATTTCTCAAAATTTCTAACATTTATTTTTCATTATTGACAAACCACAACACAACAAAACAACAGCAATTTTTCAGAAAACCTTGTCGGATTTTTTTCCAATAAAGTATTAGGCATCCACTGCAAAACAAGGGTTACACCCAACAATTCATCATCTAGACAATAAATAGATAAATAGCCTGGGGTGTGTATTGGCTCTCTTAAAATTTGAAATTTTCTGATAAGAAAGGTTTTAAATTTTATGGTTCTTGGGCTAATTTATGGGTCCTTATGCAGTATATGGAAGTTCGTACCAGAATTTGTACTCATACCCGGGTAGGTGTACAATAAAGAATAGGTTAAATACGAGGACGTTTTTAAAATTTGCTTTAACTTCCGTAACATTTTTTGGTGTTCAGGAAAGGTTGTGATCTCCTTGTTAACTTATTTTTTGGATTTGTCTCTCAGCCTGTGATCATATTTTCCAATAAATTTGGCTTAAATTCTAGGGAAAGGGTATGATAATTGGGACGCCTGTCCTGCTTCAGACCCAAAAGTTTTTTTGAAAAAATCAACTTAGATTTATTTTTCTTGATTTTTTATTTACTAAATGTGAATTGTCAATTAAATTTTTTTCAATTTTAATTAAAAAATTTTTATTTAAAAATACAAATCTGCAATATTTTCTGCATCCTCATGCAAACAAATATTATTTTTTGAATAAATCACTTCTCCATTTCTGCCAATAAAAAACCCTGCTCCTCCTAAATATTTTAATTATAATTTAATAGAATGTTAATAAACCATTTCTAAAGTTGGAGATTGCACCTTGCGCACGGCGAAGAAAATCGTTAAAACGTTTGGAAGACATTAATGTATTTTCAAGTTTAAAAGCTTGTGTTTTCTTGTGTTTTTTAAATATTTATTTTAATAATTAAGGGGCGGTGTTGTATTTTTATTTTATTTGTGTTTTTATTTGTTGTAATAGAAACACTATAAATTCTGATTTTTGTATTTTCGTAAAATGTATTTTACAAATCAGAAATACAACATCCCTCTTATATGTATATAAGATGGATACTGTCAGAATTACAAATTCTGGTTTTTGTTTTTGCTTGTTGGAATAAAATTCTGATTTTTAAATTCTGGTTTTTGTATTTTACTAATATTTTACAAATCAGAAATACAACATCCCTCTTATATGTATATAAGATGGATACTGTCAGAATTATAAATTCTGATTTTTGTTTTTGCTTGTTGGAATAGAATTCTGATTTTTAAATTCTGGTTTTTGTATTTTAGTAATATTTTACAAATCAGAAATACAACTTGTAAAAGTCCTATATCCCTATTATACATTATATACGATATGCTGAATCGGCCGATACTGAATCGTCCTTTTACCGTTTAATTTCTTATTAAGAGAGAGTGTGTGAAATTAAGAGATTTACTCTACTTTATTCTTGCCTCCATATTTGACCAATAACATATTTTGCCAATAAGGGGTAAAATCGACATTTTGCCAATAAGGCTTGTTGGCGAAACGTAGATTTTAAGCCTTATTGGCAAAATGTGTTATTGGTCAAATATGACGGCTTTTTTTCTATTTTTAATTTTAATTTTTTATCGTTGAATTTTTTTTTTGGATTTTTTTTTTTAAATTTTTTTCAATTATAGAAAATTAAAAAAAATTTTTTTTATTAAATGGCCAATCCATTAGCAAAACTTACGATTAGTGACAAAGTTAATGAGGTTCCTTTTCTCCTATTTTTTCCCTAATTAAATTTCAATTTAAAGGGACGTAAACGTATGTTAACCTGTTTGGCTAAAAAAGGAGCGGAGGAAGACCACGTTAATTTGTTGGAATTGCAAAAACAATATTTTGTTGACTTTGAGACTTATTTGAATAAAGATGTTGGGTTTTGAATTTTATTTTTAAATTAGATCCCCTAACCTCTTAGATATCGAGTAGAGGCTTGAAAATCGATATTTTCAGAGCTAGCCTAAAGAAGTTTTCGTTGGCTTTTGGGGTCCTCTGATTTTTCTACCTTCACTCAATTTCATTCCATTTCCCTGAGGCATTCAATCAGTCAATAAGGACTAGTAAATTTGAGTTAGATGTCCAACCTCTTTTTATGATACCGACTTGTGGACAAAATATCCTTTTAGGAATTTTCTCACTCTTTTCCAGAGCAACTATGTATATAAATCAAAAAAAGATTAATTTTGAAGGGAATTAGGAAGGGAATTAAAAGGTGACACAAAGTTAAAAATTCTGTTCTTAAATTTTTAATAAACTTTTCGAAGTCTTCATTTATAAAATTTAACTTAAAAATTAAGGAACTTCGCCGATTCTTCAGCAAAACACACATTAAACAAGTTTTTGAAAGTTTTATGCCCAAGGACATTGAAATGTTTGTTTCTTTAAATTTTTCTTTTTCCAAATTATTTTTTAGGACCACAGATGTTGAACAAACTGGATCTCTTTATTTAAAAATGAAGCGGCCTTTGGAAGGTTTTTTTAGAGATTTTTTAAATTTTTTTATTTTTCTTATAAAATTATTCAGTTGCGTTGGCAGACAATCCGTTGGCTCCGAGACGTTCAGCTCTTTCTAAAAATGATGTTAGGGTTTTTAATTTTTTACTCTTTATTTTGCCTTTTAAGAAATCACATGCGGAACCTTTGGGTTTTCAAAAAATTTATTTAAGAAAATTTAATTTTGCGAAAACTCTTTATTTTCATCTTTTCTCTGTTTTCAAAGAGGAATAAACGATAAAGGGAATAAATTGAACCAGGGGCCTTTTTTGTTTCAGTTTTCCCCCACTTTCCTTTTCTAACTTTTGGTTCTTATTCGGATCAATTTCCTTGTATCTTATCAATTTTATTTTTCATTTTTTCCAAAAATTTCAGACAAAAGCGCTCAATTTGGTTCCTTTGCCAGCCACAAAATTTGAATCTAATGCTCGTCAAGAAAAAAAATTTTCTGGAGGGATTTGGGACGAGCCGTCGCCTGAAAAAGAAGTTAAAGGAAACGAGGCTTTTCTGGTTTATTTTTGACAAAAAAATTTTTTTTACCATTTTGACATTCAGAAAAATCCAGCCTCGAAAACTTCAAAACCTTCACAAAACATTGCTGGGGATTTGTACTCAGATGATGAACTTGAGACAGGTTTGGAAAATAAGGAAGAGGATGAAGATTCTGATTATTTTGGTGATGAGGCACTCGAAGAAGGAAATCGTCTACTTTCTAGTACAGCTGCAAAGGATGTGATGAAAGATGAAACGAGGAAAAATGTATAAATTTTTTTTAAATTTTTCAATAAAAAGTCTAGTAAGAATTTTTTTGGAGGCTTAGGACTTGGGCTAAAATAAATTTTTTTTCGATTTTTTTGGAATTAATAATTTCATGGAATTTGGGGAATTATTGAAAACCGTATTTAATTTGAGTGGCTATTATTCATATTTTTCATTACTAACCGTGTAAATGTTGTTATTTAATGTTACGGAGTTGAGAAAAAATTCGAGCGGGTTTTGGATCCAATACTGGTTTTGGGGTTAGAAAAACTCAAGACATCCTTGATTTCTTAATTTTTGCTCAAGTAGTTGATAAAATATTTGTTTACTTTTACCAGGGAAAGAGCCGACAGGAAGATAAAATTCCTGATTTCGGGAATCGGACGACTCATTCCCTGATGTTTACCAAGAAACCTGGAGTATTTTTCCGTTTAATTTCCATTTAAATTTAATTTCAAAATCCCCAAAAATTTTTATTTTTCAGCCACCACCAACATCAATCGGAATCCGTACATCTTGTCATGCCGATAAATATATTTTGGAGCTTCAAAAGCGCAAAAATGCTTTTTCTTCAAATCTATTAGATTTAGACAAGGAAAACACCAAACAATTAGAACAACAACAACAAGTTAGTTTTGACAATTTTGATTTGGAAAAGAAGCGAATAACCGAAAATGCTCGTGCCCGCTTATTAGAATTCAAAAAATCGGAACAACAAAAATTAAAAAATCGTCAAAAAGAGCAACAACAGCCCATATTGAGTGGAGGTTTTGGGGCAAAAAAAATTAGGGCAAATCAATTAAATCGAAATAATTTGTTGAGTAGTGACGACGAGACGGCGGATATTGAAGAAATTGGACAAAATGAGGGAGAGGGAGGAGGTGGAGGGGAAGAAGATTTTGAGGAGGAAGAGGAAATAAATAATAATGAGGAGGAAGATGGTCCTGTTATTATTATGTCACGTCCAGATGAGGAAAAGGAAGGGTTAAATAAATTTGGAGGAGGAGAGAAGAAGAATAGTCCAGATGATGATTTGATAAATGATTATGTGGCTGATGAACAATATTATAGAGAGTTAGTTTTGGATTTTTCTTAATTTTTATTTTTCTACAAAAATTTTTTTGGGGAATTTTAATTAAAAATAATTTTTTTGTCATTGAATCTTTCAAAATAAAACGAAGTTTTGAAAAAATTAAAAAAATTTTTTTAACTGAAGAAAAAATATTTTTTGTCTTAAAAAATATTTTCTTAATTAAAAAAGAATTTTTCAAAAATAAAAAAAAATTTTATTATCAAAAATATTTTTTTCGCTTAAAAAATTTATTTTAATAAACGGGAAATTTTTTTTTGATTCTTTAAATAAATTTAAAAATTTTTAAAAATTATGTCCTAAATTTTAATTTATTTTATAACAAATTTTATAGGACAAAACCCTTTGGAAATAATAATATTAATGGAAATATTTTTAATAATAATGTTAGCAATCCAAAGAAGGACGCTACTTGTGAAAAAGTTTTTTTTTTAAATAATTATTTTTTTTTATTTTTTACAATTTTAAGCAAGAAATGTCAGAATATATGCGTTTGGAAATGATTGCGATGACTACAATTTTGGTTCGATTAAATGTTGCTATTAAAGTTTGCTTTTAATTTTTAAATTTGTAATAGAGTAAAAATGAATTGTAAAAAAGTGGAATTACAAATTGTAAAAAAAGTACAAAAATAAACCTGAAATTGTAAAAAATAAACTTGAAATATGAGATAAAACAAGCAAAACTTGAATTGTAAGCAACAATTGTAAAAGTATATAAAAATAAACTTGTTTTACAAAAATAAACTTAGAACACGTATAAACTTAAATTAGAAAAATAAACTTGAAATCTAAAAAAATTATTTTATAATTGCGAAATTGTAATATTAATTTTGAAAAATAAACTTGGAATACATTAAAACTTGAGTTTCAAAATAATAAACTTGGAATACAGAAATAAACTTGAATTGTAATGTAAAAAAATAAACTTTTTTTACAAAATAAAACTTTGAATTGTAAAACTTGGATTCTAAAGTTCGGATTACAATTACAAATTATATTACAATCTTTACTAAAATATATTTTTTTAATTTTCAGCTTGATGTTCTTCACTCTGAATTGACCAAATACAATGCAAATGCATTCTCTTCTAATTCTGATCTCTTGGAATTTATTAAGAAAAATTGTCCAACTAGTGTAAAATGGCAAGATTGTGGGTTTAATGTAAGTTTTGAATGAAGTTTTTACAATTTAAAAATAAACTTAGGGGAGTTGCAAAAATAAACTTGAATTTGTAAAAGAATTTTAAATTACAAATTGTAAAAAGTTTTTAAATTTTATTTTCGATATAACGAGGAAGGAAAAGATAAATAAACTTGGATTTGTAAAAATAAACTTGGGTTTGTAAAAATTCAAGTTGGATTTGTAAAATAAACTTGCATTTGTAAAAATAAACTTGAATTACAAAAATAAACTTGAATTACAAAAATAAACTTGGATTTGTAAAAATTCAAGTTGGATTGTAAAAAATTTACAATTCTGAAAATAACATCTATTTTTATTTTTTCAGACAATTTTGCTTATTTGGAATGAGTCGACGACTGAAGAAAATCGAAAAGTAGGGCTTAGTTATTTGTTGCAAAAGGTTGGCAAGAGTTTGGATACGCGTACTTAATTTATTAGAATGATGAAAATTGACTTGTTTAATTTGTATACTTTTTAAAAGAGCATTTTGAATTGATTTTTGTTAAGTTTTTAATTTATTTTTGTTAATTTGATAATTTATATAATTAATTGTAATATTGACGTAATATGGTAAAAATACACTCAAACGTCTTTATTCTCCCCTTTTTATGTAAAAATAAAAATAAACCTGAATTGTAAAACTTAGAAAATAAAGCTGGTAAATGTAAATTGTAAAAACAAAAATAAACTTTAATTGTAAAAACTTAAACTTGTTTTACAATTTGTAAAATAAACAGTTCAAGTTTATTTTTGAATTTTACAACATTTAAATTTGTAAAACCTAAGAAATAAAACTTGAATTTGTAAACTTAAAAGAAACTTGAACTTTACAATTCAAGTTTATTTTTATTTTTACAAATTCAAGTTTTACAACTTTACTTAAAGTTAAGTTTAAATTGTAAAATGTTTTGTTGTTCTTTTTATTTGCGTTACTTGCCTTCTTTTATTTTCGATAAAACTTAAGTTACGAACTTACAAAAACTAAAGACTAAAAATAAACTTAAATATTTCGAAATTGAAAATTCTTTTTTATTGGCTGCACTTACACATTTTCACTCTTCAATCTCCCGCATTTTTTTCAAGTCTTCCCTTCAAAGAACAAAACACAAAATTGAAAAAATAAAAAGCCAACATTAGTGCACGTGAAAGACACTTTTATTTTTATTAAACAAAAAAATGCAAAAATGTGGCCCTAAAGATTGATTTTTTAGCAAAAATATAATTGCCCATTTTCCTTCAAAAAATTCTCAGAATTTTGTTTGCGGCGCTAAAAAAGGAGGAATTTAAGCTTATTGGCCTTCCAAAATTCTCAAAATTTTCGCCTGCGGCGCTGAAATGAGAAATTGTCTCATATTAAGGTTGATCCAGAAAAATGGGCCGGCTCCGTTACAGCTTTAGGTATATAGCAGGGAACGAGACGTCCCGATTTCCGAAAATAGGAAACTCACGACGTTTTCTGGGTCGGGATCCCGATTTCCCGAAATCGGAAATTAAATTTCATCGGGAATTCCCGTTCCCGATTCCCGAAATTTTTTTGAAAAATCAAGAATTTTTAACACTATATCTGGTGACTTGGGCTTCCAAAATTCTAAAAATTTTCGCCTGCGGCGCAAAAAAGCAGTAAATCTTGTGAATGGTCTTCCAAAATTTTCAAAAGGAAAAAGTACTAACTTTGACATTCTGTGGGCTGGGTTCAATCCATGATTCGAAAATAAGATTTTTTGACATTTTTTCTTCCAAAAATATAATTTTTTAACTTTGATTTTAGAGGTGTAACTTTATTTTTTCAAAATTTTAAACTTGAAAAACTTTAAAACTTTTAATTTAGTCATGAATTTCACAAAATTTTCGCCTGCGGCTCAGAAAATTGAATAGTTCTGGCTTCATGACCGTCTAACCTTCAAAAAAATTTTTGCCTCTGGGTCTAACGCTTGAATTTTTCAATTTAGGCCTTCCAGAATGCTTAAAATTTTCGCCTGCGGCGCAGAAATTGATAAAATTAGGTAAATTTATTTAAATTTTTAAGTTATATAAAATTTTTTAAAAACCTCGGTTATCCTCGAACCTCGACCTCGGACCTCGGCCAAAATTTGCCCCTCGACCTCGATCTCGGCTTTTCCAGCCTCGGTGATCCTCGGTCTCGGTTTTTTCAAAAAACCTCGACCTCGACCTACTCTAGATCAAACACGTGTTTAAAGGAGCAAAACACACACAAACATGTTTTACAATTCTGTTGGTTTTGAATTGTAAAATTAAAGCTTGAATTGTGCAAACTTTAAAATAAACTTGAAAACTTTAGAAAATAAATTGTAAAAAAATAAACTTGTTTTACAATTTGTAAACTTGTTTACAATTAAAACTTGAATTGTAAAAACTTTAAAATAAACTTGAAAACGAGAAAATAAATTGTAAAAAATAAACTTGTTTTACAATTTGTAAAAATCATTATTACTTCTTAGTTAAGTGGGTTTTGTTTGTGTTTTCTATTTATTTGTGTGTTTTTTTTATTTTTTCGGGTAATGTGCCTTAATTTTCGGATTTTGAATTTCCAAACTCCGCCAACCTTAACGCGATTTTTTTTAGAAATTGTTGGCCCTTATTGTAATTATTTGTTTAAGTCAGCTTTCACTTTATATACATATTTTTAGTTTTACCCTTTTGACTTTTATATTTATCGCTCAGACTTTTATGCACTAATATAATTTGCAAATTTTTTTATTTTTTCCCAGACATGACGGAAATTGTAAACATGCGCTATGCCCTTTTTTCTTTTTAATTTTCCTTCTCATTTATTGGCAAATGTGAATTTAAAAATTTTATTTTTTAATTTGAAAAGATTTAAAAAATATTTTTTAAATTTAATTTAAGCATGTTTACCCCAGAAATTTTATTTCCTTCTGATATTAATCCTACAAAATAAAATCTTTAAAAATAAGTGAGAAATCAAAAACCACACGTAAAAATTTTCTCATAATACATAATTTTATAAATTTATTTTTCAGTTTTTTAAATCGGATTAGATTTAGTCTTGTTTTTAATGAATCATCCCAATCCGTCATGAGTGCGCCTCAAGACTATTTTCATTTTACAACTTACAAGTTTATTCTATCCTGTAGAGCCTTCCAAGACCGAAAATTTTCCAGATACAAGACCAAGACTCAAGACTAAGAATTAACAAGATTCACAATTATTTGGTCCCTTAGGGCAAATTTTTGGTTTATTTTTCGTGTTCTGGTAAAAGGTGCCGGAAATCGGAACTGTCGGAAATTGAAATGGCTCAAAAGTCGGAAATAATCGCAAATTTTCGGAAATTGGAATCCCGATTCACCTTTGATAGACACCTTTGGTTGATGCAAAATTCAATCAGAATTAGAAACATGTTTATTTGTAAGTATCCCTTTAGGCGGATTGGACTATTCACCTTACATTTATGCAAACCAGCAATAATTAAAGATGATTAAGGAACATTTCCAGACACCTTCCAAATCCTTTTTACTCTCCCCTTTAGGATATGCACTTAAAAATCCTTGTGATACTCACATTTCAATAGTTGACCTTTTCAACTCTTTATTTTTTTTTGTAAATTTAAATAGCGATTTCACATGTATTTTACATGTAAACTTCACATGATGTCTAAGACTTTTTTCTTTTTATTTTTTATTCGCATGACCGTCCCACAAAAGGGCATTTTTGCAGGGATGAGACATAAAAGCTAGCAAGGCTGGCTAGTCAAATAAAGCGGCACATGCTAAAAGGCAAAAATGGAAATATTGAGGGGGTATGACTAGATTGGAGATGTGAAAATAAGGCAAAAAATAAAAGGGTGAAGGGTATTGTGAAAGCAGTCAGTCAGTTTGTGTGAATGATTGAGAGAAGAATAGAGAGAGGTGTTTGGAAACATTTAAAGGGTGTTTATTTTATTTTTTTTTGTATTATTTTTCTGTCCTTCTACATTCAATTAACCACTTCCTTGTTTCTCTTTAATCCTTTAAACTTCACTTCAAAACTTCATTACCCCAAAAGAGTTTTTAAAGGAAGGTGAATGAGGTGAATGCTTGGTGTGGAAAGACTCATCTTCTATTTTTCTACGTCAATTCTTCTACAATTTCTTATTAATCACCTCCATGTTCCTCTTTAATCCCTTAAGAGGAACATGGAGGTGAATCGCAAAACCTCCTTATAACATTATACCCACCAGAGAAGCTTCTCAAGTGTAGTTCACCTTTGTTAGTTATCATTCATTCACCTTGAAGAAATGAGAATGATTTCTGGTGTTGTTCACCCTTCAGGAAAACCGAAGGACCTAGAAAGGTGTTCACCTTCCATATACCTACACCCCTTCTTGTGCTATTCCCCCTTCAGCCTCCATTCCAGTAATCCACTCAAACCCCAAAACACACTCTCATTTAGTCTGATACTTTTTCTAGTCAAATTAGTACAAAGACTAAACTTATTAAATATTTCCAACTCTTTTCTAGCTAATTATTTAAATAAATAATTATATATTAAGTAGTCTCAATTTGTTTCTATTTTATTAATTTATTCTACCATCATCTCCAGCTGCCTTTTTACTTTAGTAAGGCTGGACGACTTAATATTTTGACCTTTTTTCTATTGCCAATATTTTTCTTTTTACTATTTTTTATTGGCTCAAACCCCTAAAAACATTTTAAAAAATTAAAAAAAATTTTTTTTACCATTTTGACATCATTATAAAATGATTTTTTGACTTTTGGCGTTTTAAACTATTTTTATGACGCACACCCTTATTATTCTCTATTTACAACTTTTTTTACAACTTGGAACTTTTTTTTTTCATGAAAAATAACAAGGTTGCCTATTTTCTTCTTGTATAGGCCAACATTTTTATTTTTCCCTATTTTTGTAAAACACGTGAATTTCAGTAGGCGCTTTTTACCTATTTTTTATCTTCTTTTTCTCCTCAGAAAATATCTCTAATATAATATTCCCTATTTTTCTATCCTTCTAATGGGTGCAAAAAAATATAAAAATAAAAAAATAAATGCCATTCTGCTGCTGTTTTTGGACTTTGACCGAAAATGCCTGCAAGATTTTTAGTGTTTTTGTGGTTTATAATGTGTTCTGTACTTTGAACGAAAAAATAAAGCTTTTAAGCATTTTCCTAAAATAAAAACAAATCTTAGAAATCCTAGTAAAAATAAATTCCTTAAAGGGCTAGAGAAATATGCAAGTTTAAGCGTGTGAACATTTTTGGCTTGTTTATAAGAGTGATGTAAAGGTTAAAGTTTATTTTTGTGTTTTGTAATTCAAGTTTATTTATATTTTGCTTTAATTCAAGTTTATTTTTAATTTTTACAATTCAAGTTTATTTTCTATTTTTACAATTCAAGTTTATTTTTATTTAATTCAAGTTCATATTTGCATTTCAAGTTTATTTTTTTACAATTAATGTTTACTTTACAATCTAAAGTTTATTTTATACAATTAAAGTTTATTTTTATGTTTTGTAATTCAAGTTTATTTTTATTTATTTAAAATAAACTTGAATTGTAAATTAAACTTGAAATTGCTTTTTTTATTCAAGTCGTATTTCTTTTATAATTCAAGTTTGTTTTTAATTTGTAAATCAAGTTTATTTTTAATTGTAATTTAGAATATTATCACCATTTTCCCCTATTATTAATTAACCCAAAAGATCACCTACTCAAAAATTTCGTCAGCATTACAAACTTCCAATTTTTGACTTACCCCATTATTTTCTCTCATTTTTCCACGTCTGATTAGATAAATTAACAAAAAATCCTTAACAATTATCAAAGAAATATTAAAAAAAGAGGGTTTCACTTCCCTGACCTCCAACAATTTTATTCCACACCTCAAGGGGTCGTCCCAAAGAGTGTGTCACACGTTACTTTTCTTGTGAGTAGGCGGTCCAAACACATTAAAAAAAAATTTTTCTGTTGACTTTTGTGTTAACGCGAAAAGAGGGCGGGATCTCTCTTATTATTATATAGTTTTTTGGGGGGAGACACGGAATTGGGTGAGAAAGAGGAAGGAAAGAATGCAGTTTTGTGTGTGTATTTATTTATTTGTAGTGGCAAAAGGATAAAAATGCTGCAGCAGCCAACAAAAGAAGAGATGGTTATTTTAACTGGATAATTTTTCGGTCTTTTCAATCATTTTTGTTGCATCCTTTGTGTCAGATGTATATTTTATTTTGTGTGTTTTGAGCATTCGCAAAACCTTGCGAAATTTTTAGAGCATTTTACAATTTGTAAAGCATATTTGTAAAACTTATTACATTTTGTAAAACTTATTCTAAAACTTTTTACAATTTGTAACTTTTTTTAGTCAAGTAAAACTTATTTTACAAATTGTACTAACAAGTTTTACAATTTGTAAAACTATTACTTTTTGTAAAACTTATTATTATTTTTAAAACTTTTTACAATTTGTAATTTATTTTAGTTAAGTAAAATTTAATTTACAAATTGTACGAATAAACGAAACAAGTTTTACAAATTGTATTGTTGTTTCTACCGCCTATTTTTAAAACTTTTATATACCTTTTGTAAAACTTATTTTACAATTTGTAAATTTTATTTTTACAATTTGTAAAACTTTATTTGTGTTTTTCTCTTATGTTCTCATTACTTCATTTTATCTTTTCAGACCAAAAATATTTCTTTATTATTCCAAAATTACAATGCTCAACTCATTTACTCCCCAACAACACCAACAAGCTGTCAGTCAGCATTTAAGTATTGAACAATTACTTAGGGCTGCCAAGCTTATCGAACAACGTGCTATTATTGAAAAAATGCCCTCTCAGTTTAATGAACTTGGAGGTGGAGGCTTTTCTGCCAATTTTGGAGGTACTCGAAAAAATTTTTTTGAAAATTTTTTGAAATTTTTTAGAAAAATACGAAGCCCGAATTTTAGCTCCAAAATTGAGAACTTTTGTTGGCGACCCCAATTGTGGACCAAGTTCTACCGGTTCAAGTCAACGTTCTTCCCCCCTCTCCGCTTCTCCATCACCTGATTTGGCTGTTCTAGCTTGTCTCCACTCCCCCCAATATTATCAACAACAAACACAACAAAATTTAACTCTTTTAGAGTCACAACAACGCCAATCTATTTCCACTTCTTCAGCTGCCTCATCTATTGCTTCGGGTTCTTCAATGGCTACAACGACAGATGCGCGACATTTGTCAACACGTCTAGACGACAACCTGTCGCCGTCGGCTTCACATGGTGTGGGGAGCGGGAGAAGGGCAAGCGGCAGTAGACAAAGCAGGTGGGATTTTAAAAATCTTGGCAAAAATTATTTCAAAATGTCAAAAAAATACAAAACGCCAAAAAAATTTTCACAACGCCAAACCCTTTTAGAAACGCCTGTCAAGTCAAAAACACGTCATGTCTTTTCTTGTTCCCTCTAATTTTAGTTTTACCACTAAACATGCGCATTTCCCTCCTTAATTATCTTTTTACCCTTTTAATCCTTTCCATTTTCCCAACAAGCGCAAATACATTTTCTTTTCTTTTCAATTATTTTTAGGCATTTTACGAACATTTTTTTACTTCAATTCCACTATTTTTGTTTTTCTCCACTCAACATTTAGTAGAAAATCGTCCACAAGGGCACGCGGTTTTAGTCAGAGGGGAAGGAAAAGGAGGCACTTCTCTTTAGCAAAAAGGACTTTCATCCCTAGGCGGCTGACGACGACAAAAATTATATATAAATAAAATATATATACACACATTTGTTTCCTGCACACGTGTGCTGAGCACGTGGACAACTTGTCTATGCACGTGAATTTGTGTGTTTGTGTGTATAAATGACAGAAGAGAGAGAATGTTAGACACTCTCTTCTCTCTCTTCTTTTCTTATTCTCTCTCTCTCTTTGTTGGAATGTTGGTTGGAAAGTGTTGTTTTAAATGGGGAAGTAATATTTTTTTCTGTTAGCTTTCCTCTCTCTCAACATTTTAGCCTTTTCTATATTATTTGTTAATAAATGTGTACTTTTATTGCACGACATTTGTAGTGAAATAACTCGGAAAAAAAAATGTAGAAGGGATTGGATAATTTTTAGATATTTTTTTTTAATTTTTTGATGGGGGGATTGTGACTCTTTTAAATTTAAATCTGGTTGTTATTGTGACTTTAGTTCCGGATCATGTTCTGATTGTGTTCTGATTCATGTTTAGTGTCAAGTTGAGGGTCACAATGTTGTTGTTGTTGATCTTTTTGACTTTGGTTTTTGTCTTTTTCTTGGTGGGTTCTTGATAGAAATTTGGGAGTTGTCTAATTTTGTGTTAATATCTGGAGGAAGAGAGGTCCTTGATCAAAATTAAATCAGCTAAACGAAGTCAATATTCAAATAACACACCCAAAGACTCGGAAAGTACTTGCTTTTCTTCTTGTCTTCAATCAAGTCAAATCCTCAAGTTTTCTTGTTTGATCATTTGGGTATTTGTGCACGAAAATATTTACTAGTAAATATTCTTTTAGTACACATGTGTTTTATAATAAAGTCAGAGAAAATAAAAAAGAGAGAAAGAGACTTGGTCAAACAGAAAAAAGTAAAATAGTCGTGCCATTTTCTTTCTCTCTAGGGTCCATAGTACACACACTTCGGGTGTCACACAGTGCATGTGAATATAGTGGGGATGCCCCCCAACCTTAACGCGCAGCGCTTTAAGTATATGATCAGGCGGTGTACCCCCCTCTTTTCAATCCCCGAAACTTCCCCCTTCCTCTCATTCACCGTCGCGGACCCTTCAATCGTTGTAACAACACACATATTCGCCCACTTTTTTTTTGGTTGTTGTCCCGTGTGACTGGCGCTCCTCTCTTTTTTTTCTACAAAAAAATTTTTTTTGGGAAGGAATGCCTCTTAAAGGTGGCGACGACAACTAAAATATAAACGATGATATGTGAGCTGGCAGGAATTGAAGGGGGAAGGAGAGGGGGGGGGGGCTGTTGTTGCTTGCTTGGTTGTTGATGGCGTGTGACTTGAAAAAAAATTTTTTTCTTCTTTCTTTTACCCTACTTGTGTGTTATAAAGGAATGAATAAATAAAAGAACAAAACAGGAAATTGAAGGGGAATTTTGTGGGTATTTGTTGTTGGGGGGTTAGTTAAAGTTGGACATTGAGTGAAATAAATATAAATGTATATAATGGACTTTGCTACTTTTTCATGTGATTTTTTTGTTTTTGATTTACTAAATTTTTTATAAGTACATTTAAAAGAAAGGAGAAGAATTTGTTTTAAATTCTTGATGGGATCAAATGTCTCACTGGACATTTTTTGTAATTAAATATTAGTGGGATCATTTGTCATCTTTTCTCTAGCAGGCTAATAAACATCTTCATTTAATGTCATTATTTAATTAAAATTAAAAAATTGTATCTATAATTGGAAAAAAATATTTTTTTAATATATGGGACCAAATGTCATTTAAAAAATTTAAATTTGAAAAATCTAAAAATTCTCAAAATTAACCTAAAATAATCCAGTTTTATATTTTAAAAATTCTTTTCAGGGCAGCCCACAACGAATTGGAAAAGAATAGACGTGCCAATCTTCGTGGACATCTCGAGGCTCTTAAATCTGTTTTGCCACCTGAGAGTGATACTCATAGGGACACAACATTGTCTTTGTTAACGAGGGCTAGGAACTATATTAAGGTGGGTAGAAATGATTTTTTTGATAAATTTCTGATGATTTTTTCGAGTCTACCTTCGCTTCTCACAATAAATCCGAGTATTTTTTCCATTCCCTTTAATGAGTCATGGTTACTCGAAAACCTCTCCCTCACTCAAAAAGAAATATTTTTTAAAGTAATACAAGGGTAAACAAAAGAGTGTCACGCGCGCAACCATTTTTCTTTAATATTTGTTAAGATGCCCAATCATCACCATAAAGAAAAAAAACGTTTTAGTTACGAAGACTTTCCCAATTTTACACACCAAAATTGATATCAACGTGTTCCTCTTTCTCCCTATCAATAAAATATATAAATATTTTTCTTTACCTCGTGAGAGGAAAAAAATTGTGGGGGAAATGATTATATTAAATATTTTTTTAGTTGTTTCCTCAACTAGTTTTTTAGTTACTAAATTGCGTGTTAAACATACACACAACTTTAAAACAAGTTTTTAAAACAAATAAAACTCGTGGTATTCTCCTTTTATAGTGTTTGACGCAAACCTTTTTGTTGGTGGAACAGCCAACAAAACATTTCTTTCTCTGTTTTCTTTTCTGTTTTCTTCAACATTCTATTTCTTCAAATTCTTGTCTATGTTTGTTCTGTCATCATTTAAGAGAAGTTTTTTGTTGTTGCAAACTTGGGCTCTTTCATATTTTGCCAAAACCATATTTTGCCAATCAAGCTAAAACATCACGTTTTGCCAACAAACTTGTTGGCAAAACGTGTGTTTTTAGCCTTATTGGCAAAATGTGTTTTTTGCATAATGTCTCGACAAAGTTGCAAACTTGACAGAACAAAACATCATTTTTCTTCTCCAAGTTTTTTTCCAAGTTTCCTTTTTCTCTCTTCTAATCATTCTATTTTCTTCATATGACTATTCTGATGTTTTATTAATCTTTTGCCTATTCAAAAATGTTTTAATGACTCTGTTGAAATACACGTGAATATGCAACCAAAAATTCTTTTTTTTTTGCTAGTCTCGAGTTAAGAAAAAGACAAAAATATTTTTTTCTTTCCTCAGAGCAGTTGCTCTCTTTTTTGATCAAACATTTTACGCAAAACGTTAAGAAATAAATGACTGTTTGATAAAAAAAGGAAAGAGCCAGTCACATGTTTTGGGTTGTTTTATTCTTTGATTGAAATTTTTTGGTGACCCAGAAGATAGAAAAATTTAGAAAGGAGATTAAGGGGAGGCTTTTTTGGATATTTTTAAGTGTGTAAATTGGATCGGATAGGAAAGAGGGGCTAATATTGAAGGGACCCCTTTATAGGATACCCTTTTGGAGTTGAAAAAAGCTTACTTTATAATGAGGTACTTTAAATAGAGGTGTGTCGCTTAGACAGCTAGCACACCCTTGTAAGGCTAGCCTATATAGGATATAGAGTATTGGGGGGGGGGGGGTGTCTTTTAGAGAGTGTGCCTTAAATAGAGAGTATTTACTTGGACAGCTCGAACACCCATTAGTGTGCTAGCTGGACTTTAGTGAGGTCTGACTATGCTAGTTTAAGCGACATTGTCTGTCACGTTTCATTTTTAAACAACCGTAACCCTTATTTATTTTAACTAAATTAAAAGTACATACGGATTAAAGTACGTCCATAAAAAAATTTTTTTCTTCCTAGTAGCAGGTGTGTGTGAGAGATTTTAAAAAGCAAACAAAAAAACTAATATTAAGTAGCTGGCAATAAAAAATGTACTTTATAATATGATGAAAAGCTAAGTGTGTGGACTTTGTTCCTTTTTTGCAAGAAAATTAATAAAATTTAGCACGGTTGAGTCATCAAAATAAATTGTGTAGTTAATTTTGTTTTTGTCTTTCTCAGCTTTTAATCATCTTTTCTTTTTTGGATTAGTAATGTGGGGGAGAATTTAAATTGTGTAAATACAAGGAGGATTAAGGAGTCTAGACTAAGCCTAATTAAACGCCCTTTTAAGAGACTAGACTGGTCGCTTTTAGCGAGATTTTGGTATTACATACCTCTATATAGTCAACTCTCGTTATTAGCGACTATAGTATAGAAAAGTATAGAGGAGACAGGGCATCCCTTCCTATCCTTTCTTGTCTTGAGTGACTCTAACAGTCGTTCTCTTCGGTATGTGGTCAAATGTCCTGGGGTCAAATGTCATAGTACCAAATGTCACCAAGTTTGAAGCGAAGGTCGAAACGAATTTTAAAAATTTGAAATTAAATTTTAAACTAATTTTTCCTTCATTTTTCAGTTTGTAGACGACCAAAAGTCTGCTCTCCTCAAAAAACGAGAAGCTCTTCTAGCTGAACATTCACGTCTTCAACAACTTTTACAGCAAAATAAAGGGGAAGGGGAGCTTCCACAATACAACGATAACAATTTTAAAGAAACCACCGAGTCTTTAACACCTCTTCAAAACGAAACTTGTCGAAAAATAATAAAAATAGTTCAAATCCCTGAAGAAAGAGAAGAAGAGGTTGTTGGGGGAGAGGAAATTAATGTCGATTTTACACAATATGAAATTTCTCAAAATTGTTTAATTAAAGAAAAGAAGGTTGAGGAAGGAGAGAAAAATAATTCTAAGCAAGAATCGAATAATATAAAAGTTAATATGGAGGAATATCTTTCACTTAATGGTTTGCTTCCAGCACTTCCTCTACTCTATCCGTATTCTTCTGTAAATAGTGCTGGTGTGGCTGGAACAATGACGGCTTAATTCGTGTTAAACGTTAGGAATTTGATTGAAAATATGAATAGACTTTATTAAGGCCTTGTTTATTTGACTTTTTGTTTTTACTAGAATCTCTGACTATCGCCCTTAAAATTATTTTAGAAGGGATATCTCGGAGTTTGATTCTTCAAGAATCCGTAGGGGTATCCTTTCGATACTTAAGAAGGTTAGGAGAAGATATGGGTACACCCTATCTTACCGCAGCCCAACTCACCGTACGCCTGCTCTCGAAGATATAACCCATTCGAAATCTCTGACCTGTCCCACACTTCAAGCCCTTTTAGAAGGGATATCTTTTAGAAGGGATATTTCTGAGCTTGGGAAACTTTTGGGAGGATAAGGGAGAGAGGACTTTGAATAAGTTGGGGAACAAACTCAGTGATACAGTAGAGAGATTCTAGTTTATTTTCGCATTTTTTTAACATTTCTGGCGTCCCTAAGCCAAAGAAATTTAATTTGTTTTTATATAAATATATATTCCTTGTCTGAAATTTTTCATTTTTTCCTGTCTACTATTGTACATAAAAAATATTTTTCCCTTCAGTTTTTCATTTAAATCTTTGTACTTTAATTATTCCCAAAATAAATTGTCCATTATTTAATCAACATTTTTTTAAAATGTTTCAATTTCTTCTTATCGTTTTTGCAATTTGTTTGCAAATATATAAAATAAATAAATGTTTTCTAAATGTTTTTTGTCTTGCGTTTACTGTGATTTTAGGAATTTAACTTATAAGTATCAAATTATTACTGAGGGTTTTTTGAGGGTTATCCAGCTTTGCTTAAGTCGACGAGCAAAGGAATAACATTTATCTAATGTTGTGTCCGCACTTGCAGAAAGAAAAAATAATTACAGTCGATTGTGCTTCGGGTTGGGCTCTTTCAGGTATGGTTCAATTCCATCTTCCATCCAAACAATTTTTCCACAGCAAGTAAGAACATCGTATATAATATCCAAAGTAGAAATTTGGGCTCTATTACACAATATACGTCCAATCGACTATTATGCGTCCAATCAACTTTTATACGTCCAATCAAAGTTTATACGTCCAATGGAAATTTATGCGTCCATTCAAATTTTTATACGTCCAATCAAAATTTATGCGTCCAAATAAATTTTTATACGTCCAGTAAAATAAATTCAGAAAAATAATTTAAGAAACGATTTAATGTCTGTCACATTAAACACTGAACATTAAAATTAAAAAAATGATTTCCCATATATAGTTGCAGTACCATAACGTACCGGTTCCATATAACTATTCTAAGAAGCATTCGAGTTATGACATCCATATCTACAAGTGAACAAAATTTTTCAACATATATTGGAGTTGCCGTTTTCGAACCGGGCCGACGTTCGAGTCTTTTTCGGGCCTGATTTTTATCGAACCGGGCACCGAGTCTTTTTTGCCAAAATTCGATGCCCGGTTCGACCTATCGAACCGAACCGGGCGGCAACCCTAATTGGAATACACTTCCCGGTTTAATTTTTGGTAAAGCATTCAAAATTAATTGATAAAATAAGATTATTTTATTTAAAATTATTTCTTAAATTAGGTATATTCATTTTAGATTATAAGTGATAAAAATATGTTTGGACGTATAAAATTTGATTGGACGCATAAACTTTTTATTGGACGCATAAATTTTCATTGGACTTATAAACATTTCATTGGACGTATAAACTTTGATTGGACGTATAAAAGTTGATTGGACGCATAATAGTTGATTGGACGTATATTGTGTAATAGAGCCGAAATTTGTATTAGACACGTCGACCGGTTAATCTTTTCCCCGTGGCGTCTTAAAAGCTCTTATTCTTCTTTATTTGACTCGCCACAAGGAAAATTAACCGGTTTTGTCCAACTCTAATAGGTAAAAAGTTACAATGTAAGCGAAGGTGGAAATGAGACCAGAGGTTGGAATGGGTTGGAACAAACGAAGGAAATCAGAGTGACTAGGCGAGCTAGTATGATCCAACTAGACTGACACTAGACTAATAGTAACACATTGGTCATATTTATAATGAGACAAATACGTCCATTCAATACTAGACATTTTTCAAGTTTTGACCATTTTGAGAATCATAATAGGATTGCCGGCCGGTCCAGAAGATCGAGTCGGGCACCGAATTTTGGCCCCAAAAAGACTCGGTCGGGCCGGCCCGAAAACGGCAACCCTAATTATGAGATTTACTTAATATTGGCCTAGTTGATAAATCAACCACCACACTTCGAAAACACCCAAAAAAATTTTTTTATCTTATCAACCCAAACAATAAAAACACAATACAACAATTTGAAATTTACAAACAAAACAGAGAATATATATTTATTTATTTCGTTTACTTCCTTCCTTTATTGACAGTCTTAAACCTAGAGCGCACTACAGTATCTCCTCTTTTATTCTTAGTCTTGGAATACATTACATCACCAACTACAACAGTACACCAAGCTTTTCCTACAACACCAACCAGAAAGATGACACAGCAAATAAATATTGAAATTGAAATTATGGCGAGTACTTTACGGGACAAATCTGGGAAAAAATAAAGAAAATTAATTTGAAGGGGGGGGGGGAGGGGGGGGGGGGTAATAGAACGTCGGACCTGAGGTTGGAAATGAACCAGAGACCCTGCCGACAAAAAACAAAAATTCCATATTTTTGAGAAAATGCATCCTAAAATGAGGTTTTCGAAGGTGTCTTGGACTGAGGTCCGACTAGAAAAATTTCGAGATAATTTTGGATATTGCCAAAATTCTAACCCAATTTACGCGGTGTATCAGGCGCAGTTGTTTTAACAGTTATAGTGCTTGTAGTAGTAGGCATCGTGGTGTAATACGTAGAATCCGAATGATTAGAAACACCATTAGCCTTTGAAAGGAAAATTTTTTTGAAGAGAAATTAATTTAATTTTACCCCAATATTGGAATCCGTTTGATTTCCATCCAAAGAAGTTATGGAGAAAGTAGAAACAACTGAAAAAAATAAAAGAAAATATTTGAAGGGATTTTTGGTTAATGGGGCAGGCCAATGTTTCACAAGCCCAAAGGTACCGCTTACTAGAGCTGTCCGAGACCGAAAATTTTCCCAGACCCCAAGACCGAAAATACCCCAAGAAGTCTTGACTTCAAGACGAAGAGTCTTGGGCAGCTCTACCGATGACCTACAACTTCCTTCAAAACTGTCGAATCCGGGACGCAATGGTGTTTTGTGCCTCTCGACGTGCTGAATCGGACGATACTTGGTGGTCCCCGATTCGACAATTTTGAAGGAAGTTGTAATGTCTGCGGTACCTTGCCCTGCTCTGTTAATTAACAATCAACAGACTAACCAACAAAAAGCAGCAACAACATAATTGACATATTGAAGACTTTATTGGAGTTGTGGTAGAGAGAATTAAAAAGTTGCATTTTGCTTTTTAATTGAAAACGACTTGATGAAGCTTTGTTGTGGAGAATGAAAGGGATTAGAGGGGAGGAAAGAAGCCTTTTATAGTAAAATTTTAAAAAAGCTTGAAGACATTCAGTTAAACAAGTATTTTATCAATGTTTGATACAATATAGTTGAGGTTCTCTCATACTAACTCAAATTTTCTTCGTTTGGTTTGTCGAGCTACATGTCAGGGATGTGCGCCAAAATATTTTCATGGCGCGCCAAACGCTTAACGCCAAAATCTAACAAAAATGGCGGAGCAGGACGAATAGGCGCGGCCGAATAGGCGCGAGACGAATAGGCGCGGGACGAATAGGCGCCCGAAGTTATTTTTTCCTAGAAATTTTTTTCTGATTTTTCTGTTCTGATTTTTTTTTGTTCTGATTTTCTGTTCTGATTTTTTTGTTCTGATTTTCTGTTCTGATTTTTTTTGTTCTGATTTTCTGTTCTGATTTTTTTTGTTCTGATTTTTTTGTTGTGATTTTTTCTTCAGATTTTCTTTCAATTTATTCCATTTTCCCTCATTTCGGAGCAAGGGTGAGCGCAGGAGGCAATTGTGAAACACGCAAAACGCAAGAAGCACACAAACCTACTCCACCATATGGTTTTTAGATTTTCGGGGACCTATATCTCGGTCCACAGGCATCTCCGGAAAAAAAGAGTGGTACGGTTCGACTCAACTCGCCAAGACGAATCGAATGGTATTAGTTTTGTGATGAAACCTTTCCACCGGTATACTATACTATATCCAAAAATCAGAACAGAAAATCAGAACAAAAAAATCAGAACAGAAAATCAGAACAAAAAAATCAGAACAGAAAATCAGAACAAAAAAATCAGAACAGAAAATCAGAACAAAAAAATCAGAACAGAAAATCAGAACAAAAAAATCAGAACACAAAATCAGAACAAAAAAAATCAGAACAGAAAATCAGAACAAAAAAAATCAGAACAAAAAAATCAGAACAGAAAATCAGAACAAAAAAAATCAGAACAGAAAAATCAGAAAAAAATTTCTAGGAAAAAATAACTTCGGGCGCCTATTCGTCCCGCGCCTATTCGTCTCGCGCCTATTTGTCTCGGCGCCTATTCGTCCGCGCCTATTCGGCCGCGCCTATTCGTCATGTATCGCAAAAATGGTCGCTAAAACACAATGCCAAAACACTATGGTTCCCTAACGTTTCGTCACTGAACTTTTCGTCACCGAACCTTTCGTCAAAACCTTTCGTCACTGAACCTTCCGTCACCAAACCTTTCGTCACTGAACCTTTCGTCACCAAGACTTTATTTTTAAATATCAAATAAGAAGTTGTCAAAAATGACAAATTGATCATAATCGGTAATTTAGTTATATTTACTGTGTTGCTAAATAATAGGAGACAGTACGTAGGTACCCAATTGGGTCATTAGCTCGCTGAGCAAATTCAGCAAATATTTGTTGCAAATTTTGATCTTGAATGACATAAACCGACTTCCGCTTAAGTCCCTTTCCTCGGATACCGTTTGCCGGGCATTATTATAGTCAGCAATTATTTGTTCCCATCTTGCAAATTCTTTGATCATTCGCTTTACAAATTTACTTAACAACGGATTTTGTTCAAGTAAGGAGCCCCATGCATTATGTGAATGGTTAGCATTTTTTATCCATCCGATTTTAAAACGGTTCCCGTCTCCTTCATGCCATGCTGACGCGACATGGATACGGCCCGGACAGTACGGAGGTCTCTAACAAATACTTAAATAAAAACCAAACATAATCCATACTTTTGGGCATTTCTAATATTCAACTTGATTATCCACGGCAGAATAACGTTCAAACTGGTATTCAAAGCCGTCACGAGTTAAGAGAGATGAACCTCTTTTAGATTTTACTTCAATAAATTCGAGTAAATCCTCCATCTCCTCGGAAGATGAAGAAAAAATTTACCCCTCATTTGATGATGAACCTACGTCCATTTTAGCCAATATGAGTAAAAAAATTTATGAAAATAATTTTTTAGTAAAAATAAAAATAGTAAAAATAGTAAATCAAAATAAATTTATTTCACTTACTAACATCCTTATTATTATTTGTTTTTTATCAAAAAGTTATTAATTTTGTTTATTATATTTCATCTTCATTCATATGACTTTCTTTTATTCAACTTAATTTCCATAAATCTATTTTGTTAAATTTGTCCATCCAGGGGCCAATGCAAATTAAGGAGACAATCGACAAACGATAGATATATTACAAATATGTCGTTTATCGTCTGAAATATATCGTTTGTCGTCTGAATATATCAGCTGACGATATTATGGAAATTTTTTTTATCAATTGTACATTGTCGTTTAGCGTTTACCTCCAATACAAATTAAGGAGACAAACGATATAATAGAAGAATTTCTTCTCTAGTCTTTCTATTCTTCGCGCCTCATGTATTCTTTTCTCAACTTTGTAAGAAAATGAAATGAAAACAGAGAGAGCGAAAAAACGAAATAGCTCACTCCTTTCCCCTTTTCCTTATACTCAAACACACCCGAGGACTGAAACTTTGACTAGACATAACTTGGCCCAAAGTCCTTGCAAGAAAACAAATATTACTTTGCAATAGGAAGTCGGGGGTCCTCAATAGAATGGTACCAAAAAATATATCAAATTTGAAGTCACCTAATCCCAGCAATCTTATGATATCCCCTCAATTCTTAAAAATTATCCGTGAATATTTTTAAAAATTATCCGTTTTAAAACTACTATACAGAGATGTAAAACCAAAGGTAGAAATTATGTTGTAAAAATTTTTAGTTGTGTCATTTAAAAAGAAAATTAGACGAAGAAACTTATACATTTATTGAATCAAAATCCAAACATTTTATAAAAAAATTTCGACACCAAATCCCTCCATATACCCTTAATCATAAATCCCTTCGATATTCCCCTTGATCCCTCATAATCCTTTTAATTTGATCTATACTTAAATCACTGCAAATATATCGATATCCCTCCAAATCCACCAATATCCCCTATAATCCACCGATATCCGCTTAATCCCTCCAATTTTTATATCAATAGATAGAGGAGAGTGTTTTACATATTATAAGTAAAAATAAGAATTTTAGCTTTATTTTCCTAATAGTTATAAAATTTATAAGACGTTTAATTAAAAATAAAAGGCCTATTTGAGAGAATGAGTCCCTATTTCTCTCAAAAATGGATGTACCTTACGCGGGAGCCCATAGTAAATTTATTTTTAAAGAAAAATTTCTGAAACTTTTATCAAAAGATAGAGCACATTCCAATCTATCTAAAAATATTTTATATGGAATTTTTAGGTTGAATTTGGATTGTTAAAAAAATTTTTTAAATTTCAAATGATCAATTTGGGGGACGGGGTTGAGCATCCACTAAATTTGTCGTTCAACTACCGTAGTTTTTCACTTGTTACCATAATAAATTATCGTTTCAAACGACAAACGACTAATTTCGGACGACAAACGACAAATCTCGACGACAATCGATATAATAGAGACGATAAACGACAAACGACAAAGATATTAATTTGCATTCGAGGTATTCGACAAACGACGTATTCGAACGATAAACGTGAAAAATATATCTATCGTTTGTCGATTGTCTCCTTAATTTGCATTGGCCCCAGGGCCCGTACTATAAGAACGAGTCGTAGATTTGGTACTATAAGAATCTGGTCATTTGCACAGGTCATTTAACCCATACAGAGAGCCAATTTGGTACTATAAGAGGCATTGTATTTTTTCTTCTTGCCTACCACGAACCAAGTTCTTATAGTACCGACTAAAAATGAGAAATTATTTGACTGTATTTTGACTTGAAAAGACAAGATCAAAATAAAGGATAATTATCTGACTAAATAAAAAAGTAAAAACTGAATGAATTTTTATGGTCTCTCTTTGATTGAATTATGAAATTCTTAACGAAACTACTCAAGGGAGTTATGTCAAAAAATTTCAGAAAGATAAAACTTAAATTTTACACCATAAGATAGAGGAGATAATTCTCTATATATAAATTGAGAGAAATTATAAAATTTCTCAATTTTCCTTAAAGTTATAGAATTTTTAAAAAGCCTACCACCCTTTTAAACGCTAAAATTGGCTAAAAAAGGGGTACCTTGCGGTTTCCCTTATAACTCAAGAAATAATTATCCAAAAATTCTGAAATTTTTAAAGGTTATTGAACACACTCTAAAGAATTTAAATTCAAAATTTTGTAATTTTACTATTTTTTCGAACCGAGTTATAGACTTCGGAATTTTTGCTAACCCTGCTATAGAGCAGGGTCTGAGATTTACCACTCGGTAGGGGTTAAATGACCAAAAAGTGCTTTTCATATAGTACGGGTTAACCAAAGGGCAAATGACCTGGTTAAATGACCTGGTCATTTGACCAAAAACCAGAGGTTTTTCTTATAGTAGCAAAGGTACCTCCGGTAACCGGTTAAATGACCACAAACCACGTTCTTATAGTACGGGCCCAGATGTGCATTCTCTTTTTTATGGTGAATAGTGACGAAAGGTTCAGTGACGAAAGGTTTGGTGACGGAAGGTTCAGTGACGAAAGGTTTTGACGAAAGGTTCGGCCACCAACACTATGGCGCACATCCATGCTACCTATCTAATAATTAGGGCTCGGATTTATATTTAAATAAATCACTGAAGCGGCCCTGCCCGCGAACTGACCACTGTCTCTCCATTTTTTTATCACATCTATCACTGGTCATTTCTGTCTCTCTTCTACTCGAACTAAACAGTCAGACACTGGTCAGTCAAGGCTTGTTCATGGCCAAAGTCGTTTTTGTGCCCTATTTCAATATAAATCCGAGCCCTACTAATAATTACTTTAAATCAGATTATATTCCAATTTTGTTCAATTTAAAATTGATCAAGAGTCCATTTCAACATAAAAATGTCCATTAGACAAAACGTTAATTTGACAAAATGTCCATTACAAGGACATCAACTCAATAAAGATCAATTTTACTTAAATTGATCGAAAGTCCTTTATCCTATAAATTAAAGTTTAGTTTAAAAAGACAAATGTTTTTATTTGACAATTTTATAAAATTAAAGAAGGAACGAGGATTTTATTGTTAAAAACACACTTAAAGAACAAAAAAAGTAAGAAAAAGCGGATATAAATGAAAGAAGAGGAGGGAGAATTAAAAAATTTTGAACAGGTCACGAGTCAACCAAAGTTTTATTTATCAAATAAACTTTCAAAAATTAGTCGGAAAAATTAAAAGAAATTTCAGCTCACCAAGAGAACAATTTTTACTTCAAATTTTCTCAAAAAAATATTTTTCTGAATGGATGCCCCCAATGCTTTTGCTGCTGGACACAGAGCTCGCCGTTATTGTATTCCAACAATTATTCAATCAAATCGGGTTGATTGTCGGCCTAGACCTTTAGGCGTGGTAAGCAAGTTTAAAAACAAATTTGAGATAAAATAAACTCTTAGGGGAATTTATAAAGAGGGTGTAAATAAGGGGGTATATAACCCAAACAGCTATCCCAATCAGGACTGGGCGTGTTTTTTGACTTGCGGATTGCGTTTGCGGATTTTAAAATTAAAATTTCGGCTGCGGAAATATTTTTTCCATTTGATGCCTAGGCCTGATCTAAATAATAAATTTAAGGCTTCCTCACTATTTTCCACCCAGTGGTTATAAAATGGGGTTAGATTGAGGTTAGAAAATATCAGACTTTCTGGAAGACACTATTAAAAAAGAAACTTTTTTAAGCTTAAACGAAGTGTCTCATCAAGCTTTGCAACTCCAGTAACTAAAGTAACACCATTTGGAGGCCAATACACTCCAAATTGGAATTATTTTTATTACAACCCACGTCCATCATTTAATGTAGAAAAAACTTACTTTGGAGATCCGGTAGGTTGAAAATAAATATTTAAAAAATTCTTGTCCTCATTATACAGTGGGACAAGAAAGTAACGGGGCTAAAATACTCCCAGAACTAGATACTCTTTAATCGCCAATACTAGATACCCTCTATTTAAGAGACGTTTTTAAATTTAGGTTGTACACTGGTTGGGGAGCTGCTTAAGCGACACCTCTCTTTAGTATACACCTCTACTTAAGAGACGCCTCATTATAAGAGACTATTTTCTGCCCTAAAGGTGTATACTTACTGTAGTTTACTGTAGTCATTAAAAAATTTTTTTTTGCAGAGAAATGTTTATTGGACAGGAAAGCATTCAAATCTTCCAGCAATTAATACTTTTGATAGAAAGGTTTTTTCAAAAATTTTTCAAAGATATTCAAAAAAAAATTAAAAATTTTAGGAAACTACAAGTGCAAATTGCAGAGATTTTCATAACCAAAAACATTGGAATTATCCCTTTAGTTATTGGGCAACTTATTATTATTGGAATTAGAAGAGAAGGAAAGGAAGGGATATTAGCTCCACTCCCCTTAATACTAATACAGTATATGCTCAAATAATTTCCCTGGGAGGGTAATTAATTAATAAAGATGGGGCAATTATCTGAGGTAATTATTAGAGCACATACAGTAATTAGAAGCTTGAAAGCTGTGCTTTGAAATTTCAGACCTCTATTTTTGTCTTCGTAATTCATACAAAGTCTGAGGCACAATACGAGTAGCAAATTTGTATTCCCAAATGTTTAATGTAAATTTATTTAAATCAAAAAACTAATACCTAAATACTTTTTTTTTGTAAAATCTTAAAAAACAAAAAAATTATCTGTAAATAAACTGGTTAAAGTTAAATATAGTAAGGCCTAATTATAAGATACTCACCCTTGGGGAGAATCTTACCCTATAATGAGGAGACACCTCATTATAGGGTAAGAGTGACACTCATTATAGGGTTATTATTATCATTATACAGTCATTATAGGAAGGTTATACTCATTAGACTCATTATAGACACTCATTATAGAGACACCCCATTATAGGGTAAGATTCTCCTCAAGGGCGAGTATTTTATAATTAGGTAAATATAACACAGTGGAAGAGCACCTTGTGAGCGAGGCAGCAATGTCAGACATGACATTGCGAAGCAGCAATGTCATGTCAGGGATGCGACGGTTACCAGAAAATCTACTAGAGATGTCCGAGACTCTTGGTCTTGGTCTTGGAACCAAGACTTTTCTTGGTTTTTTTTCGGTCTTGGTCTTGGTCTTGGGGTGTTTGTCTTGGTCTTGTCTTGGTTTTATTTTTTGGTCTTGGTTTTTTGGACTTTTTGGACCTAGTGCTTGGCCTTCCAAAATCCTCAAAATTTTCGCCTGCGGCGCAGAAAAGGGAGGAAATCTGACCTTTTGAGCTCCAAAATTCTCAAAATTTTCGCCTGCGGCGCAGGAAAAGGAAGATTTTTGGCTCTTGGCCTTCATAATTCCCAAAATTTTCGCCTTCGGCGCTGGGATTTGAAAATTTTTGGCTTAAAATTCCTCAAAATTGTAAAAATTTTCGCCTGCGGCGCAATTTTCCACCCGGTTTATTTCCACCCCGAATTGATCTTCCACCAGGGCTGGGCGCAATCGAAAAAAAAAATCCGCAACCCGCAATCCGCAACTCGCAATTTCTAAAAAAAAATCCGCAAACGCAATCCGCAACTCGCAATTTTAAAAAAAAATCCGCAACCCGCAATCCGCAACTCGCAATTTTTTTTAAAAATCCGCAAACGCAATCCGCAACTCGCAATTGCAAAAAACCGCGCAATTTACGCAATTTCCGCAACTCGCAATCCGCAATTTTTAAAAATGAATAAAAAAATTTAATCACCTTAAACTATCTTCAGACTATAGCTAAAATTGTATAAACTATAGCTAAAATTGTATCCCCCCTATAGCTAAAATTGTACTATAGCTAAAATTGTATCCCTTTAATACAGCCCCACCTTGGTGGATAGTTGAAAAATAAAGACCCATGGGGCTCTAATATAGGAAATACGGTATGTGGATTAAGGAGTTTTTTGTATATACGTTTTGTGTTTGTGGGAACAAGGAAGGATTGAGGGATATTAGGGGATTTGGAGGGATATCGGAGGATCGAGGGGATGGATCCTGTTAATCTAATAATGCCATATTAAACTCCGATATCCCTTTTAATCCCTGATACCCCGATATCCATTTTTCAAATCATAATAGTACTTTTTTGATGGCAAAAGACCAGATTTCTCCCGTTTTCAGCGCCGCAGGCGGAAATTTTGAGAATTTGTGAAGGACAAGAAGTCAGATTTCTTCCTTTTTCAGCGCCGCAGGCGAAAATTTTAGAAGGCTAGAAGTCAGATTTCTTCCTTTTTCAGCGCCGCAGGCGGAAATTTTGAGAATTTGTGAAGGACAAGAAGTCAGATCTTCCTTTTTCAGCGCCACAGGCGAAAATATTGAGAAATTTGGAAGATCAAGAAACCAGATTTTTCCATTTATTGTGAGGGTAATTTCGAAAAATTGCGTGAAAATTGCGTGAAAACCTTGAAAATCCGCAAACGCAATCCGCAACTCGCAATTTTTTTTTAAAATCCGCAACCCGCAATCCGCAACTCGCAATTTTTTTTTAAAATCCGCAAACGCAATCCGCAACTCGCAATTGCAAAAAACCCCGCAATTTACGCAATCCGCAACTCGCAATCCGCAATTGCGCCCAGCCCTGTCTTCCACCCGGATAAATTCCCCAAAATTCTTTGAATTTCGCACAGATTTTTCGAAATTATAGGTGATTGTGCTGAAGTTGACTGTGATCGTGTCAAAATAACAAAAAATAAACCAAAAATTTGACCTATGGGACCTAAAAATTGTCTCGAGTTTTGTATTATTTTTGGTCTTGAGTCTTGGAGTTTTGGTCTTGGTCTTGAGTCTTGGTCTTGGAAAAAATTTTGTCTTGGGTCTTGAGTCTTGGAAAAATTTCGGTCTCGGACATCTCTAAAATCTACCATTTCAATAAATCTACCTTTTAAGCAATCGATCTTTTGTATAGGAGCCTTTGCTTCTGCCGTAAGGTTTATAGACGTGAAAGGATTAATTTTACACATAAAAATAAAATATAATGAATTAAAAACAATATTTCTGATTTAATTTGTTTGCACTTTTAATTACTCTTTATTATGAAATTCATTGATAGTTTCACATGATTCCTTTTACCTCTCCATCTGTAACAAAACAATAGAGCCAATACACAAATAGGGATTTCGAAAAGCTGGGATAGGCCAAGAGATTCCAACACAATTGGCCGAGGGATTTGACCACCAAATAAATTAAAGCCAAACAAATATAATAAGTTTATTTCGCACAAATAAAATAGTCCAACAAATAGATTAATGATAAGGCCACAAATAAGAGCAGGAGCCACAGAACCAGAGATAAAGAAGCAAGCCACACCAGAACCAAGCTAATAGAGAAAGCTAAGCTCTGGTTTGGAGGGGAAGATTATATAGGCCAGAAAACTAGGCGGGTAGACAAGGTTAAAGGTAAATAACATTCCAAAAGTGGGCAAAAAATATAAGTTAATGAATGGCGGCTGGTACATAAAAAAGGGAATTAGACAGATGCGCTTAGTTAAATAATAGAAAGAATTTTAAATACAAAAGAAAGGAAAAAACTAAGTTTGGATTTAGACAAAAGACGGGGCAAATTCAATAGAAAGAATTTTAGCTAAGTTACAAAAATAGACTTTAAACTATTTACGATTTATCACTGGTCGCTGTCCGCGACACCATCCCCTTAGTTGTCTTTAGAGATGTCCGAGACTCTTGGTCTTGGTCTTGGAACCAAGACTTTTCTTGGTTTTTTTTCGGTCTTGGTCTTGGGGTGTTTGTCTTGGTCTTGTCTTGGTTTTATTTTTTGGTCTTGGTTTTTTGGACTTTTTGGACCTAGTGCTTGGCCTTCCAAAATCCTCAAAATTTTCGCCTGCGGCGCAGAAAAGGGAGGAAATCTGACCTTTTGAGCTCCAAAATTCTCAAAATTTTCGCCTGCGGCGCAGGAAAAGGAAGATTTTTGGCTCTTGGCCTTCATAATTCCCAAAATTTTCGCCTGCGGCGCTGGGATTTGAAAATTTTTGGCTTAAAATTCCTCAAAATTGTAAAAATTTTCGCCTGCGGCGCAATTTTCCACCCGGTTTTTTTCCACCCCGAATTGATCTTCCACCCGGATAAATTCCCCAAAATTCTTTGAATTTCGCACAGATTTTTCGAAATTATAGGTGATTGTGCTGAAGTTGACTGTGATCGTGTCAAAATAACAAAAAATAAACCAAAAATTTGACCTATGGGACCTAAAAATTGTCTCGAGTTTTGTATTATTTTTGGTCTTGAGTCTTGGAGTTTTGGTCTTGGTCTTGAGTCTTGGTCTTGGAAAAAATTTTGTCTTGGGTCTTGAGTCTTGGAAAAATTTCGGTCTCGGACATCTCTAGTTGTCTTCATCCCCTTACCTCTCCATTCCCTTAGTTAAAAAAATTTGTTTTATTATACATATAAAAATAAAAGCTTATTATAGTTAAATTAACATTATTTATAAGATAACTTCTTTTGTGTATTTTAGATTTTAAATGCTTTCTTGTATTTTAAATAGACAGCTTTCAGAAGAAAATTTCTTCGATTTTTTTGGAAGCCATTAGAAAAAATAGCATTTCCCACTTTTTTCACTTATCGTAATATCTAAAGATAAATTTACAATTTAAAAATCAAAAAAGTTCAAACTTAGAAAGCTCAAACTTTGAATAATATATGAATAAATGTTGTAATAGGTAAAGTAATGAATGCTGTAATAGGTAGAAAGGTGCATAAGTTTATTCAGAATTTTATTACAAGCAGAACTTACAAGGTAAAGATAGTAAATGAATTTTCCACATCCTTTAAAACATTAAGCGGTGTACCACAGGGAAGTGTCTTAGGACCAATTCTTTTTAGTATATAATAATAATAATATTTATACGCACCAGCGCGACGATTTCAGACAATAAATATGTGAAAAAAATAAATAATAAAATGTAAATGTGTATTGTGATATAATGTGGTAAAATAAAAATAGCTTAAACAACAAAATAAGTATCTTAAAATTTGTCAAGTAGTCTTTTATGGTGATCTGTAAGAGAGTCAATAAATTGGGATAAATCATATGTGGCCAAAAGTCTTTTAAATTGATATTTATTAATGATCTTCCGTTAGGATTACCAAAGGAGATAGGTTATAAATTGTATGCTGATGATGATCTAGAGGTGCAAAGCCTATTATTGTCGTTAAGTTTACTTAGATTTCCTAATAAATAATACTTAGATAACGTTGATATTTTAGAGGTACAAAGCTTATTATTGTCGTTAAGTTTACTGAGATTTCCTAATAAATAATACTTAGATAACGTTGAATTTTAGAGGTACAAAGCTTATTATTGTCGTTAAGTTTACTGAGATTTCCTAATAAATAATACTTAGATAACGTTGATATTTTAGAGGTACAAAGCTTATTATTGTCGTTAAGTTTACTGAGATTTCCTAATAAATAATACTTAGATAACGTTGATATTTTAGAGGTACAAAGCTTATTATTGTCGTTAAGTTTACTGAGATTTCCTAATAAATAATACTTAGATAACGTTGATATTTTAGAGGTACAAAGCTTATTATTGTCGTTAAGTTTACTGAGATTTCCTAATAAATAATACTTAGATAACGTTGATATTTTAGAGGTACAAAGCTTATTATTGTCGTTAAGTTTACTGAGATTTCCTAATAAATAATACTTAGATAACGTTGATATTTTAGAGGTACAAAGCTTATTATTGTCGTTAAGTTTACTGAGATTTCCTAATAAATAATACTTAGATAACGTTGATATTTTAGAGGTACAAAGCTTATTATTGTCGTTAAGTTTACTGAGATTTCCTAATAAATAATACTTAGATAACGTTGATATTTTAGAGGTACAAAGCTTATTATTGTCGTTAAGTTTACTGAGATTTCCTAATAAATAATACTTAGATAACGTTGATATTTTAGAGGTACAAGCTTATTATTGTCGTTAAGTTTACTGAGATTTCCTAATAAATAATACTTAGATAACGTTGATATTTTAGAGGTACAAAGCTTATTATTGTCGTTAAGTTTACTGAGATTTCCTAATAAATAATACTTAGATAACGTTGATATTTTAGAGGTACAAAGCTTATTATTGTCGTTAAGTTTACTGAGATTTCCTAATAAATAATACTTAGATAACGTTGATATTTTAGAGGTACAAAGCTTATTATTGTCGTTAAGTTTACTGAGATTTCCTAATAAATAATACTTAGATAACGTTGATATTTTAGAGGTACAAAGCTTATTATTGTCGTTAAGTTTACTGAGATTTCCTAATAAATAATACTTAGATAACGTTGATATTTTAGATTAAAGGACACACACAGAATAAATTTAGAGGTACAAAGCTTTCCTAATAAAGATTTAGGACTATGGTAGGTTGGGCGGCGGAGTGCTGTTTTTGAATTTTGGAGCTCAAAAAGCCAAATTTCTTCCATTTTAAGCGCCGCAGGCGAAAATTTTTTAATTCTAGGCTGCTCATAAGAGAGAAATCACTAAAAAATTAATGATTTTTCCATAAATTCTCGTCATTAGGGGGGTTAAATAAAGGAAAATATGAAATATATTCAAATCACGGACATAACAATTTCCTAATAAATAATACTTAGATAACGTTGATATTCTAGAGGTACAAAGCTTATTATTGTCGTTAAAATTTAGCCGTTATTGTCGTTAAAATTTTATAAAATTTAGCTTTCACTCCTCCGAAAGCACCAAATAGGAAGAGAAAATACTTCACTATATTTGATAATGTTCCAAAAAAGTAAAAAGCATGAGACCAATTATAGGTACGTTTACTTGATTGAAATATTTTTGTTCAATCTTTTAGGATACAACAAATAATTATTCTGTGTGTGTGAAAAAGTGAAAAGAAATGTAAAAAAGTCATATGAAAAAATTACGAAAAATTAATTATTTTAGAGAATAACAATATATTTGAGTTAAGTTTAAAAGTTATCTAAAAATTTTGATGGATATTTAAAATTCAATTAATAAATTAAAATTTTCACAACTATCTCTTTCATTTATTATTCTCTAATTTATTTAATTAGTATTTTAAGCAATACTTTTCTTAAGCAATAATTAAGAGAAACTGCTGTAAAAGAGTTATGGAATAAAAAATATGGAAAAAATTTTAAATTATTGAAAAATGTTTTTCTTAAATAATTAAAGTTTTCAATACCTAATTAATTAGTGTCTATTTAATTATCTTTATTTTTAATTTCAATTTTACTAAATTAATCAATTAATAATAATGAATTTGCTTAAATTGTTCTTTCTGTATTAATATGAGTAAAAGATGTTTTGCGAAATATATTGTTTGAGTATTTAAGATGAGTTAAAATATATTTTTTATTAAGTATATATTGAGTATTATAAAAATAAGATGATTATATTTCTTTTAAAAATCAAGCTGTAAAGCAAAAAATTAATATTTTTATCATTTTAATCTTATAAACTTATTTTTAAAATTTATAAAAATAATTTCAAAAATAAATTATTTAAACAATAAACTATTTATTACCTAATTTATTATTTATCTTCTTTTAATTTTTTATTCAATTAATAATGATAATATTTTTTTGTAATAAAATGTAAACTTCATTGAAATATTGTAAAAAATTCATATTTATTAGTATATCTACTTAAAAAATTTAATTATCTTCCTCGACCAGAACCCGCACCAAAACAATTTAAAAACCGCTTTTGGGGCGCAACACTAATGGCTCAGACTTGTTTATGAGACCAAAGCAGTCTTATGGAGCCGCCCTTTAATGTATAAACACAAAAGATCTGAATTATTGCAGGGATCAAAAGAGAAAAATGACTTCGATTTTTAGTTGCTGTATTCTACGCCTAAAGAAATGTCTAGTCAGTCCCCATATAGTCTCTTCTGTTGAAATATCAAATGATGAAAGCGTTAAATGTATTGATTAACTAAAAAAATTTTATAATTTTTATTAAGAGTTTTTATAATTATTTGCACTCTTAAGAAGAAATGCAAGTAACGAAAAAGTTCGCCTTCCTTTTGTTAAAAAGTAAATTAATCTGAGACTCAAGAATGGGGTTAAGATATGAACAAAGTACCATTTCCAGTTAATACATTTAGCGCAATCCGTAAATACCTAAGGCCGGGATCATCATAAAATCATGCATCGCTCTAGTTTATTATTTTTAATTGCTTTCTCCTATAAGGTAAAAAAGCGCGACTTTACCTTCCAAGTGCTAAAAGTTATGCCTTATAACGGGGAAGGAAAAATCGAACTAAAGGATAAGCTAAAACACATCACTTCTTCATCATTCAACTAAGATTCATTCAGCCTCCTTTATTTCTTTAAACCTAATAAAAATTTTTGCCGATTCTGTCCCTATATTTCAAGAAAAAAATAATTAGACCTAGTCCGTACATTTAAATTTCGCTCCATATACATTCACCCGTCGGTTCCTATAAGGTAAAAAAGCGCGACTCTGCTTATATAACACACAAAAAGTTTAAAATATGTATACATAATCTAATACGTTCACGCTAAATGTATTTTTATTAAATTAATTAAATTATTTTCGTCATTTAATTTTTTATTTACACCATTATTAGGTTATTTTTTATACCAGATTGTTGCTCATAAATAAAATAGCACTAAGCAATTGACGGCTTCCCCATCCCTTAGAGACTTCCAAGACCGAAAATTTTCCAAGACTCGAGACCAAGACTCAAGACCAAGACTAGACCCCAAGACCAAGACCCAAGACCAAGACTTGACCCCAAGACTCAAGACCAAAAATTAACAAGACTCAAGGCTATTTTTTGGCCACATAGGGCAAATTTTTGTTAAATTTTTCGTGTCATAGACACGAGTTTTATATGAAATATAATCAAAATTCGGAAAAAATATTGCGATTTTGGGACCGAAGTCTCCTAAATACCGATTTTTGCACTGCAGGCGAAAATTTTCCGAATTTTGGAAGATCCTTAAGCAAAAAATTTTCCTTTTCTGCGCCGCAGGCGAAAATTTTGGGAATTTTGGACGCCAAAGCGGCTAAAATTCATCTATTTAAAAATTAACAAACTTTTTTAATAAAAAATAATTTTATAAAAATTTTGTTTACAACGAAAAAAATTATTTAGTTATTTCTTATGTCAGGGTCCGAACCTTCATTTGTCAAAGGGATGAAACTAACGCACAACCAGTCAACCACACGACCATATGAGAGAAAAGCAAAAAAAGCTTTTTTACCCGTCTCAATCTCTTCCTTTTCGCCTTACCCCTACCATCTTTTACTTTTCTCTATTATTTCACCGATCTTTAGGGGTGTATATTTTAAAATCTCAAAAAAGTCGAGACCAAGACCAAGACCAAGACTTCACCCCAAGACCAAGACCAAGACCAAGACCGGAAAAAACCCAAGAAAAGTCTTGAGTCAAGACTCAAGACCAAGAGTCTTGGAAGTCTCTACCATCCCTCTTTATAATTAATATTTTGAAATTAAGAATTTTTTGCGTTTTATTTTATCCCATAATGAAAAATTTTCTTCGATTTTATTCCCAATTTTTAAGATTTATACATATTTTTAATTCTTTTCTGCCTTTAAAAATAAATCTTAAGAATAAGGGCAGATTTAATTTTATTTTCAAAATAAGCTCCTCCACATTAATGGCTATCATATAATCTCGTTTATTTAGGGAATCTCTCTCATTAATTAAACAATTTATATAAATCTCTTCTTGAAACACTCATTCACTAAAAAATGTTTAGCGCTTTATTTTTGAAATTTTTAAAAATTGGCTATAACATTAAAATTTTTGAGGGATAAGGAATGGTCCCAAACCATTCCATCCAGACCATGTCTGATCCAGGGGTGCAGGAATTTTGGTCACTGGAATTTTGGTCACCACGATTTTTCGGAACTTTGGTCACCAATTTTTTTGGAATTTTGGTCACCAGCGGAATTTTGGTCACCAAGTCTAAAATCGGAATATTGGGCACTGAAATTTTGGTCACCAATAGGAATTTTGGTCACCAAACAAAAAAAAACAAATCTTATCTAAAACTGATAACAAAGTGATAAAAAATTGTTTTTCAACCCCCTGATGAATATTTTCAATGTTGATCACTCTGCCAGTTAATTAATCATCCGGGAGAGTGATTGAGACTGATCAACCGAGTGAGTGATCAGCCTAGAAAGCGGTAAACATTGAAATTGATCAACTGGGGGTTGAAAAATCATTTCTTATCACTTTGATTTCAGTTTTAGATAAGATTCTTTTTTTCCGTTTGGTGACCAAAATTCCTATTGGTGACCAAAATTTCAGTGCCCAATATTACGTTTTTTGACTTGGTGACCAAAATTCCAAAAAAATGGGTGACCAGAGTTCCGAAAAATCTTGGTGACCAAAATTCCAGTGACCAAAATTCCGTACACCCTGATCCAGACCTCTAGGTGTCTTTTCTTGGCGGTTATTTTACAGTTTCTACGAAATTAATAATTCATGTTTTATTTTTATTTTAAATATAGTTTTAGTCTTGATAAAAATTTATTTAAATTATCTTAACCAAGAATCTACAAAACAATTCTCACCTTTAATATTTTTCTTCAACAGAAGAGTTTGGCTAAAAGTTTGGCTACCCCATCACTCTCTTTCTCTCTCCATCGCTTCATCCACTCCATCAATATTGAGTGGAGGAATGGATGGTGGAGCCCTCCTCCCTCCTCCATGCCTCGAGGGCTAATAAAATTGCTTCACATGATGTAAAATTTTTTAATGCAATAGACAAATTGAGTGGAATCGACTACACTCTCGAGGATAGCAATTTTTATTTTTGAAAGGACTTATGCCAGCTTTCCTCACTCCTATCTCCCCACATAACCCATCACTCTCTTTCTCTCTCCATCCCTTCCTCCACTCAATATTTATGGAGGGGAAGGAAGAGAGAGAGTTAACTTGTTGGATAAAATTAGCTTGTTGGAGCCCTCCCCCATGCCATCCCCCCTCCCCTCCTACCCTCTCCTCTCCCTCCCTCCTATCTTCTCCATCAAATCATTTTTAAATAAAAGCGATTCAAAATAGACTATCATTTCAAAATTAAAAATCTAAAAAACTAGTTATAAAGATGGCCAAATTCTTTATATTCTAGTGCAGGGTTTCGATCTCGAATTCTTAAAAATCCGCAGATTTGATCGAAAAAATCCGCATTTTATATCAAAAATCCGCAAAAAATTATCAAACACAAAAATTGAATTAAAATCACTGTATGCATTATATTTCTCGTCATCTACAATTGAATTAAGAATCTTTTTATTACTAATGATCATGTTATGAAAATCCGACAATTATCTGAAAAATTACACTTGCATTTTTGTCGCGGAAGATGGTGTAAATTTTTATTACTTCCATTTTCAGCGCCGCAGTCGAAAATATTTTTTATTTTGGAAGATCCTTAAGCCAAAAATCTTTTATTTCCAGGCCAGGCAAAAATTTTTGAGAATTTTGGAAGGCAAAGAAGCCAGGTTTCTTCCATTTTTAGCGCCGCAGGCGAAAATTTTGAGGATTTTAGAAGGTCTTAGCAGAAATATAATGACAGTTTATGCTAAAAAGCACAAGAAAATATAAAAAATCCTCATAATCTTCAAAAGACCACAAAAATCCGCAAATTCGCATTTTTAAAAATAATCCTCATCGCCCTATCAAAAAACCACAAAATGAGGAAAAATCCGCAGATATCGAAACCCTGTTCTAGGAAATTAGGAATGAAAAATATGAGAGTACGGGTATATTAAAATTCGGGAATATTTAAAAATTGTTTTGCCGTAACTAATTAAAATTTATTAAGGAAACCGCTCTGTAGGCGTCAATGTTCCATCTACTTTTAAAGCAGGGATTCTATTTTTCCAGCACCGCAGGCGAAAAATTTCAGAATTTTGCCTTTATCCGTAACCTATAGCACTAAATTTAACTACTAAGGTTAGCGGATCCGGATTGGCGGATCCGGATTGGCGGATCCGGATATCCGGACACTCTCGAGGATAGCATTTCTTATTTTTCAAAGGCCTTATGCCAGCTTTCCTCACTCCCATCTCCCCACAGACCCCATCACTCTCTTTCTTCTCCATCCCTTCCTCTACTCCTTCATATTGGGATGGTGGAGCCCTTCTCCCTCCTCCATGCCTCGAGGGCTAATAAAATTGCTTCACATGATGTAAAATTTTTTTAATGCAATAGACAAATAGAGTGGCATCGACTACACTCTCGAGGATAGCATTTTTTATTTTTGAAAGGCCTTATGCCAGCTTTCCTCACTCCTATCTCCCCACATAACCCATCACTCTCTTTCTCTCTCCATCCTTCCTCCACTCAATATTTATGGAGGGGAAGGAAGAGAAAGAGTTAACTTGTTGGATAAAATTAGCTTGTTGGAGCCCTCCGCCCTCCCCCATGCCATCCTCCCCTCCTCTCCTTTCCCTCCCCCTATCTTCTCTATCAAAGCATTTTTAAATTAAAGCGATGCAAAATAGACTATCATTTTGAAATTCAAAATCTAACAAAAACTAGCTATAATCATGGCCAAATTTTTTCATATTCTAGTGATAGTCGCTATTGTTTATTTACATCTCTGTGATTGCGTAGAAGGTAGAATGAAAAATATAAGAGCACGGGTATTTTATAATGACGGGAATATTAAAAAATGGTTTTGCCGTAACTAATTAGAATTTATTAAGGAAACCCCACCTTAGGCGTCAATATTCCATCTACTTTTAAATCAGGGATGGATTTTCTTCCGACTTCCGTCAAATTCCGTTGTTTGCCCTTCCGCTTCCACCTGCCGCTTTTTGGCCTCTTCCGCCAAAAATACCCGAAATTTCAAGATTTTCTCCTGCAGAGCCAAAAAAGGAAGTATGGAATTATAGAAGGATTTTCAGCGATTAAGATGAATTTGGAGTAGGTAGCAACCTGATCCTCGGAGTCGTGTGTATCGAGGATTAGGGCAACTGGGAAGTGAATGTCAGGGTACGGGGTAAATTAAAAATACCATTCTTAGAACCGCGAAAGTTTCGGTATAGCCTTCGGGGTTCGAAACAGTTTTTGCTAAAGAAATCGCCGGGGTCGGGTATATATTGTAAGAACGGTGAGATCAAATGGCACATCAAAGGCTTTAATCGTGTTAACTAGGGAAAAAGAAAGGTTAGGGTGTAAGGCGGATTTAGAGGATATACTTTTGCGTCCATTTGTGTCAGGTGCGGAGTGTCTGATTTAATTTTCTGGAAGGTTTTAATAGGAATAAGTACGATCAAGGGGCGCCGCAGGCGAAAATTTTTCAAAGTTGTGTTGTGTATGGGCGTCAGCCCTTAAAGTGTTTAGTATAAAAGCCAGTGAAAGCGTCAGTCTATTTGGATCATACTAGCGGGGCTAGTCACTGATCTCCTTCGTCTGTCCCATTCCCTTCGCCTACTTTGTTTATTTCTCTTCGTGATAAAGTGTTATTATTGTGCTCGTTGGCATTAGTGAAACCTCGGACACCTCCGGTCGTAACAATGGCGCGGTCGACAAAAAGTGAAGTGTGGCGAAGTGTAGTGAATTGCTTTGGCAATTAGTGAAAGTGATTGTTTTGATTGTGAGTGGACAGACGTCGTAATTTAGTGATCGGCATGAGTCGGAAGTGAATTGAGTGAATTGTTAGTGCGCATGGACCTGTTAGTGAGTAGTGACCTGAAAAAGGACTTAGTGAGAGTGCCAATGGTCGAAGTTTAAGGCTGAAATGCCTAGTGGTCCTGGAAGTGCGCAGATTTTGCCGATCAAGTTTTGAAGTGTCTGGCATTCATGAGAATGTAAGTCCAGAAATTGAGAAAAGTGAAAAGTGTAAAAAAGTTAAATTTGGCAGCCTAAAGGGTGGGTAAGACCAAATAATGAAGTGAAAAAAGTTAAAATTTGGCAGCCAAGAAGGGTGGGTAAGACCAAATAATGAAGTTTGAAAATGAAAAGTAGTGAAGTGAATTGCAGTGAGTCAAGGCGCTGAGGAGTGAATATTATTAGTGATTGAAGTATTAGACCAGCGCAAGTGAGTGAAGCAACCCAGACTACACATAGTGTAAGTTCAGTGAAGTGTTGCGGTACCTGAGTCTTTGACAGAGGCAGGATGTAACAGGCATCCTTTGAGTGGTTAGTTAGTAGTAGTATTCAAGTGTTAGTATTCAAACCACGAGCCATCCTAAAAGTACACGGGAAAACGGCACCGAACTGCACACTAACTAAATGTTAGTGTTGTGGTGTTTGACTTCATTAAGTCATTAAATAGTGTTAGTGATGCAATTCAGTGAAGTTATTGGGCACAGTGTTGAAAAGTAAATGGAGTGCCGCAATAGAAAGTGTGAAAAATAAAAGTGAAATAAAAAGTGATTAGTGAAGAAAAGTGAAAAATAAAAGTGAAATGCTTATGGACAAGCAGTGATCAACAAGTGTGACCCCAAATCAGGACGTGCGATTTGCCTTGTTGTGAGCTGCTGTATGCACTGTAGATGACCGCTGCAAGAAGAAAAATAAAATGTGGAATAAGATGACAAATTTTGTGATTTTGTAATTGTTGTATTGTAATTTTAATTTGTTGTTTTCCTTTTGTCATCCCACATTTGTTGTATTTGTTGTGAGTTGAGTGTTAGTGAAAGACTGGACGCTCTGGCTTAGTGTTAATTGTATTGATAGCGTGGAAGCTATAGTGAATGTTAAAGTTGTAAAGCTTCGGCTTTAAGTAAAAGCCGAACCTTTTTTTCAAGGGGGGAGGTGTTGTGTATGGGCGTCAGCCCTTAAAGTGTTTAGTATAAAAGCCAGTGAAAGCGTCAGTCTATTTGGATCATACTAGCGGGGCTAGTCACTGATCTCCTTCGTCTGTCCCATTCCCTTCGCCTACTTTGTTTATTTCTCTTCGTGATAAAGTGTTATTATTGTGCTCGTTGGCATTAGTGAAACCTCGGACACCTCCGGTCGTAACAAGTTGGAAGATCAATCTACCAAATTTCTTCTTTTTCCTGCAACGCAGGCGAAAAATTTCAGAATTTTGATAGCCAATAAGCCAAATTTCACCAAATCAAGAGAAAACGGAATATTTCATTGAAAAAATCAAACTACGTAAATTTTGGTACGAGCTTCCAATTAACGGTCGCATCGTAAAATCATATTTTATAAAATGTAAATTTAGATTCCTAAAATAAATGAAATCTTATACCTTTATTTTATTCGTTTTCATATTTTATGTTTCATTAAATTTAATGGATTGTGGCGGAAAAGAGAAACAAGGAAAAAAGGGCAAATCAAAACATGTTGGAGGATCAAGTGATCACGGTCATGTTGAACATCATGAATATGCAGCAAAATATGCATTACCCGAAGATCTTCCAGAATATCTTCGACTAAAAATAATTGGCAATAGTCCTGATAAAGATAATTATTACAAGATGTTAACGAAAGCTGTAACAAATAAGAGTTTATACAACCTCGATGAGCGTGCTTTAATGGTTCGAGAATTAGCTAAGCGTGGCAATTTTTCGGTAGTTTTTGATAGTTTCGAAATTTTATAAAAAATTAAAGATGAATACGCCCAAATCCTTCAAAGACGAAGCCGAAATCAAAAATTATCTAATTGAAAGTGGCATGGTAAGTCATTAAAAGCTGCATGCCAAACACCGCCGGCTCGATGTAAATACTTCAGGCTGTAACTTCGTCCAGACATTTCTGAATACTAACGCTCTAATAAGGTTCGATTAAGCTTGTATTGAGCGATTCTATGAATTCATAAAGCCGATTGAAGTTATATGTACATCGATCCGGTAGGGGCATACTTATCATTAAACTTAATCTAAATTAAAGCATAAATAATAGATTCAGCCAACTATAACGCCTCGAATTGATGATCTTGACTAAAAGAGAATGGTTTCAAATTTTATATATATATTAATATGGATTTAATTATATACGACACTAGAGATCGGCATATTACGGGATCCCGTCCCGAGTTTTGAGCTAAAAACAGGATTACCGGGATTTACGGGATCAATCCCACGGGATCCCGTCCCTATAAAATGTTGAATATAATCCCTGTTACGGGATCTCGGGAATGCGATTTTACTGATTTCTATACGACACACTTGTTTTTAGACTCGGTATTTTTTGAAACAATCCCAGTTGCGACCGGTAAAGAGTGAAGTTAATAGTGGGTTAGATATTTTGACTGAGTAGGGCCACAATATTAATAACTCTAATAGATACAGATCCACTAATAATAATATCCAAAATTTTTTTAATTCTATGATTATTTATTTAGAATTTTTCGAAGACTAGAAGGTATGAAAGAAATTGTTTGTAGAACAAATTCAACAACGAATGTTTTTTACATTCCTTATATCTTTAATTTCTATCCTATCTTATTTTGATATTTTCTTTTCCTTCATAATCGTTGTTAGAAAAACAGATAAATCATATTTAAAGTTTACTAAAAATGTTAACATAATTGTAGTAGAGTTGATGTCTTATGATTAGAGACAGCCCAAATATGCACGGGAAATCGTCAAATATTCGAATATATTTGCGCCGAAAAGCCCAAAATATGCACCAAAATATAAAAAATTTCCTAAAAGGTGCTCTGTGATTTCGGCAGAATTGAATTGGGCAGTGAGTTAAATAGGTTGTTTTGGGCGGTGCTGTATGATTTCGGCAGTAGTGTGTATTTATCGTCACTGATACCCCGAAACTCTTCACGCTCTCTTTAACCTTCTCCTCCAAATCATCGATATCTCCTTTAATTCTCCAATATCCGAAAAAATCAATTAATATTTTTTAAATAAATCTTTTAATATAGACCTTTTAATATGATTAGCAAACATTTTATGAAAACAATTGTGTAATACAATTTTTATATATTAAACAAAAAAATTCATTTTTAAGGCAAAGTCTTCCCTTCAAGTCTTATTTATTTCCTTCTGCAATTTTATGTTATCTTCATTATTTTTCTTTGATTACAGTAACAGACACGACAAATATAGTGTCCAGGTTTCGAATGACGATACCAAATTGTTTTATTCATAACTCCGCAAATAAAACATTTTCGATCTTGCTTAATTCGCTAGAATATTTATAAAAATATAATATTTTATGCTAGTTATGTAAGTAAGAGAGGGATCTTGCTGGCTAGCATTAAAACGCTCACTAGGCGGGGGTTTAAGATCTATTAAAAGAGAAGGTGAAAGTAACGTCCCTGTAGCTTATTTGGTAGAGCATCTGTACGTGGTCAGTAGCTCAGCTGTTAGAGCACTGTACGTGGTGAGGGAACGCGCCTAGTAATACATAAATGCCAGGAGGTTGCAGTATCGAAGCCTGCCCGGGATTACACTCTCACCTCGCTCTTACTGTTAGTTTCTTGTTTCGTTTAAACGTCCGTTTGTTGCTCGTCAAAAAACGGTCGTCATTTTAATAATTTGCATAGAAACACAAACCTTTTTAGTTTTAAACCAAAATTTTATCGGTCTGAGCTTTCCATTATTTTTTAGTTTATATCTGTAACAATCGTGGCACAAATAATTTTCTTTTATGTATATATCCCATTGTCTAGTTTGTTTAACTCTACAATTGAAGCAATGCCGTTTATCTCCTTCAATAATTCCACCTATAAATATTAGGTGCAATAAAATAAAAATGGCATAAATAATGAACAGCCTAGGATTAAAAAATTTTCGTCTGCAGTGTTGAAGTCAAAGGTCTATCGGTTAAACCTCAGTTAAATCCTCACCGGGATGGCTCGTGTCAAATCACCAAAAGGGGCATCGGCTCCTCTAAATCCAAATTCTACGATAGATCGAAACCGAACCGACCCCGATCCAGAGCCTTCTGATAAATGAAACCGAACCAAAAATTAGTCGATGCAGGTGGGAGTTGTATAAGTGAATTTAATGAAAGGAGTGACTAAAATTAAAAATTCAGTTACTTATTTTATTGCCAATATAAATAATTCTGCTTTCTAATTCTTTTTGATATTCAACTTTTTGTTTTTCTAACAATTCAATTTTATACCCAATTAAATTAATTTCCGTCCAATAAATTGATAAAAGTTTGCCTTTGTAATTTTCTATATTTTCCTTTAATAATTCTTTTTTATTTATATTTCCTAAACTTTCTTCTAATATCGAAGTTTCATAATAGTTGTTTTTCTTTTTCTCGATAAAATTGTTATTTAGGAGCAGCTTAAATTAATGGTTAAATTAATATACCTATTTTCTCGATTAATTCCCCTCCCTCGAATAATTCCCCCTCTCGATTAAATCTCCATGCTAGAGTTGTGTTGAAACAATAATTCCCCCCTCCCCCAAATACTCTACTACACGTTCAAATGTTAAAACTCGAATAATTCCCCACCCTCGATTAATTCCCCATGCCAAGGAAGGGTTGAAAAAAATTCCCCAGAGGAATTAATCGATTAATTCCCCATGCCAAGGAAGGGTTGAAAAAAATTCTCCAGGGGAATTAATCGAGAAAATACGGTAAGCATCATAGAAAAATCTTAGAATCTGTATGAAAGTAAATGATACATATCGGTTATCTCCCCACATTTTCTTTACTTTTATTTCTTCTCTATCTTCCCAAAGTTTACAAATGTCAAAGTCTAATATTGGTAATAATGGTCTTTTCCGTACAGTATTATTAATACCGATAAATACCGATCAACTTCAAAATTTTATCGGTCGTTATTCTGTACCATACTAACGATACGGAATACCGATAAATACCGAAAAATATGGCCGTAATAGAGTACGGACCGATAACTAACTTTAAGTCATAAATTTATTTACAAAAACAAAATTTCAGAAAACTATTTAGGGGTAGAATGAAAACGTTATTAATTTCTTGGAAGAATAAAAAAAGAAAATAAGGAAAATAACAGATAAGTTAAAAAAGATTTATTGTAATGCTCGAATACTCAAAATATAATTTACCCGTTTTTCAATTCCCGGCAAAATTTTTTGAATAATTTCATTATTGGCAATTTCAATCACAACTTGTTTATTTAATTGAATAGTTGGAATGTATCTCGAACAATCTTTTATTTCAACTTTAAAAATATTTTTTTGACTGTTGAAATTAACTAAATTCAAGAATCTCTCTATATTTTTGTAAAAGCAAGCATGTTGATTATTGCTCCTTTTGATTGTTTTCAATACGAAACGGTTGTTTAGTTCAACACTTTTTAAATAAATAAATTCTCTTTTATCTTCCCAATCATCCTTGATTTTCAATTCAACTTCAATATTTTTCCCATCACAATGAATATTGAAAAAATTTAAGACAATTAGAATAACAAATATTCTAACCATCCCAAATTTCATATTAAAAACTAAGAAAAAATGTTTAGATATAGAGCAGGGATGGATTCTTTTGAATATTAAAAATGTAAGGCGTAAGGGGAAGAAATCGGAATACAATAAAATAGTGAAAGAATGGAGCGGAAGGGCCAAAAGTGGCGGAATACTGTGGAAGACGGAGGCAGAAGAAAATACACCGCTGGTATATAGCTCAGTAATTTAATATAGCATTGAATTCGAAACTGGGTTTGATCCTAATAATGTGTATTTATAAAATCTCTCTCTACCTTAAAGATAAATTTTATCCTTTCTAAAATCCTTAGAATCTTAGGATATCCAAATATAATACAAGAATATATTAATTTATTTTCAATTACAAAATATATTATTATTTCACAATTTTGGGCAAGAGGGAACAATGGCTTTTACTGAATAAGGGCAAGGGAAGAAATAATGAATGTCCCTCTCTTGCCCCAAATATTTATATCATAATTTTAAGTGGGTGTATAAAAAAATGTTTATTCCAAAAATATATTTTAAAATATTCGTCATCATGAAATGACAGTATTCTGAAACCTTACACTTTGAAGAAATCTTGGTATTCCAGGCTTTAGGTCTACGATCTTATATCTAACCTCTAATAGATTATGAACGGATAAAATTATAAATGTATTCTTGTAAAACCAACATTTTTAAAATTATATACTTTAAGTTGAAATGTTAAATTCGGTGAAGTCGGAACTAGATTATTATGTATTTTATTTAAAGCGAATGAGATATATTTTTTACCTCTTTTTTAAAAATATATTGGTCTCAGAGCTAAAGGTAAAGAAAGGCTCTAAGCAAATGAGCCAAAATTGAATTATTGAGTAATTTTTATTGTGGCGAGCAATTGGCTATTAAAGTGCGAATATAAAAATGATTCGGCAAATTTTTAAATTTCTTTAAAGTTTTATCAAAGAAAAATATAAAAGGGCAAAAAAACAATTTTGAAAGAGCCTGCTTGCTTGTTGCACGTGAATTTTATTAATTTCCGATTTGTTTTGGGTAAAAAACAATTTTACATAATTAATAATAGCGAGAATTGAAATTCGACGAACTACCGTATTTCCTCTATTAGAATGCCATGGCATTCTATTTTTCAATCAACTTCAATGGCAGAGGGTGGCATTCAAATAGAGGGTCTCTCTGAAAATTTTAACTTCTTCAAATTAATCTCTTTTTAACAAGCGTCCTCATCTTCATCCTCAGGCTTGTCATTCAGATAACGAAGATAATCCTCCTCATCTTCCTTATCTGAATCTATCTGATTTATGTAATTAATGTTAGTTGGCTCTTCAACTCCAGTTTGATTTTGCTTTTTTATATAAATTTTAGTTTCGCCTTTAGTACATTCTTCCTCCTGTTGGTTAAAAAGATTTCCTTCTTCGAATTGAATGCTCTCCTCGTAAACGATTGGTAATTTACCTTTATTTCTGCCATCTTCATTCTGTGTATCAACAAAAGAAGTTCCTTCATTATTATCAGAATGAATATTTCCTACTTTTGGATCAGCATTTTTCAAGTTTCCTTTTTTATTTTTCCTTTTTTCTCGGTATTTTCGGGCGGATTCTTTCCTCTTTTCCTTATTATTTTCTCTGTATTTACGTTTAATTTCTTTCAACTTTATTTTATTATTTTGGTAATAATTTCGGTCATATTCTCGCTTCTTATGTTTATTATTTTCTCGGTATTTCTGTTTATTTTCTTTCATCTTTTCTTTATTGTTTTGATAGTAAATTTTCATATATTCACTTCTATTAAACTTTTCTTTATTATCTATAGTTGTTCTGCCTTTTTTAGAAATTGTATTTTTTGGTGCTAACATTTCATTTTTTTGAATTTGAGCATTAACCGATGATTCAGCCCCATCTTTATCCTTCGAGGTTTCCCCAACTCTAGTCAACTCATTTTTATCTTTATTATTCTTAACAGAATTAATTAACCTCCAAAATATTGCGTTGAATGTTAGAATTATTAAAATACTATCAAGTTTCATCATAAATTAATTTAAAATTAAATTTTATTTACTACTAATTAACCAAAAATGATGGAATTTAAGCTATTAAATTTATATAAGCCATATAGTTGAAAAAATACATTGGGAAAATTATTTTACATTTCATAATAAAAAATATAAAGTACATGTCTAAATTTAAAAAAACAAAGTGCATTGCGATATATTCTAAAGAATTTTTCTAAGGTTTAAACCAGGGTTGATCGAAATTTCGTTTAGCTATTTCGTACTCTTTTTTATATCGTTTCGAAACAAAATAGACAAAATTCCCGACGAAACAAAACAAGAAATGCACTTCTAATGCCTGAATCTAGGTGAATAAAAGTTAACTTTTACATAGTGATTTTTGTCTTATAAAAACTTAAAATTCTCAAAATTTTCGGATGCAGCGCTGAAAAGGAAGAATCTGTCACTGTTGCTACAAGAGCAACTCAGGTTTTTCAATTTTTGTCATAAAACAAATTTCTGCCTTCTAGCCTTATGAAAATTTAAAAATTTTTGTTGCGACGCATGAAAGCAAGTTATAAAATAAATTAGATTGTCCAATCTCTTTAAATCAGTTTTTTGAAAACAATAAAAGAATAAACCTTTACTATGCCCAACAAAGGGGTAAAATCTTGTTCTTAATTTGAAGGATTAAGAGAATTCTGAGGAGATTTGGATAGAGCGAAATATGAGATATTGAAGGATGGTTAGACGCGATTTTTCTGCGCCAGTACTGAAAATTAGTTTCCTGGCATTTTTCGGCCATTAGGAGTTTATTTTTTGTTTTGTTTCGGCGGGAATTTTGCCTATTTCGTTTCTAAACGAACAAAATTTCGAACATCCCTGGTTTAAACCTTTCGCAATGCACTTTCCTTTAATAAAGACATGTACTTTATATTTTTATTATGAAATGTAAAATAATTTTCCCAATGTGTTTTCTCAACTATATTGCTTATTTAAATTCAATAAATTAAAATTTATAAATTTGGTTAAATTGTAGTACATAAAATAATATTTTAAATAAAATTTTTAAATTAATTTATGATGAAACTTGAAAGTATTTTAATAATTTTAATCGTCAATGCGATATTTTGGAGTTTAATTAATTCTGTTAAAAATAATAAAGATAAAAATGAGTTAACTAGAGTTGGGGAAACCTCGAAGGATAAAGATTTGGCTGAATCATCGGTTAATGCTCAAATTCAAAAAGATGAAACGTTGAAACCAAAATATACAATTGCAAAAAAAGGCACAACAATAGATAATAAAGAAAAGTGTAATAAGAGTGAATATATGAAAATTTACTATCAAAATAATAAGGAAAAGAAGCGGGAATATGATCGAAAATACCGTCTAAATAATAAAGAAAAAAATCGAGAATCTAACCGAAAATATTGCCAAAACAATAAAGAAAAGAGGAAAGAATCTGCCCGAAAATACCGAGAAAATAATAGAGAAAAAACTCGAGAATCTATCCGAAAATATTGCCAAAATAATAAAGAGAAGAGGAAAGAATCCGCCCGAAAATACCGAGAAAAAATGAAAAATAAAAAAGAAAACTTAAAAAATTCTGATACAAAGGCAGGAAATATTCATTTTGATAATAATGAAGGAACTTCTTTTGTTAATACACAGAATGAAGATGACAGAAATAAAGGTAAATTACCAATCGTTTACGAAGAGAGCATTCAATTTGAGGAAGGAAATCTCTTTAACCAAGAGGAGGAAGAATGTACTAAAGGCGAAACAGAAACTTATATGGAAGAGCAAAATCAAACTGTGGTGGAAGAGCCAACTAACATTAATTACATAAATCAGATAGATTCTGATGAGGAAGATGAGGAGGATTATCTTCGTTATCTGAACGACAAGCCTGAGGATGAAGATGAGGACGTTTGATAAAAAGAGATTAATTGTTAAAAAAGAAATTAAATCTATGGAACAAATATAAACTTTAATATTATTATATTAGATAAAGGATTGTCTGAGAAAGTTTTATAATTATGACTAATTTCGATTTAAATATATTTTACTTCTCCGCAGGTGCAAAAACCTTTTTCCGCGAATGCCTTATGTAAAGGGTTATTACAGACGGTCATAACTCTGTCAAATCAAGTCAGATTTTATTCATTTTGGTGTCATTCAACTCAACTCGAAGAGCTCTTTCGATTGACATTAGAGTTCGACATTTTCAATTTGCCGGGCCCGGTATCCGGTTTGGGGTCACTTTAGTACGTGGGTGCAGGCTTTAATTTACAAATGTTATACCATTCGAAAGAGCTCGTCGAGCTGAGTCGAATGCCACCAAAATTAGATCTAGGAAAAATTTCTGGACCGAGATATAGGTCCCTGAAGTTTGAAAAACCATAGGGGGGAGTAAGCTCAATTTTGGGGTAAAAAATTCGAATATGTAAATTATACCTCGTTCGAAAGAGCTCCTCGAGCTGAGTCGAATGACACCAAAATCAACGAAATCCGACTTGATTGGACCGAGATATAAGCCCCTAAAACCTAAGATACAAAGGGGCGATTTTTGGAATAAAAATTTTTTTATACAAATAATACCCCATTCGAAAGAGCTCGACGAGCTGAGTCGAATGAGACCAAAATCACCATGATTGAACAAGATTAGACAAAGTTAAGACACAAAAACAGGCAACATAAACCTATGGAGCGTCGGCGAGGCGCTTGTGCAAAACCCCGCGCTTCGCGCGGGGTTTTGCGGCACGCGCCTCGCGGGGAGTCTACGGGCGATGGGTCTGGGCTCGTAACATAAACCTATTCTTATCTCCCTTGTTCTGGACGTATTTGGAGCCTCTGTAGCAGCAAAAATCTCCACAGATGCCATAGGTAAGGAGCTAAAAGAAAAGATCAGAACTTTGTCCAATCAAGTCGGATTTTGTTGATTTTGATGTCATTCGACTCAGCTCGAGGAGCTCTTTCAAATGAGGTATCATTTGCATTTTCGAATTTTTCACCCCAAAAAAGTGCTTGGTCCCCCCTATGGTTTTTCAAACTTCAAGGACCTATATCTCGGTCCAGAAATTTTTCCTAGATCTAATTTTGGTGGCATTCGACTCAGCTCGACGAGCTCTTTCGAATGGTATAACATTTGTAAATTAAAGCCTGCACCCACGTACTAAAGTACAGCCTCCGGTTTTTTTTCTTCCAATCCGACCCGGGCTTCCGGGCTAAAAACCTCGAAAACCCGGAAGCCCGGAAAAACCGGATTTTTTTACACCCGGGCCCGACCCGGTTTTTTCAAAATTTAAAAAATGATAAAATTTTAGCTTTTTCGCTGAAATTTTCCTTATTTTAATAGAAAATAATTAAAATTTGGTTTTATCTTTCATCTACTATACGTATTTGTTCAATGGATTTAGACATATTAATGTGAAATATTGATGGATTGGCAGAATCTGGAGGGATTAATAGGGATTTACCTCTCTATAACTATTTAATCTGGAATTTGGTGGGGTTAATGTGGATTTTTAGAATTAAAGCGGATATCGGGGATTTACGTTGTTTGCGGGATAAATTGGGTTTAAATATTTGCAGCACTAATAAATACGGGGCAAATACGCAATTTGGAACTGGTTTTATTTCTAATCGAAAGTAAATAAAAAAATTTCCCTTAATATATTCACTTAGATACCTATGTCAATATCCTTATTAATCCCCTGTCTCAATCCTCGATATCTCAACTAAAACCCCTAATCTATATTAATCCCTACAAATCCTTTAAATCTTGGTTAATCCCAATAAATCCCTTTTTAATTACTTCTAGTCCTCAATATCCCTCCATTAGGATGCCTTAATCCTCGATATCTCAACGCCCAGCCTTGATTTTGAAGGATTAAGGGATAAGACAAGGGGATACAAGTTCTCTGAATACATAATAAATTCGTTTTTAGCGCCGCAGGCGAAAATTTTTAAATTTTTGAGTGTTTAATGAGCCAGAATTGACCAAAAAGTCAGAATATTTTATAAAATTTACTCAAAATTGGACCCGGGCCGGGCCCGGGTTTTTCAGATGCGACCCGGGCCGGGCTTCCGGGCTAAAAACCTCGAAAACCCGGAAACCCGGAAAAACCGGATTTTATCAAAATACCCGGTTTCCGGGCTACCGGGCTCGGAAAACCCGGACCCGGGCCCGGCCCGGGTCCGAACTCTAATTGACATATAATTGTCCAAAGCTAAAATCACCCAGTAAAAGTGCATTTTAGTCAAAAAATACATTGTATAACTATCAAATACAGTATAAAATTACAAATTAATGTTTATTTTATTTAAATCAAATGAAAACTAGTAAAAAATATTTTTTTGTGTAGAATCTTAAAAATGACAAAAAATTATTTATAAATACAGTGGAATCGGGCCGGTTTTAGGGTCAAAAAAACCATTCGAGTTCGGTCCCTGGTAAGAATTGGAGAGAGTTATTAGAGCACTTTTACCCTGTTTTTTAGTTAATTAATTAATAGAGACGGTACTCAAAATTAAAGAAATAGTACAGAAAAATGGAGAGAATGAGAGAGAAAAAAAAGGAAAAAATGTCAAAAATTAAATCTTAAATTATATGGATGTAGTTACAGTAAAATATGTGCAGTCTGGCTTCTTTATAAGACACACACGGGTACAGCCCAGAACGGCGCGCGATCATAACGGCGCAAATCCATAACTTGTTGGAAAATGTCAATTTTGGTCCCTATATGAGAGGGATTGGTTGATACTGAATCTGGTAGGATTAGGCAATCTTGAAGCAAGTATTGTATACGATGTTCATGCTGTGGAAAAATTGTTTGGATGGGAGTTGGAATTAAACCATCACGGAAAGAGCCCAGATCTAAGCACAACCGACTGTGCCACCATCCAACCGATGATGGGTTATTTATTTTCATTAATATTCTTTCTGCAAGTGCGGACACAACAGCAAGTTATGTCTTTGCGCCGTTATGGCCGCGCTATCATTGACGAACTCATTATTGACGAAATGATCAGTCACCCCTACGACACACACTCTTGGGACAGGAGAAAGTAACTTATGATGAAGTGTATCCTAAATAGAGGGTTATCTAGGGGTAGCTTATAATGAAGTCCGACAGCACAAATTTTTAACAAAGCAATTTTATTTTTTTCAATTTATTGGTCAGTTGTATCTGCTCGTTGAAAAAGTGGCCTTTGTTGTTGTTGATAAAACTCTTGTGAAGGACTTTCACTTCCACTAGTCTCTGCCCCGCCACTATTTACATTTAATTTTTGGAGCCATTCACATATCTAATTTAAATAGAAAAATTTGAAATTAAAATACGACAAAATGCCACTTTGTCAAAATGGTCAGAATTGATTCTGATTTTTGAAAATTCTGATTTAAAAATTCTGATTTCAAAAATTCTGATTATACATAGACCAGAATGACAAATTCTGATTTTTGAAGATTCTGATTTTTAATAATTCTGATTTTCAAAAATTCTGAGTCAAAATAATAAATTCTGATTTTTCTTCTACCTGAGAATCTCTCTGTTGTCTACTCAACATATTATAATAAGCCCCTGTCTCTGTTAATCGCCTAAAAGAGTGGATATATTGATCATTTTGATCAGCATGTATATGTTGGTGATGATAGGGCATAATAGCCGTTGCTTGAGCTGATGTAAGCGGACGCAGGTCTGAGAAAGATAAAAAAAATTTTTTTTGAAAATTTTTTTTGGAAATTTGAGGCCTGGGAAAAATTTTTTTTGAAATTTTTTTTGAAAATTTTTTGAAAATTTGGGGCTGTGAAAAAATTATTTTTCCTCTGATTCACCTGATAAACTCTTTGCAGGGCGCAAGGATGGTTGTTGTTGTCCCCCCGTTCTGTTCTGCATTTCCATTGGAATAATAGCTCTGCTAGCCAAATCTGTTCGTTCTGCATTTGTAGAAGTTTCACATCCTCCCAAATTACCCGAATAACCATTTTGAAAATTACTAGAACAAGTACCTCCCCCACCAGCAACAACCATTTCAGGAAGTGATTGTTGAGAACCACAACCCTCCATCATTGGAAAATCTGAGGCGGAACCTTCATTCTGAAGAAACTTTAATATAGTTGGAATGAAAGGTTATCAAATGTAAAAATTTATGGATATTTTTAAATGAGGAATGGCTTAGTGCTAACATATTAATTACTTAATATTAATAATTTAAAATATTGAACTATTTATGTTAACAGAATTCTACTTAATTTGGTGTCCGGAAAATTGGGCTCTGGAAAATTGGGCTCCAAGATTTTTCGGAAATTTGGGCTCCAACTTTTCGGAAAATTGGGCTCCAGAGGTAATTTGGGCTCTACGGGAAAAAATCGGAATATTGGGCTCTAAAATTTTGGGCTCCGGAGGAATTTTGGGCTCTAAGGAAAAAAGTCAAATTATGCAAAAATTAGAGATGAGTCTTCGAAATCGGGAGATTTTGCGTGTACGCCCAACTGTTCTTGGAAGGAATAGGATTTCTTTATCAAATTCCACTGAATCGGACCGACCAATTTGAACTAATTTGAGTATACTTTAAAGGAATAGGGCCAAGTACTCACCCAGACCAACTGGCCGTAGGTTCCGAACCCAGAACTCGACTTCGCTCCGTAGGTTTGCATAATTTGACTTTTTTCCTCAGAGCCCAAAATTCCTCTGGAGCCCAAAATTTTAGAGCCCAATATTCCGATTTTTTCACGCAGAGCCCAAATTACCGCTGGAGCCCAATTTTCCGAAAAGTTGGAGCCCAAATTTCCGAAAAATCTTGGAGCCCAATTTTCCAGAGCCCAATTTTCCGGCACCCACTTAATTTAACGTGTCTAACATATAAAATATACCATAATTTTTGGGCCGGGGGTTTTTGCGCGAACCCCCTTAAGATCATAGTAATGTGTTTATTGAAATATCCTGCTATACACGATACCCTCAACTACAATTTTATACAAAAAGTAGTCACCTGAACTTGAATCGACCAAAGAGAGGAAATTAAACTTGGTCTACTCATAGCGTCACTGCTAGCTGCAGTTCCCGGCTTTTCACCTACAATAAAAGGAGTACAGCCTGTCAATGATGTTCTCTGTTGTTGTTGTTGTTGCTCCTCTCCTGTATTTATTAAATCCATTTTTAAGTATAAAAGTTGGTATTTTTTTAAAAATCTAGGAAAAATGTTAAATCAAAAAAATTTTTTTATATCTATGAAAAATTAATTGATTCAATTTGTGCCGTTTACCTACATGTATGTTGGCATCAGGGATGGGATAGATTACCCTAAACCTGTCCGAAGAAAATTTTGAAAACCTGACCCGGCTTTTTCTCATCCCTCCCATTCTGGTGGGCATATACCTCTTAAAAGATAAATTAAGGGTGGGCAATTATTCGAGTTTTGGAATTTGAACGAGTTGTAAGGATTTGAAAGAGGGTACTAGAAGGGTAATTAAAAGTAAGGGAAATATTAAATTTTAAATTAATTTAAAAAATTTTCTCTATAAATTTTATTATTTTATAAGCATTATAAGTAGTGTTTTAGAAATATAGAAAGTAGATTTATGCATTATCAAGAAATAATAATATGTAAAAAATTCTTTTTAATTTGAAAAATAATTTACGTACATAAATCAAAACTACCCTTAAATTTTAATTTAAAAAGTTTCCCAATTAAAATTTTCAAAAAAAAGAAGAGAGAACATTTTTTACTTTTAAAAATAGCAAACTCGTTAAAAAATTTTTAGCCAAAACATTTTCCGTTTATGGTTGCCTAGTGCTATAGGGCATTTTTTATTTTTTTATTTACTACAATCCTTCAACGATGGATTAAAAATAAAATTTTATGAGAAAAGTAAAAGAAAGCGCAAAAATAAAACAAATAAAAATTTATATATATTAAGTAGACGGTGCCGACTCGAAGGCAATCTAATGGAAATAACTTTTGAAATTTTTGAACTATTTTTAAAATTTTTATATCAATTGAAAGCTCTTGATTTGGGGAATCTTTTTTCTGAAAGCTATTGATTTGTAGAGAATTTCGAAAAAAGTTATGAATGGGTAAACTCAAAAAATCACGATTTTACTCATTTATTTGGTTCTAAATTTTTAAGAAATTTTTTGACCATATCAATCCTGTTAGACAAAAAATCTACAAATCAAGAGCTTTCGAATGATATATAACATCATATGGGTTGGATGAAAACAAAGAAAGTTATAGGCCAATAAAGGATGGTAGCTGACACGGCGCCGAAATGTCCCCCAAAGTATTCATTAAAAAACTAGTAAATAAATTTATTTAAAGCTTTGCTAACTAGACATTAAATAAAAGATATTTTAAGGTTAATCCGATGCTTAGAAACTAAAAATAAATGAAAATAAGCCTTAATATTTTCTAAGAAAATACTAAATAAAAGTTGCCAAAAATAAAATATTTTCTGGAAAATGCAAATTTTATTGAAGAATATTTGGAAATTTTTAAATTTTTTTGAGGTCCTTTTTAGCTTATATTTTTTTTTCTCCATTTATTTTTAGCTACACACATTTTTAGCCTAAAATGTCAACGCCGTCCTCTAGCCGAAAAAAAACTAATGAACACAAACACAGCTAAAATCGGTTGCCTATTTTTGTTTTATTCAATTTTTTAAAGTTCCTGTGTTAAGTTTTAAGAGAAAAATAAATTTAAAATTCTAGGAATTTCTTAACTAAATCGATAAAATTTAGAAATACAAAAAGTCGGGTAAAATGGTAAAGAAATTTAATAAAAAAAATAATACGCAGCTCATGAAGGGGAAAAAATTAAAAAATGATTAGAGCGAAAAACAGTCTTTAAAAAATTTAAAGAGCGGGCAAAAATGCGTAAAAATTATAGGAAAAAGTTATAAATTTAAATTTAAAGAAAATAAAAAATGATTTCCAGACAGTGGGTTCGAACCCTCACCCTTTAGCGACTAGAAACCCAAACGCTTCCAAATACACCAACAACACTACCAACATTAAATTAAAAAACTTAATTAAAACTTGAATTAAAATTGAATAAGCATTTTAATAGACCAAATTAAGCAGCCAATTTAAAGCCTTATTTAATCTCTCAAGTTAATTAATCCAGTCGTTGGAGAAATGATATCAATAATGAAAAATATAGAAAAATGAGAATATATTTTTAGAAGAGAAGAGTAAATGTTTGTTTGCAGAGTGGGGGAATAGAAACAAAAAAATGTACACACAACAACAACAAAAATAAGGGGGGAAGGGGGGTATATGCATGTGAACACAGGCAAAACTGAGATAGCAGGGGAAGAGGAGAAGCGGTTATAATACTCCTTTACAGCCCAAAAGACCAATAACCCTTCAATATTTTTTTCATTTTTAACCAATATGGAGAAGTTTGTGTTTGTGGCCAAGTGGGCATGTGGCCAAATGTCGTGACTAGTGATTATTAAGACTTTATCATTATTAACAGTCCCTGATATGAACCTATTGAGGTTGATAAAGGAATCCAAAGCTTTTGAACTTTCGGTCTTTTGTCTTTACTCCAATTCTCCCCCTCTCTCTCTTACTATATGAGCAATATTTATCGACCGTCCCAGCGAAGCGTGGCCCTTTGGCAAAAAGCGCTTTTTCTGTCTCTTCAACTCGCTTATATCTTGCTAGGTTTAAGTATAGTAGCAGCTGACAAAAGCTTATTTTAAAAGAATAGAAAATAAAATGGGCAAAAAGGAATTGAAAAGAAAGAGGGGGGTCAATGTCAACTGCCTTTTGAATTAATTAGTAACTTTTGGCCACCCTTAAAAATGCCATAATTTGTTAGGGCTGGATTTTGATGACATTAGGGCAGTAGAACAAACGATTTTTAATGTAGGATCCAGAGCCGACCCTGAAAGACGATTTTCTCGATAATTCATTTTGAGCTCGAAAGGCTCAAAATGGTAAAACTGTCTAAAGAAAAACCGTGTCGGGCTAACGCAAGGAACGGACAAGACAAGGAACGACAGGTCAAGGAACGATGGTGTGTCCATGAGTTGGTCGTTCCTTGACTTGTCTGTTTCGTGATTTGGAATTCCTTGACCCAAGAAAAACTATCAGTTAGTACTGGAAAATAATTTAATAGAACGGTTATTGCTAAATAAAAAGTATTTTTTCGCAACACAAAAACATCTAAAAAAATAATTTTTACCCAGATTTATTAAAAAAACTTTTTGAATTTTTGCTTGAGCAAAAATGTAAAAGGCAAATAAGCACGCCTTTCTTCTTTTTCCTAACTTTCCCCTTTAAACAAGAAAAAAAAACAAAAAATGATTCAGAACAATTAATTCATCAAATATTTCGAAAAAAAAGATTACTCAAGAAATTAATATTAAAATGTTTGCTGACCTCCTTTTAAATTTAGTAATAAAATTTAAATTAATAAATATCGAAATCGAAAGAAAAATAACCTAAAATGACCAAAAAAAATTTTAATTTAAAAAAAACTTTGGTTGGCAATACAAGGAAATCCCGAAGAATTTAAACAGAATTTAAATTTTCCCTGAATTTTTTGACTTATTAAAATTCAAAGTGTTTTTAAAAGAATAACTTTTATCAATTTGATCTATTTAATAATCTTTTAAATAAAATTTTTATGTGAAAACAATTAAATACTAGGTATTTATAGAAAAATAATTTTTTTGCATAATTAGAGAAAAGGAAAGAAATGAGGTTAAATGAGAGACTATTTAATTAACAAATAGAAAAAAATGGACTTTTTAAACAAAAGAAAGCTTTTTATTTTTTGTTGTTTGAAATCAGTTTTTGATTTTTAATTTTTTTTAAAGAGAATGCCCAATATTAAATAAAACGTCATCTGTATAACTCTTTTGCGAATATGTTGAAGATCTAAAAAAAAATATTTTTTAACTTTAACTTTTTATCCCATTATCACCCCTCATTTTCCCTCTTTTCTTCTTTAACTGAAAAATTACAAGTGGCAAAATGACTCAAAATGGACAGAATATGAAGCCTTCCTTCACTTATGGGTATCCCTAATGAAAAAATAAAAATGGCAAAAAAAGACGCAAAATGGTAAAAATAATAAGCATTGTCATCAGGGATGTCCGCAATTTAGGAAATTGTGTTTTTTCGACTTGCGGATTACAAAATTAAAATTGCAGATTGCGGCTGCGTAAAATTTTTTTCAATTACGGACATCCCTGATACTAACTCATTTTGGCAGTCCTTTCTAAATATTTTAGTTTTGACCATTATGTACCCTTTTCCAATTGGAAATTTTAAGCAAAAGAAAAAAGGTAAGGAAAATGAGGTTGGTGAAAGAATAATATAGTCGTTTTCTGCCTTTTCTACCTATAATCCAAAGCAAATTCAAATTTTAATTGGTCATTAATTTCCACTTGTTCACGTGCTGAACAATAATTTACAATATTATTCCATTTAATTTGTGCCCATCGCGTGCCAGTTAAAGTTAAATTTGTTTCACGCATTGCCCTTTCTAACTTAAAAAATTTTTTTATTTTTTAATTTAAAAGGGATAAATTAAATTTTAAAGTTGAAAGAGGCCCTCGAATGGTCCGGATATCTGAAAATTAAATCAAAAAACTGGCACAACACTGATATATCAGACCCGTACAAGGGCGTATCAAGGGGGTCGGCTAACCTAGAGTGTGCGCCAAAATTTTGGCGTTCACTTTGGCGATCCGACCGTAAATTTTTTTGTGGATAAATTTTCAGATTTTCAATGCTGCAGGCGAAAATTTTTTAAAATTCGAAGGCCGTAGGCCAAAAAAATACACTTTTTTTGCCCAACGCCTTCCCCAAATTCTTCCCTTTTCGCCATTTCGGGGGGGGGGGGGCGGCTCTAGCCCCCCTGTACACGCCCTTGGACCCGTAGCCAAGGACAAAATTTTTTGGAGGAGGAAGAGGGAGCATCACGAGAAGAGTACCCATTTCCCTCCAACTTTTTATTTAAAATTAAAGAAAAATTTTTTTATCATTTAAAATTCAAAAACTTGTCTTACCACATCATTTTTATTTTCATTTTCCCCAATAACATAATCTACAGATAAACAAACTTTTGCAAAAACTTTAAAAGGAAAATTTGAAGAAGAAATCCAATTAATTAAAATTTGAGCCAAATTAATTGTATCTAAAGCCATTGGACTAACAATATCGTTTTCTTCATCATCAAAATACATTAATTGGGAATAATTGTTTGGCTGGAAAAATTTAAATTTTGGAAAAAAAATTTAATTAAAAAAATAATTTTGTAGGACTCAAAATGGTCAAAAAAATGTTTTTTCAATTAAATTTAAAATAAAATTTAAAAAAAATTCCTTAAAATCGGAACAGAAAAACCACCTAAAAACTCATTCCCTCGTTATAAATATTACTAAAATTATCCCCCCCCCCCCCCTTCCCCCCTTAAAAACTCGTGACGTGCCTTTTTGAGGCCCCGACTTTTGAAGATAATTTCCATTAAATTAAGCCCATATAAAGGTCAAAAATTTTAAATTTTGTATAGAAAGAATATACAAAATTCTCATCAAAAGTCGGATACCCCTAAAAAATAGTCAAAAAAATTTTTGTTTATCGAAAAATAATTTTTATCTCTCTAATAATAATACTTCCTCCAGACGTAAAGGCAGGGGACCAAGGGCATAGCCCGTTTTTCCCCCATTTCGGGGGTGGAGGGCTTCAGCCCCACTGACTACACCCTTGTAGGGGAGTGGATCGAAAAAAAATTTAGTAAAAAAACCTCCTTACATAAGCATCTAAAAATTTAAATTCAACTTCCAAATTTGTTAATTTTGGAAATACTTGTTGTGATTTGGCTAATTTATTTAACAATTTGTTGATTGATTCTGTCTCTATTGCTGCCAATATAATTGAAGTAAATTTGAGCGAAACAATTTTTGAGAGTAAATCCATTGAGCGACAACCGTGGGAAGCAAAAGCTCTGTGAAAAAAATTTATAAAAATTTTTTCGAAAATTTTTTTCAAAAAGAAAACCTTTCAGCAGCTCGGAAAGGTTGACTAAGCCGGTGAACTTCAATTCTCATAGACACACCATTTGTGGCTAGAGGTTCTAAAACTGGAGGGAGAGAGGCGCCGGATGTATAGAAGGCAAAGAAATCTTGTTCCTACAAAAAATTAACAAAAAAATTTTTGCGGACAAAAAATTTTTGCGGATAAAATTTGCGGACAAAAAAATTTTTTGCGGATTTTTCCGCAATTTTTTAAAAAAACTATCAAAAATTAATAAAAAAAATAAACCCTTTCCAAAGTTCCATTTCTAAGTGTAGATGTGTGTATAGCAACAAGTTTTTCACGCATTTCTCTAGGCAAAACCAATGGATGTGTTAAATGTTTTAAGGAAACAAGTGTTTTTAAATTATTTTGAATTAATTTTTCCATCTTTTTAGATCGTCTATTTCCAAATTCGTAAGGCAAACTTATGACATTAACAACACCTAAATTTATGTTAAAAATAAATTTTTTGCGGACAAGATTTGCGGACAAAAATTTTTTTGCGGGCAAAAATTTTTTGCGTACTAAAAAACTCAAAGGAGGAAAAAGAACATGAAAATATCGCCTCGAAAACCGAGAATTTTTGTTCGAGGTCTCATCTCAGACACAGCCCTATAAACTAATTAGAAAATAGTACCGACACAAAAGGTCTAAACGAAACCGAGGGTACTGATTAAAAGCCGTTTTTGTGTCAAAACAGGTCCGTAACAAGGAGAAGGGGCAGATTAAATCAAAAAGAAATTAAAATTTCAAAGAAAAATTGCATTCGTTTTCGTACCAAATTTTCTAAAAAGTCCGAAAAAAATCCCTCAAAATCCCCAAAAAATCCCAGAAAATTTTCTTTAAATTTTCGAAGAATCAAGAAAATCCCTTCCAAAACCCCCAAAATAAAAATTAAAAATAAACCTTCAAGTATTAAAAGTGTTCCCATAAATTTATCAAAATCGACATCTTTTAAAGAAATTAAATGGATTTCTTTGATGGCATTAAAAGAGAATTTGACAATTAATTCCAACAATCTTTTCAGATAAACGTAGCCAACACATTTGGATAAATCGATAATTAAAGAATCCTTAAAAAATTTAAAAAAAATTTGACAAAAAATTTATTTGAAGCCTCCCATTACTCCCCCAAACAAAATCAAGAATGGATGAAAAAACTCCGCCCAAAAATTTGGTACTTTTCCGTTATCCCTACAAACTTTTGCGGACTTTTTTTTGCGGACACTCCGCAAAAAATGTCTAAAGTAGATCCATAAAATGAGTATATTATTGATTTTTCAAGGGACTGGATTTTTCCTAAACTCGTTGGTTCAAAAATATATGAGTATTGGGTGGGAGAAATGATCAAAAGTTAAAAATTTTGACGTTAAATTTACCTCCTAGGAATTAAAAAATAAAAAAAATTAAAAATTTAAACCTTTCCATTAGCCGACCGAAACTGAATTTTGGCGTTATTCAAAGTTAGTATTGTCAGTTTTGCAATTGAATCGAGTGCAGACAATCGAAAAAAGTTTGGGCAACACTTGAGAAAAAAAATTTTTCAAAACAATTAAAAAAACCTTACAAAAATTTTAAAGAAGCCATCATCCACAAAACGAGTATTTTCAACAACTTTTTGTCCAATTAAATATTGGATATCTCTACTGACATAAAAAGAAGAAGATTTGTTTTGGTAATTCATTTCTAGTATTTTTTGGTTAACAAAAAGAGAAAAAAATAAATTAATAGAACAAATAACGTTGATATGATTCTGAAAAATATTTAAGAAAAAAATTTTTTTGAAGTCAAAAATACTGGGTTTTGACTCTGATTAATCGAGAATTGGAACAAACTCTAATTAACAACAGGAATGTCACAGGAAGAGCTGTTTCGGAATTTCGATTTCCGCTTTTCGAAGATTTTCCTGTTTCGAAAGCTTTGGCCACGGGTCACTTAAAATTCGACTCGACCAAAAGAAAATCTTGAAAAATGACCGACTTTTTTCTTCAATCTGTGACAATCCTACTTAACAAACAAACAAACTTAAAAGAAACCTATGTCTTTCCTGTAACCAGAGCAAATCCCTAAAGTCCTAGTAAACTCTTTCGGACCCCTAGAAAGATTTATGACTGGTCCAGGTCAACAACCCAAGTCTGGAGTCAAGGCTTCAAAAACACTTATCTATAATATACCCAGCCCTATTCCCCCCTTATTTCCAGATAAATTTTTATTAAAACTGCCACGCAGCCAACTCTTCAACTGTCAATTTTTAACTGCCAATTTTAGATTCATAAACTGCCAATTTTCATCTCCACATATAATAATTTAAAGGAAAAAGGGAAATATTAGAAATAATTTCCTCTTTTCTAAGAAAGAAAAATGAAAATGACAAAAAAGAAAATAATAAAAGTACAAAAAAATTAGAAAAAATTTTTTTACGAAAATTTTCAATTTTTAACAAAATGACATTTTATCCCACGAAAAATGACATTTTATCCCAATTTAATCTTTCTTTCTCTAATTACTCTCCTTATTTTACGTTATGGCCTAACTACAGTTTCCGGATCAGGCTCAAAATTGGACGATTTATATGTCATTCGAAAGAGCTCATCGAGCTGAGTCGAATGGCATAAAAATTTTTCCGCGGAAAAAATTCGGAGCCGAGATATAGGGCTCGAAAAGGTCAAAAACCATAGGGGGGAGTAAGCTCATTTTTGGGGTAAAAAATTCAAATATACAAATAATAGCTCATTCGAAAGGGCTCGACGAGCTGAGTTGAATGACACCAAAATCATCTCGATTGGATGATTATGAACAAAGTTATGACCAACTTAATCTTCGCTGGAAAAACTGTTTTTGTGCTGCTACGGAGGGTAGGCCGGGCATGGTCTTCGCTACACGATGGCCGTGCTTCGCTGCGGTCGTGCTCGCTTCGCTCGCGGCGACCGTAGCGAAGCGGCGGCCGTCGTTCCGCTCGACATGCCCGGCTTCCTCCGCTGCGGCAAAAACTTTTTTCCGCGAAAACCTTGTGGAAGGGGTAAAAACAAACTGTCATAACTTTGTCAAATCAAGTCAGATTTTGTTGATTTTGGTGTCATTCGACTCAGCTCGACGAGCTCTTACGAATGAGGTATAATTTGCATATTCGAATTTTTCACCCCCAGAAAACAGCTTGGTCCCCCCTATGGTTTTTTTAACTTTAGGGGTCTGTAACTTGGCTCAGAATTTTTTCCGCTGAATAATTTTGGTGTCGTTCGACTCAGCTCGACGAGCTCTTTCGAATGACATATAAATTGTCCAATTCTGAGCCTGATCCGGAAACTGTAGTTTAGCCTACGTTATCTCTAAATTTAATTTTTAAGAGAATTTTCTTTAAATTTTTGATTTTTTGTTAAATTTTCTTTATTTTTAAAAAATCTTTTAGGCCTCTAAAATGCAGAAAAATCAACAATTTAAAATGGAAGCTGAGGAATTATTAAATAAATTAGCATTAGAAGCCCAAACATCTCGTTATTTTGTCAATCCATTTTTTGAAGATTCCAAATTAGCAGCTAAATATGTGACAGAAGAATGGATTTTACAACAAATTAAATTACTTGCTGAACAAATTTCTCAAAGAAAAATTTCCTCTGATGAATATCAAAAAGGTTTCATAGAATTTTAAATTAGGGGGATAATTTCTAAGGTAGGAAATGGGTTCGTAAAGGAAGAATATCTTGTTTAAAGAGCTTGTTTAAAGAGGGAGCTGGATATGGATCCGGAATAGTAGGCGAAGGAAGAAGCCACAGGGTTTGATTACTTCCTCCTCTTTTTTCTAGTCATTCTTCCAAATAAATTTTTTCAAAAATTTTTTCAGAAGGCCCCTATGTCGGTCCAAGCGGAATTGCTTATTCTCTTTTACGCGTAACACAAATAAACAAAAATTTGGATTTTACAAATCAAACAAAAAATATTTTGGAAACACAATCGGTTAGTTAAAAAAAATTTTTTTTCGAAATTTCAAGAAATTTTTTAGAAATTTTCTTCAAATTCTTCAAATAAAAGTAAATATTTAAATGGACGTGCCGGTTTTTATTTAATTAGATTTTTGGCTAATTTAATCGATTTGGACAATTTTAAAAGAAAAATTCCTCCTCTTTTTTCTAGTCATTCTTCCAAATAAATTTTTTCAAAAATTTTTTCAGAAGGCCCCTATGTCGGTCCAAGCGGAATTGCTTATTCTCTTTTACGCGTAACACAAATAAACAAAAATTTGGATTTTACAAATCAAACAAAAAATATTTTGGAAACACAATCGGTTAGTTAAAAAAAATTTTTTTTCGAAATTTCAAGAAATTTTTTAGAAATTTTCTTCAAATTCTTCAAATAAAAGTAAATATTTAAATGGACGTGCCGGTTTTTATTTAATTAGATTTTTGGCTAATTTAATCGATTTGGACAATTTTAAAAGAAAAATTGGAAAATTAATTGATTATGTTATTTATGAAACTGAGGATAATGAAATACTTAATGGGAGAGCTGGGTTTTTGGCTGGATTTTTAATGTTGAGGTAACTGAGGTTTATGAGGTTTAATTTAAATTAGGAGGGAGTGGGGAATTTTTAAAAATCTTTAAAGTTATTCTTTTGACTATTTTTGGAATGATTCTTGAAAGTCAAACAGAGATTGTTAAATTTTCCCCTTTGGTTTCCTTTGAATTTCTCATTTTCTTCTAAACTCAAAAAGGAAATAAAGGGAAATTTGAGGATTTCTTTCTTTTCTATACCTATTTTTTGGTGTCTATTTGTTTTTTTGAGTTTATATAATTTTTAGAAGACCTTAAAATTCTCGATTTTTAACTGACAAAATCAGCAGGATTTTTCTGAATTAATACGACGCGGAAAAATAGTCCGCACATGAATAATTCACATTTTCTTTGAATTCAAAAATAAATTTATTAAATTATCAAATTTAGAAATGAGGATAGAGAAAAAATAATTTCTGATGATCAAATTAGACAAGTTCTTAATGCTATGTTGGAGGCAGGTTTTTTTTCAAATTTATTTTAATAGATTTAAAAAATTCATTCTTAGGACGTACTTATTCTACAGAACACGATTCCGATGCAAATTTAATGTATGAATGGCATGAAAAAGAATATTTGGGAGCGGCACATGGACTTGCTGGAATTTTACAAATATTTTTGAGGTTTTTTAAAAATTGGAAAATTTTTAAAATTTTTTAAAAATTTTTTAAAGTTATTGGAATTTCCTCGATTCCAAGGCCAAAAAGGATGTTAAACAAACAGTTGAATGGTTTTTGGGTATTCAATTAAAAGATGGAAATTTTCCTTCTAATACAAACAAAATAGGTTTATAAAAAATTTTTAATTTTTGCGGATTTTTTATTTTTGCGGACTTTTCGCAAATTTATGAATTTAATGAATTTCCAATTTTTCGAATTAGAGTTAAATTAATAAAATTTGTATTAAAAATTAGAACTAAAATTTAATTCTCGACTTTCTTTTTTAGGAAAAGAAGCAGAACTTGTTCATTGGTGCCACGGGGCGACTGGTGTGCTTCAAATGTTAATAGCTGCCAATTTAGTTTTTGATGAAGAAAAATATTTGGAGGTTAAAATAATTAAATAATGCTTAAAAATGGAAGAATTAAATTTCAAACCCCTTCGGGCTTTACCAAAAAAATTTCTGCAAAAAATTTTTGTCCGCAAGTTTTGTCCGCAATTTTTTTTCTTTTCAATAAAAAATTTTCTAAAAAAATTTAAGACAGCCAAACGTTGTGGAAATTTAATATGGAAAAAAGGAATTCTTGCTAAAGGTCCAGGAATTTGTCATGGAATAGCTGGAAGTGGATATGGACTTTTATTATTATATAGATTTACTAAAGAAGAAGAATGGTTAAATAAAGCAAAAACTTTTGGGTTTATAATGTTGAGTTTGAGTTTTAAGGTTAGAGATTTTTTGGTAATAGTTTGGAATTCGCCCCCCCTTTTTTTCCTCTCTATTTTTTCTTAGTTTTTTCTCATTTTATGGCAAATTATATATCATTCGAAAGAGCTCTTCGAGCTGAGTCGAATGACATTAAAATCAACGAAATCTGACTTAAGTGAACAAAGTTGTGACCGTTTATTTTATCCACTTGCATTGGCACAAAAAGTTTAGCCAAAAAGGATTTAGCTTTATAATTTTGGTATAAATCATCAGATATAGCCAATCATGGTATCATTCGTCCAAGCTCGAAGAGCTCTTTCGAATGATATATGATAAATTATGTATCAAACAAAAAAGCTCAAAATGGTCAGGGAAACGGTGAAAAAAGGGGGGGGGCGAATTCCAAACTATTACCGATTTTTTTGTTAAAGAAATTTTTTTAAATAAAGGAGGGGGGACTTTTTCATTTTCTGTTAGGAAACATCTTTTAGATTTGTCAGAATAGACAGTCTTGGGCAGAAAAATCAAGGCCGAAAAAAACCCGAAAAAATGCCTTAACGTTCCGACTCGCAAACGGCCAAGTCCCTAATTTTACCAAATATTCCTCAAAATTCAATCGGGCTCTTATTTAATTTTTACAAAAATAATTTGTTATCAAATTCCAATCAAAAAAATTTTTTTTCAGAAAGAAACAAGAATTCCAGATCGTCCATGGAGTTTATTTGAAGGGTGGTCAGGCGCTTTATGTTTTTTAGTTTATTTATTAGAACCTTTAAAAGCACAATTTCCGATGATTCCGATATTATTTGATGATTAAATTTTATTTTGAATTAAATTTATTTGGAAGGAGTGGACTGATTATATAATCAAATATTATGAAAAGATATTTAAATAAAATTTTTTATTTATGTGATAAATTCAGAAAAAATATTTAAAAATCGCTCATTAAATTGGAAAAAATATTGATACTTATCGGTTATCTCCCCACATTTTTTTCTCTTTCATTTCCGTTGCTCCTTTTGCCTGAAAGTTATAAAGGTTCCCTATTAGTTCGTCAATGATGGGTTCGTCAATGATTAGTGCATCAAAATCAGTTCGTCAACGACTTTCGTCAATGATTAGTCCGTCAATAAAAAAGTGCCAAATTTAAATTGTTTCAGTTCGTCAATGTTGAATAGAGAGAAATAGGAATAAATATTCCTCTTAATTTGAAAGGAATAGGAAATAAATTGTTAGTTTACATTTGTTAACTTAAGTTAAAACCTTTATCAATATTCGTATTGTTAAAAAAATATGAAAAGATAAAAGGAAAAATAATTTTTGAAAAGATAATGATCTAAGAAGATGATAGATGTAGATATAGAGCACCATTTGGCACAAAATTCATTAATCTGATAGTTATTTTAACCAGTCCTCCACTGATGGTGAATATTTTTCTAATAATTCTGCTAACGAAATGGAAAACCCTGGACCAGTTCAATTGCTTGAAGTTAAGTCTAAACGTGAGGCTTCTTTGTTGATAAGAAATGGTACTTCAAAACCAGATACAATTTTTTATTGGGATAGGATTGTAAGAGATTACAGATACCTGGAGATGGTATAAGCTTGAGAGAAACGCTATATATCTTCGTCAAGATAGTAATCTTCAACAGTTAGATACAGAATTTGAAAATTGGCTGTCGATCCTGTTCGTTATCTACGAACAATTTCTTACCATTTAGCTGAGAATTAGCATTTTTCTGAAAATTACTATTTCACAATATATTTTTAATAAGTTCTTAGCATTGACGAACTGAAACAATTTAAATTTGGCACTTTTTTATTGACGGACTAATCATTGACGAAAGTCATTGACGAACTGATTTTGACGGACTAATCATTGTCGAACTCATCATTGACGAAATGATCAGTCACCGTTATAAAATTGTAAAAGGAAAATAATGCCACCAGTTAACTGTCTATACTGAAATAATAACTGACATAATAACCAGAGGTGGGTCGGAACAGTCAGAGGTGTCGGAAATCGGAATTGTCGGAAATCGGAAATGGCTCAAAAGTCGGAACTCGGAAATCGGAAATCAAAATTTTTTTCGGAAATCGGAAGGAAAGAAACGCCGGAAATCGGAAGGCGGAAATCGGAAATAAAATTTTTATTTTCATAACTGAAATAATATTTAAAATTGTTAACCTATGAATGTAAACTAACCGAATAAAATAAGACATTAGTGTATTTTGGTCAGTTATTATGTTCATTATTTTATGATTTATTTTTAACCTATGAATGTAAACTAACCGAATAAAATAAGACATTAGTGTATTTTGGTCAGTTATTATGTTCATTATTTTATGATTTATTTTTAACCTATGAATGTAAACTAACCGAATAAAATAAGACATTAGTGTATTTTGGTCAGTTATTATGTTCATTATTTTATGATTTATTTTTAACCTATGAATGTAAACTAACCGAATAAAATAAGACCTTATTGTATTTTGGCAAGTTATTATGTTCATTATTTTATGATTTATTTTTAACCTATGAATGTAAACTAACCGAATAAAATAAGACATTAGTGTATTTTGGTCAGTTATTATGTTCATTATTTTATGATTTATTTTTAACCTATGAATGTAAACTAACCGAATAAAATAAGACCTTATTGTATTTTGGTCAGTTATTATGTTCATTATTTTATGATTTATTTTTAACCTATGAATGTAAACTAACCGAATAAAATAAGACATTAGTGTATTTTGGTCAGTTATTATGTTCATTATTTTATGATTTATTTTTAACCTATGAATGTAAACTAACCGAATAAAATAAGACATTAGTGTATTTTGGCAAGTTATTATGTTCATTATTTTATGATTTATTTTTAACCTATGAATGTAAACTAACCGAATAAAATAAGACATTAGTGTATTTTGGTCAGTTATTATGTTCATTATTTTATGATTTATTTTTAACCTATGAATGTAAACTAACCGAATAAAATAAGACATTAGTGTATTTTGGTCAGTTATTATGTTCATTATTTTATGATTTATTTTTAACCTATGAATGTAAACTAACCGAATAAAATAAGACATTAGTGTATTTTGGTCAGTTATTATGTTCATTATTTTATGATTTATTTTTAACCTATGAATGTAAACTAACCGAATAAAATAAGACATTAGTGTATTTTGGTCAGTTATTATGTTCATTATTTTATGATTTATTTTTAACCTATGAATGTAAACTAACCGAATAAAATAAGACATTAGTGTATTTTGGCAAGTTATTATGTTCATTATTTTATGATTTATTTTTAACCTATGAATGTAAACTAACCGAATAAAATAAGACATTAGTGTATTTTGGTCAGTTATTATGTTCATTATTTTATGATTTATTTTTAACCTATGAATGTAAACTAACCGAATAAAATAAGACCTTATTGTATTTTGGTCAGTTATTATGTTCATTATTTTATGATTTATTTTTAACCTATGAATGTAAACTAACCGAATAAAATAAGACCTTATTGTATTTTGGCAAGTTATTATGTTCATTATTTTATGATTTATTTTTAACCTATGAATGTAAACTAACCGAATAAAATAAGACATTAGTGTATTTTGGTCAGTTATTATGTTCATTATTTTATGATTTATTTTTAACCTATGAATGTAAACTAACCGAATAAAATAAGACATTAGTGTATTTTGGTCAGTTATTATGTTCATTATTTTATGATTTATTTTTAACCTATGAATGTAAACTAACCGAATAAAATAAGACCTTAGTGTATTTTGGTCAGTTATTATGTTCATTATTTTATGATTTATTTTTAACCTATGAATGTAAACTAACCGAATAAAATAAGACATTAGTGTATTTTGGTCAGTTATTATGTTCATTATTTTATGATTTATTTTTAACCTATGAATGTAAACTAACCGAATAAAATAAGACCTTAGTGTATTTTGGTCAGTTATTATGTTCATTATTTTATGATTTATTTTTAACCTATGAATGTAAACTAACCGAATAAAATAAGACATTAGTGTATTTTGGTCAGTTATTATGTTCATTATTTTATGATTTATTTTTAACCTATGAATGTAAACTAACCGAATAAAATAAGACCTTAGTGTATTTTGGCAAGTTATTATGTTCATTATTTTATGATTTATTTTTAACCTATGAATGTAAACTAACCGAATAAAATAAGACATTAGTGTATTTTGGTCAGTTATTATGTTCATTATTTTATGATTTATTTTTAACCTATGAATGTAAACTAACCGAATAAAATAAGACATTAGTGTATTTTGGTCAGTTATTATGTTCATTATTTTATGATTTATTTTTAACCTATGAATGTAAACTAACCGAATAAAATAAGACCTTAGTGTATTTTGGTCAGTTATTATGTTCATTATTTTATGATTTATTTTTAACCTATGAATGTAAACTAACCGAATAAAATAAGACATTAGTGTATTTTGGTCAGTTATTATGTTCATTATTTTATGATTTATTTTTAACCTATGAATGTAAACTAACCGAATAAAATAAGACCTTATTGTATTTTGGCAAGTTATTATGTTCATTATTTTATGATTTATTTTTAACCTATGAATGTAAACTAACCGAATAAAATAAGACATTAGTGTATTTTGGTCAGTTATTATGTTCATTATTTTATGATTTATTTTTAACCTATGAATGTAAACTAACCGAATAAAATAAGACCTTATTGTATTTTGGCAAGTTATTATGTTCATTATTTTATGATTTATTTTTAACCTATGAATGTAAACTAACCGAATAAAATAAGACATTAGTGTATTTTGGTCAGTTATTATGTTCATTATTTTATGATTTATTTTTAACCTATGAATGTAAACTAACCGAATAAAATAAGACCTTATTGTATTTTGGCAAGTTATTATGTTCATTATTTTATGATTTATTTTTAACCTATGAATGTAAACTAACCGAATAAAATAAGACATTAGTGTATTTTGGTCAGTTATTATGTTCATTATTTTATGATTTATTTTTAACCTATGAATGTAAACTAACCGAATAAAATAAGACATTAGTGTATTTTGGTCAGTTATTATGTTCATTATTTTATGATTTATTTTTAACCTATGAATGTAAACTAACCGAATAAAATAAGACCTTAGTGTATTTTGGTCAGTTATTATGTTCATTATTTTATGATTTATTTTTAACCTATGAATGTAAACTAACCGAATAAAATAAGACATTAGTGTATTTTGGTCAGTTATTATGTTCATTATTTTATGATTTATTTTTAACCTATGAATGTAAACTAACCGAATAAAATAAGACCTTAGTGTATTTTGGTCAGTTATTATGTTCATTATTTTATGATTTATTTTTAACCTATGAATGTAAACTAACCGAATAAAATAAGACATTAGTGTATTTTGGTCAGTTATTATGTTCATTATTTTATGATTTATTTTTAACCTATGAATGTAAACTAACCGAATAAAATAAGACCTTAGTGTATTTTGGTCAGTTATTATGTTCATTATTTTATGATTTATTTTTAACCTATGAATGTAAACTAACCGAATAAAATAAGACATTAGTGTATTTTGGTCAGTTATTATGTTCATTATTTTATGATTTATTTTTAACCTATGAATGTAAACTAACCGAATAAAATAAGACATTAGTGTATTTTGGTCAGTTATTATGTTCATTATTTTATGATTTATTTTTAACCTATGAATGTAAACTAACCGAATAAAATAAGACCTTATTGTATTTTGGCAAGTTATTATGTTCATTATTTTATGATTTATTTTTAACCTATGAATGTAAACTAACCGAATAAAATAAGACATTAGTGTATTTTGGTCAGTTATTATGTTCATTATTTTATGATTTATTTTTAACCTATGAATGTAAACTAACCGAATAAAATAAGACATTAGTGTATTTTGGTCAGTTATTATGTTCATTATTTTATGATTTATTTTTAACCTATGAATGTAAACTAACCGAATAAAATAAGACATTAGTGTATTTTGGTCAGTTATTATGTTCATTATTTTTTGATTTATTTTTAACCTATGAATGTAAACTAACCGAATAAAATAAGACCTTATTGTATTTTGGCAAGTTATTATGTTCATTATTTTATGATTTATTTTTAACCTATGAATGTAAACTAACCGAATAAAATAAGACATTAGTGTATTTTGGTCAGTTATTATGTTCATTATTTTATGATTTATTTTTAACCTATGAATGTAAACTAACCGAATAAAATAAGACATTAGTGTATTTTGGTCAGTTATTATGTTCATTATTTTATGATTTATTTTTAACCTATGAATGTAAACTAACCGAATAAAATAAGACATTAGTGTATTTTGGTCAGTTATTATGTTCATTATTTTATGATTTATTTTTAACCTATGAATGTAAACTAACCGAATAAAATAAGACATTAGTGTATTTTGGTCAGTTATTATGTTCATTATTTTATGATTTATTTTTAACCTATGAATGTAAACTAACCGAATAAAATAAGACCTTATTGTATTTTGGCAAGTTATTATGTTCATTATTTTATGATTTATTTTTAACCTATGAATGTAAACTAACCGAATAAAATAAGACATTAGTGTATTTTGGTCAGTTATTATGTTCATTATTTTATGATTTATTTTTAACCTATGAATGTAAACTAACCGAATAAAATAAGACATTAGTGTATTTTGGTCAGTTATTATGTTCATTATTTTATGATTTATTTTTAACCTATGAATGTAAACTAACCGAATAAAATAAGACATTAGTGTATTTTGGTCAGTTATTATGTTCATTATTTTATGATTTATTTTTAACCCATGAATGTAAACTAACCGAATAAAATAAGACCTTATTGTATTTTGGCAAGTTATTATGTTCATTATTTTATGATTTATTTTTAACCTATGAATGTAAACTAACCGAATAAAATAAGACATTAGTGTATTTTGGTCAGTTATTATGTTCATTATTTTATGATTTATTTTTAACCTATGAATGTAAACTAACCGAATAAAATAAGACATTAGTGTATTTTGGTCAGTTATTATGTTCATTATTTTATGATTTATTTTTAACCTATGAATGTAAACTAACCGAATAAAATAAGACATTAGTGTATTTTGGTCAGTTATTATGTTCATTATTTTATGATTTATTTTTAACCTATGAATGTAAACTAACCGAATAAAATAAGACATTAGTGTATTTTGGTCAGTTATTATGTTCATTATTTTATGATTTATTTTTAACCTATGAATGTAAACTAACCGAATAAAATAAGACCTTATTGTATTTTGGCAAGTTATTATGTTCATTATTTTATGATTTATTTTTAACCTATGAATGTAAACTAACCGAATAAAATAAGACATTAGTGTATTTTGGTCAGTTATTATGTTCATTATTTTATGATTTATTTTTAACCTATGAATGTAAACTAACCGAATAAAATAAGACATTAGTGTATTTTGGTCAGTTATTATGTTCATTATTTTATGATTTATTTTTAACCTATGAATGTAAACTAACCGAATAAAATAAGACATTAGTGTATTTTGGTCAGTTATTATGTTCATTATTTTATGATTTATTTTTAACCTATGAATGTAAACTAACCGAATAAAATAAGACATTAGTGTATTTTGGTCAGTTATTATGTTCATTATTTTATATTTATTTTTAACCTATGAATGTAAACTAACCGAATAAAATAAGACATTAGTGTATTTTGGTCAGTTATTATGTTCATTATTTTATGATTTATTTTTAACCTATGAATGTAAACTAACCGAATAAAATAAGACCTTATTGTATTTTGGCAAGTTATTATGTTCATTATTTTATGATTTATTTTTAACCTATGAATGTAAACTAACCGAATAAAATAAGACATTAGTGTATTTTGGTCAGTTATTATGTTCATTATTTTATGATTTATTTTTAACCTATGAATGTAAACTAACCGAATAAAATAAGACATTAGTGTATTTTGGTCAGTTATTATGTTCATTATTTTATGATTTATTTTTAACCTATGAATGTAAACTAACCGAATAAAATAAGACATTAGTGTATTTTGGTCAGTTATTATGTTCATTATTTTATGATTTATTTTTAACCTATGAATGTAAACTAACCGAATAAAATAAGACATTAGTGTATTTTGGTCAGTTATTATGTTCATTATTTTATGATTTATTTTTAACCTATGAATGTAAACTAACCGAATAAAATAAGACCTTATTGTATTTTGGCAAGTTATTATGTTCATTATTTTATGATTTATTTTTAACCTATGAATGTAAACTAACCGAATAAAATAAGACATTAGTGTATTTTGGTCAGTTATTATGTTCATTATTTTATGATTTATTTTTAACCTATGAATGTAAACTAACCGAATAAAATAAGACATTAGTGTATTTTGGTCAGTTATTATGTTCATTATTTTATGATTTATTTTTAACCTATGAATGTAAACTAACCGAATAAAATAAGACATTAGTGTATTTTGGTCAGTTATTATGTTCATTATTTTATGATTTATTTTTAACCTATGAATGTAAACTAACCGAATAAAATAAGACCTTATTGTATTTTGGCAAGTTATTATGTTCATTATTTTATGATTTATTTTTAACCTATGAATGTAAACTAACCGAATAAAATAAGACATTAGTGTATTTTGGTCAGTTATTATGTTCATTATTTTATGATTTATTTTTAACCTATGAATGTAAACTAACCGAATAAAATAAGACATTAGTGTATTTTGGTCAGTTATTATGTTCATTATTTTATGATTTATTTTTAACCTATGAATGTAAACTAACCGAATATAATAAAACTCTAGTGTATTTTGGTCAGTTATTATGTTCATTATTTTATGATTTATTTTTAACCTATGAATGTAAACTAACCGAATAAAATAAGACATTAGTGTATTTTGGTCAGTTATTATGTTCATTATTTTATGATTTATTTTTAACCTATGAATGTAAACTAACCGAATAAAATAAGACCTTATTGTATTTTGGCAAGTTATTATGTTCTTTATTTTATGATTTATTTTTAACCTATGAATGTAAACTAACCGAATATAATAAAACTCTAGTGTATTTTGGTCAGTTATTATGTTCATTATTTTATGATTTATTTTTAACCTATGAATGTAAACTAACCGAATAAAATAAGACATTAGTGTATTTTGGTCAGTTATTATGTTCATTATTTTATGATTTATTTTTAACCTATGAATGTAAACTAACCGAATAAAATAAGACATTAGTGTATTTTGGTCAGTTATTATGTTCATTATTTTATGATTTATTTTTAACCTATGAATGTAAACTAACCGAATAAAATAAGACATTAGTGTATTTTGGTCAGTTATTATGTTCATTATTTTATGATTTATTTTTAACCTATGAATGTAAACTAACCGAATAAAATAAGACATTAGTGTATTTTGGTCAGTTATTATGTTCATTATTTTATGATTTATTTTTAACCTATGAATGTAAACTAACCGAATAAAATAAGACCTTATTGTATTTTGGCAAGTTATTATGTTCATTATTTTATGATTTATTTTTAACCTATGAATGTAAACTAACCGAATAAAATAAGACATTAGTGTATTTTGGTCAGTTATTATGTTCATTATTTTATGATTTATTTTTAACCTATGAATGTAAACTAACCGAATAAAATAAGACATTAGTGTATTTTGGTCAGTTATTATGTTCATTATTTTATGATTTATTTTTAACCTATGAATGTAAACTAACCGAATAAAATAAGACCTTATTGTATTTTGGCAAGTTATTATGTTCATTATTTTATGATTTATTTTTAACCTATGAATGTAAACTAACCGAATAAAATAAGACATTAGTGTATTTTGGTCAGTTATTATGTTCATTATTTTATGATTTATTTTTAACCTATGAATGTAAACTAACCGAATAAAATAAGACATTAGTGTATTTTGGTCAGTTATTATGTTCATTATTTTATGATTTATTTTTAACCTATGAATGTAAACTAACCGAATAAAATAAGACATTAGTGTATTTTGGTCAGTTATTATGTTCATTATTTTATGATTTATTTTTAACCTATGAATGTAAACTAACCGAATAAAATAAGACCTTATTGTATTTTGGCAAGTTATTATGTTCATTATTTTATGATTTATTTTTAACCTATGAATGTAAACTAACCGAATAAAATAAGACATTAGTGTATTTTGGTCAGTTATTATGTTCATTATTTTATGATTTATTTTTAACCTATGAATGTAAACTAACCGAATAAAATAAGACATTAGTGTATTTTGGTCAGTTATTATGTTCATTATTTTATGATTTATTTTTAACCTATGAATGTAAACTAACCGAATAAAATAAGACCTTATTGTATTTTGGCAAGTTATTATGTTCATTATTTTATGATTTATTTTTAACCTATGAATGTAAACTAACCGAATAAAATAAGACATTAGTGTATTTTGGTCAGTTATTATGTTCATTATTTTATGATTTATTTTTAACCTATGAATGTAAACTAACCGAATAAAATAAGACATTAGTGTATTTTGGTCAGTTATTATGTTCATTATTTTATGATTTATTTTTAACCTATGAATGTAAACTAACCGAATAAAATAAGACATTAGTGTATTTTGGTCAGTTATTATGTTCATTATTTTATGATTTATTTTTAACCTATGAATGTAAACTAACCGAATAAAATAAGACCTTATTGTATTTTGGCAAGTTATTATGTTCATTATTTTATGATTTATTTTTAACCTATGAATGTAAACTAACCGAATAAAATAAGACATTAGTGTATTTTGGTCAGTTATTATGTTCATTATTTTATGATTTATTTTTAACCTATGAATGTAAACTAACCGAATAAAATAAGACATTAGTGTATTTTGGTCAGTTATTATGTTCATTATTTTATGATTTATTTTTAACCTATGAATGTAAACTAACCGAATAAAATAAGACCTTATTGTATTTTGGCAAGTTATTATGTTCATTATTTTATGATTTATTTTTAACCTATGAATGTAAACTAACCGAATAAAATAAGACATTAGTGTATTTTGGTCAGTTATTATGTTCATTATTTTATGATTTATTTTTAACCTATGAATGTAAACTAACCGAATAAAATAAGACATTAGTGTATTTTGGTCAGTTATTATGTTCATTATTTTATGATTTATTTTTAACCTATGAATGTAAACTAACCGAATAAAATAAGACATTAGTGTATTTTGGTCAGTTATTATGTTCATTATTTTATGATTTATTTTTAACCTATGAATGTAAACTAACCGAATAAAATAAGACATTAGTGTATTTTGGTCAGTTTTATGATTTATTTTTAACCTATGAATGTAAACTAACCGAATAAAATAAGACCTTATTGTATTTTGGCAAGTTATTATGTTCATTATTTTATGATTTATTTTTAACCTATGAATGTAAACTAACCGAATAAAATAAGACCTTATTGTATTTTGGCAAGTTATTATGTTCATTATTTTATGATTTATTTTTAACCTATGAATGTAAACTAACTGAATAAAATAAGACATTAGTGTATTTTGGTCAGTTATTATGTTCATTATTTTATGATTTATTTTTAACCTATGAATGTAAACTAACCGAATAAAATAAGACATTAGTGTATTTTGGTCAGTTATTATGTTCATTATTTTATGATTTATTTTTAACCTATGAATGTAAACTAACCGAATAAAATAAGACATTAGTGTATTTTGGTCAGTTATTATGTTCATTATTTTATATTTATTTTTAACCTATGAATGTAAACTAACCGAATAAAATAAGACCTTATTGTATTTTGGCAAGTTATTATGTTCATTATTTTATGATTTATTTTTAACCTATGAATGTAAACTAACCGAATAAAATAAGACCTTATTGTATTTTGGCAAGTTATTATGTTCATTATTTTATGATTTATTTTTAACCTATGAATGTAATCTAACCGAATAAAATAAGACATTAGTGTATTTTGGTCAGTTTTATGATTTATTTTTAACCTATGAATGTAAACTAACCGAATAAAATAAGACATTAGTGTATTTTGGTCAGTTATTATGTTCATTATTTTATGATTTATTTTTAACCTATGAATGTAAACTAACCGAATAAAATAAGACATTAGTGTATTTTGGTCAGTTATTATGTTCATTATTTTATGATTTATTTTTAACCTATGAATGTAAACTAACCGAATAAAATAAGACATTAGTGTATTTTGGTCAGTTATTATGTTCATTATTTTATGATTTATTTTTAACCTATGAATGTAAACTAACCGAATAAAATAAGACCTTATTGTATTTTGGCAAGTTATTATGTTCATTATTTTATGATTTATTTTTAACCTATGAATGTAAACTAACCGAATAAAATAAGACCTTATTGTATTTTGGCAAGTTATTATGTTCATTATTTTATGATTTATTTTTAACCTATGAATGTAAACTAACCGAATAAAATAAGACATTAGTGTATTTTGGTCAGTTATTATGTTCATTATTTTATGATTTATTTTTAACCTATGAATGTAAACTAACCGAATAAAATAAGACATTAGTGTATTTTGGTCAGTTATTATGTTCATTATTTTATGATTTATTTTTAACCTATGAATGTAAACTAACCGAATAAAATAAGACATTAGTGTATTTTGGTCAGTTATTATGTTCATTATTTTATGATTTATTTTTAACCTATGAATGTAAACTAACCGAATAAAATAAGACATTAGTGTATTTTGGTCAGTTATTATGTTCATTATTTTATGATTTATTTTTAACCTATGAATGTAAACTAACCGAATAAAATAAGACATTAGTGTATTTTGGTCAGTTATTATGTTCATTATTTTATGATTTATTTTTAACCTATGAATGTAAACTAACCGAATAAAATAAGACATTAGTGTATTTTGGTCAGTTATTATGTTCATTATTTTATGATTTATTTTTAACCTATGAATGTAAACTAACCGAATAAAATAAGACCTTATTGTATTTTGGCAAGTTATTATGTTCATTATTTTATGATTTATTTTTAACCTATGAATGTAAACTAACCGAATAAAATAAGACATTAGTGTATTTTGGTCAGTTATTATGTTCATTATTTTATGATTTATTTTTAACCTATGAATGTAGACTAACCGAATAAAATAAGACATTAGTGTATTTTGGTCAGTTATTATGTTCATTATTTTATGATTTATTTTTAACCTATGAATGTAAACTAACCGAATAAAATAAGACATTAGTGTATTTTGGTCAGTTATTATGTTCATTATTTTATGATTTATTTTTAACCTATGAATGTAAACTAACCGAATAAAATAAGACATTAGTGTATTTTGGTCAGTTATTATGTTCATTATTTTATGATTTATTTTTAACCTATGAATGTAAACTAACCGAATAAAATAAGACCTTATTGTATTTTGGCAAGTTATTATGTTCATTATTTTATGATTTATTTTTAACCTATGAATGTAAACTAACCGAATAAAATAAGACATTAGTGTATTTTGGTCAGTTATTATGTTCATTATTTTATGATTTATTTTTAACCTATGAATGTAAACTAACCGAATAAAATAAGACATTAGTGTATTTTGGTCAGTTATTATGTTCATTATTTTATGATTTATTTTTAACCTATGAATGTAAACTAACCGAATAAAATAAGACATTAGTGTATTTTGGTCAGTTATTATGTTCATTATTTTATGATTTATTTTTAACCTATGAATGTAAACTAACCGAATAAAATAAGACATTAGTGTATTTTGGTCAGTTATTATGTTCATTATTTTATGATTTATTTTTAACCTATGAATGTAAACTAACCGAATAAAATAAGACATTAGTGTATTTTGGTCAGTTATTATGTTCATTATTTTATGATTTATTTTTAACCTATGAATGTAAACTAACCGAATAAAATAAGACATTAGTGTATTTTGGTCAGTTATTATGTTCATAGGTTAAAAATAAATCATAAAATAATGAACATAATAACTGACCAAAATACACTAAGGTCTTATTTTATTCGGTTAGTTTACATTCATAGGTTAAAAATAAATCATAAAATAATGAACATAATAACTGACCAAAATACACTAAGGTCTTATTTTATTCGGTTAGTTTACATTCATAGGTTAAAAATAAATCATAAAATAATGAACATATAACTGACCAAAATACACTAAAGTCTTATTTTATTCGGTTAGTTTACATTCATAGGTTAAAAATAAATCATAAAATAATGAACATAATAACTGACCAAAATACACTAAGGTCTTATTTTATTCGGTTAGTTTACATTCATAGGTTAAAAATAAATCATAAAATAATGAACATAATAACTGACCAAAATACACTAAGGTCTTATTTTATTCGGTTAGTTTACATTCATAGGTTAAAAATAAATCATAAAATAATGAACATATAACTGACCAAAATACACTAAAGTCTTATTTTATTCGGTTAGTTTACATTCATAGGTTAAAAATAAATCATAAAATAATGAACATAATAACTGACCAAAATACACTAAAGTCTGATTTTATTCGGTTAGTTTACATTCATAGGTTAAAAATAAATCATAAAATAATGAACATAATAACTGACCAAAATACACTAAGGTCTTATTTTATTCGGTTAGTTTACATTCATAGGTTAAAAATAAATCATAAAATAATGAACATATAACTGACCAAAATACACTAAAGTCTTATTTTATTCGGTTAGTTTACATTCATAGGTTAAAAATAAATCATAAAATAATGAACATAATAACTGACCAAAATACACTAATGTCTTATTTTATTCGGTTAGTTTACATTCATAGGTTAAAAATAAATCATAAAATAATGAACATAATAACTGACCAAAATACACTAAAGTCTGATTTTATTCGGTTAGTTTACATTCATAGGTTAAAAATAAATCATAAAATAATGAACATAATAACTGACCAAAATACACTAAAGTCTGATTTTATTCGGTTAGTTTACATTCATAGGTTAAAAATAAATCATAAAATAATGAACATAATAACTGACCAAAATACACTAAGGTCTTATTTTATTCGGTTAGTTTACATTCATAGGTTAAAAATAAATCATAAAATAATGAACATATAACTGACCAAAATACACTAAAGTCTTATTTTATTCGGTTAGTTTACATTCATAGGTTAAAAATAAATCATAAAATAATGAACATAATAACTGACCAAAATACACTAAGGTCTTATTTTATTCGGTTAGTTTACATTCATAGGTTAAAAATAAATCATAAAATAATGAACATATAACTGACCAAAATACACTAAAGTCTTATTTTATTCGGTTAGTTTACATTCATAGGTTAAAAATAAATCATAAAATAATGAACATAATAACTGACCAAAATACACTAAAGTCTGATTTTATTCGGTTAGATTACATTCATAGGTTAAAAATAAATCATAAAATAATGAACATAATAACTGACCAAAATACACTAAGGTCTTATTTTATTCGGTTAGTTTACATTCATAGGTTAAAAATAAATCATAAAATAATGAACATAATAACTGACCAAAATACACTAAAGTCTGATTTTATTCGGTTAGTTTACATTCATAGGTTAAAAATAAATCATAAAATAATGAACATAATAACTGACCAAAATACACTAAAGTCTGATTTTATTCGGTTAGTTTACATTCATAGGTTAAAAATAAATCATAAAATAATGAACATAATAACTGACCAAAATACACTAAGGTCTTATTTTATTCGGTTAGTTTACATTCATAGGTTAAAAATAAATCATAAAATAATGAACATAATAACTGACCAAAATACACTAAGGTCTTATTTTATTCGGTTAGTTTACATTCATAGGTTAAAAATAAATCATAAAATAATGAACATAATAACTGACCAAAATACACTAGAGTTTTATTATATTCGGTTAGTTTACATTCATAGGTTAAAAATAAATCATAAAATAATGAACATAATAACTGACCAAAATACACTAGAGTTTTATTATATTCGGTTAGTTTACATTCATAGGTTAAAAATAAATCATAAAATAATGAACATAATAACTGACCAAAATACACTAGAGTTTTATTATATTCGGTTAGTTTTATTATATTCGGTTTTTATTATACATTCATAGGTTAAAAATAAATCATAAAATAATGAACATAATAACTGACCAAAATACACTAGAGTTTTATTATATTCGGTTAGTTTACATTCATAGGTTAAAAATAAATCATAAAATAATGAACATAATAACTGACCAAAATACACTAGAGTTTTATTATATTCGGTTAGTTTACATTCATAGGTTAAAAATAAATCATAAAATAATGAACATAATAACTGACCAAAATACACTATGGTCTTATTTTATTCGGTTAGTTTACATTCATAGGTTAAAAATAAATCATAAAATAATGAACATAATAACTGACCAAAATACACTAGAGTTTTATTATATTCGGTTAGTTTACATTCATAGGTTAAAAATAAATCATAAAATAAAGAACATAATAACTGACCAAAATACACTAGAGTTTTATTATATTCGGTTAGTTTACATTCATAGGTTAAAAATAAATCATAAAATAATGAACATAATAACTGACCAAAATACACTAGAGTTTTATTATATTCGGTTAGTTTTATTATATTCGGTTTTTATTATACATTCATAGGTTAAAAATAAATCATAAAATAATGAACATAATAACTGACCAAAATACACTAGAGTTTTATTATATTCGGTTAGTTTACATTCATAGGTTAAAAATAAATCATAAAATAATGAACATAATAACTGACCAAAATACACTAGAGTTTTATTATATTCGGTTAGTTTACATTCATAGGTTAAAAATAAATCATAAAATAATGAACATAATAACTGACCAAAATACACTAAGGTCTTATTTTATTCGGTTAGTTTACATTCATAGGTTAAAAATAAATCATAAAATAATGAACATAATAACTGACCAAAATACACTAAAGTCTTAAATACACTAAAGTCTTAGTTTTATTATATTCGGTTAGTTTACATTCATAGGTTAAAAATAAATCATAAAATAATGAACATAATAACTGACCAAAATACACTAAGGTCTTATTTTATTCGGTTAGTTTACATTCATAGGTTAAAAATAAATCATAAAATAATGAACATAATAACTGACCAAAATACACTAGAGTTTTATTATATTCGGTTAGTTTACATTCATTGGTTAAAAATAAATCATAAAATAATGAACATAATAACTGACCAAAATACACTAGAGTTTTATTATATTCGGTTTTTATTATACATTCATAGGTTAAAAATAAATCATAAAATAATGAACATAATAACTGACCAAAATACACTAAGGTCTTATTTTATTCGGTTAGTTTACATTCATAGGTTAAAAATAAATCATAAAATAATGAACATAATAACTGACCAAAATACACTAAAGTCTGATTTTATTCGGTTAGTTTACATTCATAGGTTAAAAATAAATCATAAAATAATGAACATAATAACTGACCAAAATACACTAAATTCTGATTTTATTCGGTTAGTTTACATTCATAGGTTAAAAATAAATCATAAAATAATGAACATAATAACTGACCAAAATACACTAATGTCTTATTTTATTCGGTTAGTTTACATTCATATGTTAAAAATAAATCATGAAATAATGAACATAATAACTGACCAAAATACACTAAAGTCTGATTTTATTCGGTTAGTTTACATTCATAGGTTAAAAATAAATCATAAAATAATGAACATAATAACTGACCAAAATACACTAAAGTCTGATTTTATTCGGTTAGTTTACATTCATAGGTTAAAAATAAATCATAAAATAATGAACATAATAACTGACCAAAATACACTAAGGTCTTATTTTATTCGGTTAGTTTACATTCATAGGTTAAAAATAAATCATAAAATAATGAACATAATAACTGACCAAAATACACTAAGGTCTTATTTTATTCGGTTAGTTTACATTCATAGGTTAAAAATAAATCATAAAATAATGAACATATAACTGACCAAAATACACTAAAGTCTTATTTTATTCGGTTAGTTTACATTCATAGGTTAAAAATAAATCATGAAATAATGAACATAATAATGACCAAAATACACTAAAGTCTGATTTTATTCGGTTAGTTTACATTCATAGGTTAAAAATAAATCATAAAATAATGAACATAATAACTGACCAAAATACACTAAAGTCTGATTTTATTCGGTTAGTTTACATTCATAGGTTAAAAATAAATCATAAAATAATGAACATAATAACTGACCAAAATACACTAATGTCTTATTTTATTCGGTTAGTTTACATTCATAGGTTAAAAATAAATCATGAAATATGAACATAATAACTGACCAAAATACACTAAAGTCTGATTTTATTCGGTTAGTTTACATTCATAGTTTAAAAATAAATCATAAAATAATGAACATAATAACTGACCAAAATACACTAAAGTCTGATTTTATTCGGTTAGTTTACATTCATAGGTTAAAAATAAATCATAAAATAATGAACATAATAACTGACCAAAATACACTAAGGTCTTATTTTATTCGGTTAGTTTACATTCATAGGTTAAAAATAAATCATAAAATAATGAACATATAACTGACCAAAATACACTAAAGTCTTATTTTATTCGGTTAGTTTACATTCATAGGTTAAAAATAAATCATAAAATAATGAACATAATAACTGACCAAAATACACTAATGTCTTATTTTATTCGGTTAGTTTACATTCATAGGTTAAAAATAAATCATGAAATAATGAACATAATAACTGACCAAAATACACTAAAGTCTGATTTTATTCGGTTAGTTTACATTCATAGGTTAAAAATAAATCATAAAATAATGAACATAATAACTGACCAAAATACACTAATGTCTTATTTTATTCGGTTAGTTTACATTCATAGGTTAAAAATAAATCATGAAATAATGAACATAATAACTGACCAAAATACACTAAGGTCTTATTTTATTCGGTTAGTTTACATTCATAGGTTAAAAATAAATCATAAAATAATGAACATAATAACTGACCAAAATACACTAAGGTCTTATTTTATTCGGTTAGTTTACATTCATAGGTTAAAAATAAATCATAAAATAATGAACATATAACTGACCAAAATACACTAAAGTCTTATTTTATTCGGTTAGTTTACATTCATAGGTTAAAAATAAATCATGAAATAATGAACATAATAATGACCAAAATACACTAAAGTCTGATTTTATTCGGTTAGTTTACATTCATAGGTTAAAAATAAATCATAAAATAATGAACATAATAACTGACCAAAATACACTAAAGTCTGATTTTATTCGGTTAGTTTACATTCATAGGTTAAAAATAAATCATAAAATAATGAACATAATAACTGACCAAAATACACTAATGTCTTATTTTATTCGGTTAGTTTACATTCATAGGTTAAAAATAAATCATGAAATATGAACATAATAACTGACCAAAATACACTAAAGTCTGATTTTATTCGGTTAGTTTACATTCATAGTTTAAAAATAAATCATAAAATAATGAACATAATAACTGACCAAAATACACTAAAGTCTGATTTTATTCGGTTAGTTTACATTCATAGGTTAAAAATAAATCATAAAATAATGAACATAATAACTGACCAAAATACACTAAGGTCTTATTTTATTCGGTTAGTTTACATTCATAGGTTAAAAATAAATCATAAAATAATGAACATATAACTGACCAAAATACACTAAAGTCTTATTTTATTCGGTTAGTTTACATTCATAGGTTAAAAATAAATCATAAAATAATGAACATAATAACTGACCAAAATACACTAAAGTCTTATTTATTCGGTTAGTTTACATTCATAGGTTAAAAATAAATCATAAAATAATGAACATATAACTGACCAAAATACACTAAAGTCTTATTTTATTCGGTTAGTTTACATTCATAGGTTAAAAATAAATCATGAAATAATGAACATAATAACTGACCAAAATACACTAAAGTCTGATTTTATTCGGTTAGTTTACATTCATAGGTTAAAAATAAATCATAAAATAATGAACATAATAACTGACCAAAATACACTAATGTCTTATTTTATTCGGTTAGTTTACATTCATAGGTTAAAAATAAATCATAAAATAATGAACATATAACTGACCAAAATACACTAAAGTCTTATTTTATTCGGTTAGTTTACATTCATAGGTTAAAAATAAATCATAAAATAATGAACATAATAACTGACCAAAATACACTAATGTCTTATTTTATTCGGTTAGTTTACATTCATAGGTTAAAAATAAATCATGAAATAATGAACATAATAACTGACCAAAATACACTAAAGTCTGATTTTATTCGGTTAGTTTACATTCATAGGTTAAAAATAAATCATAAAATAATGAACATAATAACTGACCAAAATACACTAATGTCTTATTTTATTCGGTTAGTTTACATTCATAGGTTAAAAATAAATCATGAAATAATGAACATAATAACTGACCAAAATACACTAAGGTCTTATTTTATTCGGTTAGTTTACATTCATAGGTTAAAAATAAATCATAAAATAATGAACATAATAACTGACCAAAATACACTAAGGTCTTATTTTATTCGGTTAGTTTACATTCATAGGTTAAAAATAAATCATAAAATAATGAACATATAACTGACCAAAATACACTAAAGTCTTATTTTATTCGGTTAGTTTACATTCATAGGTTAAAAATAAATCATGAAATAATGAACATAATAATGACCAAAATACACTAAAGTCTGATTTTATTCGGTTAGTTTACATTCATAGGTTAAAAATAAATCATAAAATAATGAACATAATAACTGACCAAAATACACTAAAGTCTGATTTTATTCGGTTAGTTTACATTCATAGGTTAAAAATAAATCATAAAATAATGAACATAATAACTGACCAAAATACACTAATGTCTTATTTTATTCGGTTAGTTTACATTCATAGGTTAAAAATAAATCATGAAATATGAACATAATAACTGACCAAAATACACTAAAGTCTGATTTTATTCGGTTAGTTTACATTCATAGTTTAAAAATAAATCATAAAATAATGAACATAATAACTGACCAAAATACACTAAAGTCTGATTTTATTCGGTTAGTTTACATTCATAGGTTAAAAATAAATCATAAAATAATGAACATAATAACTGACCAAAATACACTAAGGTCTTATTTTATTCGGTTAGTTTACATTCATAGGTTAAAAATAAATCATAAAATAATGAACATATAACTGACCAAAATACACTAAAGTCTTATTTTATTCGGTTAGTTTACATTCATAGGTTAAAAATAAATCATAAAATAATGAACATAATAACTGACCAAAATACACTAAAGTCTTATTTATTCGGTTAGTTTACATTCATAGGTTAAAAATAAATCATAAAATAATGAACATATAACTGACCAAAATACACTAAAGTCTTATTTTATTCGGTTAGTTTACATTCATAGGTTAAAAATAAATCATGAAATAATGAACATAATAACTGACCAAAATACACTAAAGTCTGATTTTATTCGGTTAGTTTACATTCATAGGTTAAAAATAAATCATAAAATAATGAACATAATAACTGACCAAAATACACTAATGTCTTATTTTATTCGGTTAGTTTACATTCATAGGTTAAAAATAAATCATGAAATAATGAACATAATAACTGACCAAAATACACTAAAGTCTGATTTTATTCGGTTAGTTTACATTCATAGGTTAAAAATAAATCATAAAATAATGAACATAATAACTGACCAAAATACACTAATGTCTTATTTTATTCGGTTAGTTTACATTCATAGGTTAAAAATAAATCATGAAATAATGAACATAATAACTGACCAAAATACACTAAAGTCTGATTTTATTCGGTTAGTTTACATTCATAGTTTAAAAATAAATCATAAAATAATGAACATAATAACTGACCAAAATACACTAAAGTCTGATTTTATTCGGTTAGTTTACATTCATAGGTTAAAAATAAATCATAAAATAATGAACATAATAACTACCAAAATACACTAAAGTCTGATTTTATTCGGTTAGTTTACATTCATAGGTTAAAAATAAATCATAAAATAATGAACATAATAACTGACCAAAATACACTAAAGTCTGATTTTATTCGGTTAGTTTACATTCATAGGTTAAAAATAAATCATAAAATAATGAACATAATAACTGACCAAAATACACTAAAGTCTGATTTTATTCGGTTAGTTTACATTCATAGGTTAAAAATAAATCATAAAATAATGAACATAATAACTGACCAAAATACACTAATGTCTTATTTTATTCGGTTAGTTTACATTCATAGGTTAAAAATAAATCATGAAATATGAACATAATAACTGACCAAAATACACTAAAGTCTGATTTTATTCGGTTAGTTTACATTCATAGTTTAAAAATAAATCATAAAATAATGAACATAATAACTGACCAAAATACACTAAAGTCTGATTTTATTCGGTTAGTTTACATTCATAGGTTAAAAATAAATCATAAAATAATGAACATAATAACTGACCAAAATACACTAAGGTCTTATTTTATTCGGTTAGTTTACATTCATAGGTTAAAAATAAATCATAAAATAATGAACATATAACTGACCAAAATACACTAAAGTCTTATTTTATTCGGTTAGTTTACATTCATAGGTTAAAAATAAATCATAAAATAATGAACATAATAACTGACCAAAATACACTAAAGTCTTATTTATTCGGTTAGTTTACATTCATAGGTTAAAAATAAATCATAAAATAATGAACATATAACTGACCAAAATACACTAAAGTCTTATTTTATTCGGTTAGTTTACATTCATAGGTTAAAAATAAATCATGAAATAATGAACATAATAACTGACCAAAATACACTAAAGTCTGATTTTATTCGGTTAGTTTACATTCATAGGTTAAAAATAAATCATAAAATAATGAACATAATAACTGACCAAAATACACTAATGTCTTATTTTATTCGGTTAGTTTACATTCATAGGTTAAAAATAAATCATGAAATAATGAACATAATAACTGACCAAAATACACTAAAGTCTGATTTTATTCGGTTAGTTTACATTCATAGGTTAAAAATAAATCATAAAATAATGAACATAATAACTGACCAAAATACACTAATGTCTTATTTTATTCGGTTAGTTTACATTCATAGGTTAAAAATAAATCATGAAATAATGAACATAATAACTGACCAAAATACACTAAAGTCTGATTTTATTCGGTTAGTTTACATTCATAGTTTAAAAATAAATCATAAAATAATGAACATAATAACTGACCAAAATACACTAAAGTCTGATTTTATTCGGTTAGTTTACATTCATAGGTTAAAAATAAATCATAAAATAATGAACATAATAACTGACCAAAATACACTAAAGTCTGATTTTATTCGGTTAGTTTACATTCATAGGTTAAAAATAAATCATAAAATAATGAACATAATAACTGACCAAAATACACTAATGTCTTATTTTATTCGGTTAGTTTACATTCATATGTTAAAAATAAATCATGATGTCGCGAGCACACATTGAGCAAAGTGCAATGTGCGCTCGCGAAATTTCGCTCTTTGGCCGTCGCGCCATTTTTTCCCATACATTAATAAATAAATGTTTTTTACATTACACTTAGTCATTTTTCTTTCTTTTGTAGGAGAAGCAGATAACAATCGTTCAAAGCCAAGCCACTTTCCCAGACAGAAGAAAGATGATGAACGCCCAACTTATTCAATATATAAGAAAATGGCCTAACCGTTTTTATTGTCACTTATAATTTTTCTTCTATAAAATATAAATTTTATTTATTTGTAATAAATAATTTTTTGTAGTTAGCGTTGTCTAACCAATAAATCCTTATAGTAAATTAGATCATACTAGGGTGTGTAGTTCGAGGAGTATCATCCGGGGAAAACCCTCGAGGTATACGTTGGGGCCGGAACAACCCAACTTTAGTTAAGATCCAATCGTGTCAACGATTGGATGAAAAATGAACATCCAATAAAAATGAACATCCATAAAATAATGAACATCCAATCGGTTTTCGATTGTAAGAAGATCCAATCGTGTCATCGATTGTAACTAAGATCCAATCGTGTCATCGATTGGCCAAGCCGTCGAGCTTTGTTGATACACTTGTAAATTAAGATAAGAATATTTATATTTTGCTGACAATCAATTATTTCTGCTTATTAATATTTGGACTTCGAAAGACAACAGAGACTAATCCGTCGAGGTTAGTCAGATTGCGCACTAGATTATCAAGAGACAAAAAGACATTTAATAATTTTAGACCGATCAGCTAAACCACGACTCAATTCAATTTTCTTTTTGCTTTTGATAAGTGGCGACCCATCCGGTAAATTTGTGTCAACATAGAATCAAAAGTGAAAGGCAAGTAAAAATTTTTTGATTTGTCATAATCAAGTTAAATTTGAAAAAAAGGGGAAGAACTTTGATTTGTCAAAATCAATTTAAATCAGCAGAAAAAGAAAATTTTCGGAAAATAATCGTAGTAAAAAAGTAATAGAAGTTAAATTGATTTGTCACAATCAAAGAAAAAGCATTTAAGAATTGTAGATTTGTCAGAATCTAGATCTACAAATTGATTTGTCAGAATCAGTAAAAGTAAAAAATAGATTTGCTATAATCAGTTAAAGTAAAAAATAGATTTGTCATAATCTATTTATTTTTAGAAAAGTGGTTATAAAAAGAGAAGGTTAAACAACATATAGATTTGTCACAATCTATATTTATAAAATCGATTAACGATAGATTTGTCATAAGCTATCAAGGTAGAACAGATTTGTCAAAATCTATTAAATTAAGATAAAAGTAGAGCGAGACTAGATTTGTCAAAATCAAAAGTCAAGTAAATTACAAATATAGATTTGTCATAATCTATAGTTAGAAAATTAACAAACGATAGATTTGTCGTAATCTATTAGAAATTTAAATCTGAATTAATCCTAGCTAGGAAATAGATTTGTCATAATCTATATTTGTAAATTACATTTATCGTAAGCTAAAACGGTAGGATAGATTTGTCGTAATCTGTCCGAAAAGGAAAATTTGTCGCAAACTATAGATTTGTCGTAATCTGTAGAAACAAAATAGATTCGTCGTAATCTATATTTAAAGAATATTTTTGTCATAAAATTTGACGTAATCTAGATTTGTCGTAATTTAGATTTTTAAGGGTAAAATTTACAAACTTTAATTAGTCTTAATTAAAGTCTCACGTCTTGATAGGAATGTCATTTCCAGAATTTATAGTCCACCCGATAAAGCTAGCGGTAGAAATCCTCAATGATTATTTGAACGAAGCGGTTCCGGTGGTCCCGCCGGAACCAATGAACAGTCGAGAAAAGCACATTATATACGTTATGCATAGATCACTTAAAACAAAGAATGATGAAATATTCACGCAGATTGAAGAAATACGAAACGCAAGGCACGAGTATGAAGAAAGAATGAAAGATTTGGATAAAGATGAGAGCTGAATTTGATCGAACACTTAGAGCAAGCGTCGACTTGCAAGAGGCGTACCACGCACAGCGTTTAGGGAAGAAAAGACACGCAAAATATGCCGAAATTATAGATCAATTAGAGATAATGTTGGGAAATGGTAATGGAAATGGAAGCACAAGAAAAAAGGGAATAGTATTACCGAAATTAGAATTAAAACAATTTGAAGGTGAAGAATGGGAAAATTTTTGGCCTTTATTTGAAGCAACAATACATAATGACAATGAACTAGACCCAATACAGAAAATGTCGTACCTTGAATCTTTATTAGTAGATGAACCGAAGAAAGTCGTACAAGGACTATTACCGTATTCAGAAGCAAACTACAATTTAGCAGTAGACCTTTTAAAAGCAAAATACGGAAAGGATGAAAAAATAATTCGAGATTTGCATAATAAACTGTCATGTTTACCGGAATCTCGAACGGTAGAAGATGATATACAATTACAAGTAGAAGTCGAACGCATATGTCGACAACTGGAACACTACAAGCAAGATCTAAGATCCCCGCAAATATTTTTAGGACTTGAACAAAAAATGTCTAAGAAAGTATTGCATAGGTATTTAGATTTAAAACAGCTTGATGGTAATATTATATGGACAACTGAACTTTATAGAAAATATTACGCAAAAGCAGTAGAGCATTGTCAGATGCTCACTGAAATATATCAAAAGGGTAAGAAAGAGAAACAATCAATGAGAAAAGATAAAGAGTATCGAAAGGAGCCGTCGAGTTCCACAATGAATTTTGCTATAAGATATCAAGGTCATGATTCAAAAAGAAACTGGAGAGAGAATAAACAAAGACCAGAAAGAAGTAACAGAGCAACTGAAAGGTTCCAAGATGAAAAACATTGGAAAAGAAGACCATATAGGGAAAGAGACTACTCAACAAGTAGATCATCGTACATTCAAGTTCGAACAACGATTTAAGAAGCCCGGATCGAACTCAAAGAGGATCTCCTTGGCCACGCGATAAAAATAAAAATTATAGGAACGAAGAAAGAAGTGGCAGTTCTAGTACAAGTAGAAGCCCGGCTCGATACCCATGTCAATTTTGTCAAGGAAAACATTTTCCTTTAGATTGTAAAAAGTATAGAACAAACGAAGAAAGAGTTAAACAAATTCAAAGATTAGCATTGTGTTATCAATGTTTAAGAAAAGGCCACAACTCAAAGGAATGTCCAAAATATAGGCAAGCATGCTTCTTGTGTAAGGGTAAACATAATGTAGCATTATGTGAAAAAAGAAGTAAAAAGGAAGAACATGTAACATCAACAGTGTCTGAAACTGAGGAAAATGAAAGTGAGACAAACAAAGCGTTAGCAATAACATCATTAGGATGCATGAAAAAGCAAGAAGAAATATTTACTCTATTAAAATGTATTAAAGTAACAATATACAACCCGCAGAAAACGCATCTAAAAAAGCGTGTCATCGCATTTTTAGACCCAGGAAGTGAACGCAGTTACATTTCAGAAGAACTGGGGAAAGGATTAGAATTAGAAAAATAGGTGAAGCAAACTTCAATGTAAGTTGTCTAGGAGGAGTAAAACTTGGAACTTACGACACACAAATTTTAGAGTTTGGAATAAAAGGAAATAAATTGGACAGAGTAATGAAGGCTCGTGCTATGGAAAAAATAATGAACAAGTTGAAATTTATAAAATATAATAAAACTAAATTAGAAGATTGGAAATTAAACAAAATTAAAGAAAAACCGGAACTAGTGACGCCCGAAATTTTGATTGGAAGTGATTATTATGATTCATTGAGTGTAATAGCTAAAGAAAAATTACCAAATGGATTTTATTTGAATGAATCAAAGTTAGGACACTTTATTTCAGGCGAAGGAAAAATAAATATGAAAGATGAAACAAATGAGAAGTCAGTCGTCGTACTAACTTCTACTGAAGATCTCATAGAATTTGAAGAAAGTAACACTAATAAAAGGAAAGGAGGAGATGCAAAGTTAAATCAATTGTACGAGAGACAAATAAATCTCGAAACAATAGGTTTAGGAGACTCAAATCAAGATGAAGATAAAATTTGGCTTGAAAAATTTAAACAAAATTTAAAATTTAATGGAGAAAGATACGAAGTCAAATTGATCTGGAACGAAGAAATACACAATCTACCAAGCAATTACACACTAGCTTTAGGAAGATTAAGGTCAAACAAAAAGAAGTTAGATGAAAAACCGCAATTAAGAAAACAGTATCATGACATCATCATGGACCAATTGGAAAAAAGAATGATTGAAGAAGCGCCAAGAATGAGACAGCAAATATGTCACTATTTGCCGCATCATTTTGTAGAAAGAAAAGATAAGCAATTCACTAAGATTAGGATAGTCTTTGATGCAAGTGCGAAACTGCGAAAAGAGCATCCATCGCTGAACGAATGCTTGCATAAAGGACCAAACTTGTATAATGACTTAGCTGGAATAATATTAAGGGCGAGAGCAAAATATTACTTACTGACGTGTGATGTAGAAAAAGCGTTTTTGCAAATTTCAATCGCGCCAGAAGACAGAGACGCTTTACGTTTCCTTTGGTATAAAAATCCAGAAGAAGAAACAAGTGATATCGTCGAATATCGCTTTACTAGAGTCACATTTGGAGTAATTTGCAGCCCAGCACACCTCGCAATAGTACTCAAACAACATTACGAAAAATATAATTCCGTGGTCGTGCGTGAATTAGAAACCAACACATATGTAGATAATATTCTATTAGGGTTAAAAGAAAAGAATTCAATCGAAGAAAATTATAAATTTCTGGAAAAATTATTTCATGAAGCAACAATGAACGTTCGCGAATTTACGTCGAACGCATGCGAGGAAGTACCATTGAAGAACTAAGGCAAAGTAAATTATGGTTTGAAGGACCAGAGTGGCTGGCAAAAGAAGAAACAAACTGGCCACTGGCGTTGAAAAATTATGATCCAGAAACCTTTATAACTCAAGCAAACGACAGTAAAGGAATACAATTAAGCTTTATTGTTAAGGATCCAATAGAAAATGAAGAAACATTGTGTGAACTGGAAAGATTTTCGCAATGGAAAAGAGCCAGAAACTGTATAGCCTATGTACTGAGAGCTGTCATGCTCTTTAAAAGTAAAAAGGTTATCAAAGAAAAAGGATCAATACATGATATACCTTCGCTTGAAGTAAAGGAAGTGGAAGAAGCTGAAAAAGTATTAATTAAAGAAGCGCAAAGAATATTCCCACCGGATGAGCAAAGCATAAAAAATCTTAGTTTATTTAAGGAAAATGAAATATGGAAAGCAGGTGGTAGATTACAAAAAAGCGAATTGGGAAAAAACGCAATACACCCAATATACTTGTCACCAAAAGCGCAAATTGGAAAGCTAATAATTCAAGATTTGCACAAAGAAAGAAAGCACACTGGAACAATTAATCTATGCACAGCACTGAGGGAAAATTATTGGATCCCAGGGTGTAGAAGAAAAATTATCAATGTAATACAAAGGAATCCAAAAACAAAATGTCATATTTGTGAAAGGTTCCATGCAAAGGCATATGATTACCAGAAGCCCCACCACTACCAAGTTTCCGTGTCACCGGAAAAAATATTTGGGAAACAGTTGGAATTGACTATTTCGGTCCAATGACAATTAGACAAACCGAAGGTAAACCAACAAAAATGTGGGGAGCGATATTTGTTTGTGCATTATCGAGATTGATACACTTAGAACTAGTAACTGACGCAACAGCTGAGAAATTCTTATTAGCGTTTACCAGATTTGCTCGTCGATGGCGAATCCCGAAAAGAATAATCTCAGATAACGGAACAAACTTTTTATTGGGAAGTAAAGGATTGAAGAAAATCTGTCAAGAGAATGCTAAAGAAAGACAGCTTTGGTTGGAAATTTATTCAGATAAACAGATAAAAGATTACGCGGTAATAAACAAGATTGAGTGGATCTTCATAACGCCATTTGCGCCGTGGCGTGGAGGACAATATGAAAGGCTCATAGGGGTTGTCAAACACCATTTAAAGAGAGTAATAAGGAAGAAGACATTAACCATAGAAGAAATGTGGACTTTATTGATAGAAGTAGAGAAGATAGTTAACGAACGCCCAATAACTTTCATGTCTGAGTCGGAAGTGATCAAGCCACTTAGACCTATTGATCTTGCATTTCCGATGTTAAAAGACAATGAAGTAGATATTGCGGACACTAATTATGAACGAAATGACCCCAGTTATTTCGACAGATATAGTAGTCGTGATAGCCTGATTAGCAAGTATAAACAAGCTACGAATGCCGTCGAGCATTTTTGGAAAGAGTGGAGAACCTCGTACCTCATGTCATTGAGAGAGAAACATTTGAATTGCGCGAGCAAACCAAGGTTGATTCCAGAAGAGGGGGATATAGTAATCGTATTAGACAAAAACATCCCGAGGAATCGGTGGAATCTAGCGAAAATCACGAAAATAGTGTCAGAAAGAACCGCAAAAATTAAGATAGGAGAAAAGGAATTTGAAAGGGCGATAAAGAGTTTATTTCCTTTAGAATTAGAACAATTTCCAAACAAGACGAGAGAACAAATAGAAACAGAACAAGAAAGCAAAACAAAAAAGACAGTCACAAACTGCATAATTAAAACAATCACACTAATAAGTCGACCTGGGTTAGACACACTATCCGCACCACTAATAAATGTAGAGCACTGTAAATATTCAGAAGGATATTGTCACATAGCGGAAGAATCCATCGTCGTATGGAATATTGAACCGAAAGAAGGGACAAACGCTTTTTGGTACAACGACAAACGCCGTTGTGTGTTTAAAAAATTCGTAACCAGAAACGGAACGTTATACCGGAACGGATGGTTGAGTAACCCCAACGACCTAGCACTAACATTTGCAGAGGATCCCAGGACAATTATGTCATGCGAGGAATGGTTAGTGATAAGTGAGCAAGGCATTGCAGTCGAACAAAGACAATATGACTTAATGCATGGACTTATAAGAAATCGCAAAAGACGAGAAAAAGAGTTAGGAATATTAGAAGGAAGTGTTGAAGTATCACAATTAGAATCACAAATGCAAGCTCGATCACTCTTTGCAGATCGCGAACTCCGTCGTGCGTTCGCAACTTACTCAAAAATGCTATGCGAGTATATCACAGATTCAGCGCTGTCAGGCGAAGATTTCTCACATTTGAATCCCACGCTAATAATAAGAAAATTGGCAAACACAAACGAGATAGAAGCAAGATGGATTGATAAAAACATCCTGGAATTTTGGCCATGCACAACCATACACAAGTATCACTTTACACCCACAGATGGCACATGTTACAGAAAACTAACAGTAAACGTGTCCATAAGCGACTCAGAAAATTATATAAAAGCATTCTTAGATCCATTAACATTCATTCTCTCACGTCAAGCAGACAAGTCACAATGTGAGCAAAATAGAATAATAGCCGTTGTGCTAAATGGAATTGTCACACAAGTCGATCAACTAACAGGGAAAATTTCACAAGTAAAAGAAATAAGCACATTAACAAGCCAAAACAAAGAATGGTCTATAAAATTGCCAAAAACAGATTTACAAATATTCAGAAAACTAATAATAACAAACTTGTCCCATCCGCAACTAGAAATGCTGCAATTGATAAAAAGTTTCCAAATGAATGAATTTAATCCCTACAAAATTGCAACAAAATCAAAGGGGGAAGGTCCTAGCGGAAACAGATATTCCTTGGATGCCGGAATCCTCCAAACATTATGGCCAGTCATAGACATCTGGATGATATTAACCAGAGTCGTCGTACTCTCGGTTTTGTTAACCTGGTTCCTTAAGCTTTATAATTGGTATGTCAGTATCAGAATGAAGCGCACGATTAAGCATGAATTGAATAAAGATAATTTAAATCGAAACTACAAACAGATATTGGAACTGCCGAACAACACAAGCAACCGAGAAACAAACTCAGAAAAACAACGTACCAGGAAGAACTGCCGAAGCTCAAATTTCGTCGGCATCAGATGTAAAAGACGTACGTTAAAAAGAAAGTATCGAAACTGTCACGTTTCGAAATTTTCGAAGGGGAGTGTCGCGAGCACACATTGAGCAAAGTGCAATGTGCGCTCGCGAAATTTCGCTCTTTGGCCGTCGCGCCATTTTTTCCCATACATTAATAAATAAATGTTTTTTACATTACACTTAGTCATTTTTCTTTCTTTTGTAGGAGAAGCAGATAACAATCGTTCAAAGCCAAGCCACTTTCCCAGACAGAAGAAAGATGATGAACGCCCAACTTATTCAATATATAAGAAAATGGCCTAACCGTTTTTATTGTCACTTATAATTTTTCTTCTATAAAATATAAATTTTATTTATTTGTAATAAATAATTTTTTGTAGTTAGCGTTGTCTAACCAATAAATCCTTATAGTAAATTAGATCATACTAGGGTGTGTAGTTCGAGGAGTATCATCCGGGGAAAACCCTCGAGGTATACGTTGGGGCCGGAACAACCCAACTTTAGTTAAGATCCAATCGTGTCAACGATTGGATGAAAAATGAACATCCAATAAAAATGAACATCCATAAAATAATGAACATCCAATCGGTTTTCGATTGTAAGAAGATCCAATCGTGTCATCGATTGTAACTAAGATCCAATCGTGTCATCGATTGGCCAAGCCGTCGAGCTTTGTTGATACACTTGTAAATTAAGATAAGAATATTTATATTTTGCTGACAATCAATTATTTCTGCTTATTAATATTTGGACTTCGAAAGACAACAGAGACTAATCCGTCGAGGTTAGTCAGATTGCGCACTAGATTATCAAGAGACAAAAAGACATTTAATAATTTTAGACCGATCAGCTAAACCACGACTCAATTCAATTTTCTTTTTGCTTTTGATAATGAAATAATGAACATAATAACTGACCAAAATACACTAAAGTCTTATTTTATTCGGTTAGTTTACATTCATAGGTTAAAAATAAATCATGAAATAATGAACATAATAACTGACCAAAATACACTAAAGTCTGATTTTATTCGGTTAGTTTACATTCATAGGTTAAAAATAAATCATAAAATAATGAACATAATAACTGACCAAAATACACTAAAGTCTGATTTTATTCGGTTAGTTTACATTCATAGGTTAAAAATAAATCATAAAATAATGAACATAATAACTGACCAAAATACACTAATGTCTTATTTTATTCGGTTAGTTTACATTCATAGGTTAAAAATAAATCATGAAATAATGAACATAATAACTGACCAAAATACACTAAAGTCTGATTTTATTCGGTTAGTTTACATTCATAGTTTAAAAATAAATCATAAAATAATGAACATAATAACTGACCAAAATACACTAAAGTCTGATTTTATTCGGTTAGTTTACATTCATAGGTTAAAAATAAATCATAAAATAATGAACATAATAACTGACCAAAATACACTAAGGTCTTATTTTATTCGGTTAGTTTACATTCATAGGTTAAAAATAAATCATAAAATAATGAACATATAACTGACCAAAATACACTAAAGTCTTATTTTATTCGGTTAGTTTACATTCATAGGTTAAAAATAAATCATAAAATAATGAACATAATAACTGACCAAAATACACTAAAGTCTTATTTTATTCGGTTAGTTTACATTCATAGGTTAAAAATAAATCATAAAATAATGAACATATAACTGACCAAAATACACTAAAGTCTTATTTTATTCGGTTAGTTTACATTCATAGGTTAAAAATAAATCATAAAATAATGAACATAATAACTGACCAAAATACACTAATGTCTTATTTTATTCGGTTAGTTTACATTCATAGGTTAAAAATAAATCATGAAATAATGAACATAATAACTGACCAAAATACACTAAAGTCTGATTTTATTCGGTTAGTTTACATTCATAGGTTAAAAATAAATCATAAAATAATGAACATAATAACTGACCAAAATACACTAAAGTCTGATTTTATTCGGTTAGTTTACATTCATAGGTTAAAAATAAATCATAAAATAATGAACATAATAACTGACCAAAATACACTAAAGTCTGATTTTATTCGGTTAGTTTACATTCATAGGTTAAAAATAAATCATAAAATAATGAACATAATAACTGACCAAAATACACTAATGTCTTATTTTATTCGGTTAGTTTACATTCATAGGTTAAAAATAAATCATAAAATAATGAACATAATAACTGACCAAAATACACTAAAGTCTGATTTTATTCGGTTAGTTTACATTCATAGGTTAAAAATAAATCATAAAATAATGAACATAATAACTGACCAAAATACACTAATGTCTTATTTTATTCGGTTAGTTTACATTCATAGGTTAAAAATAAATCATAAAATAATGAACATAATAACTGACCAAAATACACTAATGTCTTATTTTATTCGGTTAGTTTACATTCATAGGTTAAAAATAAATCATAAAATAATGAACATAATAACTGACCAAAATACACTAAAGTCTGATTTTATTCGGTTAGTTTACATTCATAGGTTAAAAATAAATCATAAAATAATGAACATAATAACTGACCAAAATACACTAAAGTCTGATTTTATTCGGTTAGTTTACATTCATAGGTTAAAAATAAATCATAAAATAATGAACATAATAACTGACCAAAATACACTAGGGTCTTATTTTATTCGGTTAGTTTACATTCATAGGTTAAAAATAAATCATAAAATAATGAACATATAACTGACCAAAATACACTAAAGTCTTATTTTATTCGGTTAGTTTACATTCATAGGTTAAAAATAAATCATAAAATAATGAACATAATAACTGACCAAAATACACTAAAGTCTTATTTTATTCGGTTAGTTTACATTCATAGGTTAAAAATAAATCATAAAATAATGAACATATAACTGGCCAAAATACACTAAAGTCTGATTTTATTCGGTTAGTTTACATTCATAGGTTAAAAATAAATCATAAAATAATGAACATAATAACTGACCAAAATACACTAAAGTCTGATTTTATTCGGTTAGTTTACATTCATAGGTTAAAAATAAATCATAAAATAATGAACATAATAACTGACCAAAATACACTAATGTCTTATTTTATTCGTTTAGTTTACATTCATAGGTTAAAAATAAATCATGAAATAATGAACATAATAACTGACCAAAATACACTAAAGTCTGATTTTATTCGGTTAGTTTACATTCATAGGTTAAAAATAAATCATAAAATAATGAACATAATAACTGACCAATATACACTAAAGTCTGATTTTATTCGGTTAGTTTACATTCATAGGTTAAAAATAAATCATAAAATAATGAACATAATAACTGACCAAAATATTTTATTCGGTTAGTTATTCTGATTTTATTCGGTTAGTTTACATTCATAGGTTAAAAATAAATCATAAAATAATGAACATAATAACTGACCAAAATACACTAAGGTCTTATTTTATTCGGTTAGTTTACATTCATAGGTTAAAAATAAATCATAAAATAATGAACATATAACTGACCAAAATACACTAAAGTCTTATTTTATTCGGTTAGTTTACATTCATAGGTTAAAAATAAATCATAAAATAATGAACATAATAACTGGCCAAAATACACTAAAGTCTGATTTTATTCGGTTAGTTTACATTCATAGGTTAAAAATAAATCATAAAATAATGAACATAATAACTGACCAAAATACACTAAAGTCTTATTTTATTCGGTTAGTTTACATTCATAGGTTAAAAATAAATCATAAAATAATGAACATAATAACTGACCAAAATACACTAATGTCTTATTTTATTCGGTTAGTTTACATTCATAGGTTAAAAATAAATCATGAAATAATGAACATAATAACTGACCAAAATACACTAAAGTCTGATTTTATTCGGTTAGTTTACATTCATAGGTTAAAAATAAATCATAAAATAATGAACATAATAACTGACCAAAATACACTAAAGTCTGATTTTATTCGGTTAGTTTACATTCATAGGTTAAAAATAAATCATGAAATAATGAACATAATAACTGACCAAAATACACTAAAGTCTGATTTTATTCGGTTAGTTTACATTCATAGGTTAAAAATAAATCATAAAATAATGAACATAATAACTGACCAAAATACACTAAAGTCTGATTTTATTCGGTTAGTTTACATTCATAGGTTAAAAATAAATCATAAAATAATGAACATAATAACTGACCAATATACACTAAAGTCTGATTTTATTCGGTTAGTTTACATTCATAGGTTAAAAATAAATCATAAAATAATGAACATAATAACTGACCAAAATATTTTATTCGGTTAGTTATTCTGATTTTATTCGGTTAGTTTACATTCATAGGTTAAAAATAAATCATAAAATAATGAACATAATAACTGACCAAAATACACTAAGGTCTTATTTTATTCGGTTAGTTTACATTCATAGGTTAAAAATAAATCATAAAATAATGAACATAATAACTGACCAAAATACACTAAAGTCTGATTTTATTCGGTTAGTTTACATTCATAGGTTAAAAATAAATCATGAAATAATGAACATAATAACTGACCAAAATATTTTATTCGGTTAGTTATTCTGATTTTATTCGGTTAGTTTACATTCATAGGTTAAAAATAAATCATAAAATAATGAACATAATAACTGACCAAAATATTTTATTCGGTTAGTTATTCTGATTTTATTCGGTTAGTTTACATTCATAGGTTAAAAATAAATCATAAAATAATGAACATAATAACTGACCAAAATACACTAAAGTCTGATTTTATTCGGTTAGTTTACATTCATAGGTTAAAAATAAATCATAAAATAATGAACATAATAACTGACCAAAATACACTAAAGTCTGATTTTATTCGGTTAGTTTACATTCATAGGTTAAAAATAAATCATGAAATAATGAACATAATAACTGACCAAAATACACTAAAGTCTGATTTTATTCGTTTAGTTTACATTCATAGGTTAAAAATAAATCATGAAATAATGAACATAATAACTGACCAAAATACACTAAAGTCTGATTTTATTCGGTTAGTTTACATTCATAGGTTAAAAATAAATCATAAAATAATGAACATAATAACTGACCAATATACACTAAAGTCTGATTTTATTCGGTTAGTTTACATTCATAGGTTAAAAATAAATCATAAAATAATGAACATAATAACTGACCAAAATATTTTATTCGGTTAGTTATTCTGATTTTATTCGGTTAGTTTACATTCATAGGTTAAAAATAAATCATAAAATAATGAACATAATAACTGACCAAAATACACTAAGGTCTTATTTTATTCGGTTAGTTTACATTCATAGGTTAAAAATAAATCATAAAATAATGAACATATAACTGACCAAAATACACTAAAGTCTTATTTTATTCGGTTAGTTTACATTCATAGGTTAAAAATAAATCATAAAATAATGAACATATAACTGGCCAAAATACACTAAAGTCTGATTTTATTCGGTTAGTTTACATTCATAGGTTAAAAATAAATCATAAAATAATGAACATAATAACTGACCAAAATACACTAAAGTCTTATTTTATTCGGTTAGTTTACATTCATAGGTTAAAAATAAATCATAAAATAATGAACATAATAACTGACCAAAATACACTAATGTCTTATTTTATTCGGTTAGTTTACATTCATAGGTTAAAAATAAATCATGAAATAATGAACATAATAACTGACCAAAATACACTAAAGTCTGATTTTATTCGGTTAGTTTACATTCATAGGTTAAAAATAAATCATAAAATAATGAACATAATAACTGACCAAAATACACTAAAGTCTTATTTTATTCGGTTAGTTTACATTCATAGGTTAAAAATAAATCATAAAATAATGAACATAATAACTGACCAAAATACACTAATGTCTTATTTTATTCGGTTAGTTTACATTCATAGGTTAAAAATAAATCATGAAATAATGAACATAATAACTGACCAAAATACACTAAAGTCTGATTTTATTCGGTTAGTTTACATTCATAGGTTAAAAATAAATCATAAAATAATGAACATAATAACTGACCAAAATACACTAAAGTCTGATTTTATTCGGTTAGTTTACATTCATAGGTTAAAAATAAATCATAAAATAATGAACATAATAACTGACCAAAATACACTAAAGTCTGATTTTATTCGGTTAGTTTACATTCATAGGTTAAAAATAAATCATAAAATAATGAACATAATAACTGACCAAAATACACTAAAGTCTGATTTTATTCGGTTAGTTTACATTCATAGGTTAAAAATAAATCATAAAATAATGAACATAATAACTGACCAAAATACACTAAAGTCTGATTTTATTCGGTTAGTTTACATTCATAGGTTAAAAATAAATCATAAAATAATGAACATAATAACTGACCAAAATACACTAAAGTCTGATTTTATTCGGTTAGTTTACATTCATAGGTTAAAAATAAATCATAAAATAATGAACATAATAACTGACCAAAATACACTAAAGTCTGATTTTATTCGGTTAGTTTACATTCATAGGTTAAAAATAAATCATAAAATAATGAACATAATAACTGACCAAAATACACTAAAGTCTGATTTTATTCGGTTAGTTTACATTCATAGGTTAAAAATAAATCATAAAATAATGAACATAATAACTGACCAAAATACACTAAAGTCTGATTTTATTCGGTTAGTTTACATTCATAGGTTAAAAATAAATCATAAAATAATGAACATAATAACTGACCAAAATACACTAAAGTCTGATTTTATTCGGTTAGTTTACATTCATAGGTTAAAAATAAATCATAAAATAATGAACATAATAACTGACCAAAATACACTAAAGTCTGATTTTATTCGGTTAGTTTACATTCATAGGTTAAAAATAAATCATAAAATAATGAACATAATAACTGACCAAAATACACTAAAGTCTGATTTTATTCGGTTAGTTTACATTCATAGGTTAAAAATAAATCATAAAATAATGAACATAATAACTGACCAAAATACACTAAAGTCTGATTTTATTCGGTTAGTTTACATTCATAGGTTAAAAATAAATCATAAAATAATGAACATAATAACTGACCAAAATACACTAAAGTCTGATTTTATTCGGTTAGTTTACATTCATAGGTTAAAAATAAATCATAAAATAATGAACATATAACTGACCAAAATACACTAAAGTCTTATTTTATTCGGTTAGTTTACATTCATAGGTTAAAAATAAATCATAAAATAATGAACATATAACTGGCCAAAATACACTAAAGTCTGATTTTATTCGGTTAGTTTACATTCATAGGTTAAAAATAAATCATAAAATAATGAACATAATAACTGACCAAAATACACTAAAGTCTTATTTTATTCGGTTAGTTTACATTCATAGGTTAAAAATAAATCATAAAATAATGAACATAATAACTGACCAAAATACACTAATGTCTTATTTTATTCGGTTAGTTTACATTCATAGGTTAAAAATAAATCATGAAATAATGAACATAATAACTGACCAAAATACACTAAAGTCTGATTTTATTCGGTTAGTTTACATTCATAGGTTAAAAATAAATCATAAAATAATGAACATAATAACTGACCAAATTACACTAAAGTCTGATTTTATTCGGTTAGTTTACATTCATAGGTTAAAAATAAATCATAAAATAATGAACATATAACTGGCCAAAATACACTAAAGTCTGATTTTATTCGGTTAGTTTACATTCATAGGTTAAAAATAAATCATAAAATAATGAACATAATAACTGACCAAAATACACTAAAGTCTTATTTTATTCGGTTAGTTTACATTCATAGGTTAAAAATAAATCATAAAATAATGAACATAATAACTGACCAAAATACACTAAAGTCTGATTTTATTCGGTTAGTTTACATTCATAGGTTAAAAATAAATCATAAAATAATGAACATAATAACTGACCAAAATACACTAAAGTCTGATTTTATTCGGTTAGTTTACATTCATAGGTTAAAAATAAATCATAAAATAATGAACATAATAACTGACCAAAATACACTAAGGTCTTATTTTATTCGGTTAGTTTACATTCATAGGTTAAAAATAAATCATAAAATAATGAACATAATAACTGACTAAAATACACTAAGGTCTTATTTTATTCGGTTAGTTTACATTCATAGGTTAAAAATAAATCATAAAATAATGAACATAATAACTGACCAAAATACACTAAAGTCTTATTTTATTCTGTTAGTTTACTTTCATAGGTTAAAAATAAATCATAAAATAATGAACATAATAACTGACCAAAATACACTAAAGTCTGATTTTATTCGGTTAGTTTACATTCATAGGTTAAAAATAAATAATAAAATAATGAACATAATAACTGACCAAAATACACTAAAGTCTTATTTTATTCTGTTAGTTTACATTCATAGGTTAAAAATAAATCATAAAATAATGAACATAATAACTGACCAAAATACACTAAAGTCTGATTTTATTCGGTTAGTTTACATTCATAGGTTAAAAATAAATCATAAAATAATGAACATAATAACTGACCAAAATACACTAAGGTCTTATTTTATTCGGTTAGTTTACATTCATAGGTTAAAAATAAATCATAAAATAATGAACATAATAACTGACCAAAATACACTAAAGTCTGATTTTATTCGGTTAGTTTACATTCATAGGTTAAAAATAAATCATAAAATAATGAACATAATAACTGACCAAAATACACTAAGGTCTTATTTTATTCGGTTAGTTTACATTCATAGGTTAAAAATAAATCATAAAATAATGAACATAATAACTGACCAAAATACACTAAAGTCTGATTTTATTCGGTTAGTTTACATTCATAGGTTAAAAATAAATCATAAAATAATGAACATAATAACTGACCAAAATACACTAAGGTCTTATTTTATTCGGTTAGTTTACATTCATAGGTTAAAAATAAATCATAAAATAATGAACATATAACTGACCAAAATACACTAAGGTCTTATTTTATTCGGTTAGTTTACATTCATAGGTTAAAAATAAATCATAAAATAATGAACATAATAACTGACCAAAATACACTAAAGTCTTATTTTATTCGGTTAGTTTACATTCATAGGTTAAAAATAAATCATAAAATAATGAACATAATAACTGACCAAAATACACTAAAGTCTGATTTTATTCGGTTAGTTTACATTCATAGGTTAAAAATAAATCATAAAATAATGAACATAATAACTGACCAAAATACACTAAGGTCTTATTTTATTCGGTTAGTTTACATTCATAGGTTAAAAATAAATCATAAAATAATGAACATAATAACTGACCAAAATACACTAAAGTCTGATTTTATTCGGTTAGTTTACATTCATAGGTTAAAAATAAATCATAAAATAATGAACATAATAACTGACCAAAATACACTAAAGTCTGATTTTATTCGGTTAGTTTACATTCATAGGTTAAAAATAAATAATAAAATAATGAACATAATAACTGACCAAAATACACTAAAGTCTTATTTTATTCGGTTAGTTTACATTCATAGGTTAAAAATAAATCATAAAATAATGAACATAATAACTGACCAAAATACACTAAGGTCTTATTTTATTCGGTTAGTTTACATTCATAGGTTAAAAATAAATCATAAAATAATGAACATAATAACTGACCAAAATACACTAAGGTCTGATTTTATTCGGTTAGTTTACATTCATAGGTTAAAAATAAATCATAAAATAATGAACATAATAACTGACCAAAATACACTAAAGTCTGATTTTATTCGGTTAGTTTACATTCATAGGTTAAAAATAAATAATAAAATAATGAACATAATAACTGACCAAAATACACTAAGGTCTTATTTTATTCGGTTAGTTTACATTCATAGGTTAAAAATAAATCATAAAATAATGAACATAATAACTGACCAAAATACACTAAGGTCTTATTTTATTCGGTTAGTTTACATTCATAGGTTAAAAATAAATCATAAAATAATGAACATAATAACTGACCAAAATACACTAAGGTCTGATTTTATTCGGTTAGTTTACATTCATAGGTTAAAAATAAATCATAAAATAATGAACATAATAACTGACCAAAATACACTAAAGTCTGATTTTATTCGGTTAGTTTACATTCATAGGTTAAAAATAAATAATAAAATAATGAACATAATAACTGACCAAAATACACTAAAGTCTTATTTTATTCTGTTAGTTTACATTCATAGGTTAAAAATAAATCATAAAATAATGAACATAATAACTGACCAAAATACACTAAAGTCTGATTTTATTCGGTTAGTTTACATTCATAGGTTAAAAATAAATAATAAAATAATGAACATAATAACTGACCAAAATACACTAAAGTCTTATTTTATTCTGTTAGTTTACATTCATAGGTTAAAAATGAATCATAAAATAATGAACATAATAACTGACCAAAATACACTAAAGTCTGATTTTATTCGGTTAGTTTACATTCATAGGTTAAAAATAAATCATAAAATAATGAACATAATAACTGACCAAAATACACTAAGGTCTTATTTTATTCGGTTAGTTTACATTCATAGGTTAAAAATAAATCATAAAATAATGAACATAATAACTGACCAAAATACACTAAGGTCTTATTTTATTCGGTTAGTTTACATTCATAGGTTAAAAATAAATCATAAAATAATGAACATAATAACTGACCAAAATACACTAAAGTCTGATTTTATTCGGTTAGTTTACATTCATAGGTTAAAAATAAATCATAAAATAATGAACATAATAACTGACCAAAATACACTAAAGTCTGATTTTATTCGGTTAGTTTACATTCATAGGTTAAAAATAAATCATAAAATAATGAACATAATAACTGACCAAAATACACTAAAGTCTGATTTTATTCGGTTAGTTTACATTCATAGGTTAAAAATAAATCATAAAATAATGAACATAATAACTGACCAAAATACACTAAGGTCTTATTTTATTCGGTTAGTTTACATTCATAGGTTAAAAATAAATCATAAAATAATGAACATAATAACTGACCAAAATACACTAAAGTCTGATTTTATTCGGTTAGTTTACATTCATAGGTTAAAAATAAATCATAAAATAATGAACATAATAACTGACCAAAATACACTAAAGTCTGATTTTATTCGGTTAGTTTACATTCATAGGTTAAAAATAAATCATAAAATAATGAACATAATAACTGACCAAAATACACTAAGGTCTTATTTTATTCGGTTAGTTTACATTCATAGGTTAAAAATAAATCATAAAATAATGAACATATAACTGACCAAAATACACTAAAGTCTGATTTTATTCGGATAGTTTACATTCATAGGTTAAAAATAAATCATAAAATAATGAACATAATAACTGACCAAAATACACTAAGGTCTTATTTTATTCGGTTAGTTTACATTCATAGGTTAAAAATAAATCATAAAATAATGAACATAATAACTGACCAAAATACACTAAAGTCTGATTTTATTCGGTTAGTTTACATTCATAGGTTAAAAATAAATCATAAAATAATGAACATAATAACTGACCAAAATACACTAAAGTCTGATTTTATTCGGTTAGTTTACATTCATAGGTTAAAAATAAATCATAAAATAATGAACATAATAACTGACCAAAATACACTAAAGTCTGATTTTATTCGGTTAGTTTACATTCATAGGTTAAAAATAAATCATAAAATAATGAAATAATAACTGACCAAAATACACTAAAGTCTGATTTTATTCGGTTAGTTTACATTCATAGGTTAAAAATAAATCATAAAATAATGAACATAATAACTGACCAAAATACACTAAAGTCTGATTTTATTCGGTTAGTTTACATTCATAGGTTAAAAATAAATCATAAAATAATGAACATAATAACTGACCAAAATACACTAAAGTCTTATTTTATTCTGTTAGTTTACATTCATAGGTTAAAAATAAATCATAAAATAATGAACATAATAACTGACCAAAATACACTAAAGTCTGATTTTATTCGGTTAGTTTACATTCATAGGTTAAAAATAAATCATAAAATAATGAACATAATAACTGACCAAAATACACTAAAGTCTGATTTTATTCGGTTAGTTTACATTCATAGGTTAAAAATAAATCATAAAATAATGAACATAATAACTGACCAAAATACACTAAGGTCTTATTTTATTCGGTTAGTTTACATTCATAGGTTAAAAATAAATCATAAAATAATGAACATAATAACTGACCAAAATACACTAAAGTCTGATTTTATTCGGTTAGTTTACATTCATAGGTTAAAAATAAATCATAAAATAATGAACATAATAACTGACCAAAATACACTAAGGTCTTATTTTATTCGGTTAGTTTACATTCATAGGTTAAAAATAAATCATAAAATAATGAACATAATAACTGACCAAAATACACTAAAGTCTGATTTTATTCGGTTAGTTTACATTCATAGGTTAAAAATAAATCATAAAATAATGAACATAATAACTGACCAAAATACACTAAGGTCTTATTTTATTCGGTTAGTTTACATTCATAGGTTAAAAATAAATCATAAAATAATGAACATATAACTGACCAAAATACACTAAGGTCTTATTTTATTCGGTTAGTTTACATTCATAGGTTAAAAATAAATCATAAAATAATGAACATAATAACTGACCAAAATACACTAAAGTCTTATTTTATTCGGTTAGTTTACATTCATAGGTTAAAAATAAATCATAAAATAATGAACATAATAACTGACCAAAATACACTAAAGTCTGATTTTATTCGGTTAGTTTACATTCATAGGTTAAAAATAAATCATAAAATAATCAACATAATAACTGACCAAAATACACTAAGGTCTTATTTTATTCGGTTAGTTTACATTCATAGGTTAAAAATAAATCATAAAATAATGAACATATAACTGACCAAAATACACTAAAGTCTGATTTTATTCGGTTAGTTTACATTCATAGGTTAAAAATAAATCATAAAATAATGAACATAATAACTGACCAAAATACACTAAGGTCTTATTTTATTCGGTTAGTTTACATTCATAGGTTAAAAATAAATCATAAAATAATGAACATATAACTGACCAAAATACACTAAGGTCTTATTTTATTCGGTTAGTTTACATTCATAGGTTAAAAATAAATCATAAAATAATGAACATAATAACTGACCAAAATACACTAAAGTCTTATTTTATTCGGTTAGTTTACATTCATAGGTTAAAAATAAATCATAAAATAATGAACATAATAACTGACCAAAATACACTAAAGTCTTATTTTATTCGGTTAGTTTACATTCATAGGTTAAAAATAAATCATAAAATAATGAACATAATAACTGACCAAAATACACTAAAGTCTTATTTTATTCGGTTAGTTTACATTCATAGGTTAAAAATAAATCATAAAATAATGAACATAATAACTGACCAAAATACACTAAAGTCTGATTTTATTCGGTTAGTTTACATTCATAGGTTAAAAATAAATCATAAAATAATGAACATAATAACTGACCAAAATACACTAAAGTCTGATTTTATTCGGTTAGTTTACATTCATAGGTTAAAAATAAATCATAAAATAATGAACATAATAACTGACCAAAATACACTAAAGTCTGATTTTATTCGGTTAGTTTACATTCATAGGTTAAAAATAAATCATAAAATAATGAACATAATAACTGACCAAAATACACTAAAGTCTGATTTTATTCGGTTAGTTTACATTCATAGGTTAAAAATAAATCATAAAATAATGAACATAATAACTGACCAAAATACACTAAAGTCTGATTTTATTCGGTTAGTTTACATTCATAGGTTAAAAATAAATCATAAAATAATGAACATAATAACTGACCAAAATACACTAAGGTCTTATTTTATTCGGTTAGTTTACATTCATAGGTTAAAAATAAATCATAAAATAATGAACATAATAACTGACCAAAATACACTAAGGTCTTATTTTATTCGGTTAGTTTACATTCATAGGTTAAAAATAAATCATAAAATAATGAACATAATAACTGACCAAAATACACTAAAGTCTGATTTTATTCGGTTAGTTTACATTCATAGGTTAAAAATAAATCATAAAATAATGAACATAATAACTGACCAAAATACACTAAAGTCTGATTTTATTCGGTTAGTTTACATTCATAGGTTAAAAATAAATCATAAAATAATGAACATAATAACTGACCAAAATACACTAAGGTCTTATTTTATTCGGTTAGTTTACATTCATAGGTTAAAAATAAATCATAAAATAATGAACATAATAACTGACCAAAATACACTAAAGTCTGATTTTATTCGGTTAGTTTACATTCATAGGTTAAAAATAAATCATAAAATAATGAACATAATAACTGACCAAAATACACTAAAGTCTGATTTTATTCGGTTAGTTTACATTCATAGGTTAAAAATAAATCATAAAATAATGAACATAATAACTGACCAAAATACACTAAAGTCTGATTTTATTCGGTTAGTTTACATTCATAGGTTAAAAATAAATCATAAAATAATGAACATAATAACTGACCAAAATACACTAAGGTCTTATTTTATTCGGTTAGTTTACATTCATAGGTTAAAAATAAATCATAAAATAATGAACATAATAACTGACCAAAATACACTAAAGTCTGATTTTATTCGGTTAGTTTACATTCATAGGTTAAAAATAAATCATAAAATAATGAACATAATAACTGACCAAAATACACTAAAGTCTGATTTTATTCGGTTAGTTTACATTCATAGGTTAAAAATAAATCATAAAATAATGAACATAATAACTGACCAAAATACACTAAGGTCTTATTTTATTCGGTTAGTTTACATTCATAGGTTAAAAATAAATCATAAAATAATGAACATATAACTGACCAAAATACACTAAAGTCTGATTTTATTCGGATAGTTTACATTCATAGGTTAAAAATAAATCATAAAATAATGAACATAATAACTGACCAAAATACACTAAGGTCTTATTTTATTCGGTTAGTTTACATTCATAGGTTAAAAATAAATCATAAAATAATGAACATAATAACTGACCAAAATACACTAAAGTCTGATTTTATTCGGTTAGTTTACATTCATAGGTTAAAAATAAATCATAAAATAATGAACATAATAACTGACCAAAATACACTAAAGTCTGATTTTATTCGGTTAGTTTACATTCATAGGTTAAAAATAAATCATAAAATAATGAACATAATAACTGACCAAAATACACTAAAGTCTGATTTTATTCGGTTAGTTTACATTCATAGGTTAAAAATAAATCATAAAATAATGAACATAATAACTGACCAAAATACACTAAAGTCTGATTTTATTCGGTTAGTTTACATTCATAGGTTAAAAATAAATCATAAAATAATGAACATAATAACTGACCAAAATACACTAAAGTCTGATTTTATTCGGTTAGTTTACATTCATAGGTTAAAAATAAATCATAAAATAATGAACATAATAACTGACCAAAATACACTAAAGTCTTATTTTATTCTGTTAGTTTACATTCATAGGTTAAAAATAAATCATAAAATAATGAACATAATAACTGACCAAAATACACTAAAGTCTGATTTTATTCGGTTAGTTTACATTCATAGGTTAAAAATAAATCATAAAATAATGAACATAATAACTGACCAAAATACACTAAAGTCTGATTTTATTCGGTTAGTTTACATTCATAGGTTAAAAATAAATCATAAAATAATGAACATAATAACTGACCAAAATACACTAAAGTCTGATTTTATTCGGTTAGTTTACATTCATAGGTTAAAAATAAATCATAAAATAATGAACATAATAACTGACCAAAATACACTAAAGTCTGATTTTATTCGGTTAGTTTACATTCATAGGTTAAAAATAAATCATAAAATAATGAACATAATAACTGACCAAAATACACTAAAGTCTGATTTTATTCGGTTAGTTTACATTCATAGGTTAAAAATAAATCATAAAATAATGAACATAATAACTGACCAAAATACACTAAAGTCTGATTTTATTCGGTTAGTTTACATTCATAGGTTAAAAATAAATCATAAAATAATGAACATAATAACTGACCAAAATACACTAAAGTCTGATTTTATTCGGTTAGTTTACATTCATAGGTTAAAAATAAATCATAAAATAATGAACATAATAACTGACCAAAATACACTAAAGTCTGATTTTATTCGGTTAGTTTACATTCATAGGTTAAAAATAAATCATAAAATAATGAACATAATAACTGACCAAAATACACTAAAGTCTGATTTTATTCGGTTAGTTTACATTCATAGGTTAAAAATAAATCATAAAATAATGAACATAATAACTGACCAAAATACACTAAAGTCTGATTTTATTCGGTTAGTTTACATTCATAGGTTAAAAATAAATCATAAAATAATGAACATAATAACTGACCAAAATACACTAAAGTCTGATTTTATTCGGTTAGTTTACATTCATAGGTTAAAAATAAATCATAAAATAATGAACATAATAACTGACCAAAATACACTAAAGTCTGATTTTATTCGGTTAGTTTACATTCATAGGTTAAAAATAAATCATAAAATAATGAACATAATAACTGACCAAAATACACTAAAGTCTGATTTTATTCGGTTAGTTTACATTCATAGGTTAAAAATAAATCATAAAATAATGAACATAATAACTGACCAAAATACACTAAAGTCTTATTTTATTCTGTTAGTTTACATTCATAGGTTAAAAATAAATCATAAAATAATGAACATAATAACTGACCAAAATACACTAAAGTCTGATTTTATTCGGTTAGTTTACATTCATAGGTTAAAAATAAATCATAAAATAATGAACATAATAACTGACCAAAATACACTAAAGTCTGATTTTATTCGGTTAGTTTACATTCATAGGTTAAAAATAAATCATAAAATAATGAACATAATAACTGACCAAAATACACTAAAGTCTGATTTTATTCGGTTAGTTTACATTCATAGGTTAAAAATAAATCATAAAATAATGAACATAATAACTGACCAAAATACACTAAAGTCTGATTTTATTCGGTTAGTTTACATTCATAGGTTAAAAATAAATCATAAAATAATGAACATAATAACTGACCAAAATACACTAAAGTCTGATTTTATTCGGTTAGTTTACATTCATAGGTTAAAAATAAATCATAAAATAATGAACATAATAACTGACCAAAATACACTAAAGTCTGATTTTATTCGGTTAGTTTACATTCATAGGTTAAAAATAAATCATAAAATAATGAACATAATAACTGACCAAAATACACTAAAGTCTGATTTTATTCGGTTAGTTTACATTCATAGGTTAAAAATAAATCATAAAATAATGAACATAATAACTGACCAAAATACACTAAAGTCTGATTTTATTCGGTTAGTTTACATTCATAGGTTAAAAATAAATCATAAAATAATGAACATAATAACTGACCAAAATACACTAAGGTCTTATTTTATTCGGTTAGTTTACATTCATAGGTTAAAAATAAATCATAAAATAATGAACATAATAACTGACCAAAATACACTAAAGTCTGATTTTATTCGGTTAGTTTACATTCATAGGTTAAAAATAAATCATAAAATAATGAACATAATAACTGACCAAAATACACTAAGGTCTTATTTTATTCGGTTAGTTTACATTCATAGGTTAAAAATAAATCATAAAATAATGAACATATAACTGACCAAAATACACTAAGGTCTTATTTTATTCGGTTAGTTTACATTCATAGGTTAAAAATAAATCATAAAATAATGAACATAATAACTGACCAAAATACACTAAAGTCTGATTTTATTCGGTTAGTTTACATTCATAGGTTAAAAATAAATCATAAAATAATGAACATAATAACTGACCAAAATACACTAAAGTCTGATTTTATTCGGTTAGTTTACATTCATAGGTTAAAAATAAATCATAAAATAATGAACATAATAACTGACCAAAATACACTAAAGTCTGATTTTATTCGGTTAGTTTACATTCATAGGTTAAAAATAAATCATAAAATAATGAACATAATAACTGACCAAAATACACTAAGGTCTTATTTTATTCGGTTAGTTTACATTCATAGGTTAAAAATAAATCATAAAATAATGAACATAATAACTGACCAAAATACACTAAGGTCTTATTTTATTCGGTTAGTTTACATTCATAGGTTAAAAATAAATCATAAAATAATGAACATAATAACTGACCAAAATACACTAAAGTCTGATTTTATTCGGTTAGTTTACATTCATAGGTTAAAAATAAATCATAAAATAATGAACATAATAACTGACCAAAATACACTAAGGTCTTATTTTATTCGGTTAGTTTACATTCATAGGTTAAAAATAAATCATAAAATAATGAACATAATAACTGACCAAAATACACTAAAGTCTGATTTTATTCGGTTAGTTTACATTCATAGGTTAAAAATAAATCATAAAATAATGAACATAATAACTGACCAAAATACACTAAAGTCTGATTTTATTCGGTTAGTTTACATTCATAGGTTAAAAATAAATCATAAAATAATGAACATAATAACTGACCAAAATACACTAAAGTCTGATTTTATTCGGTTAGTTTACATTCATAGGTTAAAAATAAATCATAAAATAATGAACATAATAACTGACCAAAATACACTAAAGTCTGATTTTATTCGGTTAGTTTACATTCATAGGTTAAAAATAAATCATAAAATAATGAACATAATAACTGACCAAAATACACTAAGGTCTTATTTTATTCGGTTAGTTTACATTCATAGGTTAAAAATAAATCATAAAATAATGAACATATAACTGACCAAAATACACTAAGGTCTTATTTTATTCGGTTAGTTTACATTCATAGGTTAAAAATAAATCATAAAATAATGAACATAATAACTGACCAAAATACACTAAAGTCTGATTTTATTCGGTTAGTTTACATTCATAGGTTAAAAATAAATCATAAAATAATGAACATAATAACTGACCAAAATACACTAAGGTCTTATTTTATTCGGTTAGTTTACATTCATAGGTTAAAAATAAATCATAAAATAATGAACATATAACTGACCAAAATACACTAAGGTCTTATTTTATTCGGTTAGTTTACATTCATAGGTTAAAAATAAATCATAAAATAATGAACATAATAACTGACCAAAATACACTAAAGTCTTATTTTATTCGGTTAGTTTACATTCATAGGTTAAAAATAAATCATAAAATAATGAACATAATAACTGACCAAAATACACTAAAGTCTGATTTTATTCGGTTAGTTTACATTCATAGGTTAAAAATAAATCATAAAATAATGAACATAATAACTGACCAAAATACACTAAAGTCTGATTTTATTCGGTTAGTTTACATTCATAGGTTAAAAATAAATCATAAAATAATGAACATAATAACTGACCAAAATACACTAAAGTCTGATTTTATTCGGTTAGTTTACATTCATAGGTTAAAAATAAATCATAAAATAATGAACATAATAACTGACCAAAATACACTAAAGTCTGATTTTATTCGGTTAGTTTACATTCATAGGTTAAAAATAAATCATAAAATAATGAACATAATAACTGACCAAAATACACTAAGGTCTTATTTTATTCGGTTAGTTTACATTCATAGGTTAAAAATAAATCATAAAATAATGAACATATAACTGACCAAAATACACTAAGGTCTTATTTTATTCGGTTAGTTTACATTCATAGGTTAAAAATAAATCATAAAATAATGAACATAATAACTGACCAAAATACACTAAAGTCTGATTTTATTCGGTTAGTTTACATTCATAGGTTAAAAATAAATCATAAAATAATGAACATAATAACTGACCAAAATACACTAAAGTCTGATTTTATTCGGTTAGTTTACATTCATAGGTTAAAAATAAATCATAAAATAATGAACATATAACTGACCAAAATACACTAAGGTCTTATTTTATTCGGTTAGTTTACATTCATAGGTTAAAAATAAATCATAAAATAATGAACATAATAACTGACCAAAATACACTAAAGTCTGATTTTATTCGGTTAGTTTACATTCATAGGTTAAAAATAAATCATAAAATAATGAACATAATAACTGACCAAAATACACTAAGGTCTTATTTTATTCGGTTAGTTTACATTCATAGGTTAAAAATAAATCATAAAATAATGAACATAATAACTGACCAAAATACACTAAAGTCTGATTTTATTCGGTTAGTTTACATTCATAGGTTAAAAATAAATCATAAAATAATGAACATATAACTGACCAAAATACACTAAGGTCTTATTTTATTCGGTTAGTTTACATTCATAGGTTAAAAATAAATCATAAAATAATGAACATAATAACTGACCAAAATACACTAAAGTCTGATTTTATTCGGTTAGTTTACATTCATAGGTTAAAAATAAATCATAAAATAATGAACATATAACTGACCAAAATACACTAAGGTCTTATTTTATTCGGTTAGTTTACATTCATAGGTTAAAAATAAATCATAAAATAATGAACATAATAACTGACCAAAATACACTAAAGTCTGATTTTATTCGGTTAGTTTACATTCATAGGTTAAAAATAAATCATAAAATAATGAACATAATAACTGACCAAAATACACTAAGGTCTTATTTTATTCGGTTAGTTTACATTCATAGGTTAAAAATAAATCATAAAATAATGAACATATAACTGACCAAAATACACTAAGGTCTTATTTTATTCGGTTAGTTTACATTCATAGGTTAAAAATAAATCATAAAATAATGAACATAATAACTGACCAAAATACACTAAAGTCTTATTTTATTCGGTTAGTTTACATTCATAGGTTAAAAATAAATCATAAAATAATGAACATAATAACTGACCAAAATACACTAAAGTCTGATTTTATTCGGTTAGTTTACATTCATAGGTTAAAAATAAATCATAAAATAATGAACATAATAACTGACCAAAATACACTAAAGTCTGATTTTATTCGGTTAGTTTACATTCATAGGTTAAAAATAAATCATAAAATAATGAACATAATAACTGACCAAAATACACTAAAGTCTGATTTTATTCGGTTAGTTTACATTCATAGGTTAAAAATAAATCATAAAATAATGAACATAATAACTGACCAAAATACACTAAAGTCTGATTTTATTCGGTTAGTTTACATTCATAGGTTAAAAATAAATCATAAAATAATGAACATAATAACTGACCAAAATACACTAAGGTCTTATTTTATTCGGTTAGTTTACATTCATAGGTTAAAAATAAATCATAAAATAATGAACATATAACTGACCAAAATACACTAAGGTCTTATTTTATTCGGTTAGTTTACATTCATAGGTTAAAAATAAATCATAAAATAATGAACATAATAACTGACCAAAATACACTAAAGTCTGATTTTATTCGGTTAGTTTACATTCATAGGTTAAAAATAAATCATAAAATAATGAACATAATAACTGACCAAAATACACTAAGGTCTTATTTTATTCGGTTAGTTTACATTCATAGGTTAAAAATAAATCATAAAATAATGAACATATAACTGACCAAAATACACTAAGGTCTTATTTTATTCGGTTAGTTTACATTCATAGGTTAAAAATAAATCATAAAATAATGAACATAATAACTGACCAAAATACACTAAAGTCTTATTTTATTCGGTTAGTTTACATTCATAGGTTAAAAATAAATCATAAAATAATGAACATAATAACTGACCAAAATACACTAAAGTCTGATTTTATTCGGTTAGTTTACATTCATAGGTTAAAAATAAATCATAAAATAATGAACATAATAACTGACCAAAATACACTAAGGTCTTATTTTATTCGGTTAGTTTACATTCATAGGTTAAAAATAAATCATAAAATAATGAACATATAACTGACCAAAATACACTAAGGTCTTATTTTATTCGGTTAGTTTACATTCATAGGTTAAAAATAAATCATAAAATAATGAACATAATAACTGACCAAAATACACTAAAGTCTGATTTTATTCGGTTAGTTTACATTCATAGGTTAAAAATAAATCATAAAATAATGAACATAATAACTGACCAAAATACACTAAGGTCTTATTTTATTCGGTTAGTTTACATTCATAGGTTAAAAATAAATCATAAAATAATGAACATATAACTGACCAAAATACACTAAGGTCTTATTTTATTCGGTTAGTTTACATTCATAGGTTAAAAATAAATCATAAAATAATGAACATAATAACTGACCAAAATACACTAAAGTCTTATTTTATTCGGTTAGTTTACATTCATAGGTTAAAAATAAATCATAAAATAATGAACATAATAACTGACCAAAATACACTAAAGTCTGATTTTATTCGGTTAGTTTACATTCATAGGTTAAAAATAAATCATAAAATAATGAACATAATAACTGACCAAAATACACTAAAGTCTGATTTTATTCGGTTAGTTTACATTCATAGGTTAAAAATAAATCATAAAATAATGAACATAATAACTGACCAAAATACACTAAAGTCTGATTTTATTCGGTTAGTTTACATTCATAGGTTAAAAATAAATCATAAAATAATGAACATAATAACTGACCAAAATACACTAAAGTCTGATTTTATTCGGTTAGTTTACATTCATAGGTTAAAAATAAATCATAAAATAATGAACATAATAACTGACCAAAATACACTAAAGTCTGATTTTATTCGGTTAGTTTACATTCATAGGTTAAAAATAAATCATAAAATAATGAACATAATAACTGACCAAAATACACTAAGGTCTTATTTTATTCGGTTAGTTTACATTCATAGGTTAAAAATAAATCATAAAATAATGAACATATAACTGACCAAAATACACTAAGGTCTTATTTTATTCGGTTAGTTTACATTCATAGGTTAAAAATAAATCATAAAATAATGAACATAATAACTGACCAAAATACACTAAAGTCTGATTTTATTCGGTTAGTTTACATTCATAGGTTAAAAATAAATCATAAAATAATGAACATAATAACTGACCAAAATACACTAAGGTCTTATTTTATTCGGTTAGTTTACATTCATAGGTTAAAAATAAATCATAAAATAATGAACATATAACTGACCAAAATACACTAAGGTCTTATTTTATTCGGTTAGTTTACATTCATAGGTTAAAAATAAATCATAAAATAATGAACATAATAACTGACCAAAATACACTAAAGTCTTATTTTATTCGGTTAGTTTACATTCATAGGTTAAAAATAAATCATAAAATAATGAACATAATAACTGACCAAAATACACTAAAGTCTGATTTTATTCGGTTAGTTTACATTCATAGGTTAAAAATAAATCATAAAATAATGAACATAATAACTGACCAAAATACACTAAAGTCTGATTTTATTCGGTTAGTTTACATTCATAGGTTAAAAATAAATCATAAAATAATGAACATAATAACTGACCAAAATACACTAAGGTCTTATTTTATTCGGTTAGTTTACATTCATAGGTTAAAAATAAATCATAAAATAATGAACATAATAACTGACCAAAATACACTAAAGTCTGATTTTATTCGGTTAGTTTACATTCATAGGTTAAAAATAAATCATAAAATAATGAACATAATAACTGACCAAAATACACTAAAGTCTGATTTTATTCGGTTAGTTTACATTCATAGGTTAAAAATAAATCATAAAATAATGAACATAATAACTGACCAAAATACACTAAAGTCTTATTTTATTCGGTTAGTTTACATTCATAGGTTAAAAATAAATCATAAAATAATGAACATAATAACTGACCAAAATACACTAAAGTCTGATTTTATTCGGTTAGTTTACATTCATAGGTTAAAAATAAATCATAAAATAATGAACATAATAACTGACCAAAATACACTAAAGTCTGATTTTTTATTCGGTTAGTTTACATTCATAGGTTAAAAATAAATCATAAAATAATGAACATAATAACTGACCAAAATACACTAAAGTCGATTTTATTCGGTTAGTTTACATTCATAGGTTAAAAATAAATCATAAAATAATGAACATAATGACTGACCAAAATACACTAAGGTCTTATTTTATTCGGTTAGTTTACATTCATAGGTTAAAAATAAATCATAAAATAATGAACATAATAACTGACCAAAATACACTAAGGTCTTATTTTATTCAGTTAGTTTACGTTCATAGATTAAAAATAAATCATAAAATAATGAACATAATAACTGACCAAAATACACTAAGGTCTTATTTTATTCGGTTAGTTTACATTCATAGGTTAAAAATAAATCATAAAATAATGAACATAATAACTGACCAAAATACACTAAGGTCTTATTTTATTCGGTTAGTTTACATTCATAGGTTAAAAATAAATCATAAAATAATGAACATAATAACTGACCAAAATACACTAAAGTCTTATTTTATTCGGTTAGTTTACATTCATAGGTTAAAAATAAATCATAAAATAATGAACATAATAACTGACCAAAATACACTAAAGTCTTATTTTATTCGGTTAGTTTACATTCATAGGTTAAAAATAAATCATAAAATAATGAACATAATAACTGACCAAAATACACTAAAGTCTTATTTTATTCGGTTAGTTTACATTCATAGGTTAAAAATAAATCATAAAATAATGAACATAATAACTGACCAAAATACACTAAAGTCTTATTTTATTCGGTTAGTTTACATTCATAGGTTAAAAATAAATCATAAAATAATGAACATAATAACTGACCAAAATACACTAAAGTCTTATTTTATTCGGTTAGTTTACATTCATAGGTTAAAAATAAATCATAAAATAATGAACATAATAACTGACCAAAATACACTAAAGTCTTATTTTATTCGGTTAGTTTACATTCATAGGTTAAAAATAAATCATAAAATAATGAACATAATAACTGACCAAAATACACTAAGGTCTTATTTTATTCGGTTAGTTTACATTCATAGGTTAAAAATAAATCATAAAATAATGAACATAATAACTGACCAAAATACACTAAGGTCTTATTTTATTCGGTTAGTTTACATTCATAGGTTAAAAATAAATCATAAAATAATGAACATAATAACTGACCAAAATACACTAAAGTCTTATTTTATTCGGTTAGTTTACATTCATAGGTTAAAAATAAATCATAAAATAATGAACATAATAACTGACCAAAATACACTAAGGTCTTATTTTATTCGGTTAGTTTACATTCATAGGTTAAAAATAAATCATAAAATAATGAACATAATAACTGACCAAAATACACTAAGGTCTTATTTTATTCGGTTAGTTTACATTCATAGGTTAAAAATAAATCATAAAATAATGAACATAATAACTGACCAAAATACACTAAAGTCTTATTTTATTCGGTTAGTTTACATTCATAGGTTAAAAATAAATCATAAAATAATGAACATAATAACTGACCAAAATACACTAAGGTCTTATTTTATTCGGTTAGTTTACATTCATAGGTTAAAAATAAATCATAAAATAATGAACATAATAACTGACCAAAATACACTAAGGTCTTATTTTATTCGGTTAGTTTACATTCATAGGTTAAAAATAAATCATAAAATAATGAACATAATAACTGACCAAAATACACTAAAGTCTTATTTTATTCGGTTAGTTTACATTCATAGGTTAAAAATAAATCATAAAATAATGAACATAATAACTGACCAAAATACACTAAGGTCTTATTTTATTCGGTTAGTTTACATTCATAGGTTAAAAATAAATCATAAAATAATGAACATAATAACTGACCAAAATACACTAAAGTCTTATTTTATTCGGTTAGTTTACATTCATAGGTTAAAAATAAATCATAAAATAATGAACATAATAACTGACCAAAATACACTAAGGTCTTATTTTATTCGGTTAGTTTACATTCATAGGTTAAAAATAAATCATAAAATAATGAACATAATAACTGACCAAAATACACTAAGGTCTTATTTTATTCGGTTAGTTTACATTCATAGGTTAAAAATAAATCATAAAATAATGAACATAATAACTGACCAAAATACACTAAAGTCTTATTTTATTCGGTTAGTTTACATTCATAGGTTAAAAATAAATCATAAAATAATGAACATAATAACTGACCAAAATACACTAAGGTCTTATTTTATTCGGTTAGTTTACATTCATAGGTTAAAAATAAATCATAAAATAATGAACATAATAACTGACCAAAATACACTAAGGTCTTATTTTATTCGGTTAGTTTACATTCATAGGTTAAAAATAAATCATAAAATAATGAACATAATAACTGACCAAAATACACTAAAGTCTTATTTTATTCGGTTAGTTTAAATCATAGGTTAAAAATAAATCATAAAATAATGAACATAATAACTGACCAAAATACACTAAAGTCTTATTTTATTCGGTTAGTTTACATTCATAGGTTAAAAATAAATCATAAAATAATGAACATAATAACTGACCAAAATACACTAAGGTCTTATTTTATTCGGTTAGTTTACATTCATAGGTTAAAAATAAATCATAAAATAATGAACATAATAACTGACCAAAATACACTAAGGTCTTATTTTATTCGGTTAGTTTACATTCATAGGTTAAAAATAAATCATAAAATAATGAACATAATAACTGACCAAAATACACTAAAGTCTTATTTTATTCGGTTAGTTTACATTCATAGGTTAAAAATAAATCATAAAATAATGAACATAATAACTGACCAAAATACACTAAAGTCTTATTTTATTCGGTTAGTTTACATTCATAGGTTAAAAATAAATCATAAAATAATGAACATAATAACTGACCAAAATACACTAAAGTCTTATTTTATTCGGTTAGTTTACATTCATAGGTTAAAAATAAATCATAAAATAATGAACATAATAACTGACCAAAATACACTAAAGTCTTATTTTATTCGGTTAGTTTACATTCATAGGTTAAAAATAAATCATAAAATAATGAACATAATAACTGACCAAAATACACTAAAGTCTTATTTTATTCGGTTAGTTTACATTCATAGGTTAAAAATAAATCATAAAATAATGAACATAATAACTGACCAAAATACACTAAAGTCTTATTTTATTCGGTTAGTTTACATTCATAGGTTAAAAATAAATCATAAAATAATGAACATAATAACTGACCAAAATACACTAAAGTCTTATTTTATTCGGTTAGTTTACATTCATAGGTTAAAAATAAATCATAAAATAATGAACATAATAACTGACCAAAATACACTAAAGTCTTATTTTATTCGGTTAGTTTACATTCATAGGTTAAAAATAAATCATAAAATAATGAACATAATAACTGACCAAAATACACTAAAGTCTTATTTTATTCGGTTAGTTTACATTCATAGGTTAAAAATAAATCATAAAATAATGAACATAATAACTGACCAAAATACACTAAAGTCTTATTTTATTCGGTTAATTTACATTCATAGGTTAAAAATAAATCATAAAATAATGAACATAATAACTGACCAAAATACACTAAAGTCTTATTTTATTCGGTTAGTTTACATTCATAGGTTAAAAATAAATCATAAAATAATGAACATAATAACTGACCAAAATACACTAAAGTCTTATTTTATTCGGTTAGTTTACATTCATAGGTTAAAAATAAATCATAAAATAATGAACATAATAACTGACCAAAATACACTAAGGTCTTATTTTATTCGGTTAGTTTACATTCATAGGTTAAAAATAAATCATAAAATAATGAACATAATAACTGACCAAAATACACTAAAGTCTTATTTTATTCGGTTAGTTTACATTCATAGGTTAAAAATAAATCATAAAATAATGAACATAATAACTGACCAAAATACACTAAGGTCTTATTTTATTCGGTTAGTTTACATTCATAGGTTAAAAATAAATCATAAAATAATGAACATAATAACTGACCAAAATACACTAAGGTCTTATTTTATTCGGTTAGTTTACATTCATAGGTTAAAAATAAATCATAAAATAATGAACATAATAACTGACCAAAATACACTAAAGTCTTATTTTATTCGGTTAGTTTACATTCATAGGTTAAAAATAAATCATAAAATAATGAACATAATAACTGACCAAAATACACTAAGGTCTTATTTTATTCGGTTAGTTTACATTCATAGGTTAAAAATAAATCATAAAATAATGAACATAATAACTGACCAAAATACACTAAGGTCTTATTTTATTCGGTTAGTTTACATTCATAGGTTAAAAATAAATCATAAAATAATGAACATAATAACTGACCAAAATACACTAAGGTCTTATTTTATTCGGTTAGTTTACATTCATAGGTTAAAAATAAATCATAAAATAATGAACATAATAACTGACCAAAATACACTAAAGTCTTATTTTATTCGGTTAGTTTACATTCATAGGTTAAAAATAAATCATAAAATAATGAACATAATAACTGACCAAAATACACTAAAGTCTTATTTTATTCGGTTAGTTTACATTCATAGGTTAAAAATAAATCATAAAATAATGAACATAATAACTGACCAAAATACACTAAGGTCTTATTTTATTCGGTTAGTTTACATTCATAGGTTAAAAATAAATCATAAAATAATGAACATAATAACTGACCAAAATACACTAAGGTCTTATTTTATTCGGTTAGTTTACATTCATAGGTTAAAAATAAATCATAAAATAATGAACATAATAACTGACCAAAATACACTAAGGTCTTATTTTATTCGGTTAGTTTACATTCATAGGTTAAAAATAAATCATAAAATAATGAACATAATAACTGACCAAAATACACTAAAGTCTTATTTTATTCGGTTAGTTTACATTCATAGGTTAAAAATAAATCATAAAATAATGAACATAATAACTGACCAAAATACACTAAGGTCTTATTTTATTCGGTTAGTTTACATTCATAGGTTAAAAATAAATCATAAAATAATGAACATAATAACTGACCAAAATACACTAAGGTCTTATTTTATTCGGTTAGTTTACATTCATAGGTTAAAAATAAATCATAAAATAATGAACATAATAACTGACCAAAATACACTAAGGTCTTATTTTATTCGGTTAGTTTACATTCATAGGTTAAAAATAAATCATAAAATAATGAACATAATAACTGACCAAAATACACTAAAGTCTTATTTTATTCGGTTAGTTTACATTCATAGGTTAAAAATAAATCATAAAATAATGAACATAATAACTGACCAAAATACACTAAAGTCTTATTTTATTCGGTTAGTTTACATTCATAGGTTAAAAATAAATCATAAAATAATGAACATAATAACTGACCAAAATACACTAAGGTCTTATTTTATTCGGTTAGTTTACATTCATAGGTTAAAAATAAATCATAAAATAATGAACATAATAACTGACCAAAATACACTAAGGTCTTATTTTATTCGGTTAGTTTACATTCATAGGTTAAAAATAAATCATAAAATAATGAACATAATAACTGACCAAAATACACTAAAGTCTTATTTTATTCGGTTAGTTTACATTCATAGGTTAAAAATAAATCATAAAATAATGAACATAATAACTGACCAAAATACACTAAGGTCTTATTTTATTCGGTTAGTTTACATTCATAGGTTAAAAATAAATCATAAAATAATGAACATAATAACTGACCAAAATACACTAAGGTCTTATTTTATTCGGTTAGTTTACATTCATAGGTTAAAAATAAATCATAAAATAATGAACATAATAACTGACCAAAATACACTAAAGTCTTATTTTATTCGGTTAGTTTACATTCATAGGTTAAAAATAAATCATAAAATAATGAACATAATAACTGACCAAAATACACTAAGGTCTTATTTTATTCGGTTAGTTTACATTCATAGGTTAAAAATAAATCATAAAATAATGAACATAATAACTGACCAAAATACACTAAAGTCTTATTTTATTCGGTTAGTTTACATTCATAGGTTAAAAATAAATCATAAAATAATGAACATAATAACTGACCAAAATACACTAAGGTCTTATTTTATTCGGTTAGTTTACATTCATAGGTTAAAAATAAATCATAAAATAATGAACATAATAACTGACCAAAATACACTAAGGTCTTATTTTATTCGGTTAGTTTACATTCATAGGTTAAAAATAAATCATAAAATAATGAACATAATAACTGACCAAAATACACTAAAGTCTTATTTTATTCGGTTAGTTTACATTCATAGGTTAAAAATAAATCATAAAATAATGAACATAATAACTGACCAAAATACACTAAGGTCTTATTTTATTCGGTTAGTTTACATTCATAGGTTAAAAATAAATCATAAAATAATGAACATAATAACTGACCAAAATACACTAAGGTCTTATTTTATTCGGTTAGTTTACATTCATAGGTTAAAAATAAATCATAAAATAATGAACATAATAACTGACCAAAATACACTAAAGTCTTATTTTATTCGGTTAGTTTACATTCATAGGTTAAAAATAAATCATAAAATAATGAACATAATAACTGACCAAAATACACTAAGGTCTTATTTTATTCGGTTAGTTTACATTCATAGGTTAAAAATAAATCATAAAATAATGAACATAATAACTGACCAAAATACACTAAGGTCTTATTTTATTCGGTTAGTTTACATTCATAGGTTAAAAATAAATCATAAAATAATGAACATAATAACTGACCAAAATACACTAAAGTCTTATTTTATTCGGTTAGTTTACATTCATAGGTTAAAAATAAATCATAAAATAATGAACATAATAACTGACCAAAATACACTAAAGTCTTATTTTATTCGGTTAGTTTACATTCATAGGTTAAAAATAAATCATAAAATAATGAACATAATAACTGACCAAAATACACTAAGGTCTTATTTTATTCGGTTAGTTTACATTCATAGGTTAAAAATAAATCATAAAATAATGAACATAATAACTGACCAAAATACACTAAGGTCTTATTTTATTCGGTTAGTTTACATTCATAGGTTAAAAATAAATCATAAAATAATGAACATAATAACTGACCAAAATACACTAAAGTCTTATTTTATTCGGTTAGTTTACATTCATAGGTTAAAAATAAATCATAAAATAATGAACATAATAACTGACCAAAATACACTAAGGTCTTATTTTATTCGGTTAGTTTACATTCATAGGTTAAAAATAAATCATAAAATAATGAACATAATAACTGACCAAAATACACTAAGGTCTTATTTTATTCGGTTAGTTTACATTCATAGGTTAAAAATAAATCATAAAATAATGAACATAATAACTGACCAAAATACACTAAAGTCTTATTTTATTCGGTTAGTTTACATTCATAGGTTAAAAATAAATCATAAAATAATGAACATAATAACTGACCAAAATACACTAAGGTCTTATTTTATTCGGTTAGTTTACATTCATAGGTTAAAAATAAATCATAAAATAATGAACATAATAACTGACCAAAATACACTAAGGTCTTATTTTATTCGGTTAGTTTACATTCATAGGTTAAAAATAAATCATAAAATAATGAACATAATAACTGACCAAAATACACTAAAGTCTTATTTTATTCGGTTAGTTTACATTCATAGGTTAAAAATAAATCATAAAATAATGAACATAATAACTGACCAAAATACACTAAGGTCTTATTTTATTCGGTTAGTTTACATTCATAGGTTAAAAATAAATCATAAAATAATGAACATAATAACTGACCAAAATACACTAAAGTCTTATTTTATTCGGTTAGTTTACATTCATAGGTTAAAAATAAATCATAAAATAATGAACATAATAACTGACCAAAATACACTAAGGTCTTATTTTATTCGGTTAGTTTACATTCATAGGTTAAAAATAAATCATAAAATAATGAACATAATAACTGACCAAAATACACTAAGGTCTTATTTTATTCGGTTAGTTTACATTCATAGGTTAAAAATAAATCATAAAATAATAAACGTAATAACTGACCAAAATACACTAAAGTCTTATTTTATTCGGTTAGTTTACATTCATAGGTTAAAAATAAATCATAAAATAATGAACATAATAACTGACCAAAATACACTAAGGTCTTATTTTATTCGGTTAGTTTACATTCATAGGTTAAAAATAAATCATAAAATAATGAACATAATAACTGACCAAAATACACTAAGGTCTTATTTTATTCGGTTAGTTTACATTCATAGGTTAAAAATAAATCATAAAATAATGAACATAATAACTGACCAAAATACACTAAAGTCTTATTTTATTCGGTTAGTTTACATTCATAGGTTAAAAATAAATCATAAAATAATGAACATAATAACTGACCAAAATACACTAAAGTCTTATTTTATTCGGTTAGTTTACATTCATAGGTTAAAAATAAATCATAAAATAATGAACATAATAACTGACCAAAATACACTAAAGTCTTATTTTATTCGGTTAGTTTACATTCATAGGTTAAAAATAAATCATAAAATAATGAACATAATAACTGACCAAAATACACTAAGGTCTTATTTTATTCGGTTAGTTTACATTCATAGGTTAAAAATAAATCATAAAATAATGAACATAATAACTGACCAAAATACACTAAGGTCTTATTTTATTCGGTTAGTTTACATTCATAGGTTAAAAATAAATCATAAAATAATGAACATAATAACTGACCAAAATACACTAAAGTCTTATTTTATTCGGTTAGTTTACATTCATAGGTTAAAAATAAATCATAAAATAATGAACATAATAACTGACCAAAATACACTAAAGTCTTATTTTATTCGGTTAGTTTACATTCATAGGTTAAAAATAAATCATAAAATAATGAACATAATAACTGACCAAAATACACTAAAGTCTTATTTTATTCGGTTAGTTTACATTCATAGGTTAAAACTAAATCATATAATAATGAAAAAAATAACTGACCAAAATACACTAAAGGCTTATTTTATTCGGTTAGTTTACATTCATAGGTTAAAAATAAATCATAAAATAATGAACATAATAACTGACCAAAATACACTAAAGTCTTATTTTATTCGGTTAGTTTACATTCATAGGTTAAAAATAAATCATAAAAGAATGGACATAGTAACTGACCAAAATAAACTAAGGTCTTATTTTATTCGGTTAGGTTACATTCATAGGTTAACAATAAATCATAAAATAATGAACATAATAACTGACCAAAATACACTAAAGTCTTATTTTATTCGGTTAGTTTACATTCATAGGTTAAAAATAAATCATAAAATAATGAACATAATAACTGACCAAAATACACTAAAGTCTTATTTTATTCGGTTAGTTTACATTAATAGGTTAAAAATAAATCATAAAATAATGAACATAATAACTGACCAAAATACACTAAAGTCTTATTTTATTCGGTTAGTTTACATTCATAGGTTAAAAATAACTCCTAAAATAATGAACATAATAACTGACCAAAATACACTAAAGTCTTATTTTATTCGGTTAGTTTACATTCTTAGGTTAAAAATAAATCATAAAATAATGAACATAATAACTGACCAAAATACACTAAGGTCTTATTTTATTCGGTTAGTTTACATTCATAGGTTAAAAATAAATCATAAAATAATGAACATAATAACTGACCAAAATACACTAAGGTCTTATTTTATTCGGTTAGTTTACATTCATAGGTTAAAAATAAATCATAAAATAATGAACATAATAACTGACCAAAATACACTAAAGTCTTATTTTATTCGGTTAGTTTACATTCATAGGTTAAAAATAAATCATAAAATAATGAACATAATAACTGACCAAAATACACTAAGGTCTTATTTTATTCGGTTAGTTTACATTCATAGGTTAAAAATAAATCATAAAATAATGAACATAATAACTGACCAAAATACACTAAGGTCTTATTTTATTCGGTTAGTTTACATTCATAGGGTAAAAATAAATCATAAAATAATGAACATAATAACTGACCAAAATACACTATAGTCTCTTTTTATTCGGTTATTTTACATTCATTGGTTAAAAATAAATCATAAAACACTGAACATAATAACTGACCAAAATACACTAAAGTCTTATTTTATTCGGTTAGTTTACATTCATAGGTTAAAAATAAATCATAAAATAATGAACATAATAACTGACCAAAATACACTAAAGTCTTATTTTATTCGGTTAGTTTACATTCATAGGTTAGAAATAAATCATAAAATAATGAACATAATAACTGACCAAAATACACTAAAGTCTTATTTTATTCGGTTAGTTTACATTCATAGGTTAAAAATAAATCATAAAATAATGAACATAATAACTGACCAAAATACACTAAAGTCTTATTTTATTCGGTTAGTTTACATTCATAGGTTAAAAATAAATCATAAAATAATGAACATAATAACTGACCAAAATACACTAAGGTCTTATTTTATTCGGTTAGTTTACATTCATAGGTTAAAAATAAATCATAAAATAATGAACATAATAACTGACCAAAATACACTAAGGTCTTATTTTATTCGGTTAGTTTACATTCATAGGTTAAAAATAAATCATAAAATAATGAACATAATAACTGACCAAAATACACTAAAGTCTTATTTTATTCGGTTAGTTTACATTCATAGGTTAAAAATAAATCATAAAATAATGAACATAATAACTGACCAAAATACACTAAAGTCTTATTTTATTCGGTTAGTTTACATTCATAGGTTAAAAATAAATCATAAAATAATGAACATAATAACTGACCAAAATACACTAAGGTCTTATTTTATTCGGTTAGTTTACATTCATAGGTTAAAAATAAATCATAAAATAATGAACATAATAACTGACCAAAATACACTAAAGTCTTATTTTATTCGGTTAGTTTACATTCATAGGTTAAAAATAAATCATAAAATAATGAACATAATAACTGACCAAAATACACTAAGGTCTTATTTTATTCGGTTAGTTTACATTCATAGGTTAAAAATAAATCATAAAATAATGAACATAATAACTGACCAAAATACACTAAAGTCTTATTTTATTCGGTTAGTTTACATTCATAGGTTAAAAATAAAGCATAAAATAATGAACATAATAACTGACCAAAATACACTAAGGTCTTATTTTATTCGGTTAGTTTACATTCATAGGTTAAAAATAAATCATAAAATAATGAACATAATAACTGACCAAAATACACTAAAGTCTTATTTTATTCGGTTAGTTTACATTCATAGGTTAAAAATAAATCATAAAATAATGAACATAATAACTGACCAAAATACACTAAGGTCTTATTTTATTCGGTTAGTTTACATTCATAGGTTAAAAATAAATCATAAAATAATGAACATAATAACTGACCAAAATACACTAAAGTCTTATTTTATTCGGTTAGTTTACATTCATAGGTTAAAAATAAATCATAAAATAATGAACATAATAACTGACCAAAATACACTAAGGTCTTATTTTATTCGGTTAGTTTACATTCATAGGTTAAAAATAAATCATAAAATAATGAACATAATAACTGACCAAAATACACTAAGGTCTTATTTTATTCGGTTAGTTTACATTCATAGGTTAAAAATAAATCATAAAATAATGAACATAATAACTGACCAAAATACACTAAAGTCTTATTTTATTCGGTTAGTTTACATTCATTCGTTTATAATATATATTTAAATAATGAACATAATAACTGACCATAATACACTACCGTCGTATTTTATTCGGTTAGTTTACATTCATAGGTTAATAATAAATCATAAACTAATGAACATAATAACTGACCAAAATACACTAAAGTCTTATTTTATTCGGTTAGTTTACATTCATAGGTTAAAAATAAATCATAAAATAATGAACATAATAACTGACCAAAATACACTAAAGTCTTATTTTATTCGGTTAGTTTACATTCATAGGTTAAAAATAAATCATAAAATAATGAACATAATAACTGACCAAAATACACTAAAGTCTTATTTTATTCGGTTAGTTTACATTCATAGGTTAAAAATAAATCATAAAATAATGAACATAATAACTGACCAAAATACACTAAGGTCTTATTTTATTCGGTTAGTTTACATTCATAGGTTAAAAATAAATCATAAAATAATGAACATAATAACTGACCAAAATACACTAAGGTCTTATTTTATTCGGTTAGTTTACATTCATAGGTTAAAAATAAATCATAAAATAATGAACATAATAACTGACCAAAATACACTAAAGTCTTATTTTATTCGGTTAGTTTACATTCATAGGTTAAAAATAAATCATAAAATAATGAACATAATAACTGACCAAAATACACTAAGGTCTTATTTTATTCGGTTAGTTTACATTCATAGGTTAAAAATAAATCATAAAATAATGAACATAATAACTGACCAAAATACACTAAGGTCTTATTTTATTCGGTTAGTTTACATTCATAGGTTAAAAATAAATCATAAAATAATGAACATAATAACTGACCAAAATACACTAAAGTCTTATTTTATTCGGTTAGTTTACATTCATAGGTTAAAAATAAATCATAAAATAATGAACATAATAACTGACCAAAATACACTAAAGTCTTATTTTATTCGGTTAGTTTACATTCATAGGTTAAAAATAAATCATAAAATAATGAACATAATAACTGACCAAAATACACTAAGGTCTTATTTTATTCGGTTAGTTTACATTCATAGGTTAAAAATAAATCATAAAATAATGAACATAATAACTGACCAAAATACACTAAAGTCTTATTTTATTCGGTTAGTTTACATTCATAGCTTAAAAATAAATCATAAAATAATGAACATAATAACTGGCCAAAATACACTAAGGTCTTATTTTATTCGGTTAGTTTACATTCATAGGTTAAAAATAAATCATAAAATAATGAACATAATAACTGACCAAAATACACTAAAGTCTTATTTTATTCGGTTAGTTTACATTCATAGGTTAAAAATAAATCATAAAATAATGAACATAATAACTGACCAAAATACACTAAAGTCTTATTTTATTCGGTTAGTTTACATTCATAGGTTAAAAATAAATCATAAAATAATGAACATAATAACTGACCAAAATACACTAAGGTCTTATTTTATTCGGTTAGTTTACATTCATAGGTTAAAAATAAATCATAAAATAATGAACATAATAACTGACCAAAATACACTAAAGTCTTATTTTATTCGGTTAGTTTACATTCATAGGTTAAAAATAAATCATAAAATAATGAACATAATAACTGACCAAAATACACTAAAGTCTTATTTTATTCGGTTAGTTTACATTCATAGGTTAAAAATAAATCATAAAATAATGAACATAATAACTGACCAAAATACACTAAGGTCTTATTTTATTCGGTTAGTTTACATTCATAGGTTAAAAATAAATCATAAAATAATGAACATAATAACTGACCAAAATACACTAAGGTCTTATTTTATTCGGTTAGTTTACATTCATAGGTTAAAAATAAATCATAAAATAATGAACATAATAACTGACCAAAATACACTAAAGTCTTATTTTATTCGGTTAGTTTACATTCATAGGTTAAAAATAAATCATAAAATAATGAACATAATAACTGACCAAAATACACTAAGGTCTTATTTTATTCGGTTAGTTTACATTCATAGGTTAAAAATAAATCATAAAATAATGAACATAATAACTGACCAAAATACACTAAGGTCTTATTTTATTCGGTTAGTTTACATTCATAGGTTAAAAATAAATCATAAAATAATGAACATAATAACTGACCAAAATACACTAAAGTCTTATTTTATTCGGTTAGTTTACATTCATAGGTTAAAAATAAATCATAAAATAATGAACATAATAACTGACCAAAATACACTAAAGTCTTATTTTATTCGGTTAGTTTACATTCATAGGTTAAAAATAAATCATAAAATAATGAACATAATAACTGACCAAAATACACTAAGGTCTTATTTTATTCGGTTAGTTTACATTCATAGGTTAAAAATAAATCATAAAATAATGAACATAATAACTGACCAAAATACACTAAAGTCTTATTTTATTCGGTTAGTTTACATTCATAGGTTAAAAATAAATCATAAAATAATGAACATAATAACTGACCAAAATACACTAAGGTCTTATTTTATTCGGTTAGTTTACATTCATAGGTTAAAAATAAATCATAAAATAATGAACATAATAACTGACCAAAATACACTAAGGTCTTATTTTATCTGGTTAGTTTACATTCATAGGTTAAAAATAAATCATAAAATAATGAACATAATAACCGACCTAAATAATGTTTGCACTAAAGTCTTATTTTATTCGGTTATTTTAAATCATAGGTTAAAAATAAATCATAAAATAATGAACATAATAACTGACCAAAATACACTAAAGTCTGATTTTATTCGGTTAGTTTACATTCATAGTTAAAAAATAAATCATAACATAAGGAACATAATAACTGACCAAAATACACCAAGGTCTTATTTTATTCGGTTAGTTTACATTCATAGGTTAAAAATAAATCATAAAAATAAATGAACATAATAACTGACCAAAATACACTAAGGTCTTATTTTATTCGGTTAGCTTTACATTCATAGGTTAAAAATAAATCATAAAATAATGAACATATAACTGACCAAAAGCCCACATATCTAAAGTCTGATTTTGTATTCGGTTAGTTTACATTCATAGGTTAAAAATAAATCATAAAAATATAATGAACATATAACTGACCAAAATACACTAAGGTCTTATTTTATTCGGTTAGTTTACATTCATAGGTTAAAAATAAATCATAAAATAATGAAACATAATAACTGACCAAAATACACTAAAGTCTGATTTTATTCGGTTAGTTTACATTCATAGGTTAAAAATAAATCATAAAATAATGAACATATAACTGACCAAAATACACTAAGGTCTTATTTTATTCGGTTAGTTTACATTCATAGGTTAAAAATAAATCATAAAATAATGAACATATAACTGACCAAAATACACTAAGGTCTTATTTTATTCGGTTAGTTTACATTCATAGGTTAAAATAAATCATAAAATAATGGAACATATAACTGACCTCAAAATACACTAAAGTCTGATTTTATTCGGTTAGTTTACATTCATATAGGTTAAAAATAAATCCTAAAATAATTAACATAATAACTGACCAAAATACACTAAGGTCTTATTTTATTCGGTTAGTTTACATTCATAGGTTAAAAATAAATCATAAAATAATGAACATAATAACTGACCAAAATACACTAAGGTCTTATTTTATTCGGTTAGTTTAAATCATAGGTTAAAAATAAATCATAAAATAATGAACATAATAACTGACCAAAATACACTAAAGTCTGATTTTATTCGGTTAGTTTACATTCATAGGTTAAAAATAAATCATAAAATAATGAACATAATAACTGACCAAAATACACTAAGGTCTTATTTTATTCGGTTAGTTTACATTCATAGGTTAAAAATAAATCATAAAATAATGAACATAATAACTGACCAAAATACACTAAGGTCTTATTTTATTCGGTTAGTTTACATTCATAGGTTAAAAATAAATCATAAAATAATGAACATATAACTGACCAAAATACACTAAAGTCTGATTTTATTCGGTTAGTTTACATTCATAGGTTAAAAATAAATCATAAAATAATGAACATAATAACTGACCAAAATACACTAAGGTCTTATTTTATTCGGTTAGTTTACATTCATAGGTTAAAAATAAATCATAAAATAATGAACATATAACTGACCAAAATACACTAAGGTCTTATTTTATTCGGTTAGTTTACATTCATAGGTTAAAAATAAATCATAAAATAATGAACATATAACTGACCAAAATACACTAAAGTCTGATTTTATTCGGTTAGTTTACATTCATAGGTTAAAAATAAATCATAAAATAATGAACATAATAACTGACCAAAATACACTAAGGTCTTATTTTATTCGGTTAGTTTACATTCATAGGTTAAAAATAAATCATAAAATAATGAACATATAACTGACCAAAATACACTAAGATCTTATTTTATTCGGTTAGTTTACATTCATAGGTTAAAAATAAATCATAAAATAATGAACATAATAACTGACCAAAATACACTAAAGTCTTATTTTATTCGGTTAGTTTAAATCATAGGTTAAAAATAAATCATAAAATAATGAACATAATAACTGACCAAAATACACTAAAGTCTGATTTTATTCGGTTAGTTTACATTCATAGGTTAAAAATAAATCATAAAATAATGAACATAATAACTGACCAAAATACACTAAGGTCTTATTTTATTCGGTTAGTTTACATTCATAGGTTAAAAATAAATCATAAAATAATGAACATAATAACTGACCAAAATACACTAAGGTCTTATTTTATTCGGTTAGTTTACATTCATAGGTTAAAAATAAATCATAAAATAATGAACATATAACTGACCAAAATACACTAAAGTCTGATTTTATTCGGTTAGTTTACATTCATAGGTTAAAAATAAATCATAAAATAATGAACATAATAACTGACCAAAATACACTAAGGTCTTATTTTATTCGGTTAGTTTACATTCATAGGTTAAAAATAAATCATAAAATAATGAACATATAACTGACCAAAATACACTAAGGTCTTATTTTATTCGGTTAGTTTACATTCATAGGTTAAAAATAAATCATAAAATAATGAACATAATAACTGACCAAAATACACTAAAGTCTTATTTTATTCGGTTAGTTTAAATCATAGGTTAAAAATAAATCATAAAATAATGAACATAATAACTGACCAAAATACACTAAAGTCTGATTTTATTCGGTTAGTTTACATTCATAGGTTAAAAATAAATCATAAAATAATGAACATAATAACTGACCAAAATACACTAAGGTCTTATTTTATTCGGTTAGTTTACATTCATAGGTTAAAAATAAATCATAAAATAATGAACATAATAACTGACCAAAATACACTAAGGTCTTATTTTATTCGGTTAGTTTACATTCATAGGTTAAAAATAAATCATAAAATAATGAACATATAACTGACCAAAATACACTAAGGTCTTATTTTATTCGGTTAGTTTACATTCATAGGTTAAAAATAAATCATAAAATAATGAACATAATAACTGACCAAAATACACTAAAGTCTTATTTTATTCGGTTAGTTTAAATCATAGGTTAAAAATAAATCATAAAATAATGAACATAATAACTGACCAAAATACACTAAAGTCTGATTTTATTCGGTTAGTTTACATTCATAGGTTAAAAATAAATCATAAAATAATGAACATAATAACTGACCAAAATACACTAAGGTCTTATTTTATTCGGTTAGTTTACATTCATAGGTTAAAAATAAATCATAAAATAATGAACATAATAACTGACCAAAATACACTAAGGTCTTATTTTATTCGGTTAGTTTACATTCATAGGTTAAAAATAAATCATAAAATAATGAACATATAACTGACCAAAATACACTAAGGTCTTATTTTATTCGGTTAGTTTACATTCATAGGTTAAAAATAAATCATAAAATAATGAACATAATAACTGACCAAAATACACTAAAGTCTTATTTTATTCGGTTAGTTTAAATCATAGGTTAAAAATAAATCATAAAATAATGAACATAATAACTGACCAAAATACACTAAAGTCTGATTTTATTCGGTTAGTTTACATTCATAGGTTAAAAATAAATCATAAAATAATGAACATAATAACTGACCAAAATACACTAAGGTCTTATTTTATTCGGTTAGTTTACATTCATAGGTTAAAAATAAATCATAAAATAATGAACATAATAACTGACCAAAATACACTAAGGTCTTATTTTATTCGGTTAGTTTACATTCATAGGTTAAAAATAAATCATAAAATAATGAACATATAACTGACCAAAATACACTAAAGTCTGATTTTATTCGGTTAGTTTACATTCATAGGTTAAAAATAAATCATAAAATAATGAACATATAACTGACCAAAATACACTAAGGTCTTATTTTATTCGGTTAGTTTACATTCATAGGTTAAAAATAAATCATAAAATAATGAACATATAACTGACCAAAATACACTAAAGTCTGATTTTATTCGGTTAGTTTACATTCATAGGTTAAAAATAAATCATAAAATAATGAACATATAACTGACCAAAATACACTAAGGTCTTATTTTATTCGGTTAGTTTACATTCATAGGTTAAAAATAAATCATAAAATAATGAACATATAACTGACCAAAATACACTAAGGTCTTATTTTATTCGGTTAGTTTACATTCATAGGTTAAAAATAAATCATAAAATAATGAACATATAACTGACCAAAATACACTAAAGTCTGATTTTATTCGGTTAGTTTACATTCATAGGTTAAAAATAAATCATAAAATAATGAACATATAACTGACCAAAATACACTAAGGTCTTATTTTATTCGGTTAGTTTACATTCATAGGTTAAAAATAAATCATAAAATAATGAACATAATAACTGACCAAAATACACTAAAGTCTTATTTTATTCGGTTAGTTTAAATCATAGGTTAAAAATAAATCATAAAATAATGAACATAATAACTGACCAAAATACACTAAAGTCTGATTTTATTCGGTTAGTTTACATTCATAGGTTAAAAATAAATCATAAAATAATGAACATAATAACTGACCAAAATACACTAAGGTCTTATTTTATTCGGTTAGTTTACATTCATAGGTTAAAAATAAATCATAAAATAATGAACATAATAACTGACCAAAATACACTAAGGTCTTATTTTATTCGGTTAGTTTACATTCATAGGTTAAAAATAAATCATAAAATAATGAACATATAACTGACCAAAATACACTAAAGTCTGATTTTATTCGGTTAGTTTACATTCATAGGTTAAAAATAAATCATAAAATAATGAACATAATAACTGACCAAAATACACTAAGGTCTTATTTTATTCGGTTAGTTTACATTCATAGGTTAAAAATAAATCATAAAATAATGAACATATAACTGACCAAAATACACTAAGGTCTTATTTTATTCGGTTAGTTTACATTCATAGGTTAAAAATAAATCATAAAATAATGAACATATAACTGACCAAAATACACTAAAGTCTGATTTTATTCGGTTAGTTTACATTCATAGGTTAAAAATAAATCATAAAATAATGAACATAATAACTGACCAAAATACACTAAGGTCTTATTTTATTCGGTTAGTTTACATTCATAGGTTAAAAATAAATCATAAAATAATGAACATATAACTGACCAAAATACACTAAGGTCTTATTTTATTCGGTTAGTTTACATTCATAGGTTAAAAATAAATCATAAAATAATGAACATAATAACTGACCAAAATACACTAAAGTCTTATTTTATTCGGTTAGTTTACATTCATAGGTTAAAAATAAATCATAAAATAATGAACATAATAACTGACCAAAATACACTAAAGTCTGATTTTATTCGGTTAGTTTACATTCATAGGTTAAAAATAAATCATAAAATAATGAACATAATAACTGACCAAAATACACTAAGGTCTTATTTTATTCGGTTAGTTTACATTCATAGGTTAAAAATAAATCATAAAATAATGAACATATAACTGACCAAAATACACTAAAGTCTGATTTTATTCGGTTAGTTTACATTCATAGGTTAAAAATAAATCATAAAATAATGAACATAATAACTGACCAAAATACACTAAGGTCTTATTTTATTCGGTTAGTTTACATTCATAGGTTAAAAATAAATCATAAAATAATGAACATATAACTGACCAAAATACACTAAGGTCTTATTTTATTCGGTTAGTTTACATTCATAGGTTAAAAATAAATCATAAAATAATGAACATAATAACTGACCAAAATACACTAAAGTCTTATTTTATTCGGTTAGTTTACATTCATAGGTTAAAAATAAATCATAAAATAATGAACATAATAACTGACCAAAATACACTAAAGTCTTATTTTATTCGGTTAGTTTACATTCATAGGTTAAAAATAAATCATAAAATAATGAACATAATAACTGACCAAAATACACTAAAGTCTTATTTTATTCGGTTAGTTTACATTCTTAGGTTAAAAATAAATCATAAAATAATGAACATAATAACTGACCAAAATACACTAAAGTCTGATTTTATTCGGTTAGTTTACATTCATAGGTTAAAAATAAATCATAAAATAATGAACATAATAACTGACCAAAATACACTAAGGTCTTATTTTATTCGGTTAGTTTACATTCATAGGTTAAAAATAAATCATAAAATAATGAACATATAACTGACCAAAATACACTAAGGTCTTATTTTATTCGGTTAGTTTACATTCATAGGTTAAAAATAAATCATAAAATAATGAACATAATAACTGACCAAAATACACTAAAGTCTTATTTTATTCGGTTAGTTTACATTCATAGGTTAAAAATAAATCATAAAATAATGAACATAATAACTGACCAAAATACACTAAAGTCTGATTTTATTCGGTTAGTTTACATTCATAGGTTAAAAATAAATCATAAAATAATGAACATAATAACTGACCAAAATACACTAAAGTCTGATTTTATTCGGTTAGTTTACATTCATAGGTTAAAAATAAATCATAAAATAATGAACATAATAACTGACCAAAATACACTAAAGTCTTATTTTATTCGGTTAGTTTACATTCATAGGTTAAAAATAAATCATAAAATAATGAACATAATAACTGACCAAAATACACTAAAGTCTGATTTTATTCGGTTAGTTTACATTCATAGGTTAAAAATAAATCATAAAATAATGAACATAATAACTGACCAAAATACACTAAAGTCTTATTTTATTCTGTTAGTTTACATTCATAGGTTAAAAATAAATCATAAAATAATGAACATAATAACTGACCAAAATACACTAAAGTCTGATTTTATTCGGTTAGTTTACATTCATAGGTTAAAAATAAATCATAAAATAATGAACATAATAACTGACCAAAATACACTAAAGTCTGATTTTATTCGGTTAGTTTACATTCATAGGTTAAAAATAAATCATAAAATAATGAACATAATAACTGACCAAAATACACTAAGGTCTTATTTTATTCGGTTAGTTTACATTCATAGGTTAAAAATAAATCATAAATTAATGAACATATAACTGACCAAAATACACTAAGGTCTTATTTTATTCGGTTAGTTTACATTCATAGGTTAAAAATAAATCATAAAATAATGAACATAATAACTGACCAAAATACACTAAGGTCTTATTTTATTCGGTTAGTTTACATTCATAGGTTAAAAATAAATCATAAAATAATGAACATATAACTGACCAAAATACACTAAGGTCTTATTTTATTCGGTTAGTTTACATTCATAGGTTAAAAATAAATCATAAAATAATGAACATAATAACTGACCAAAATACACTAAAGTCTTATTTTATTCGGTTAGTTTACATTCATAGGTTAAAAATAAATCATAAAATAATGAACATAATAACTGACCAAAATACACTAAAGTCTGATTTTATTCGGTTAGTTTACATTCATAGGTTAAAAATAAATCATAAAATAATGAACATAATAACTGACCAAAATACACTAAAGTCTGATTTTATTCGGTTAGTTTACATTCATAGGTTAAAAATAAATCATAAAATAATGAACATAATAACTGACCAAAATACACTAAAGTCTTATTTTATTCGGTTAGTTTACATTCATAGGTTAAAAATAAATCATAAAATAATGAACATAATAACTGACCAAAATACACTCAAGTCTGATTTTATTCGGTTAGTTTACATTCATAGGTTAAAAATAAATCATAAAATAATGAACATAATAACTGACCAAAATACACTAAAGTCTTATTTTATTCTGTTAGTTTACATTCATAGGTTAAAAATAAATCATAAAATAATGAACATAATAACTGACCAAAATACACTAAAGTCTGATTTTATTCGGTTAGTTTACATTCATAGGTTAAAAATAAATCATAAAATAATGAACATAATAACTGACCAAAATACACTAAAGTCTGATTTTATTCGGTTAGTTTACATTCATAGGTTAAAAATAAATCATAAAATAATGAACATAATAACTGACCAAAATACACTAAGGTCTTATTTTATTCGGTTAGTTTACATTCATAGGTTAAAAATAAATCATAAATTAATGAACATATAACTGACCAAAATACACTAAGGTCTTATTTTATTCGGTTAGTTTACATTCATAGGTTAAAAATAAATCATAAAATAATGAACATAATAACTGACCAAAATACACTAAAGTCTTATTTTATTCGGTTAGTTTACATTCATAGGTTAAAAATAAATCATAAAATAATGAACATAATAACTGACCAAAATACACTAAAGTCTGATTTTATTCGGTTAGTTTACATTCATAGGTTAAAAATAAATCATAAAATAATGAACATAATAACTGACCAAAATACACTAAGGTCTTATTTTATTCGGTTAGTTTACACTCCTAGGTTAAAAATAAATCATAAATTAATGAACATTTAACTGACCAAAATACACTAAGGTCTTATTTTATTCGGTTAGTTTACATTCATAGGTTAAAAATAAATCATAAAATAATGAACATAATAACTGACCAAAATACACTAAAGTCTTATTTTATTCGGTTAGTTTACATTCATAGGTTAAAAATAAATCATAAAATAATGAACATAATAACTGACCAAAATACACTAAAGTCTGATTTTATTCGGTTAGTTTACATTCATAGGTTAAAAATAAATCATAAAATAATGAACATAATAACTGACCAAAATACACTAAGGTCTTATTTTATTCGGTTAGTTTACATTCATAGGTTAAAAATAAATCATAAAATAATGAACATATAACTGACCAAAATACACTAAAGTCTGATTTTATTCGGTTAGTTTACATTCATAGGTTAAAAATAAATCATAAAATAATGAACATAATAACTGACCAAAATACACTAAAGTCTTATTTTATTCGGTTAGTTTACATTCATAGGTTAAAAATAAATCATAAAATAATGAACATAATAACTGACCAAAATACACTAAAGTCTTATTTTATTCGGTTAGTTTACATTCATAGGTTAAAAATAAATCATAAAATAATGAACATAATAACTGACCAAAATACACTAAAGTCTGATTTTATTCGGTTAGTTTACATTCATAGGTTAAAAATAAATCATAAAATAATGAACATAATAACTGACCAAAATACACTAAGGTCTTATTTTATTCGGTTAGTTTACATTCATAGGTTAAAAATAAATCATAAAATAATGAACATAATAACTGACCAAAATACACTAAAGTCTGATTTTATTCGGTTAGTTTACATTCATAGGTTAAAAATAAATCATAAAATAATGAACATAATAACTGACCAAAATACACTAAAGTCTGATTTTATTCGGTTAGTTTACATTCATAGGTTAAAAATAAATCATAAAATAATGAACATAATAACTGAAATACACTAAGGTCTTATTTTATTCGGTTAGTTTACATTCATAGGTTAAAAATAAATCATAAAATAATGAACATATAACTGACCAAAATACACTAAAGTCTTATTTTATTCGGTTAGTTTACATTCATAGGTTAAAAATAAATCATAAAATAATGAACATAATAACTGACCAAAATACACTAATGTCTTATTTTATTCTGTTAGTTTACATTCATAGGTTAAAAATAAATCATGAAATAATGAACATAATAACTGACCAAAATACACTAAAGTCTGATTTTATTCGGTTAGTTTACATTCATAGGTTAAAAATAAATCATAAAATAATGAACATAATAACTGACCAAAATACACTAAGGTCTGATTTTATTCGGTTAGTTTACATTCATAGGTTAAAAATAAATCATAAAATAATGAACATAATAACTGACCAAAATACACTAAAGTCTGATTTTATTCGGTTAGTTTACATTCATAGGTTAAAAATAAATCATAAAATAATGAACATAATAACTGACCAAAATACACTAAAGTCTGATTTTATTCGGTTAGTTTACATTCATAGGTTAAAAATAAATCATAAAATAATGAACATAATAACTGACCAAAATACACTAAAGTCTGATTTTATTCGGTTAGTTTACATTCATAGGTTAAAAATAAATCATAAAATAATGAACATAATAACTGACCAAAATACACTAAGGTCTTATTTTATTCGGTTAGTTTACATTCATAGGTTAAAAATAAATCATAAAATAATGAACATAATAACTGACCAAAATACACTAAAGTCTGATTTTATTCGGTTAGTTTACATTCATAGGTTAAAAATAAATCATAAAATAATGAACATAATAACTGACCAAAATACACTAAGGTCTTATTTTATTCGGTTAGTTTACATTCATAGGCTAAAAATAAATCATAAAATAATGAACATAATAACTGACCAAAATACACTAAGGTCTTATTTTATTCGGTTAGTTTACATTCATAGGTTAAAAATAAATCATAAAATAATGAACATAATAACTGACCAAAATACACTAAAGTCTGATTTTATTCGGTTAGTTTACATTCATAGGTTAAAAATAAATCATAAAATAATGAACATAATAACTGACCAAAATACACTAAAGTCTGATTTTATTCGGTTAGTTTACATTCATAGGTTAAAAATAAATCATAAAATAATGAACATAATAACTGACCAAAATACACTAAAGTCTGATTTTATTCGGTTAGTTTACATTCATAGGTTAAAAATAAATCATAAAATAATGAACATAATAACAGACCAAAATACACTAAAGGCTGATTTTATTCGGTTATTTTACATTCATAGGTTAAAAATAAATCATAAAATAATGAACATAATAACTGACCAAAATACACTAAGGTCTTATTTTATTCGGTTAGTTTACATTCATAGGTTAAAAATAAATCATAAAATAATGAACATAATAACTGACCAAAATACACTAAAGTCTGATTTTATTCGGTTAGTTTACATTCATAGGTTAAAAATAAATCATAAAATAATGAACATAATAACTGACCAAAATACACTAAGGTCTTATTTTATTCGGTTAGTTTACATTCATAGGTTAAAAATAAATCATAAAATAATGAACATATAACTGACCAAAATACACTAAAGTCTTATTTTATTCGGTTAGTTTACATTCATAGGTTAAAAATAAATCATAAAATAATGAACATAATAACTGACCAAAATACACTAATGTCTTATTTTATTCTGTTAGTTTACATTCATAGGTTAAAAATAAATCATGAAATAATGAACATAATAACTGACCAAAATACACTAAAGTCTGATTTTATTCGGTTAGTTTACATTCATAGGTTAAAAATAAATCATAAAATAATGAACATAATAACTGACCAAAATACACTAAGGTCTGATTTTATTCGGTTAGTTTACATTCATAGGTTAAAAATAAATCATAAAATAATGAACATAATAACTGACCAAAATACACTAAAGTCTGATTTTATTCGGTTAGTTTACATTCATAGGTTAAAAATAAATCATAAAATAATGAACATAATAACTGACCAAAATACACTAAAGTCTGATTTTATTCGGTTAGTTTACATTCATAGGTTAAAAATAAATCATAAAATAATGAACATAATAACTGACCAAAATACACTAAGGTCTTATTTTATTCGGTTAGTTTACATTCATAGGTTAAAAATAAATCATAAAATAATGAACATATAACTGACCAAAATACACTAAAGTCTTATTTTATTCGGTTAGTTTACATTCATAGGTTAAAAATAAATCATAAAATAATGAACATAATAACTGACCAAAATACACTAAGGTCTTATTTTATTCGGTTAGTTTACATTCATAGGTTAAAAATAAATCATAAAATAATGAACATAATAACTGACCAAAATACACTAAGGTCTTATTTTATTCGGTTAGTTTACATTCATAGGTTAAAAATAAATCATAAAATAATGAACATATAACTGACCAAAATACACTAAAGTCTTATTTTATTCGGTTAGTTTACATTCATAGGTTAAAAATAAATCATAAAATAATGAACATAATAACTGACCAAAATACACTAAAGTCTGATTTTATTCGGTTAGATTACATTCATAGGTTAAAAATAAATCATAAAATAATGAACATAATAACTGACCAAAATACACTAAGGTCTTATTTTATTCGGTTAGTTTACATTCATAGGTTAAAAATAAATCATAAAATAATGAACATAATAACTGACCAAAATACACTAAAGTCTGATTTTATTCGGTTAGTTTACATTCATAGGTTAAAAATAAATCATAAAATAATGAACATAATAACTGACCAAAATACACTAAAGTCTGATTTTATTCGGTTAGTTTACATTCATAGGTTAAAAATAAATCATAAAATAATGAACATAATAACTGACCAAAATACACTAAGGTCTTATTTTATTCGGTTAGTTTACATTCATAGGTTAAAAATAAATCATAAAATAATGAACATAATAACTGACCAAAATACACTAAGGTCTTATTTTATTCGGTTAGTTTACATTCATAGGTTAAAAATAAATCATAAAATAATGAACATAATAACTGACCAAAATACACTAGAGTTTTATTATATTCGGTTAGTTTACATTCATAGGTTAAAAATAAATCATAAAATAATGAACATAATAACTGACCAAAATACACTAGAGTTTTATTATATTCGGTTAGTTTACATTCATAGGTTAAAAATAAATCATAAAATAATGAACATAATAACTGACCAAAATACACTAGAGTTTTATTATATTCGGTTAGTTTTATTATATTCGGTTTTTATTATACATTCATAGGTTAAAAATAAATCATAAAATAATGAACATAATAACTGACCAAAATACACTAGAGTTTTATTATATTCGGTTAGTTTACATTCATAGGTTAAAAATAAATCATAAAATAAAGAACATAATAACTGACCAAAATACACTAGAGTTTTATTATATTCGGTTAGTTTACATTCATAGGTTAAAAATAAATCATAAAATAAAGAACATAATAACTGACCAAAATACACTAAAGTCTTATTTTATTCGGTTAGTTTACATTCATAGGTTAAAAATAAATCATAAAATAAAGAACATAATAACTGACCAAAATACACTAAAGTCTTATTTTATTCGGTTAGTTTACATTCATAGGTTAAAAATAAATCATAAAATAAAGAACATAATAACTGACCAAAATACACTAGAGTTTTATTATATTCGGTTAGTTTACATTCATAGGTTAAAAATAAATCATAAAATAATGAACATAATAACTGACCAAAATACACTAGAGTTTTATTATATTCGGTTAGTTTACATTCATAGGTTAAAAATAAATCATAAAATAATGAACATAATAACTGACCAAAATACACTAGAGTTTTATTATATTCGGTTAGTTTTATTATATTCGGTTTTTATTATACATTCATAGGTTAAAAATAAATCATAAAATAATGAACATAATAACTGACCAAAATACACTAGAGTTTTATTATATTCGGTTAGTTTACATTCATAGGTTAAAAATAAATCATAAAATAATGAACATAATAACTGACCAAAATACACTAGAGTTTTATTATATTCGGTTAGTTTACATTCATAGGTTAAAAATAAATCATAAAATAAAGAACATAATAACTGACCAAAATACACTAGAGTTTTATTATATTCGGTTAGTTTACATTCATAGGTTAAAAATAAATCATAAAATAAAGAACATAATAACTGACCAAAATACACTAGAGTTTTATTATATTCGGTTAGTTTACATTCATAGGTTAAAAATAAATCATAAAATAATGAACATAATAACTGACCAAAATACACTAAGGTCTTATTTTATTCGGTTAGTTTACATTCATAGGTTAAAAATAAATCATAAAATAATGAACATAATAACTGACCAAAATACACTAAGGTCTTATTTTATTCGGTTAGTTTACATTCATAGGTTAAAAATAAATCATAAAATAATGAACATAATAACTGACCAAAATACAATAAGGTCTTATTTTATTCGGTTAGTTTACATTCATAGGTTAAAAATAAATCATAAAATAATGAACATAATAACTGACCAAAATACACTAAGGTCTTATTTTATTCGGTTAGTTTACATTCATAGGTTAAAAATAAATAATAAAATAATGACATAATAACTGACCAAAATACACTAAGGTCTTATTTTATTCGGTTAGTTTACATTCATAGGTTAAAAATAAATCATAAAATAATGAACATAATAATTGACCAAAATACACTAAGGTCTTATTTTATTCGGTTAGTTTACATTCATAGGTTAAAAATAAATCATAAAATAATGAACATAATAACTGACCAAAATACACTAAGGTCTTATTTTATTCGGTTAGTTTACATTCATAGGTTAAAAATAAATCATAAAATAATGAACATAATAACTGACCAAAATACAATAAGGTCTTATTTTATTCGGTTAGTTTACATTCATAGGTTAAAAATAAATCATAAAATAATGAACATAATAACTGACCAAAATACACTAAGGTCTTATTTTATTCGGTTAGTTTACATTCATAGGTTAAAAATAAATCATAAAATAATGACATAATAACTGACCAAAATACACTAAGGTCTTATTTTATTCGGTTAGTTTACATTCATAGGTTAAAAATAAATCATAAAATAATGAACATAATAACTGACCAAAATACACTAAGGTCTTATTTTATTCGGTTAGTTTACATTCATAGGTTAAAAATAAATCATAAAATAATGAACATAATAACTGACCAAAATACACTAAGGTCTTATTTTATTCGGTTAGTTTACATTCATAGGTTAAAAATAAATCATAAAATAATGAACATAATAACTGACCAAAATACAATAAGGTCTTATTTTATTCGGTTAGTTTACATTCATAGGTTAAAAATAAATCATAAAATAATGAACATAATAACTGACCAAAATACACTAAGGTCTTATTTTATTCGGTTAGTTTACATTCATAGGTTAAAAATAAATCATAAAATAATGACATAATAACTGACCAAAATACACTAAGGTCTTATTTTATTCGGTTAGTTTACATTCATAGGTTAAAAATAAATCATAAAATAATGAACATAATAACTGACCAAAATACACTAAGGTCTTATTTTATTCGGTTAGTTTACATTCATAGGTTAAAAATAAATCATAAAATAATGAACATAATAACTGACCAAAATACACTAAAGTCTTATTTTATTCGGTTAGTTTACATTCATAGGTTAAAAATAAATCATAAAATAATGACATAATAACTGACCAAAATACACTAAGGTCTTATTATATTCGGTTAGTTTACATTCATAGGTTAAAAATAAATCATAAAATAATGAACATAATAACTGACCAAAATACACTAAGGTCTTATTTTATTCGGTTAGTTTACATTCATAGGTTAAAAATAAATCATAAAATAATGAACATAATAACTGACCAAAATACACTAAAGTCTTATTTTATTCGGTTAGTTTACATTCATAGGTTAAAAATAAATCATAAAATAATGAACATAATAACTGACCAAAATACACTAAGGTCTTATTTTATTCGGTTAGTCTACATTCATAGGTTAAAAATAAATCATAAAATAATGAACATAATAATTGACCAAAATACACTAAAGTCTTATTTTATTCGGTTAGTTTACATTCATAGGTTAAAAATAAATCATAAAATAATGAACATAATAACTGACCAAAATACACTAAGGTCTTATTTTATTCGGTTAGTTTACATTCATAGGTTAAAAATAAATCATAAAATAATGAACATAATAACTGACCAAAATACACTAAAGTCTTATTTTATTCGTTTAGTTTACATTCATAGGTTAAAAATAAATCATAAAATAATGAACATAATAACTGACCAAAATACACTAAGGTCTTATTTTATTCGGTTAGTTTACATTCATAGGTTAAAAATAAATCATAAAATAATGAACATAATAACTGACCAAAATACACTAAAGTCTTATTTTATTCGGTTAGTTTACATTCATAGGTTAAAAATAAATCATAAAATAATGAACATAATAACTTACCAAAATACACTAAGGTCTTATTTTATTCGGTTAGTTTACATTCATAGGTTAAAAATAAATCATAAAATAATGAACATAATAACTGACCAAAATACACTAAGGTCTTATTTTATTCGGTTAGTTTACATTCATAGGTTAAAAATAAATCATAAAATAATGAACATAATAACTGACCAAAATACACTAAGGTCTTATTTTATTCGGTTAGTTTACATTCATAGTTTAAAAATAAATCATAAAATAATGAACATAATAACTGACCAAAATACACTAAAGTCTTATTTTATTCGGTTAGTTTACATTCATAGGTTAAAAATAAATCATAAAATAATGAACATAATAACTGACCAAAATACACTAAGGTCTTATTTTATTCGGTTAGTTTACATTCATAGGTTAAAAATAAATCATAAAATAATGAACATAATAACTGACCAAAATACACTAAGGTCTTATTTTATTCGGTTAGTTTACATTCATAGGTTAAAAATAAATCATAAAATAATGAACATAATAACTGACCAAAATACACTAAAGCAGGGTTCCGATCGGCAACATGCCTAACAAAAGTACAAAAATCTCGATTTAAAAGTACATAGGGACTAAATTTCCAAATAAAAAGTACACTCCAAATTAAATTAAAAAATTTTTTTCGGAGGGAGGTGCCAAGGTGAAAAAATTTTCTGCGCCGAATTTTTGGTGCCGAAGGCGCCAAAAATTTTGATTTTTAGCGCCGCAGGCGAAAATTTTTAAAATATTAGAAGGCCGTAGGCCAAAAAAATTCACTTTTTCAGCTCCTCAGGCGAAAATTTTTTGAAATTTGGAGCCCATGAAGTCAGATTTCTTCCATTTTTTGCGCCGCAGGCGAAAATTTTGGGAATTTTGGAGTCCTTAAGCCAGATTTCTTCCATTTTTTGCGCCGCAGGCGAAAATTTTGGGAATTTTGGAGTCCTTAAGCCAGATTTCTTCCATTTTTTCCAAAATGTTGATTTAAAAGTACATACTTTCAAAAAAGTACAAATTCAATTTCTTAAGTACGGAGGTCGATTTAAAAGTACAATACTTTTAAAAAAGTACGAATCGGAACCCTGCACTAAAGTCTTATTTTATTCGGTTAGTTTACATTCATAGGTTAAAAATAAATCATAAAATAATGAACATAATAACTGACCAAAATACACTAAGGTCTTATTTTATTCGGTTAGTTTACATTCATAGGTTAAAAATAAATCATAAAATAATGAACATAATAACTGACCAAAATACAATAAGGTCTTATTTTATTCGGTTAGTTTACATTCATAGGTTAAAAATAAATCATAAAATAATGAACATAATAACTGACCAAAATACACTAAGGTCTTATTTTATTCGGTTAGTTTACATTCATAGGTTAAAAATAAATCATAAAATAATGACATAATAACTGACCAAAATACACTAAGGTCTTATTTTATTCGGTTAGTTTACATTCATAGGTTAAAAATAAATCATAAAATAATGAACATAATAACTGACCAAAATACACTAAGGTCTTATTTTATTCGGTTAGTTTACATTCATAGGTTAAAAATAAATCATAAAATAATGAACATAATAACTGACCAAAATACACTAAAGTCTTATTTTATTCGGTTAGTTTACATTCATAGGTTAAAAATAAATCATAAAATAATGAACATAATAACTGACCAAAATACACTAAGGTCTTATTTTATTCGGTTAGTCTACATTCATAGGTTAAAAATAAATCATAAAATAATGAACATAATAACTGACCAAAATACACTAAAGTCTTATTTTATTCGGTTAGTTTACATTCATAGGTTAAAAATAAATCATAAAATAATGAACATAATAACTGACCAAAATACACTAAGGTCTTATTTTATTCGGTTAGTTTACATTCATAGGTTAAAAATAAATCATAAAATAATGAACATAATAACTGACCAAAATACACTAAAGTCTTATTTTATTCGGTTAGTTTACATTCATAGGTTAAAAATAAATCATAAAATAATGAACATAATAACTGACCAAAATACACTAAGGTCTTATTTTATTCGGTTAGTTTACATTCATAGGTTAAAAATAAATCATAAAATAATGAACATAATAACTGACCAAAATACACTAAAGTCTTATTTTATTCGGTTAGTTTACATTCATAGGTTAAAAATAAATCATAAAATAATGAACATAATAACTGACCAAAATACACTAAGGTCTTATTTTATTCGGTTAGTCTACATTCATAGGTTAAAAATAAATCATAAAATAATGAACATAATAACTGACCAAAATACACTAAAGTCTTATTTTATTCGGTTAGTTTACATTCATAGGTTAAAAATAAATCATAAAATAATGAACATAATAACTGACCAAAATACACTAAGGTCTTATTTTATTCGGTTAGTTTACATTCATAGGTTAAAAATAAATCATAAAATAATGAACAAAATAACTGACCAAAATACACTAAAGTCTTATTTTATTCGGTTAGTTTACATTCATAGGTTAAAAATAAATCATAAAATAATGAACATAATAACTGACCAAAATACACTAAAGTCTTATTTTATTCGGTTAGTTTACATTCATAGGTTAAAAATAAATCATAAAATAATGAACATAATAACTGACCAAAATACACTAAAGTCTTATTTTATTCGGTTAGTTTACATTCATAGGTTAAAAATAAATCATAAAATAATGAACATAATAACTGACCAAAATACACTAAGGTCTTATTTTATTCGGTTAGTTTACATTCATAGGTTAAAAATAAATCATAAAATAATGAACATAATAACTGACCAAAATACACTAAAGTCTTATTTTATTCGGTTAGTTTACATTCATAGGTTAAAAATAAATCATAAAATAATGAACATAATAACTGACCAAAATACACTAAGGTCTTATTTTATTCGGTTAGTCTACATTCATAGGTTAAAAATAAATCATAAAATAATGAACATAATAACTGACCAAAATACACTAAAGTCTTATTTTATTCGGTTAGTTTACATTCATAGGTTAAAAATAAATCATAAAATAATGAACATAATAACTGACCAAAATACACTAAGGTCTTATTTTATTCGGTTAGTCTACATTCATAGGTTAAAAATAAATCATAAAATAATGAACATAATAACTGACCAAAATACACTAAAGTCTTATTTTATTCGGTTAGTTTACATTCATAGGTTAAAAATAAATCATAAAATAATGAACATAATAACTGACCAAAATACACTAAGGTCTTATTTTATTCGGTTAGTTTACATTCATAGGTTAAAAATAAATCATAAAATAATGAACAAAATAACTGACCAAAATACACTAAAGTCTTATTTTATTCGGTTAGTTTACATTCATAGGTTAAAAATAAATCATAAAATAATGAACATAATAACTGACCAAAATACACTAAAGTCTTATTTTATTCGGTTAGTTTACATTCATAGGTTAAAAATAAATCATAAAATAATGAACATAATAACTGACCAAAATACACTAAAGTCTTATTTTATTCGGTTAGTTTACATTCATAGGTTAAAAATAAATCATAAAATAATGAACATAATAACTGACCAAAATACACTAAGGTCTTATTTTATTCGGTTAGTTTACATTCATAGGTTAAAAATAAATCATAAAATAATGAACATAATAACTGACCAAAATACACTAAAGTCTTATTTTATTCGGTTAGTTTACATTCATAGGTTAAAAATAAATCATAAAATAATGAACATAATAACTGACCAAAATACACTAAGGTCTTATTTTATTCGGTTAGTTTACATTCATAGGTTAAAAATAAATCATAAAATAATGACATAATAACTGACCAAAATACACTAAGGTCTTATTTTATTCGGTTAGTTTACATTCATAGGTTAAAAATAAATCATAAAATAATGAACATAATAACTGACCAAAATACACTAAAGTCTTATTTTATTCGGTTAGTTTACATTCATAGGTTAAAAATAAATCATAAAATAATGAACATAATAACTTACCAAAATACACTAAGGTCTTATTTTATTCGGTTAGTTTACATTCATAGGTTAAAAATAAATCATAAAATAATGAACATAATAACTGACCAAAATACACTAAGGTCTTATTTTATTCGGTTAGTTTACATTCATAGGTTAAAAATAAATCATAAAATAATGAACATAATAACTGACCAAAATACACTAAGGTCTTATTTTATTCGGTTAGTTTACATTCATAGGTTAAAAATAAATCATAAAATAATGAACATAATAACTGACCAAAATACACTAAGGTCTTATTTTATTCGGTTAGTTTACATTCATAGGTTAAAAATAAATCATAAAATAATGAACATAATAACTGACCAAAATACACTAAAGTCTTATTTTATTCGGTTAGTTTACATTCATAGGTTAAAAATAAATCATAAAATAATGAACATAATAACTGACCAAAATACACTAAGGTCTTATTTTATTCGGTTAGTTTACATTCATAGGTTAAAAATAAATCATAAAATAATGACATAATAACTGACCAAAATACACTAAGGTCTTATTTTATTCGGTTAGTTTACATTCATAGGTTAAAAATAAATCATAAAATAATGAACATAATAACTGACCAAAATACACTAAAGTCTGATTTTATTCGGTTAGTTTACATTCATAGGTTAAAAATAAATCATAAAATAATGAACATAATAACTGACCAAAATACACTAAAGTCTTATTTTATTCGGTTAGTTTACATTCATAGGTTAAAAATAAATCATAAAATAATGAACATAATAACTGACCAAAATACACTAAGGTCTTATTTTATTCGGTTAGTTTACATTCATAGGTTAAAAATAAATCATAAAATAATGAACATAAGAACTGACCAAAATACACTAAGGTCTTATTTTATTCGGTTAGTTTACATTCATAGGTTAAAAATAAATCATAAAATAATCGACAAGGTCTTATTTTATTTTTTTACATAATAACTGACCAAAATACACTAAAGTCTTATTTTATTCGGTTAGTTTACATTCATAGGTTAAAAATAAATCATAAAATAATGAACATAATAACTGACCAAAATACACTAAAGTCTTATTTTATTCGGTTAGTTTACATTCATAGGTTAAAAATAAATCATAAAATAATGAACATAATAACTGACCAAAATACACTAAGGTCTTATTTTATTCGGTTAGTTTACATTCATAGGTTAAAAATAAATCATAAAATAATGAACATAATAACTGACCAAAATACACTAAGGTCTTATTTTATTCGGTTAGTTTACATTCATAGGTTAAAAATAAATCATAAAATAATGAACATAATAACTGACCAAAATACACTAAAGTCTGATTTTATTCGGTTAGTTTACATTCATAGGTTAAAAATAAATCATAAAATAATGAACATAATAACTGACCAAAATACACTAAGGTCTTATTTTATTCGGTTAGTTTACATTCATAGGTTAAAAATAAATCATAAAATAATGAACAAGGTCTTATTTTATTTTTTTACATAATAACTGACCAAAATACACTAAAGTCTTATTTTATTCGGTTAGTTTACATTCATAGGTTAAAAATAAATCATTTTATTTATTTATTTATTTATTTATTTATTTATCAGCAAACCACAGGTATTTTACAATACATTAAAGTGGTGCATAAAAAACAAAAATACAAATTTAAAAAAAATATGTGAAACAACAACAAAAAAAAACATGTAAAAAAATATGTATAAATAATAAACAAACACTCTTAAAAACCACACACGCCAGAGTTTAATGTCTTTAGTATTTTACTTTAATCGTTAGAATACTGTTTAATGAGACTTCTAAATTTTTTTGGATCATTTATTTTAAAAGGCTCATTTGGAAGATTATTCCAGTTATTCACCACTCTTTGAAAAAAATTATTTTTTGTTTTATTTGTATATTTTTTTGTCCTAAGAAGTAAAGGCCTGCGAGGAGATCTATTTGATAAATTAAAATATTTTTGGGAGTTAAGGGATGTAAAACCTTTTATAATTTTAAAAGCGGTGGAAAGATCGGCAATTTTTCTTCGATCTATTAATTTTTCGAGTTTACAAGTATTTAATCTTTCTTCATATGGGACCTTAATTAAACCACATTTTTTGTAAATATTTTTAGTAAAGAGTTTTTGAATTTTTTCAATTTTTTCTATTTGATATTTCATCTGTGGATTCCATACTTCAGTTGCGTATTCTAGTTGGGGTCTTATATATGTCTTATATATATTAACGAGGAGATTTAAATTTCTAGATTTAATGATTCTTATTATTTGGGAGCTTTTTAAATATGCGTTTTTTATGATCATATTTATATGATTGTTAAATGATATTTTTGAATCAATTAATATTCCAAGATCACGAATACATTCTGTTTCTTGAACTTTTAATCCATGTATGTTATATTCTCTTTTCATGTTATTTTTACCTAGATATAAAGCAAAGCATTTGCTAGGGGATATTTCTAAACCATTTAATTCAGTCCATTTTTCAAGTATTCCTAAAGTTTTATTTAGTTGTTCTCTTTCTATGCCGTTTTTATGAGCTATATATAGTTTTACATCATCTGCGTATAGTTTTACTCCAACATTTCCAGGGATTTCATTAGGAAGATCATTTATAAAAATAAGGAATAAAAGTGGTCCTAGGACACTTCCTTGAGGTACACCTGAGAATGTTTCATAGTTGTGGGATAATTGGTCACCTATCTTAATCTTGAATTTTCTATCTGATATGAAGTTTTTAAGAAATGTGTAAACTCTTCCACCTATGCCTGCACTTTCTATTTTATCTAAAAGAATATTTATTGGTACAGTGTCAAATGCTTTAGCAAAGTCGATGTAAATAATATCTATATTATATCCATCTTGTATTGCATTATATAAATCATCCATAGTAGATAATAACTGTGTGGTTGTGGACCTATGTTTAAGAAACCCAAATTGATTTTTATTAAAAAACTTGTTATCTTCTAAGAATTTTGTTAATTGCTGTGTAATAATTCTTTCAAGAATCCTACATAAGGTGCATGTTAAAGATATTGGGCGATAATTTTTTGGATCTGATTTTTCTCCCTTTTTATACAATGGAATAATAAGTGATGATTTCCAAATTGGTGGAATTTGCCCATTATCAATGATACATCTAAAGATATCTGATACTATCTTTGCAAGCGAGTCAGCGCAATATTTTAATAATATATAAGGAATGTTATCTGGAGAAGTTGAATTACGATTAGGAAGTGATCTGAGGACATCCCACACAATGCTAGTACTTAAATCTATGTCTGAAAATTTTGTTTTTGGAATTATATTTCTGTTATAATTTGATAGATTAATATTTTTATTTTGAAAGTTTTTTTGAAATTCTTTTCCTAAAATATTACATTTTTCTTCATTACTAAAGTAAAATTTATTTTCCTTATCAATTAAACAGGGTATGTTATTATTTTGGTTAAGTCTGTTTCTAATAAACTTATGTATCGAATTTCCACCTTTATTTATTATTTTTTCTTCTCTAGTATTATGGTGAAATCTTAATTGTTTTTTCAGGTTTCTTGAAACGATTTTATACTCAAGCCTCAAGTTGTGATCATGTTTTCTTTCTTTAAGGACTCTGAATAATCGAAGTTTTTCTTTGTGTAATTCCTTAATCCGTTTGGGGTATGTTTTCCTTATTATCTTATTCAAAGTTCTCATCGGTATATATTTGTTATATAGATATAACAATTCATTTGTCAGAAAATTATATTTATCTTCCACAGTGAACTTTGTTAATATAGCTAAATCTAAATTATTTTGGAATATAACTTGATTCAAATTATTAAAATTGGATTTACTTAAATCTCTGACATAAATTTTTGGTTTTTTAAATACTTTGATTTGATCATATAACTCAAACTCTATCATTTTGTGATCGGAAGTTGAAAAATTTTCCCTTACATTAACATTTCTTACTAAATTGGAAGCGGGTGTGAGTACAAGGTCCAGGATTGAATTTTCCCTAGTAGGTTCAGTAACAAGTTGATTTAATTGATTTTGACCTATAAACTCTAAAAACATATTCGCGATCTTGTCATAGGTGTCGGTTAATTCTTTAGAATCCCAATTTATGTGTCTAATATTAAAATCTCCGCATAATATTGTTTTTTGATCAGTTTGATTTAAAAGAAATTTAAATAATTTTTTTGTATTAATATTTGAACTATTTGGTGGGCGGTAAATGTTTATAATGCTAATTTCTTTTTTGAGAAATAATTTTATATGTATTATCTCTGATTGGAATTTAGAGCCATTAAAAATTATTTTAAACGGTATGTTGTTTTTTAAAAGGATTGCCGATCCTCCACCTCTTTTTCCTATTCTATTAGCTAATATAGTCTCATAATTACCCCTATATGATAATTCAGAGTTTATTGTATTTTCTGTTGTGAGCCATGTCTCATTGATTAATATAATGTGTGGATTAGAATTTTCGATTAATTGATTTAAGTCCGGTATTTTATTAGCTAGGGATCTAGAATTAAATAATAAACATTTATATGATTGAAAATTTACGGTATTGAATTTTGTCTGCGGTTTGCCTGCGTGTCCCTATTTATTTTTGGTTGCCCTGAGCGGTTGTGGATTTTTGAGTGTAATTATTGACAGATCGACAACAATGTACTTAAACATGTTCTCGGTCTGATTCATAGAAAATGCTTGCTTTCGCAAGTTATACAATATATTTAATTCGTTACGAGTCATATCACGTCTTGCAGTTAAAAACTGTGGAAAAGTTGGATTTTTCTTTAAACACTTACGAAAATTAAATAAAAAGATATCCCTAGACTTTTTATTGGCAAATGGAATTTTTACAATCCTTGGTTTCTTATTAATACCTTCAGAAGACTCACGATTTGGATGTCGATGAATTTCTTTTTCCAAAAGATCAGAAGAGATTCCACAATCAGAAGCAATTTTTTTAACTAATGAAGTGATGTCAGAATTTTCAGGGGCCCGTTCAATAACGACTCTTTTTGATTTAGACTTGATTTCTTCGGCGTCCAAAATAGCGTTGTTTATAATATTGGTGAAATGAGATTGTTCTAAAAAAGAATTATGTTGTTTGTTGCTAGCGGAAAATGGGTCTCCAAATCGATATTTAGGAATTGTTTCTGCTGTTTGTTGTTCTGGTTCATTTGTAAGAATGTCCTTACAAAGATCCATTACAGAATTTACAATTTCAAGCATTGCTGCAGCCCAAGGTGGCATGTCATTAGAAAATTGTTCAGAAAAATTAGAAAGTTTTTTGTTTAATTGATGTAGTTTTAATTTTTTGTTGTTAATATTTGAGGTAGTGAGTGGTGTTTTATCGATTTCCATAAGTTTTTAACTTTTTTTTCTTAAACTTGGGTAATTAAACTTTTTTTAAACTTGGTAATTTTTTTTTTTTTTTTTTTTTTTTTTTTTTTTTTTTTTTTTTAACTTTTCTTAAACTTGGTAATTATTATGTTCATCATAAAATAATGAACATAATAACTGACCAAAATACACTTAGGTCTTATTTTATTCGGTTAGTTTACATTCATAGGTTAAAAATAAATCATAAAATAATGAACATAATAACTGACCAAAATACACTAAAGTCTTATTCTATTCGGTTAGTTTACATTCATAGGTTAAAAATAAATCATAAAATAATGAACATAATAACTTACCAAAATACACTAAGGTCTTATTTTATTCGGTTAGTTTACATTCATAGGTTAAAAATAAATCATAAAATAATGAACATAATAACTGACCAAAATACACTAAGGTCTTATTTTATTCGGTTAGTTTACATTCATAGGTTAAAAATAAATCATAAAATAATGAACATAATAACTGACCAAAATACACTAAGGTCTTATTTTATTCGGTTAGTTTACATTCATAGGTTAAAAATAAATCATAAAATAATGACATAATAACTGACCAAAATACACTAAGGTCTTATTTTATTCGGTTAGTTTACATTCATAGGTTAAAAATAAATCATAAAATAATGAACATAATAACTGACCAAAATACACTAAAGTCTTATTTTATTCGGTTAGTTTACATTCATAGGTTAAAAATAAATCATAAAATAATGAACATAATAACTTACCAAAATACACTAAGGTCTTATTTTATTCGGTTAGTTTACATTCATAGGTTAAAAATAAATCATAAAATAATGAACATAATAACTGACCAAAATACACTAAGGTCTTATTTTATTCGGTTAGTTTACATTCATAGGTTAAAAATAAATCATAAAATAATGAACATAATAACTGACCAAAATACACTAAGGTCTTATTTTATTCGGTTAGTTTACATTCATAGGTTAAAAATAAATCATAAAATAATGAACATAATAACTGACCAAAATACACTAAGGTCTTATTTTATTCGGTTAGTTTACATTCATAGGTTAAAAATAAATCATAAAATAATGAACATAATAACTGACCAAAATACACTAAAGTCTTATTTTATTCGGTTAGTTTACATTCATAGGTTAAAAATAAATCATAAAATAATGAACATAATAACTGACCAAAATACACTAAGGTCTTATTTTATTCGGTTAGTTTACATTCATAGGTTAAAAATAAATCATAAAATAATGACATAATAACTGACCAAAATACACTAAGGTCTTATTTTATTCGGTTAGTTTACATTCATAGGTTAAAAATAAATCATAAAATAATGAACATAATAACTGACCAAAATACACTAAAGTCTTATTTTATTCGGTTAGTTTACATTCATAGGTTAAAAATAAATCATAAAATAATGAACATAATAACTTACCAAAATACACTAAGGTCTTATTTTATTCGGTTAGTTTACATTCATAGGTTAAAAATAAATCATAAAATAATGAACATAATAACTGACCAAAATACACTAAGGTCTTATTTTATTCGGTTAGTTTACATTCATAGGTTAAAAATAAATCATAAAATAATGAACATAATAACTGACCAAAATACACTAAGGTCTTATTTTATTCGGTTAGTTTACATTCATAGGTTAAAAATAAATCATAAAATAATGAACATAATAACTGACCAAAATACACTAAGGTCTTATTTTATTCGGTTAGTTTACATTCATAGGTTAAAAATAAATCATAAAATAATGAACATAATAACTGACCAAAATACACTAAAGTCTTATTTTATTCGGTTAGTTTACATTCATAGGTTAAAAACAAATCATAAAATAATGAACATAATAACTGACCAAAATACACTAAGGTCTTATTTTATTCGGTTAGTTTACATTCATAGGTTAAAAATAAATCATAAAATAATGACATAATAACTGACCAAAATACACTAAGGTCTTATTTTATTCGGTTAGTTTACATTCATAGGTTAAAAATAAATCATAAAATAATGAACATAATAACTGACCAAAATACACTAAGGTCTTATTTTATTCGGTTAGTTTACATTCATAGGTTAAAAATAAATCATAAAATAATGAACATAATAACTGACCAAAATACACTAAAGTCTGATTTTATTCGGTTAGTTTACATTCATAGGTTAAAAATAAATCATAAAATAATGAACATAATAACTGACCAAAATACACTAAAGTCTTATTTTATTCGGTTAGTTTACATTCATAGGTTAAAAATAAATCATAAAATAATGAACATAATAACTGACCAAAATACACTAAGGTCTTATTTTATTCGGTTAGTTTACATTCATAGGTTAAAAATAAATCATAAAATAATGAACATAATAACTGACCAAAATACACTAAGGTCTTATTTTATTCGGTTAGTTTACATTCATAGGTTAAAAATAAATCATAAAATAATGAACATAATAACTGACCAAAATACACTAAAGTCTGATTTTATTCGGTTAGTTTACATTCATAGGTTAAAAATAAATCATAAAATAATGAACATAATAACTGACCAAAATACACTAAAGTCTTATTTTATTCGGTTAGTTTACATTCATAGGTTAAAAATAAATCATAAAATAATGAACATAATAACTGACCAAAATACACTAAGGTCTTATTTTATTCGGTTAGTTTACATTCATAGGTTAAAAATAAATCATAAAATAATGAACATAAGAACTGACCAAAATACACTAAGGTCTTATTTTATTCGGTTAGTTTACATTCATAGGTTAAAAATAAATCATAAAATAATGAACATAAGAACTGACCAAAATACACTAAGGTCTTATTTTATTCGGTTAGTTTACATTCATAGGTTAAAAATAAATCATAAAATAATCGACAAGGTCTTATTTTATTTTTTTACATAATAACTGACCAAAATACACTAAAGTCTTATTTTATTCGGTTAGTTTACATTCATAGGTAAAAAATAAATCATAAAATAATGAACATAATAACTGACCAAAATACACTAAAGTCTTATTTTATTCGGTTAGTTTACATTCATAGGTTAAAAATAAATCATAAAATAATGAACATAATAACTGACCAAAATACACTAAGGTCTTATTTTATTCGGTTAGTTTACATTCATAGGTTAAAAATAAATCATAAAATAATGAACATAATAACTGACCAAAATACACTAAGGTCTTATTTTATTCGGTTAGTTTACATTCATAGGTTAAAAATAAATCATAAAATAATGAACATAATAACTGACCAAAATACACTAAAGTCTGATTTTATTCGGTTAGTTTACATTCATAGGTTAAAAATAAATCATAAAATAATGAACATAATAACTGACCAAAATACACTAAAGTCTTATTTTATTCGGTTAGTTTACATTCATAGGTTAAAAATAAATCATAAAATAATGAACATAATAACTGACCAAAATACACTAAGGTCTTATTTTATTCGGTTAGTTTACATTCATAGGTTAAAAATAAATCATAAAATAATGAACATAAGAACTGACCAAAATACACTAAGGTCTTATTTTATTCGGTTAGTTTACATTCATAGGTTAAAAATAAATCATAAAATAATGAACATAATAACTGACCAAAATACACTAAGGTCTTATTTTATTCGGTTAGTTTACATTCATAGGTTAAAAATAAATCATAAAATAATGAACATAATAACTGACCAAAATACACTAAAGTCTGATTTTATTCGGTTAGTTTACATTCATAGGTTAAAAATAAATCATAAAATAATGAACATAATAACTGACCAAAATACACTAAAGTCTTATTTTATTCGGTTAGTTTACATTCATAGGTTAAAAATAAATCATAAAATAATGAACATAATAACTGACCAAAATACACTAAGGTCTTATTTTATTCGGTTAGTTTACATTCATAGGTTAAAAATAAATCATAAAATAATGAACATAAGAACTGACCAAAATACACTAAGGTCTTATTTTATTCGGTTAGTTTACATTCATAGGTTAAAAATAAATCATAAAATAATGAACATAAGAACTGACCAAAATACACTAAGGTCTTATTTTATTCGGTTAGTTTACATTCATAGGTTAAAAATAAATCATAAAATAATCGACAAGGTCTTATTTTATTTTTTTACATAATAACTGACCAAAATACACTAAAGTCTTATTTTATTCGGTTAGTTTACATTCATAGGTTAAAAATAAATCATAAAATAATGAACATAATAACTGACCAAAATACACTAAAGTCTTATTTTATTCGGTTAGTTTACATTCATAGGTTAAAAATAAATCATAAAATAATGAACATAATAACTGACCAAAATACACTAAGGTCTTATTTTATTCGGTTAGTTTACATTCATAGGTTAAAAATAAATCATAAAATAATGAACATAATAACTGACCAAAATACACTAAGGTCTTATTTTATTCGGTTAGTTTACATTCATAGGTTAAAAATAAATCATAAAATAATGAACATAATAACTGACCAAAATACACTAAAGTCTGATTTTATTCGGTTAGTTTACATTCATAGGTTAAAAATAAATCATAAAATAATGAACATAATAACTGACCAAAATACACTAAGGTCTTATTTTATTCGGTTAGTTTACATTCATAGGTTAAAAATAAATCATAAAATAATGAACAAGGTCTTATTTTATTTTTTTACATAATAACTGACCAAAATACACTAAAGTCTTATTTTATTCGGTTAGTTTACATTCATAGGTTAAAAATAAATCATAAAATAATGAACATAATAACTGACCAAAATACACTTAGGTCTTATTTTATTCGGTTAGTTTACATTCATAGGTTAAAAATAAATCATAAAATAATGAACATAATAACTGACCAAAATACACTAAAGTCTGATTTTATTCGGTTAGTTTACATTCATAGGTTAAAAATAAATCATAAAATAATGAACATAATAACTGACCAAAATACACTAAGGTCTTATTTTATTCGGTTAGTTTACATTCATAGGTTAAAAATAAATCATAAAATAATGAACATAATAACTGACCAAAATACACTAAGGTCTTATTTTATTCGGTTAGTTTACATTCATAGGTTAAAAATAAATCATAAAATAATCAACAAGGTCTTATTTTATTTTTTTACATAATAACTGACCAAAATACACTAAAGTCTTATTTTATTCGGTTAGTTTACATTCATAGGTTAAAAATAAATCATAAAATAATGAACATAATAACTGACCAAAATACACTAAGGTCTTATTTTATTCGGTTAGTTTACATTCATAGGTTAAAAATAAATCATAAAATAATGAACATAATAACTGACCAAAATACACTAAGGTCTTATTTTATTCGGTTAGTTTACATTCATAGGTTAAAAATAAATCATAAAATAATGAACATAATAACTGACCAAAATACACTAAGGTCTTATTTTATTCGGTTAGTTTACATTCATAGGTTAAAAATAAATCATAAAATAATGAACATAATAACTGACCAAAATACACTAAAGTCTTATTTTATTCGGTTAGTTTACATTCATAGGTTAAAAATAAATCATAAAATAATGAACATAATAACTGACCAAAATACACTAAGGTCTTATATTATTCGGTTAGTTTACATTCATAGGTTAAAAATAAATCATAAAATAATGAACATAATAACTGACCAAAATACACTAAAGTCTTATTTTATTCGGTTAGTTTACATTCATAGGTTAAAAATAAATCATAAAATAATGAACATAATAACTGACCAAAATACAATAAGGTCTTATTTTATTCGGTTAGTTTACATTCATAGGTTAAAAATAAATCATAAAATAATGAACATAATAACTGACCAAAATACACTAAGGTCTTATTTTATTCGGTTAGTTTACATTCATAGGTTAAAAATAAATCATAAAATAATGAACATAATAACTGACCAAAATACACTAAGGTCTTATTTTATTCGGTTAGTTTACATTCATAGGTTAAAAATAAATCATAAAATAATGAACATAATAACTGACCAAAATACACTAAGGTCTTATTTTATTCGGTTAGTTTACATTCATAGGTTAAAAATAAATCATAAAATAATCAACAAGGTCTTATTTTATTTTTTTACATAATAACTGACCAAAATACACTAAAGTCTTATTTTATTCGGTTAGTTTACATTCATAGGTTAAAAATAAATCATAAAATAATGAACATAATAACTGACCAAAATACACTAAGGTCTTATTTTATTCGGTTAGTTTACATTCATAGGTACAAAAAAAAAATAATTAAAAAATAATTAAAAATAAATCAAAAAAAAAATAATTAAAAATAAATCATAAAATAATGAACATAATAACTGACCAAAATACACTAAAGTCTGATTTTATTCGGTTAGTTTACATTCATAGGTTAAAAATAAATCATAAAATAATGAACATAATAACTGACCAAAATACACTAAGGTCTTATTTTATTCGGTTAGTTTACATTCATAGGTTAAAAATAAATCATAAAATAATCAACAAGGTCTTATTTTATTTTTTTACATAATAACTGACCAAAATACACTAAAGTCTTATTTTATTCGGTTAGTTTACATTCATAGGTTAAAAATAAATCATAAAATAATGAACATAATAACTGACCAAAATACACTAAGGTCTTATTTTATTCGGTTAGTTTACATTCATAGGTTAAAAATAAATCATAAAATAATGAACATAATAACTGACCAAAATACACTAAGGTCTTATTTTATTCGGTTAGTTTACATTCATAGGTTAAAAATAAATCATAAAATAATGAACATAATAACTGACCAAAATACACTAAGGTCTTATTTTATTCGGTTAGTTTACATTCATAGGTTAAAAATAAATCATAAAATAATGAACATAATAACTGACCAAAATACACTAAGGTCTTATTTAATTCGCTTAGTTTACATTCATAGGTTAAAAATAAATCATAAAATAATGAACATAATAACTGACCAAAATACACTAAAGTCTGATTTTATTCGGTTAGTTTACATTCATAGGTTAAAAATAAATCATAAAATAATGAACATAATAACTGACCAAAATACACTAAAGTCTTATTTTATTCGGTTAGTTTACATTCATAGGTTAAAAATAAATCATAAAATAATGAACATAATAACTGACCAAAATACACTAAGGTCTTATTTTATTCGGTTAGTTTACATTCATAGGTTAAAAATAAATCATAAAATAATGAACAAGGTCTTATTTTATTTTTTTACATAATAACTGACCAAAATACACTAAAGTCTTATTTTATTCGGTTAGTTTACATTCATAGGTTAAAAATAAATCATAAAATAATGAACATAATAACTGACCAAAATACACTAAGGTCTTATTTTATTCGGTTAGTTTACATTCATAGGTTAAAAATAAATCATAAAATAATGAACATAATAACTGACCAAAATACACTAAAGTCTTATTTTATTCGGTTAGTTTACATTCATAGGTTAAAAATAAATCATAAAATGATGAACATAATAACTGACCAAAATACACTAAGGTCTTATTTTATTCGGCTAGTTTACATTCATAGGTTAAAAATAAATCATAAAATAATCAACAAGGTCTTATTTTATTTTTTTACATAATAACTGACCAAAATACACTAAAGTCTTATTTTATTCGGTTAGTTTACATTCATAGGTTAAAAATAAATCATAAAATAATGAACATAATAACTGACCAAAATACACTAAGGTCTTATTTTATTCGGTTAGTTTACATTCATAGGTTAAAAATAAATCATAAAATAATGAACATAATAACTGACCAAAATACACTAAGGTCTTATTTTATTCGCTTAGTTTACATTCATAGGTTAAAAATAAATCATAAAATAATGAACATAATAACTGACCAAAATACACTAAAGTCTGATTTTATTCGGTTAGTTTACATTCATAGGTTAAAAATAAATCATAAAATAATGAACATAATAACTGACCAAAATACACTAAAGTCTTATTTTATTCGGTTAGTTTACATTCATAGGTTAAAAATAAATCATAAAATAATGAACATAATAACTGACCAAAATACACTAAGGTCTTATTTTATTCGGTTAGTTTACATTCATAGGTTAAAAATAAATCATAAAATAATGAACAAGGTCTTATTTTATTTTTTTACATAATAACTGACCAAAATACACTAAAGTCTTATTTTATTCGGTTAGTTTACATTCATAGGTTAAAAATAAACATAAAATAATGAACATAATAACTGACCAAAATACACTAAAGTCTGATTTTATTCGGTTAGTTTACATTCATAGGTTAAAAATAAATCATAAAATAATGAACATAATAACTGACCAAAATACACTAAAGTCTTATTTTATTCGGTTAGTTTACATTCATAGGTTAAAAATAAATCATAAAATAATGAACATAATAACTGACCAAAATACACTAAGGTCTTATTTTATTCGGTTAGTTTACATTCATAGGTTAAAAATAAATCATAAAATAATGAACAAGGTCTTATTTTATTTTTTTACATAATAACTGACCAAAATACACTAAAGTCTTATTTTATTCGGTTAGTTTACATTCATAGGTTAAAAATAAATCATAAAATAATGAACATAATAACTGACCAAAATACACTAAGGTCTTATTTTATTCGGTTAGTTTACATTCATAGGTTAAAAATAAATCATAAAATAATGAACATAATAACTGACCAAAATACACTAAAGTCTTATTTTATTCGGTTAGTTTACATTTTACTAAAGTCTAATAACTGACCAAATAACTGACCAAAATACACTAAAGTCTGATTTTATTCGGTTAGTTTACATTCATAGGTTAAAAATAAATCATAAAATAATGAACATAATAACTGACCAAAATACACTAAGGTCTTATTTTATTCGGTTAGTTTACATTCATAGGTTAAAAATAAATCATAAAATAATGAACATAATAACTGACCAAAATACACTAAATTCTTATTTTATTCGGTTAGTTTACATTCATAGGTTAAAAATAAATCATAAAATAATGAACATAATAACTGACCAAAATACACTAAGGTCTTATTTTATTCGGTTAGTTTACATTCATAGGTTAAAAATAAATCATAAAATAATGAACATAATAACTGACCAAAATACACTAAAGTCTTATGAAGGAAACTAAAGTGAAAGTGAGAAAAGTTAAACTGGTAGAAAATTAAAAGTTATTTAAATAAAAGGCTAAAAGAACATAAAATTGTAGATTGTTAAAGTAGATAAAATAGTGTCTGTGAAAAGTGTTATAACAATGAGTAATTAAATTTAAATATATTTAATTTTATTTTCGAACTCGGTTTCAAAGACGCGAAATAATTCCACTCGAAAAAATTTTAGATTTTCGTGTTAGAGCTGTTTAGGAATTTTTATAAAAATTTCAGTAAACATTTCAATAGATATACAGGGTGACCAAAAAGTAATGGGGCACATAATTTATGGCAACTTAATCCAGTTTAGAGATAATGAGACCCCCCCCCCTTTGTCTAGGGCCAAGTCGGCGCTGCCGCTACCGTGTAACCTTACCCTTGAATTTATTCTACGGGCCCTGATTAAATACACAGTCCAAGACCACCTAGGGCGAGATTTTATTCTATTGCTGTTATGATGAAGAATGTAGAGTAGTAGAGTAGAAATCCGAAAAGAACCAGGTCTCTAAGTACTCATCGAGATCTCAATTCTCGAAATTCAACGGGAAATTGGCGGATTCAAAAAAATGTATAACAGAAAAACATAATATTTTATTTTTTAGCAATATGTATCAAAAAACAATTAATCAACTGCGAAAAAAAATTTTACGTGATTTGAAAGAAAATGGGCCAAAGAAAAATATTTTTCTTGAAAAGATTTCTCAAGTCATTGGTGAATGAAGTTGCGGAAGAAAATTTAGAGAAAAATTGAAAAAATTTTGGGATTTTATTTAAAAGTTTGTGGGGTTTTTTAATTTCGTTTCGCAGCAAAAAACGTTAAATTTCAAATATTTTAGATAAATTGTAAAGCATATAGCTATTTAATTCCTAAGGCTGTGCAGCAGGCGGCGTGGAGTAATGGATCAGGGTGGTCGAATAATGATGAAGGTGTCGGAAATCAGAACTGTCGGACCGAGATATAGGTCCCTGAAAGCGAAAAACTATAGGGGGAGTAAGCTCAATTGAGGGGTGAAAAATTCGATTTTTTGAATGATAGATCATTCGAAAGAGCTCCTCAAGCTGAGTAAGGGGGACACAGGAGGGAGAAGGGGAAAAGCAAGATGGTGTCTAAAATTAAATAGGATGAAAGGGAATTAGATTGGACTATTACTTGAAAGATATTAATTATTTCATATATTCAAAAGAAAAGTTATTTTAGTAAAACGAAAATGGACTATCCTCCAGGGGCATTATATTTTTTGTAGACCAAGCAATGCTTAATCTCTTAGCTTAAGAAATATCACAAAATAATACAGCATTCTTTATTCTTCTTTTTAATATTCTTATTCATGTCATATTTATAAAGTTTGCCAGGAGCTCCTTCAGGCGATTGTGGATTATATGGAACATTCTCTTCATTATTTTCGGTAACTTCACTAACTTTATAACGGCCCAGATACCTAACATTCGACTTCCGAGAATGATCGCTTGAGGGATATTTGATTGACGAGCGTGATGAAACTTCCTATAATATAATTAAAATTAATTTTAACATTTAACGCCAAAAATTTAAAACTTAAATTTATGAATTTTGGGTAATAGTTTGGGAATCGCCCCATTTTTTCCTTTCTATTTTTTCTATTTTCTTCTCATTTTATGACAAATTATTTATCATTCGAAAGAGCTCTTCGGACTGAGTCGAATAACCTTAAATCAACGAAATCTGACTTAAGTAAACAAATTACCGAATTTTGTCATTTTTTTATTTCCTATTAATTTAATCTAAAAAATTTTATTAATTAAACGTGCTTCCGTTAGCGTAGAAGACAAACTTTCTGCTTTAAATTTGTTAGTCCTTTCCACTTGTTCTTCAGCTATTTCTTCTTCATCAGAATCAATTACAGAAAGGAATTGTTTTTCCTTTTCTGGTATTCCTGTTTGTAAACTATGTCCAGATCCCTAAACAATTAATTTTAAATTTTGTTAGTTTTTGCAGTATTGATACTAGTTTTTTGTAGGAAAATATTCTTGACTAGGGATCGGATTTTTAGGTAGTAAAAACGCGCTAAATGACCATCATTAACCAATGTCTTTTTCATTTTAACTCAGGGTTCGGATCGAGAAAATGTTAAGTGTAAGTACAAAAATATATTTATTATTAAATATATTTATAATAAATATATTTTTATTATATTTTTTTACTTATATTAAGTGTATGTATTAAGTGTTTTTAGTTATTAAATGTTTTTATTAAGTGTTTTTATTATGTTTTTATTAAGTGTTTTTATATTAAGTGTTTTTACTTATATTAAGAGAAAATGTTAAGTGTAAGTACAAAAATATATTTATTATTAAATATATTTATAATAAATATATTTTTATTATATTTTTTTACTTATATTTTTCAAAATATAAGTACGCAATAAAAAATTTTTTAAAAAACTTTTTTACCGCCGATGGCACCATTCCATTCTTGCGCCGCAAGCTCATTCATTTATTAGTCACGCAGAATTTATGAAGTAATCAGAAAAAATTGGCGGAAAACTTCTTAAAAACATGGGAGAATAAAAGTTTCCTGCCAAATTTCTCCGATTTCTTATTAAAATGATGAAATAAAATGAGAAAGACATTGGTCAATGATGGTCAATTAGCGCGTTTTTACGACCTAAAAATCCGATCGCTATTACACTAAAGTCTGATTTTATTCGGTTAGTTTACATTCATAGGTTAAAAATAAATCATAAAATAATGAACATAATAACTGACCAAAATACACTAAAGTCTGATTTTATTCGGTTAGTTTACATTCATAGGTTAAAAATAAATCATAAAATAATGAACATAATAACTGACCAAAATACACTAAGGTCTTATTTTATTCGGTTAGTTTACATTCATAGGTTAAAAATAAATCATAAAATAATGAACATAATAACTGACCAAAATACACTAAAGTCTGATTTTATTCGGTTAGTTTACATTCATAGGTTAAAAATAAATCATAAAATAATGAACATAATAACTGACCAAAATACACTAAGGTCTTATTTTATTCGGTTAGTTTACATTCATAGGTTAAAAATAAATCATAAAATAATGAACATAATAACTGACCAAAATACACTAAAGTCTGATTTTATTCGGTTAGTTTACATTCATAGGTTAAAAATAAATCATAAAATAATGAACATAATAACTGACCAAAATACACTAAGGTCTTATTTTATTCGGTTAGTTTACATTCATAGGTTAAAAATAAATCATAAAATAATGAACATAATAACTGACCAAAATACACTAAAGTCTGATTTTATTCGGTTAGTTTACATTCATAGGTTAAAAATAAATCATAAAATAATGAACATAATAACTGACCAAAATACACTAAAGTCTTATTTTATTCGGTTAGTTTACATTCATAGGTTAAAAATAAATCATAAAATAATGAACATAATAACTGACCAAAATACACTAAAGTCTGATTTTATTCGGTTAGTTTACATTCATAGGTTAAAAATAAATCATAAAATAATGAACATAATAACTGACCAAAATACACTAAGGTCTTATTTTATTCGGTTAGTTTACATTCATAGGTTAAAAATAAATCATAAAATAATGAACATATAACTGACCAAAATACACTAAAGTCTGATTTTATTCGGTTAGTTTACATTCATAGGTTAAAAATAAATCATAAAATAATGAACATAATAACTGACCAAAATACACTAAGGTCTTATTTTATTCGGTTAGTTTACATCATAGGTTAAAAATAAATCATAAAATAATGAACATATAACTGACCAAAATACACTAAGGTCTTATTTTATTCGGTTAGTTTACATTCATAGGTTAAAAATAAATCATAAAATAATGAACATAATAACTGACCAAAATACACTAAAGTCTTATTTTATTCGGTTAGTTTACATTCATAGGTTAAAAATAAATCATAAAATAATGAACATAATAACTGACCAAAATACACTAAAGTCTGATTTTATTCGGTTAGTTTACATTCATAGGTTAAAAATAAATCATAAAATAATGAACATAATAACTGACCAAAATACACTAAGGTCTTATTTTATTCGGTTAGTTTACATTCATAGGTTAAAAATAAATCATAAAATAATGAACATAATAACTGACCAAAATACACTAAGGTCTTATTTTATTCGGTTAGTTTACATTCATAGGTTAAAAATAAATCATAAAATAATGAACATATAACTGACCAAAATACACTAAAGTCTGATTTTATTCGGTTAGTTTACATTCATAGGTTAAAAATAAATCATAAAATAATGAACATAATAACTGACCAAAATACACTAAGGTCTTATTTTATTCGGTTAGTTTACATTCATAGGTTAAAAATAAATCATAAAATAATGAACATATAACTGACCAAAATACACTAAGGTCTTATTTTATTCGGTTAGTTTACATTCATAGGTTAAAAATAAATCATAAAATAATGAACATATAACTGACCAAAATACACTAAAGTCTGATTTTATTCGGTTAGTTTACATTCATAGGTTAAAAATAAATCATAAAATAATGAACATAATAACTGACCAAAATACACTAAGGTCTTATTTTATTCGGTTAGTTTACATTCATAGGTTAAAAATAAATCATAAAATAATGAACATATAACTGACCAAAATACACTAAGGTCTTATTTTATTCGGTTAGTTTACATTCATAGGTTAAAAATAAATCATAAAATAATGAACATAATAACTGACCAAAATACACTAAAGTCTTATTTTATTCGGTTAGTTTACATTCATAGGTTAAAAATAAATCATAAAATAATGAACATAATAACTGACCAAAATACACTAAAGTCTGATTTTATTCGGTTAGTTTACATTCATAGGTTAAAAATAAATCATAAAATAATGAACATAATAACTGACCAAAATACACTAAGGTCTTATTTTATTCGGTTAGTTTACATTCATAGGTTAAAAATAAATCATAAAATAATGAACATATAACTGACCAAAATACACTAAAGTCTGATTTTATTCGGTTAGTTTACATTCATAGGTTAAAAATAAATCATAAAATAATGAACATAATAACTGACCAAAATACACTAAGGTCTTATTTTATTCGGTTAGTTTACATTCATAGGTTAAAAATAAATCATAAAATAATGAACATATAACTGACCAAAATACACTAAGGTCTTATTTTATTCGGTTAGTTTACATTCATAGGTTAAAAATAAATCATAAAATAATGAACATAATAACTGACCAAAATACACTAAAGTCTTATTTTATTCGGTTAGTTTACATTCATAGGTTAAAAATAAATCATAAAATAATGAACATAATAACTGACCAAAATACACTAAAGTCTTATTTTATTCGGTTAGTTTACATTCATAGGTTAAAAATAAATCATAAAATAATGAACATAATAACTGACCAAAATACACTAAAGTCTTATTTTATTCGGTTAGTTTACATTCTTAGGTTAAAAATAAATCATAAAATAATGAACATAATAACTGACCAAAATACACTAAAGTCTGATTTTATTCGGTTAGTTTACATTCATAGGTTAAAAATAAATCATAAAATAATGAACATAATAACTGACCAAAATACACTAAGGTCTTATTTTATTCGGTTAGTTTACATTCATAGGTTAAAAATAAATCATAAAATAATGAACATATAACTGACCAAAATACACTAAGGTCTTATTTTATTCGGTTAGTTTACATTCATAGGTTAAAAATAAATCATAAAATAATGAACATAATAACTGACCAAAATACACTAAAGTCTTATTTTATTCGGTTAGTTTACATTCATAGGTTAAAAATAAATCATAAAATAATGAACATAATAACTGACCAAAATACACTAAAGTCTGATTTTATTCGGTTAGTTTACATTCATAGGTTAAAAATAAATCATAAAATAATGAACATAATAACTGACCAAAATACACTAAAGTCTGATTTTATTCGGTTAGTTTACATTCATAGGTTAAAAATAAATCATAAAATAATGAACATAATAACTGACCAAAATACACTAAAGTCTTATTTTATTCGGTTAGTTTACATTCATAGGTTAAAAATAAATCATAAAATAATGAACATAATAACTGACCAAAATACACTAAAGTCTTATTTTATTCGGTTAGTTTACATTCATAGGTTAAAAATAAATCATAAAATAATGAACATAATAACTGACCAAAATACACTAAAGTCTTATTTTATTCGGTTAGTTTACATTCTTAGGTTAAAAATAAATCATAAAATAATGAACATAATAACTGACCAAAATACACTAAAGTCTGATTTTATTCGGTTAGTTTACATTCATAGGTTAAAAATAAATCATAAAATAATGAACATAATAACTGACCAAAATACACTAAGGTCTTATTTTATTCGGTTAGTTTACATTCATAGGTTAAAAATAAATCATAAAATAATGAACATATAACTGACCAAAATACACTAAGGTCTTATTTTATTCGGTTAGTTTACATTCATAGGTTAAAAATAAATCATAAAATAATGAACATAATAACTGACCAAAATACACTAAAGTCTTATTTTATTCGGTTAGTTTACATTCATAGGTTAAAAATAAATCATAAAATAATGAACATAATAACTGACCAAAATACACTAAAGTCTGATTTTATTCGGTTAGTTTACATTCATAGGTTAAAAATAAATCATAAAATAATGAACATAATAACTGACCAAAATACACTAAAGTCTGATTTTATTCGGTTAGTTTACATTCATAGGTTAAAAATAAATCATAAAATAATGAACATAATAACTGACCAAAATACACTAAAGTCTTATTTTATTCGGTTAGTTTACATTCATAGGTTAAAAATAAATCATAAAATAATGAACATAATAACTGACCAAAATACACTAAAGTCTGATTTTATTCGGTTAGTTTACATTCATAGGTTAAAAATAAATCATAAAATAATGAACATAATAACTGACCAAAATACACTAAAGTCTTATTTTATTCTGTTAGTTTACATTCATAGGTTAAAAATAAATCATAAAATAATGAACATAATAACTGACCAAAATACACTAAAGTCTGATTTTATTCGGTTAGTTTACATTCATAGGTTAAAAATAAATCATAAAATAATGAACATAATAACTGACCAAAATACACTAAAGTCTGATTTTATTCGGTTAGTTTACATTCATAGGTTAAAAATAAATCATAAAATAATGAACATAATAACTGACCAAAATACACTAAGGTCTTATTTTATTCGGTTAGTTTACATTCATAGGTTAAAAATAAATCATAAATTAATGAACATATAACTGACCAAAATACACTAAGGTCTTATTTTATTCGGTTAGTTTACATTCATAGGTTAAAAATAAATCATAAAATAATGAACATAATAACTGACCAAAATACACTAAGGTCTTATTTTATTCGGTTAGTTTACATTCATAGGTTAAAAATAAATCATAAAATAATGAACATATAACTGACCAAAATACACTAAGGTCTTATTTTATTCGGTTAGTTTACATTCATAGGTTAAAAATAAATCATAAAATAATGAACATAATAACTGACCAAAATACACTAAAGTCTTATTTTATTCGGTTAGTTTACATTCATAGGTTAAAAATAAATCATAAAATAATGAACATAATAACTGACCAAAATACACTAAAGTCTGATTTTATTCGGTTAGTTTACATTCATAGGTTAAAAATAAATCATAAAATAATGAACATAATAACTGACCAAAATACACTAAAGTCTGATTTTATTCGGTTAGTTTACATTCATAGGTTAAAAATAAATCATAAAATAATGAACATAATAACTGACCAAAATACACTAAAGTCTTATTTTATTCGGTTAGTTTACATTCATAGGTTAAAAATAAATCATAAAATAATGAACATAATAACTGACCAAAATACACTAAAGTCTGATTTTATTCGGTTAGTTTACATTCATAGGTTAAAAATAAATCATAAAATAATGAACATAATAACTGACCAAAATACACTAAAGTCTTATTTTATTCTGTTAGTTTACATTCATAGGTTAAAAATAAATCATAAAATAATGAACATAATAACTGACCAAAATACACTAAAGTCTGATTTTATTCGGTTAGTTTACATTCATAGGTTAAAAATAAATCATAAAATAATGAACATAATAACTGACCAAAATACACTAAAGTCTGATTTTATTCGGTTAGTTTACATTCATAGGTTAAAAATAAATCATAAAATAATGAACATAATAACTGACCAAAATACACTAAAGTCTTATTTTATTCGGTTAGTTTACATTCATAGGTTAAAAATAAATCATAAAATAATGAACATAATAACTGACCAAAATACACTAAAGTCTGATTTTATTCGGTTAGTTTACATTCATAGGTTAAAAATAAATCATAAAATAATGAACATAATAACTGACCAAAATACACTAAAGTCTGATTTTATTCGGTTAGTTTACATTCATAGGTTAAAAATAAATCATAAAATAATGAACATAATAACTGACCAAAATACACTAAAGTCTTATTTTATTCGGTTAGTTTACATTCATAGGTTAAAAATAAATCATAAAATAATGAACATAATAACTGACCAAAATACACTAAAGTCTGATTTTATTCGGTTAGTTTACATTCATAGGTTAAAAATAAATCATAAAATAATGAACATAATAACTGACCAAAATACACTAAAGTCTGATTTTATTCGGTTAGTTTACATTCATAGGTTAAAAATAAATCATAAAATAATGAACATAATAACTGACCAAAATACACTAAAGTCTGATTTTATTCGGTTAGTTTACATTCATAGGTTAAAAATAAATCATAAAATAATGAACATAATAACTGACCAAAATACACTAAGGTCTTATTTTATTCGGTTAGTTTACATTCATAGGTTAAAAATAAATCATAAATTAATGAACATATAACTGACCAAAATACACTAAGGTCTTATTTTATTCGGTTAGTTTACATTCATAGGTTAAAAATAAATCATAAAATAATGAACATAATAACTGACCAAAATACACTAAAGTCTTATTTTATTCGGTTAGTTTACATTCATAGGTTAAAAATAAATCATAAAATAATGAACATAATAACTGACCAAAATACACTAAAGTCTGATTTTATTCGGTTAGTTTACATTCATAGGTTAAAAATAAATCATAAAATAATGAACATAATAACTGACCAAAATACACTAAAGTCTGATTTTATTCGGTTAGTTTACATTCATAGGTTAAAAATAAATCATAAAATAATGAACATAATAACTGACCAAAATACACTAAAGTCTTATTTTATTCGGTTAGTTTACATTCATAGGTTAAAAATAAATCATAAAATAATGAACATAATAACTGACCAAAATACACTAAAGTCTGATTTTATTCGGTTAGTTTACATTCATAGGTTAAAAATAAATCATAAAATAATGAACATAATAACTGACCAAAATACACTAAAGTCTGATTTTATTCGGTTAGTTTACATTCATAGGTTAAAAATAAATCATAAAATAATGAACATAATAACTGACCAAAATACACTAAAGTCTTATTTTATTCGGTTAGTTTACATTCATAGGTTAAAAATAAATCATAAAATAATGAACATAATAACTGACCAAAATACACTAAAGTCTGATTTTATTCGGTTAGTTTACATTCATAGGTTAAAAATAAATCATAAAATAATGAACATAATAACTGACCAAAATACACTAAAGTCTGATTTTATTCGGTTAGTTTACATTCATAGGTTAAAAATAAATCATAAAATAATGAACATAATAACTGACCAAAATACACTAAAGTCTGATTTTATTCGGTTAGTTTACATTCATAGGTTAAAAATAAATCATAAAATAATGAACATAATAACTGACCAAAATACACTAAGGTCTTATTTTATTCGGTTAGTTTACATTCATAGGTTAAAAATAAATCATAAATTAATGAACATATAACTGACCAAAATACACTAAGGTCTTATTTTATTCGGTTAGTTTACATTCATAGGTTAAAAATAAATCATAAAATAATGAACATAATAACTGACCAAAATACACTAAAGTCTTATTTTATTCGGTTAGTTTACATTCATAGGTTAAAAATAAATCATAAAATAATGAACATAATAACTGACCAAAATACACTAAAGTCTGATTTTATTCGGTTAGTTTACATTCATAGGTTAAAAATAAATCATAAAATAATGAACATAATAACTGACCAAAATACACTAAAGTCTGATTTTATTCGGTTAGTTTACATTCATAGGTTAAAAATAAATCATAAAATAATGAACATAATAACTGACCAAAATACACTAAAGTCTGATTTTATTCGGTTAGTTTACATTCATAGGTTAAAAATAAATCATAAAATAATGAACATAATAACTGACCAAAATACACTAAAGTCTGATTTTATTCGGTTAGTTTACATTCATAGGTTAAAAATAAATCATAAAATAATGAACATAATAACTGACCAAAATACACTAAAGTCTGATTTTATTCGGTTAGTTTACATTCATAGGTTAAAAATAAATCATAAAATAATGAACATAATAACTGACCAAAATACACTAAAGTCTGATTTTATTCGGTTAGTTTACATTCATAGGTTAAAAATAAATCATAAAATAATGAACATAATAACTGACCAAAATACACTAAAGTCTTATTTTATTCGGTTAGTTTACATTCATAGGTTAAAAATAAATCATAAAATAATGAACATAATAACTGACCAAAATACACTAAAGTCTGATTTTATTCGGTTAGTTTACATTCATAGGTTAAAAATAAATCATAAAATAATGAACATAATAACTGACCAAAATACACTAAAGTCTTATTTTATTCGGTTAGTTTACATTCATAGGTTAAAAATAAATCATAAAATAATGAACATAATAACTGACCAAAATACACTAAAGTCTGATTTTATTCGGTTAGTTTACATTCATAGGTTAAAAATAAATCATAAAATAATGAACATAATAACTGACCAAAATACACTAAAGTCTGATTTTATTCGGTTAGTTTACATTCATAGGTTAAAAATAAATCATAAAATAATGAACATAATAACTGACCAAAATACACTAAAGTCTGATTTTATTCGGTTAGTTTACATTCATAGGTTAAAAATAAATCATAAAATAATGAACATAATAACTGACCAAAATACACTAAAGTCTTATTTTATTCGGTTAGTTTACATTCATAGGTTAAAAATAAATCATAAAATAATGAACATAATAACTGACCAAAATACACTAAAGTCTGATTTTATTCGGTTAGTTTACATTCATAGGTTAAAAATAAATCATAAAATAATGAACATAATAACTGACCAAAATACACTAAAGTCTGATTTTATTCGGTTAGTTTACATTCATAGGTTAAAAATAAATCATAAAATAATGAACATAATAACTGACCAAAATACACTAAAGTCTTATTTTATTCGGTTAGTTTACATTCATAGGTTAAAAATAAATCATAAAATAATGAACATAATAACTGACCAAAATACACTAAAGTCTGATTTTATTCGGTTAGTTTACATTCATAGGTTAAAAATAAATCATAAAATAATGAACATAATAACTGACCAAAATACACTAAAGTCTGATTTTATTCGGTTAGTTTACATTCATAGGTTAAAAATAAATCATAAAATAATGAACATAATAACTGACCAAAATACACTAAAGTCTGATTTTATTCGGTTAGTTTACATTCATAGGTTAAAAATAAATCATAAAATAATGAACATAATAACTGACCAAAATACACTAAGGTCTTATTTTATTCGGTTAGTTTACATTCATAGGTTAAAAATAAATCATAAATTAATGAACATATAACTGACCAAAATACACTAAGGTCTTATTTTATTCGGTTAGTTTACATTCATAGGTTAAAAATAAATCATAAAATAATGAACATAATAACTGACCAAAATACACTAAAGTCTTATTTTATTCGGTTAGTTTACATTCATAGGTTAAAAATAAATCATAAAATAATGAACATAATAACTGACCAAAATACACTAAAGTCTGATTTTATTCGGTTAGTTTACATTCATAGGTTAAAAATAAATCATAAAATAATGAACATAATAACTGACCAAAATACACTAAGGTCTTATTTTATTCGGTTAGTTTACATTCATAGGTTAAAAATAAATCATAAATTAATGAACATATAACTGACCAAAATACACTAAGGTCTTATTTTATTCGGTTAGTTTACATTCATAGGTTAAAAATAAATCATAAAATAATGAACATAATAACTGACCAAAATACACTAAAGTCTTATTTTATTCGGTTAGTTTACATTCATAGGTTAAAAATAAATCATAAAATAATGAACATAATAACTGACCAAAATACACTAAAGTCTGATTTTATTCGGTTAGTTTACATTCATAGGTTAAAAATAAATCATAAAATAATGAACATAATAACTGACCAAAATACACTAAGGTCTTATTTTATTCGGTTAGTTTACATTCATAGGTTAAAAATAAATCATAAAATAATGAACATATAACTGACCAAAATACACTAAAGTCTGATTTTATTCGGTTAGTTTACATTCATAGGTTAAAAATAAATCATAAAATAATGAACATAATAACTGACCAAAATACACTAAAGTCTTATTTTATTCGGTTAGTTTACATTCATAGGTTAAAAATAAATCATAAAATAATGAACATAATAACTGACCAAAATACACTAATGTCTTATTTTATTCGGTTAGTTTACATTCATAGGTTAAAAATAAATCATAAAATAATGAACATAATAACTGACCAAAATACACTAAAGTCTGATTTTATTCGGTTAGTTTACATTCATAGGTTAAAAATAAATCATAAAATAATGAACATAATAACTGACCAAAATACACTAAGGTCTTATTTTATTCGGTTAGTTTACATTCATAGGTTAAAAATAAATCATAAAATAATGAACATAATAACTGACCAAAATACACTAAAGTCTGATTTTATTCGGTTAGTTTACATTCATAGGTTAAAAATAAATCATAAAATAATGAACATAATAACTGACCAAAATACACTAAAGTCTGATTTTATTCGGTTAGTTTACATTCATAGGTTAAAAATAAATCATAAAATAATGAACATAATAACTGAAATACACTAAGGTCTTATTTTATTCGGTTAGTTTACATTCATAGGTTAAAAATAAATCATAAAATAATGAACATATAACTGACCAAAATACACTAAAGTCTTATTTTATTCGGTTAGTTTACATTCATAGGTTAAAAATAAATCATAAAATAATGAACATAATAACTGACCAAAATACACTAATGTCTTATTTTATTCTGTTAGTTTACATTCATAGGTTAAAAATAAATCATGAAATAATGAACATAATAACTGACCAAAATACACTAAAGTCTGATTTTATTCGGTTAGTTTACATTCATAGGTTAAAAATAAATCATAAAATAATGAACATAATAACTGACCAAAATACACTAAGGTCTGATTTTATTCGGTTAGTTTACATTCATAGGTTAAAAATAAATCATAAAATAATGAACATAATAACTGACCAAAATACACTAAAGTCTGATTTTATTCGGTTAGTTTACATTCATAGGTTAAAAATAAATCATAAAATAATGAACATAATAACTGACCAAAATACACTAAAGTCTGATTTTATTCGGTTAGTTTACATTCATAGGTTAAAAATAAATCATAAAATAATGAACATAATAACTGACCAAAATACACTAAAGTCTGATTTTATTCGGTTAGTTTACATTCATAGGTTAAAAATAAATCATAAAATAATGAACATAATAACTGACCAAAATACACTAAAGTCTGATTTTATTCGGTTAGTTTACATTCATAGGTTAAAAATAAATCATAAAATAATGAACATAATAACTGACCAAAATACACTAAGGTCTTATTTTATTCGGTTAGTTTACATTCATAGGTTAAAAATAAATCATAAAATAATGAACATAATAACTGACCAAAATACACTAAAGTCTGATTTTATTCGGTTAGTTTACATTCATAGGTTAAAAATAAATCATAAAATAATGAACATAATAACTGACCAAAATACACTAAAGTCTGATTTTATTCGGTTAGTTTACATTCATAGGTTAAAAATAAATCATAAAATAATGAACATAATAACTGACCAAAATACACTAAAGTCTGATTTTATTCGGTTAGTTTACATTCATAGGTTAAAAATAAATCATAAAATAATGAACATAATAACTGACCAAAATACACTAAAGTCTGATTTTATTCGGTTAGTTTACATTCATAGGTTAAAAATAAATCATAAAATAATGAACATAATAACTGACCAAAATACACTAAAGTCTGATTTTATTCGGTTAGTTTACATTCATAGGTTAAAAATAAATCATAAAATAATGAACATAATAACTGACCAAAATACACTAAGGTCTTATTTTATTCGGTTAGTTTACATTCATAGGTTAAAAATAAATCATAAAATAATGAACATAATAACTGACCAAAATACACTAAAGTCTGATTTTATTCGGTTAGTTTACATTCATAGGTTAAAAATAAATCATAAAATAATGAACATAATAACTGACCAAAATACACTAAAGTCTGATTTTATTCGGTTAGTTTACATTCATAGGTTAAAAATAAATCATAAAATAATGAACATAATAACTGACCAAAATACACTAAAGTCTGATTTTATTCGGTTAGTTTACATTCATAGGTTAAAAATAAATCATAAAATAATGAACATAATAACTGACCAAAATACACTAAAGTCTGATTTTATTCGGTTAGTTTACATTCATAGGTTAAAAATAAATCATAAAATAATGAACATAATAACTGACCAAAATACACTAAAGTCTGATTTTATTCGGTTAGTTTACATTCATAGGTTAAAAATAAATCATAAAATAATGAACATAATAACTGACCAAAATACACTAAGGTCTTATTTTATTCGGTTAGTTTACATTCATAGGTTAAAAATAAATCATAAAATAATGAACATAATAACTGACCAAAATACACTAAAGTCTGATTTTATTCGGTTAGTTTACATTCATAGGTTAAAAATAAATCATAAAATAATGAACATAATAACTGACCAAAATACACTAAAGTCTGATTTTATTCGGTTAGTTTACATTCATAGGTTAAAAATAAATCATAAAATAATGAACATAATAACTGACCAAAATACACTAAAGTCTGATTTTATTCGGTTAGTTTACATTCATAGGTTAAAAATAAATCATAAAATAATGAACATAATAACTGACCAAAATACACTAAAGTCTGATTTTATTCGGTTAGTTTACATTCATAGGTTAAAAATAAATCATAAAATAATGAACATAATAACTGACCAAAATACACTAAAGTCTGATTTTATTCGGTTAGTTTACATTCATAGGTTAAAAATAAATCATAAAATAATGAACATAATAACTGACCAAAATACACTAAAGTCTGATTTTATTCGGTTAGTTTACATTCATAGGTTAAAAATAAATCATAAAATAATGAACATAATAACTGACCAAAATACACTAAGGTCTTATTTTATTCGGTTAGTTTACATTCATAGGTTAAAAATAAATCATAAAATAATGAACATAATAACTGACCAAAATACACTAAAGTCTGATTTTATTCGGTTAGTTTACATTCATAGGTTAAAAATAAATCATAAAATAATGAACATAATAACTGACCAAAATACACTAAAGTCTGATTTTATTCGGTTAGTTTACATTCATAGGTTAAAAATAAATCATAAAATAATGAACATAATAACTGACCAAAATACACTAAGGTCTTATTTTATTCGGTTAGTTTACATTCATAGGTTAAAAATAAATCATAAAATAATGAACATAATAACTGACCAAAATACACTAAAGTCTGATTTTATTCGGTTAGTTTACATTCATAGGTTAAAAATAAATCATAAAATAATGAACATAATAACTGACCAAAATACACTAAAGTCTGATTTTATTCGGTTAGTTTACATTCATAGGTTAAAAATAAATCATAAAATAATGAACATAATAACTGACCAAAATACACTAAGGTCTTATTTTATTCGGTTAGTTTACATTCATAGGCTAAAAATAAATCATAAAATAATGAACATAATAACTGACCAAAATACACTAAGGTCTTATTTTATTCGGTTAGTTTACATTCATAGGTTAAAAATAAATCATAAAATAATGAACATAATAACTGACCAAAATACACTAAAGTCTGATTTTATTCGGTTAGTTTACATTCATAGGTTAAAAATAAATCATAAAATAATGAACATAATAACTTACCAAAATACACTAAAGTCTGATTTTATTCGGTTAGTTTACATTCATAGGTTAAAAATAAATCATAAAATAATGAACATAATAACTGACCAAAATACACTAAGGTCTTATTTTATTCGGTTAGTTTACATTCATAGGTTAAAAATAAATCATAAAATAATGAACATAATAACTGACCAAAATACACTAAAGTCTGATTTTATTCGGTTAGTTTACATTCATAGGTTAAAAATAAATCATAAAATAATGAACATAATAACTGACCAAAATACACTAAAGTCTGATTTTATTCGGTTAGTTTACATTCATAGGTTAAAAATAAATCATAAAATAATGAACATAATAACTGACCAAAATACACTAAGGTCTTATTTTATTCGGTTAGTTTACATTCATAGGCTAAAAATAAATCATAAAATAATGAACATAATAACTGACCAAAATACACTAAGGTCTTATTTTATTCGGTTAGTTTACATTCATAGGTTAAAAATAAATCATAAAATAATGAACATAATAACTGACCAAAATACACTAAAGTCTGATTTTATTCGGTTAGTTTACATTCATAGGTTAAAAATAAATCATAAAATAATGAACATAATAACTGACCAAAATACACTAAAGTCTGATTTTATTCGGTTAGTTTACATTCATAGGTTAAAAATAAATCATAAAATAATGAACATAATAACTGACCAAAATACACTAAAGTCTGATTTTATTCGGTTAGTTTACATTCATAGGTTAAAAATAAATCATAAAATAATGAACATAATAACAGACCAAAATACACTAAAGGCTGATTTTATTCGGTTATTTTACATTCATAGGTTAAAAATAAATCATAAAATAATGAACATAATAACTGACCAAAATACACTAAGGTCTTATTTTATTCGGTTAGTTTACATTCATAGGTTAAAAATAAATCATAAAATAATGAACATAATAACTGACCAAAATACACTAAAGTCTGATTTTATTCGGTTAGTTTACATTCATAGGTTAAAAATAAATCATAAAATAATGAACATAATAACTGACCAAAATACACTAAGGTCTTATTTTATTCGGTTAGTTTACATTCATAGGTTAAAAATAAATCATAAAATAATGAACATATAACTGACCAAAATACACTAAAGTCTTATTTTATTCGGTTAGTTTACATTCATAGGTTAAAAATAAATCATAAAATAATGAACATAATAACTGACCAAAATACACTAATGTCTTATTTTATTCTGTTAGTTTACATTCATAGGTTAAAAATAAATCATGAAATAATGAACATAATAACTGACCAAAATACACTAAAGTCTGATTTTATTCGGTTAGTTTACATTCATAGGTTAAAAATAAATCATAAAATAATGAACATAATAACAGACCAAAATACACTAAAGGCTGATTTTATTCGGTTATTTTACATTCATAGGTTAAAAATAAATCATAAAATAATGAACATAATAACTGACCAAAATACACTAAGGTCTTATTTTATTCGGTTAGTTTACATTCATAGGTTAAAAATAAATCATAAAATAATGAACATAATAACTGACCAAAATACACTAAAGTCTGATTTTATTCGGTTAGTTTACATTCATAGGTTAAAAATAAATCATAAAATAATGAACATAATAACTGACCAAAATACACTAAGGTCTTATTTTATTCGGTTAGTTTACATTCATAGGTTAAAAATAAATCATAAAATAATGAACATATAACTGACCAAAATACACTAAAGTCTTATTTTATTCGGTTAGTTTACATTCATAGGTTAAAAATAAATCATAAAATAATGAACATAATAACTGACCAAAATACACTAATGTCTTATTTTATTCTGTTAGTTTACATTCATAGGTTAAAAATAAATCATGAAATAATGAACATAATAACTGACCAAAATACACTAAAGTCTGATTTTATTCGGTTAGTTTACATTCATAGGTTAAAAATAAATCATAAAATAATGAACATAATAACTGACCAAAATACACTAAGGTCTGATTTTATTCGGTTAGTTTACATTCATAGGTTAAAAATAAATCATAAAATAATGAACATAATAACTGACCAAAATACACTAAAGTCTGATTTTATTCGGTTAGTTTACATTCATAGGTTAAAAATAAATCATAAAATAATGAACATAATAACTGACCAAAATACACTAAAGTCTGATTTTATTCGGTTAGTTTACATTCATAGGTTAAAAATAAATCATAAAATAATGAACATAATAACTGACCAAAATACACTAAGGTCTTATTTTATTCGGTTAGTTTACATTCATAGGTTAAAAATAAATCATAAAATAATGAACATATAACTGACCAAAATACACTAAAGTCTTATTTTATTCGGTTAGTTTACATTCATAGGTTAAAAATAAATCATAAAATAATGAACATAATAACTGACCAAAATACACTAAGGTCTTATTTTATTCGGTTAGTTTACATTCATAGGTTAAAAATAAATCATAAAATAATGAACATAATAACTGACCAAAATACACTAAGGTCTTATTTTATTCGGTTAGTTTACATTCATAGGTTAAAAATAAATCATAAAATAATGAACATAATAACTGACCAAAATACACTAAAGTCTGATTTTATTCGGTTAGATTACATTCATAGGTTAAAAATAAATCATAAAATAATGAACATAATAACTGACCAAAATACACTAAGGTCTTATTTTATTCGGTTAGTTTACATTCATAGGTTAAAAATAAATCATAAAATAATGAACATAATAACTGACCAAAATACACTAAAGTCTGATTTTATTCGGTTAGTTTACATTCATAGGTTAAAAATAAATCATAAAATAATGAACATAATAACTGACCAAAATACACTAAAGTCTGATTTTATTCGGTTAGTTTACATTCATAGGTTAAAAATAAATCATAAAATAATGAACATAATAACTGACCAAAATACACTAAGGTCTTATTTTATTCGGTTAGTTTACATTCATAGGTTAAAAATAAATCATAAAATAATGAACATAATAACTGACCAAAATACACTAAGGTCTTATTTTATTCGGTTAGTTTACATTCATAGGTTAAAAATAAATCATAAAATAATGAACATAATAACTGACCAAAATACACTAGAGTTTTATTATATTCGGTTAGTTTACATTCATAGGTTAAAAATAAATCATAAAATAATGAACATAATAACTGACCAAAATACACTAAGGTCTTATTTTATTCGGTTAGTTTACATTCATAGGTTAAAAATAAATCATAAAATAATGAACATAATAACTGACCAAAATACACTAGAGTTTTATTATATTCGGTTAGTTTTATTATATTCGGTTTTTATTATACATTCATAGGTTAAAAATAAATCATAAAATAATGAACATAATAACTGACCAAAATACACTAGAGTTTTATTATATTCGGTTAGTTTACATTCATAGGTTAAAAATAAATCATAAAATAAAGAACATAATAACTGACCAAAATACACTAGAGTTTTATTATATTCGGTTAGTTTACATTCATAGGTTAAAAATAAATCATAAAATAATGAACATAATAACTGACCAAAATACACTAGAGTTTTATTATATTCGGTTAGTTTACATTCATAGGTTAAAAATAAATCATAAAATAATGAACATAATAACTGACCAAAATACACTAAAGTCTTATTTTATTCGGTTAGTTTACATTCATAGGTTAAAAATAAATCATAAAATAATGAACATAATAACTGACCAAAATACACTAAAGTCTTATTTTATTCGGTTAGTTTACATTCATAGGTTAAAAATAAATCATAAAATAAAGAACATAATAACTGACCAAAATACACTAGAGTTTTATTATATTCGGTTAGTTTACATTCATAGGTTAAAAATAAATCATAAAATAAAGAACATAATAACTGACCAAAATACACTAGAGTTTTATTATATTCGGTTAGTTTACATTCATAGGTTAAAAATAAATCATAAAATAATGAACATAATAACTGACCAAAATACACTAGAGTTTTATTATATTCGGTTAGTTTTATTATATTCGGTTTTTATTATACATTCATAGGTTAAAAATAAATCATAAAATAATGAACATAATAACTGACCAAAATACACTAGAGTTTTATTATATTCGGTTAGTTTACATTCATAGGTTAAAAATAAATCATAAAATAAAGAACATAATAACTGACCAAAATACACTAGAGTTTTATTATATTCGGTTAGTTTACATTCATAGGTTAAAAATAAATCATAAAATAAAGAACATAATAACTGACCAAAATACACTAGAGTTTTATTATATTCGGTTAGTTTACATTCATAGGTTAAAAATAAATCATAAAATAAAGAACATAATAACTGACCAAAATACACTAGAGTTTTATTATATTCGGTTAGTTTACATTCATAGGTTAAAAATAAATCATAAAATAAAGAACATAATAACTGACCAAAATACACTAAAGTCTTATTTTATTCGGTTAGTTTACATTCATAGGTTAAAAATAAATCATAAAATAATGAACATAATAACTGACCAAAATACACTAAGGTCTTATTTTATTCGGTTAGTTTACATTCATAGGTTAAAAATAAATCATAAAATAATGAACATAATAACTGACCAAAATACAATAAGGTCTTATTTTATTCGGTTAGTTTACATTCATAGGTTAAAAATAAATCATAAAATAATGAACATAATAACTGACCAAAATACACTAAGGTCTTATTTTATTCGGTTAGTTTACATTCATAGGTTAAAAATAAATAATAAAATAATGACATAATAACTGACCAAAATACACTAAGGTCTTATTTTATTCGGTTAGTTTACATTCATAGGTTAAAAATAAATCATAAAATAATGAACATAATAATTGACCAAAATACACTAAGGTCTTATTTTATTCGGTTAGTTTACATTCATAGGTTAAAAATAAATCATAAAATAATGAACATAATAACTGACCAAAATACACTAAGGTCTTATTTTATTCGGTTAGTTTACATTCATAGGTTAAAAATAAATCATAAAATAATGAACATAATAACTGACCAAAATACAATAAGGTCTTATTTTATTCGGTTAGTTTACATTCATAGGTTAAAAATAAATCATAAAATAATGAACATAATAACTGACCAAAATACACTAAGGTCTTATTTTATTCGGTTAGTTTACATTCATAGGTTAAAAATAAATCATAAAATAATGACATAATAACTGACCAAAATACACTAAGGTCTTATTTTATTCGGTTAGTTTACATTCATAGGTTAAAAATAAATCATAAAATAATGAACATAATAACTGACCAAAATACACTAAGGTCTTATTTTATTCGGTTAGTTTACATTCATAGGTTAAAAATAAATCATAAAATAATGAACATAATAACTGACCAAAATACACTAAGGTCTTATTTTATTCGGTTAGTTTACATTCATAGGTTAAAAATAAATCATAAAATAATGAACATAATAACTGACCAAAATACAATAAGGTCTTATTTTATTCGGTTAGTTTACATTCATAGGTTAAAAATAAATCATAAAATAATGAACATAATAACTGACCAAAATACACTAAGGTCTTATTTTATTCGGTTAGTTTACATTCATAGGTTAAAAATAAATCATAAAATAATGACATAATAACTGACCAAAATACACTAAGGTCTTATTTTATTCGGTTAGTTTACATTCATAGGTTAAAAATAAATCATAAAATAATGAACATAATAACTGACCAAAATACACTAAGGTCTTATTTTATTCGGTTAGTTTACATTCATAGGTTAAAAATAAATCATAAAATAATGAACATAATAACTGACCAAAATACACTAAAGTCTTATTTTATTCGGTTAGTTTACATTCATAGGTCAAATATAAATCATAAAATAATGACATAATAACTGACCAAAATACACTAAGGTCTTATTTTATTCGGTTAGTTTACATTCATAGGTTAAAAATAAATCATAAAATAATGAACATAATAACTGACCAAAATACACTAAGGTCTTATTTTATTCGGTTAGTTTACATTCATAGGTTAAAAATAAATCATAAAATAATGAACATAATAACTGACCAAAATACACTAAAGTCTTATTTTATTCGGTTAGTTTACATTCATAGGTTAAAAATAAATCATAAAATAATGAACATAATAACTGACCAAAATACACTAAGGTCTTATTTTATTCGGTTAGTCTACATTCATAGGTTAAAAATAAATCATAAAATAATGAACATAATAACTGACCAAAATACACTAAAGTCTTATTTTATTCGGTTAGTTTACATTCATAGGTTAAAAATAAATCATAAAATAATGAACATAATAACTGACCAAAATACACTAAGGTCTTATTTTATTCGGTTAGTTTACATTCATAGGTTAAAAATAAATCATAAAATAATGAACATAATAACTGACCAAAATACACTAAAGTCTTATTTTATTCGGTTAGTTTACATTCATAGGTTAAAAATAAATCATAAAATAATGAACATAATAACTGACCAAAATACACTAAGGTCTTATTTTATTCGGTTAGTTTACATTCATAGGTTAAAAATAAATCATAAAATAATGAACATAATAACTGACCAAAATACACTAAAGTCTTATTTTATTCGGTTAGTTTACATTCATAGGTTAAAAATAAATCATAAAATAATGAACATAATAACTGACCAAAATACACTAAGGTCTTATTTTATTCGGTTAGTTTACATTCATAGTTTAAAAATAAATCATAAAATAATGAACATAATAACTGACCAAAATACACTAAAGTCTTATTTTATTCGGTTAGTTTACATTCATAGGTTAAAAATAAATCATAAAATAATGAACATAATAACTGACCAAAATACACTAAGGTCTTATTTTATTCGGTTAGTTTACATTCATAGGTTAAAAATAAATCATAAAATAATGAACATAATAACTGACCAAAATACACTAAGGTCTTATTTTATTCGGTTAGTTTACATTCATAGGTTAAAAATAAATCATAAAATAATGAACATAATAACTGACCAAAATACACTAAAGCAGGGTTCCGATCGGCAACATGCCTAACAAAAGTACAAAAATCTCGATTTAAAAGTACATAGGGACTAAATTTCCAAATAAAAAGTACACTCCAAATTAAATTAAAAAATTTTTTTCGGAGGGAGGTGCCAAGGTGAAAAAATTTTCTGCGCCGAATTTTTGGTGCCGAAGGCGCCAAAAATTTTGATTTTTAGCGCCGCAGGCGAAAATTTTTAAAATATTAGAAGGCCGTAGGCCAAAAAAATTCACTTTTTCAGCTCCTCAGGCGAAAATTTTTTGAAATTTGGAGCCCATGAAGTCAGATTTCTTCCATTTTTTGCGCCGCAGGCGAAAATTTTGGGAATTTTGGAGTCCTTAAGCCAGATTTCTTCCATTTTTTGCGCCGCAGGCGAAAATTTTGGGAATTTTGGAGTCCTTAAGCCAGATTTCTTCCATTTTTTCCAAAATGTTGATTTAAAAGTACATACTTTCAAAAAAGTACAAATTCAATTTCTTAAGTACGGAGGTCGATTTAAAAGTACAATACTTTTAAAAAAGTACGAATCGGAACCCTGCACTAAAGTCTTATTTTATTCGGTTAGTTTACATTCATAGGTTAAAAATAAATCATAAAATAATGAACATAATAACTGACCAAAATACACTAAGGTCTTATTTTATTCGGTTAGTTTACATTCATAGGTTAAAAATAAATCATAAAATAATGAACATAATAACTGACCAAAATACAATAAGGTCTTATTTTATTCGGTTAGTTTACATTCATAGGTTAAAAATAAATCATAAAATAATGAACATAATAACTGACCAAAATACACTAAGGTCTTATTTTATTCGGTTAGTTTACATTCATAGGTTAAAAATAAATCATAAAATAATGACATAATAACTGACCAAAATACACTAAGGTCTTATTTTATTCGGTTAGTTTACATTCATAGGTTAAAAATAAATCATAAAATAATGAACATAATAACTGACCAAAATACACTAAGGTCTTATTTTATTCGGTTAGTTTACATTCATAGGTTAAAAATAAATCATAAAATAATGAACATAATAACTGACCAAAATACACTAAAGTCTTATTTTATTCGGTTAGTTTACATTCATAGGTTAAAAATAAATCATAAAATAATGAACATAATAACTGACCAAAATACACTAAGGTCTTATTTTATTCGGTTAGTCTACATTCATAGGTTAAAAATAAATCATAAAATAATGAACATAATAACTGACCAAAATACACTAAAGTCTTATTTTATTCGGTTAGTTTACATTCATAGGTTAAAAATAAATCATAAAATAATGAACATAATAACTGACCAAAATACACTAAGGTCTTATTTTATTCGGTTAGTTTACATTCATAGGTTAAAAATAAATCATAAAATAATGAACATAATAACTGACCAAAATACACTAAAGTCTTATTTTATTCGGTTAGTTTACATTCATAGGTTAAAAATAAATCATAAAATAATGAACATAATAACTGACCAAAATACACTAAGGTCTTATTTTATTCGGTTAGTTTACATTCATAGGTTAAAAATAAATCATAAAATAATGAACATAATAACTGACCAAAATACACTAAAGTCTTATTTTATTCGGTTAGTTTACATTCATAGGTTAAAAATAAATCATAAAATAATGAACATAATAACTGACCAAAATACACTAAGGTCTTATTTTATTCGGTTAGTCTACATTCATAGGTTAAAAATAAATCATAAAATAATGAACATAATAACTGACCAAAATACACTAAAGTCTTATTTTATTCGGTTAGTTTACATTCATAGGTTAAAAATAAATCATAAAATAATGAACATAATAACTGACCAAAATACACTAAGGTCTTATTTTATTCGGTTAGTTTACATTCATAGGTTAAAAATAAATCATAAAATAATGAACATAATAACTGACCAAAATACACTAAAGTCTTATTTTATTCGGTTAGTTTACATTCATAGGTTAAAAATAAATCATAAAATAATGAACATAATAACTGACCAAAATACACTAAGGTCTTATTTTATTCGGTTAGTTTACATTCATAGGTTAAAAATAAATCATAAAATAATGACATAATAACTGACCAAAATACACTAAGGTCTTATTTTATTCGGTTAGTTTACATTCATAGGTTAAAAATAAATCATAAAATAATGAACATAATAACTGACCAAAATACACTAAAGTCTTATTTTATTCGGTTAGTTTACATTCATAGGTTAAAAATAAATCATAAAATAATGAACATAATAACTTACCAAAATACACTAAGGTCTTATTTTATTCGGTTAGTTTACATTCATAGGTTAAAAATAAATCATAAAATAATGAACATAATAACTGACCAAAATACACTAAGGTCTTATTTTATTCGGTTAGTTTACATTCATAGGTTAAAAATAAATCATAAAATAATGAACATAATAACTGACCAAAATACACTAAGGTCTTATTTTATTCGGTTAGTTTACATTCATAGGTTAAAAATAAATCATAAAATAATGAACATAATAACTGACCAAAATACACTAAGGTCTTATTTTATTCGGTTAGTTTACATTCATAGGTTAAAAATAAATCATAAAATAATGAACATAATAACTGACCAAAATACACTAAAGTCTTATTTTATTCGGTTAGTTTACATTCATAGGTTAAAAATAAATCATAAAATAATGAACATAATAACTGACCAAAATACACTAAGGTCTTATTTTATTCGGTTAGTTTACATTCATAGGTTAAAAATAAATCATAAAATAATGACATAATAACTGACCAAAATACACTAAGGTCTTATTTTATTCGGTTAGTTTACATTCATAGGTTAAAAATAAATCATAAAATAATGAACATAATAACTGACCAAAATACACTAAAGTCTGATTTTATTCGGTTAGTTTACATTCATAGGTTAAAAATAAATCATAAAATAATGAACATAATAACTGACCAAAATACACTAAAGTCTTATTTTATTCGGTTAGTTTACATTCATAGGTTAAAAATAAATCATAAAATAATGAACATAATAACTGACCAAAATACACTAAGGTCTTATTTTATTCGGTTAGTTTACATTCATAGGTTAAAAATAAATCATAAAATAATGAACATAAGAACTGACCAAAATACACTAAGGTCTTATTTTATTCGGTTAGTTTACATTCATAGGTTAAAAATAAATCATAAAATAATCGACAAGGTCTTATTTTATTTTTTTACATAATAACTGACCAAAATACACTAAAGTCTTATTTTATTCGGTTAGTTTACATTCATAGGTTAAAAATAAATCATAAAATAATGAACATAATAACTGACCAAAATACACTAAAGTCTTATTTTATTCGGTTAGTTTACATTCATAGGTTAAAAATAAATCATAAAATAATGAACATAATAACTGACCAAAATACACTAAGGTCTTATTTTATTCGGTTAGTTTACATTCATAGGTTAAAAATAAATCATAAAATAATGAACATAATAACTGACCAAAATACACTAAGGTCTTATTTTATTCGGTTAGTTTACATTCATAGGTTAAAAATAAATCATAAAATAATGAACATAATAACTGACCAAAATACACTAAAGTCTGATTTTATTCGGTTAGTTTACATTCATAGGTTAAAAATAAATCATAAAATAATGAACATAATAACTGACCAAAATACACTAAGGTCTTATTTTATTCGGTTAGTTTACATTCATAGGTTAAAAATAAATCATAAAATAATGAACAAGGTCTTATTTTATTTTTTTACATAATAACTGACCAAAATACACTAAAGTCTTATTTTATTCGGTTAGTTTACATTCATAGGTTAAAAATAAATCATAAAATAATGAACATAATAACTGACCAAAATACACTTAGGTCTTATTTTATTCGGTTAGTTTACATTCATAGGTTAAAAATAAATCATAAAATAATGAACATAATAACTGACCAAAATACACTAAAGTCTTATTTTATTCGGTTAGTTTACATTCATAGGTTAAAAATAAATCATAAAATAATGAACATAATAACTTACCAAAATACACTAAGGTCTTATTTTATTCGGTTAGTTTACATTCATAGGTTAAAAATAAATCATAAAATAATGAACATAATAACTGACCAAAATACACTAAGGTCTTATTTTATTCGGTTAGTTTACATTCATAGGTTAAAAATAAATCATAAAATAATGAACATAATAACTGACCAAAATACACTAAGGTCTTATTTTATTCGGTTAGTTTACATTCATAGGTTAAAAATAAATCATAAAATAATGACATAATAACTGACCAAAATACACTAAGGTCTTATTTTATTCGGTTAGTTTACATTCATAGGTTAAAAATAAATCATAAAATAATGAACATAATAACTGACCAAAATACACTAAAGTCTTATTTTATTCGGTTAGTTTACATTCATAGGTTAAAAATAAATCATAAAATAATGAACATAATAACTTACCAAAATACACTAAGGTCTTATTTTATTCGGTTAGTTTACATTCATAGGTTAAAAATAAATCATAAAATAATGAACATAATAACTGACCAAAATACACTAAGGTCTTATTTTATTCGGTTAGTTTACATTCATAGGTTAAAAATAAATCATAAAATAATGAACATAATAACTGACCAAAATACACTAAGGTCTTATTTTATTCGGTTAGTTTACATTCATAGGTTAAAAATAAATCATAAAATAATGAACATAATAACTGACCAAAATACACTAAGGTCTTATTTTATTCGGTTAGTTTACATTCATAGGTTAAAAATAAATCATAAAATAATGAACATAATAACTGACCAAAATACACTAAAGTCTTATTTTATTCGGTTAGTTTACATTCATAGGTTAAAAATAAATCATAAAATAATGAACATAATAACTGACCAAAATACACTAAGGTCTTATTTTATTCGGTTAGTTTACATTCATAGGTTAAAAATAAATCATAAAATAATGACATAATAACTGACCAAAATACACTAAGGTCTTATTTTATTCGGTTAGTTTACATTCATAGGTTAAAAATAAATCATAAAATAATGAACATAATAACTGACCAAAATACACTAAGGTCTTATTTTATTCGGTTAGTTTACATTCATAGGTTAAAAATAAATCATAAAATAATGAACATAATAACTGACCAAAATACACTAAAGTCTGATTTTATTCGGTTAGTTTACATTCATAGGTTAAAAATAAATCATAAAATAATGAACATAATAACTGACCAAAATACACTAAAGTCTTATTTTATTCGGTTAGTTTACATTCATAGGTTAAAAATAAATCATAAAATAATGAACATAATAACTGACCAAAATACACTAAGGTCTTATTTTATTCGGTTAGTTTACATTCATAGGTTAAAAATAAATCATAAAATAATGAACATAATAACTGACCAAAATACACTAAGGTCTTATTTTATTCGGTTAGTTTACATTCATAGGTTAAAAATAAATCATAAAATAATGAACATAATAACTGACCAAAATACACTAAAGTCTGATTTTATTCGGTTAGTTTACATTCATAGGTTAAAAATAAATCATAAAATAATGAACATAATAACTGACCAAAATACACTAAAGTCTTATTTTATTCGGTTAGTTTACATTCATAGGTTAAAAATAAATCATAAAATAATGAACATAATAACTGACCAAAATACACTAAGGTCTTATTTTATTCGGTTAGTTTACATTCATAGGTTAAAAATAAATCATAAAATAATGAACATAAGAACTGACCAAAATACACTAAGGTCTTATTTTATTCGGTTAGTTTACATTCATAGGTTAAAAATAAATCATAAAATAATCGACAAGGTCTTATTTTATTTTTTTACATAATAACTGACCAAAATACACTAAAGTCTTATTTTATTCGGTTAGTTTACATTCATAGGTTAAAAATAAATCATAAAATAATGAACATAATAACTGACCAAAATACACTAAAGTCTTATTTTATTCGGTTAGTTTACATTCATAGGTTAAAAATAAATCATAAAATAATGAACATAATAACTGACCAAAATACACTAAGGTCTTATTTTATTCGGTTAGTTTACATTCATAGGTTAAAAATAAATCATAAAATAATGAACATAATAACTGACCAAAATACACTAAGGTCTTATTTTATTCGGTTAGTTTACATTCATAGGTTAAAAATAAATCATAAAATAATGAACATAATAACTGACCAAAATACACTAAAGTCTGATTTTATTCGGTTAGTTTACATTCATAGGTTAAAAATAAATCATAAAATAATGAACATAATAACTGACCAAAATACACTAAGGTCTTATTTTATTCGGTTAGTTTACATTCATAGGTTAAAAATAAATCATAAAATAATGAACAAGGTCTTATTTTATTTTTTTACATAATAACTGACCAAAATACACTAAAGTCTTATTTTATTCGGTTAGTTTACATTCATAGGTTAAAAATAAATCATAAAATAATGAACATAATAACTGACCAAAATACACTTAGGTCTTATTTTATTCGGTTAGTTTACATTCATAGGTTAAAAATAAATCATAAAATAATGAACATAATAACTGACCAAAATACACTAAAGTCTGATTTTATTCGGTTAGTTTACATTCATAGGTTAAAAATAAATCATAAAATAATGAACATAATAACTGACCAAAATACACTAAGGTCTTATTTTATTCGGTTAGTTTACATTCATAGGTTAAAAATAAATCATAAAATAATGAACATAATAACTGACCAAAATACACTAAGGTCTTATTTTATTCGGTTAGTTTACATTCATAGGTTAAAAATAAATCATAAAATAATCAACAAGGTCTTATTTTATTTTTTTACATAATAACTGACCAAAATACACTAAAGTCTTATTTTATTCGGTTAGTTTACATTCATAGGTTAAAAATAAATCATAAAATAATGAACATAATAACTGACCAAAATACACTAAGGTCTTATTTTATTCGGTTAGTTTACATTCATAGGTTAAAAATAAATCATAAAATAATGAACATAATAACTGACCAAAATACACTAAGGTCTTATTTTATTCGGTTAGTTTACATTCATAGGTTAAAAATAAATCATAAAATAATGAACATAATAACTGACCAAAATACACTAAGGTCTTATTTTATTCGGTTAGTTTACATTCATAGGTTAAAAATAAATCATAAAATAATGAACATAATAACTGACCAAAATACACTAAAGTCTTATTTTATTCGGTTAGTTTACATTCATAGGTTAAAAATAAATCATAAAATAATGAACATAATAACTGACCAAAATACACTAAGGTCTTATATTATTCGGTTAGTTTACATTCATAGGTTAAAAATAAATCATAAAATAATGAACATAATAACTGACCAAAATACACTAAAGTCTTATTTTATTCGGTTAGTTTACATTCATAGGTTAAAAATAAATCATAAAATAATGAACATAATAACTGACCAAAATACACTAAGGTCTTATTTTATTCGGTTAGTTTACATTCATAGGTTAAAAATAAATCATAAAATAATGAACATAATAACTGACCAAAATACACTAAGGTCTTATTTTATTCGGTTAGTTTACATTCATAGGTTAAAAATAAATCATAAAATAATGAACATAATAACTGACCAAAATACACTAAAGTCTTATTTTATTCGGTTAGTTTACATTCATAGGTTAAAAATAAATCATAAAATAATGAACATAATAACTGACCAAAATACACTAAGGTCTTATTTTATTCGGTTAGTTTACATTCATAGGTTAAAAATAAATCATAAAATAATGAACATAATAACTGACCAAAATACACTAAAGTCTTATTTTATTCGGTTAGTTTACATTCATAGGTTAAAAATAAATCATAAAATAATGAACATAATAACTGACCAAAATACACTAAGGTCTTATTTTATTCGGTTAGTTTACATTCATAGGTTAAAAATAAATCATAAAATAATGAACATAATAACTGACCAAAATACACTAAGGTCTTATTTTATTCGGTTAGTTTACATTCATAGGTTAAAAATAAATCATAAAATAATGAACATAATAACTGACCAAAATACACTAAGGTCTTATTTTATTCGGTTAGTTTACATTCATAGGTTAAAAATAAATCATAAAATAATGAACATAATAACTGACCAAAATACACTAAGGTCTTATTTTATTCGGTTAGTTTACATTCATAGGTTAAAAATAAATCATAAAATAATGAACATAATAACTGACCAAAATACACTAAGGTCTTATTTTATTCGGTTAGTTTACATTCATAGGTTAAAAATAAATCATAAAATAATGAACATAATAACTGACCAAAATACACTAAGGTCTTATTTTATTCGGTTAGTTTACATTCATAGGTTAAAAATAAATCATAAAATAATGAACATAATAACTGACCAAAATACACTAAAGTCTTATTTTATTCGGTTAGTTTACATTCATAGGTTAAAAATAAATCATAAAATAATGAACATAATAACTGACCAAAATACACTAAGGTCTTATTTTATTCGGTTAGTTTACATTCATAGGTTAAAAATAAATCATAAAATAATGAACATAATAACTGACCAAAATACACTAAAGTCTTATTTTATTCGGTTAGTTTACATTCATAGGTTAAAAATAAATCATAAAATAATGAACATAATAACTGACCAAAATACACTAAGGTCTTATTTTATTCGGTTAGTTTACATTCATAGGTTAAAAATAAATCATAAAATAATGAACATAATAACTGACCAAAATACACTAAAGTCTTATTTTATTCGGTTAGTTTACATTCATAGGTTAAAAATAAATCATAAAATAATGAACATAATAACTGACCAAAATACACTAAAGTCTTATTTTATTCGGTTAGTTTACATTCATAGGTTAAAAATAAATCATAAAATAATGAACATAATAACTGACCAAAATACACTAAGGTCTTATATTATTCGGTTAGTTTACATTCATAGGTTAAAAATAAATCATAAAATAATGAACATAATAACTGACCAAAATACACTAAAGTCTTATTTTATTCGGTTAGTTTACATTCATAGGTTAAAAATAAATCATAAAATAATGAACATAATAACTGACCAAAATACACTAAAGTCTTATTTTATTCGGTTAGTTTACATTCATAGGTTAAAAATAAATCATAAAATAATGAACATAATAACTGACCAAAATACACTAAGGTCTTATATTATTCGGTTAGTTTACATTCATAGGTTAAAAATAAATCATAAAATAATGAACATAATAACTGACCAAAATACACTAAAGTCTTATTTTATTCGGTTAGTTTACATTCATAGGTTAAAAATAAATCATAAAATAATGAACATAATAACTGACCAAAATACACTAAGGTCTTATTTTATTCGGTTAGTTTACATTCATAGGTTAAAAATAAATCATAAAATAATGAACATAATAACTGACCAAAATACACTAAGGTCTTATTTTATTCGGTTAGTTTACATTCATAGGTTAAAAATAAATCATAAAATAATGAACATAATAACTGACCAAAATACACTAAAGTCTTATTTTATTCGGTTAGTTTACATTCATAGGTTAAAAATAAATCATAAAATAATGAACATAATAACTGACCAAAATACACTAAGGTCTTATATTATTCGGTTAGTTTACATTCATAGGTTAAAAATAAATCATAAAATAATGAACATAATAACTGACCAAAATACACTAAAGTCTTATTTTATTCGGTTAGTTTACATTCATAGGTTAAAAATAAATCATAAAATAATGAACATAATAACTGACCAAAATACACTAAAGTCTTATTTTATTCGGTTAGTTTACATTCATAGGTTAAAAATAAATCATAAAATAATGAACATAATAACTGACCAAAATACACTAAGGTCTTATATTATTCGGTTAGTTTACATTCATAGGTTAAAAATAAATCATAAAATAATGAACATAATAACTGACCAAAATACACTAAAGTCTTATTTTATTCGGTTAGTTTACATTCATAGGTTAAAAATAAATCATAAAATAATGAACATAATAACTGACCAAAATACACTAAGGTCTTATTTTATTCGGTTAGTTTACATTCATAGGTTAAAAATAAATCATAAAATAATGAACATAATAACTGACCAAAATACACTAAAGTCTTATTTTATTCGGTTAGTTTACATTCATAGGTTAAAAATAAATCATAAAATAATGAACATAATAACTGACCAAAATACACTAAGGTCTTATTTTATTCGGTTAGTTTACATTCATAGGTTAAAAATAAATCATAAAATAATGAACATAATAACTGACCAAAATACACTAAGGTCTTATTTTATTCGGTTAGTTTACATTCATAGGTTAAAAATAAATCATAAAATAATGAACATAATAACTGACCAAAATACACTAAGGTCTTATTTTATTCGGTTAGTTTACATTCATAGGTTAAAAATAAATCATAAAATAATGAACATAATAACTGACCAAAATACACTAAAGTCTTATTTTATTCGGTTAGTTTACATTCATAGGTTAAAAATAAATCATAAAATAATGAACATAATAACTGACCAAAATACACTAAGGTCTTATATTATTCGGTTAGTTTACATTCATAGGTTAAAAATAAATCATAAAATAATGAACATAATAACTGACCAAAATACACTAAAGTCTTATTTTATTCGGTTAGTTTACATTCATAGGTTAAAAATAAATCATAAAATAATGAACATAATAACTGACCAAAATACACTAAGGTCTTATTTTATTCGGTTAGTTTACATTCATAGGTTAAAAATAAATCATAAAATAATGAACATAATAACTGACCAAAATACACTAAGGTCTTATTTTATTCGGTTAGTTTACATTCATAGGTTAAAAATAAATCATAAAATAATGAACATAATAACTGACCAAAATACACTAAAGTCTTATTTTATTCGGTTAGTTTACATTCATAGGTTAAAAATAAATCATAAAATAATGAACATAATAACTGACCAAAATACACTAAGGTCTTATTTTATTCGGTTAGTTTACATTCATAGGTTAAAAATAAATCATAAAATAATGAACATAATAACTGACCAAAATACACTAAAGTCTTATTTTATTCGGTTAGTTTACATTCATAGGTTAAAAATAAATCATAAAATAATGAACATAATAACTGACCAAAATACACTAAGGTCTTATTTTATTCGGTTAGTTTACATTCATAGGTTAAAAATAAATCATAAAATAATGAACATAATAACTGACCAAAATACACTAAGGTCTTATTTTATTCGGTTAGTTTACATTCATAGGTTAAAAATAAATCATAAAATAATGAACATAATAACTGACCAAAATACACTAAGGTCTTATTTTATTCGGTTAGTTTACATTCATAGGTTAAAAATAAATCATAAAATAATGAACATAATAACTGACCAAAATACACTAAGGTCTTATTTTATTCGGTTAGTTTACATTCATAGGTTAAAAATAAATCATAAAATAATGAACATAATAACTGACCAAAATACACTAAGGTCTTATTTTATTCGGTTAGTTTACATTCATAGGTTAAAAATAAATCATAAAATAATGAACATAATAACTGACCAAAATACACTAAGGTCTTATTTTATTCGGTTAGTTTACATTCATAGGTTAAAAATAAATCATAAAATAATGAACATAATAACTGACCAAAATACACTAAAGTCTTATTTTATTCGGTTAGTTTACATTCATAGGTTAAAAATAAATCATAAAATAATGAACATAATAACTGACCAAAATACACTAAGGTCTTATTTTATTCGGTTAGTTTACATTCATAGGTTAAAAATAAATCATAAAATAATGAACATAATAACTGACCAAAATACACTAAAGTCTTATTTTATTCGGTTAGTTTACATTCATAGGTTAAAAATAAATCATAAAATAATGAACATAATAACTGACCAAAATACACTAAGGTCTTATTTTATTCGGTTAGTTTACATTCATAGGTTAAAAATAAATCATAAAATAATGAACATAATAACTGACCAAAATACACTAAAGTCTTATTTTATTCGGTTAGTTTACATTCATAGGTTAAAAATAAATCATAAAATAATGAACATAATAACTGACCAAAATACACTAAGGTCTTATATTATTCGGTTAGTTTACATTCATAGGTTAAAAATAAATCATAAAATAATGAACATAATAACTGACCAAAATACACTAAAGTCTTATTTTATTCGGTTAGTTTACATTCATAGGTTAAAAATAAATCATAAAATAATGAACATAATAACTGACCAAAATACACTAAGGTCTTATTTTATTCGGTTAGTTTACATTCATAGGTTAAAAATAAATCATAAAATAATGAACATAATAACTGACCAAAATACACTAAGGTCTTATTTTATTCGGTTAGTTTACATTCATAGGTTAAAAATAAATCATAAAATAATGAACATAATAACTGACCAAAATACACTAAGGTCTTATTTTATTCGGTTAGTTTACATTCATAGGTTAAAAATAAATCATAAAATAATGAACATAATAACTGACCAAAATACACTAAGGTCTTATTTTATTCGGTTAGTTTACATTCATAGGTTAAAAATAAATCATAAAATAATCAACAAGGTCTTATTTTATTTTTTTACATAATAACTGACCAAAATACACTAAAGTCTTATTTTATTCGGTTAGTTTACATTCATAGGTTAAAAATAAATCATAAAATAATGAACATAATAACTGACCAAAATACACTAAGGTCTTATTTTATTCGGTTAGTTTACATTCATAGGTACAAAAAAAATAATTAAAAAATAATTAAAAATAAATCAAAAAAAAAAATAATTAAAAATAAATCATAAAATAATGAACATAATAACTGACCAAAATACACTAAAGTCTGATTTTATTCGGTTAGTTTACATTCATAGGTTAAAAATAAATCATAAAATAATGAACATAATAACTGACCAAAATACACTAAGGTCTTATTTTATTCGGTTAGTTTACATTCATAGGTTAAAAATAAATCATAAAATAATCAACAAGGTCTTATTTTATTTTTTTACATAATAACTGACCAAAATACACTAAGGTCTTATTTTATTCGGTTAGTTTACATTCATAGGTACAAAAAAAAAATAATTAAAAAATAATTAAAAATAAATCAAAAAAAAAATAATTAAAAATAAATCATAAAATAATGAACATAATAACTGACCAAAATACACTAAAGTCTGATTTGATTCGGTTAGTTTACATTCATAGGTTAAAAATAAATCATAAAATAATGAACATAATAACTGACCAAAATACACTAAGGTCTTATTTTATTCGGTTAGTTTACATTCATAGGTTAAAAATAAATCATAAACTAATCAACAAGGTCTTATTTTATTTTTTTACATAATAACTGACCAAAATACACTAAGGTCTTATTTTATTCGGTTAGTTTACATTCATAGGTACAAAAAAAAAATAATTAAAAAATAATTAAAAATAAATCAAAAAAAAAATAATTAAAAACAAATCATCAAATAATGAACATATTAACTGACCAAAATACACTAAAGTCTGATTTTATTCGGTTAGTTTACATTCATAGGTTAAAAATAAATCATAAAATAATGAACATAATAACTGACCAAAATACACTAAGGTCTTATTTTATTCGGTTAGTTTACATTCATAGGTTAAAAATAAATCATAAAATAATCAACAAGGTCTTATTTTATTTTTTTACATAATAACTGACCAAAATACACTAAAGTCTTATTTTATTCGGTTAGTTTACATTCATAGGTTAAAAATAAATCATAAAATAATGAACATAATAACTGACCAAAATACACTAAGGTCTTATTTTATTCGGTTAGTTTACATTCATAGGTACAAAAAAAAAATAATTAAAAAATAATTAAAAATAAATCAAAAAAAAAAATAATTAAAAATAAATCATAAAATAATGAACATAATAACTGACCAAAATACACTAAAGTCTGATTTTATTCGGTTAGTTTACATTCATAGGTTAAAAATAAATCATAAAATAATGAACATAATAACTGACCAAAATACACTAAGGTCTTATTTTATTCGGTTAGTTTACATTCATAGGTTAAAAATAAATCATAAAATAATGAACATAATAACTGACCAAAATACACTAAGGTCTTATTTTATTCGGTTAGTTTACATTCATAGGTTAAAAATAAATCATAAAATAATGAACATAATAACTGACCAAAATACACTAAGGTCTTATTTTATTCGGTTAGTTTACATTCATAGGTTAAAAATAAATCATAAAATAATGAACATAATAACTGACCAAAATACACTAAGGTCTTATTTTATTCGGTTAGTTTACATTCATAGGTTAAAAATAAATCATAAAATAATGAACATAATAACTGACCAAAATACACTAAGGTCTTATTTTATTCGGTTAGTTTACATTCATAGGTTAAAAATAAATCATAAAATAATGAACATAATAACTGACCAAAATACACTAAGGTCTTATTTTATTCGGTTAGTTTACATTCATAGGTTAAAAATAAATCATAAAATAATGAACATAATAACTGACCAAAATACACTAAAGTCTTATTTTATTCGGTTAGTTTACATTCATAGGTTAAAAATAAATCATAAAATAATGAACATAATAACTGACCAAAATACACTAAGGTCTTATTTTATTCGGTTAGTTTACATTCATAGGTTAAAAATAAATCATAAAATAATGAACATAATAACTGACCAAAATACACTAAAGTCTTATTTTATTCGGTTAGTTTACATTCATAGGTTAAAAATAAATCATAAAATAATGAACATAATAACTGACCAAAATACACTAAGGTCTTATTTTATTCGGTTAGTTTACATTCATAGGTTAAAAATAAATCATAAAATAATGAACATAATAACTGACCAAAATACACTAAAGTCTTATTTTATTCGGTTAGTTTACATTCATAGGTTAAAAATAAATCATAAAATAATGAACATAATAACTGACCAAAATACACTAAGGTCTTATATTATTCGGTTAGTTTACATTCATAGGTTAAAAATAAATCATAAAATAATGAACATAATAACTGACCAAAATACACTAAAGTCTTATTTTATTCGGTTAGTTTACATTCATAGGTTAAAAATAAATCATAAAATAATGAACATAATAACTGACCAAAATACACTAAGGTCTTATTTTATTCGGTTAGTTTACATTCATAGGTTAAAAATAAATCATAAAATAATGAACATAATAACTGACCAAAATACACTAAGGTCTTATTTTATTCGGTTAGTTTACATTCATAGGTTAAAAATAAATCATAAAATAATGAACATAATAACTGACCAAAATACACTAAGGTCTTATTTTATTCGGTTAGTTTACATTCATAGGTTAAAAATAAATCATAAAATAATGAACATAATAACTGACCAAAATACACTAAGGTCTTATTTTATTCGGTTAGTTTACATTCATAGGTTAAAAATAAATCATAAAATAATCAACAAGGTCTTATTTTATTTTTTTACATAATAACTGACCAAAATACACTAAAGTCTTATTTTATTCGGTTAGTTTACATTCATAGGTTAAAAATAAATCATAAAATAATGAACATAATAACTGACCAAAATACACTAAGGTCTTATTTTATTCGGTTAGTTTACATTCATAGGTACAAAAAAAATAATTAAAAAATAATTAAAAATAAATCAAAAAAAAAATAATTAAAAATAAATCATAAAATAATGAACATAATAACTGACCAAAATACACTAAAGTCTGATTTTATTCGGTTAGTTTACATTCATAGGTTAAAAATAAATCATAAAATAATGAACATAATAACTGACCAAAATACACTAAGGTCTTATTTTATTCGGTTAGTTTACATTCATAGGTTAAAAATAAATCATAAAATAATCAACAAGGTCTTATTTTATTTTTTTACATAATAACTGACCAAAATACACTAAAGTCTTATTTTATTCGGTTAGTTTACATTCATAGGTTAAAAATAAATCATAAAATAATGAACATAATAACTGACCAAAATACACTAAGGTCTTATTTTATTCGGTTAGTTTACATTCATAGGTTAAAAATAAATCATAAAATAATGAACATAATAACTGACCAAAATACACTAAGGTCTTATTTTATTCGGTTAGTTTACATTCATAGGTTAAAAATAAATCATAAAATAATGAACATAATAACTGACCAAAATACACTAAAGTCTTATTTTATTCGGTTAGTTTACATTCATAGGTTAAAAATAAATCATAAAATAATGAACATAATAACTGACCAAAATACAATAAGGTCTTATTTTATTCGGCTAGTTTACATTCATAGGTTAAAAATAAATCATAAAATAATCAACAAGGTCTTATTTTATTTTTTTACATAATAACTGACCAAAATACACTAAAGTCTTATTTTATTCGGTTAGTTTACATTCATAGGTTAAAAATAAATCATAAAATAATGAACATAATAACTGACCAAAATACACTAAGGTCTTATTTTATTCGGTTAGTTTACATTCATAGGTTAAAAATAAATCATAAAATAATGAACATAATAACTGACCAAAATACACTAAGGTCTTATTTTATTCGGTTAGTTTACATTCATAGGTTAAAAATAAATCATAAAATAATGAACATAATAACTGACCAAAATACACTAAGGTCTTATTTTATTCGGTTAGTTTACATTCATAGGTTAAAAATAAATCATAAAATAATGAACATAATAACTGACCAAAATACACTAAGGTCTTATTTTATTCGCTTAGTTTACATTCATAGGTTAAAAATAAATCATAAAATAATGAACATAATAACTGACCAAAATACACTAAAGTCTGATTTTATTCGGTTAGTTTACATTCATAGGTTAAAAATAAATCATAAAATAATGAACATAATAACTGACCAAAATACACTAAAGTCTTATTTTATTCGGTTAGTTTACATTCATAGGTTAAAAATAAATCATAAAATAATGAACATAATAACTGACCAAAATACACTAAGGTCTTATTTTATTCGGTTAGTTTACATTCATAGGTTAAAAATAAATCATAAAATAATGAACAAGGTCTTATTTTATTTTTTTACATAATAACTGACCAAAATACACTAAAGTCTTATTTTATTCGGTTAGTTTACATTCATAGGTTAAAAATAAATCATAAAATAATGAACATAATAACTGACCAAAATACACTAAGGTCTTATTTTATTCGGTTAGTTTACATTCATAGGTTAAAAATAAATCATAAAATAATGAACATAATAACTGACCAAAATACACTAAAGTCTTATTTTATTCGGTTAGTTTACATTCATAGGTTAAAAATAAATCATAAAATGATGAACATAATAACTGACCAAAATACACTAAGGTCTTATTTTATTCGGCTAGTTTACATTCATAGGTTAAAAATAAATCATAAAATAATCAACAAGGTCTTATTTTATTTTTTTACATAATAACTGACCAAAATACACTAAAGTCTTATTTTATTCGGTTAGTTTACATTCATAGGTTAAAAATAAATCATAAAATAATGAACATAATAACTGACCAAAATACACTAAGGTCTTATTTTATTCGGTTAGTTTACATTCATAGGTTAAAAATAAATCATAAAATAATGAACATAATAACTGACCAAAATACACTAAGGTCTTATTTTATTCGGTTAGTTTACATTCATAGGTTAAAAATAAATCATAAAATAATGAACATAATAACTGACCAAAATACACTAAAGTCTTATTTTATTCGGTTAGTTTACATTCATAGGTTAAAAATAAATCATAAAATAATGAACATAATAACTGACCAAAATACACTAAGGTCTTATTTTATTCGGTTAGTTTACATTCATAGGTTAAAAATAAATCATAAAATAATGAACAAGGTCTTATTTTATTTTTTTACATAATAACTGACCAAAATACACTAAAGTCTTATTTTATTCGGTTAGTTTACATTCATAGGTTAAAAATAAACATAAAATAATGAACATAATAACTGACCAAAATACACTAAAGTCTGATTTTATTCGGTTAGTTTACATTCATAGGTTAAAAATAAATCATAAAATAATGAACATAATAACTGACCAAAATACACTAAAGTCTTATTTTATTCGGTTAGTTTACATTCATAGGTTAAAAATAAATCATAAAATAATGAACATAATAACTGACCAAAATACACTAAGGTCTTATTTTATTCGGTTAGTTTACATTCATAGGTTAAAAATAAATCATAAAATAATGAACAAGGTCTTATTTTATTTTTTTACATAATAACTGACCAAAATACACTAAAGTCTTATTTTATTCGGTTAGTTTACATTCATAGGTTAAAAATAAATCATAAAATAATGAACATAATAACTGACCAAAATACACTAAGGTCTTATATTATTCGGTTAGTTTACATTCATAGGTTAAAAATAAATCATAAAATAATGAACATAATAACTGACCAAAATACACTAAAGTCTTATTTTATTCGGTTAGTTTACATTCATAGGTTAAAAATAAATCATAAAATAATGAACATAATAACTGACCAAAATACACTAAGGTCTTATTTTATTCGGTTAGTTTACATTCATAGGTTAAAAATAAATCATAAAATAATGAACATAATAACTGACCAAAATACACTAAGGTCTTATTTTATTCGGTTAGTTTACATTCATAGGTTAAAAATAAATCATAAAATAATGAACATAATAACTGACCAAAATACACTAAGGTCTTATTTTATTCGGTTAGTTTACATTCATAGGTTAAAAATAAATCATAAAATAATGAACATAATAACTGACCAAAATACACTAAGGTCTTATTTTATTCGGTTAGTTTACATTCATAGGTTAAAAATAAATCATAAAATAATCAACAAGGTCTTATTTTATTTTTTTACATAATAACTGACCAAAATACACTAAAGTCTTATTTTATTCGGTTAGTTTACATTCATAGGTTAAAAATAAATCATAAAATAATGAACATAATAACTGACCAAAATACACTAAGGTCTTATTTTATTCGGTTAGTTTACATTCATAGGTACAAAAAAAATAATTAAAAAATAATTAAAAATAAATCAAAAAAAAATAATTAAAAATAAATCATAAAATAATGAACATAATAACTGACCAAAATACACTAAGGTCTGATTTTATTCGGTTAGTTTACATTCATAGGTTAAAAATAAATCATAAAATAATGAACATAATAACTGACCAAAATACACTAAGGTCTTATTTTATTCGGTTAGTTTACATTCATAGGTTAAAAATAAATCATAAAATAATGAACATAATAACTGACCAAAATACACTAAGGTCTTATTTTATTCGGTTAGTTTACATTCATAGGTTAAAAATAAATCATAAAATAATGAACATAATAACTGACCAAAATACACTAAGGTCTTATTTTATTCGGTTAGTTTACATTCATAGGTTAAAAATAAATCATAAAATAATGAACATAATAACTGACCAAAATACACTAAGGTCTTATTTTATTCGGTTAGTTTACATTCATAGGTTAAAAATAAATCATAAAATAATGAACATAATAACTGACCAAAATACACTAAAGTCTGATTTTATTCGGTTAGTTTACATTCATAGGTTAAAAATAAATCATAAAATAATGAACATAATAACTGACCAAAATACACTAAGGTCTTATTTTATTCGGTTAGTTTACATTCATAGGTTAAAAATAAATCATAAAATAATCAACAAGGTCTTATTTTATTTTTTTACATAATAACTGACCAAAATACACTAAAGTCTTATTTTATTCGGTTAGTTTACATTCATAGGTTAAAAATAAATCATAAAATAATGAACATAATAACTGACCAAAATACACTAAGGTCTTATTTTATTCGGTTAGTTTACATTCATAGGTTAAAAATAAATCATAAAATAATGAACATAATAACTGACCAAAATACACTAAGGTCTTATTTTATTCGGTTAGTTTACATTCATAGGTTAAAAATAAATCATAAAATAATGAACATAATAACTGACCAAAATACACTAAGGTCTGATTTTATTCGGTTAGTTTACATTCATAGGTTAAAAATAAATCATAAAATAATGAACATAATAACTGACCAAAATACACTAAGGTCTTATTTTATTCGGTTAGTTTACATTCATAGGTTAAAAATAAATCATAAAATAATGAACATAATAACTGACCAAAATACACTAAGGTCTTATTTTATTCGGTTAGTTTACATTCATAGGTTAAAAATAAATCATAAAATAATGAACATAATAACTGACCAAAATACACTAAGGTCTTATTTTATTCGGTTAGTTTACATTCATAGGTTAAAAATAAATCATAAAATAATGAACATAATAACTGACCAAAATACACTAAGGTCTTATTTTATTCGGTTAGTTTACATTCATAGGTTAAAAATAAATCATAAAATAATGAACATAATAACTGACCAAAATACACTAAAGTCTGATTTTATTCGGTTAGTTTACATTCATAGGTTAAAAATAAATCATAAAATAATGAACATAATAACTGACCAAAATACACTAAAGTCTGATTTTATTCGGTTAGTTTACATTCATAGGTTAAAAATAAATCATAAAATAATGAACATAATAACTGACCAAAATACACTAAAGTCTGATTTTATTCGGTTAGTTTACATTCATAGGTTAAAAATAAATCATAAAATAATGAACATAATAACTGACCAAAATACACTAAAGTCTGATTTTATTCGGTTAGTTTACATTCATAGGTTAAAAATAAATCATAAAATAATGAACATAATAACTGACCAAAATACACTAAAGTCTGATTTTATTCGGTTAGTTTACATTCATAGGTTAAAAATAAATCATAAAATAATGAACATAATAACTGACCAAAATACACTAAGGTCTTATTTTATTCGGTTAGTTTACATTCATAGGTTAAAAATAAATCATAAAATAATGAACATAATAACTGACCAAAATACACTAAGGTCTTATTTTATTCGGTTAGTTTACATTCATAGGTTAAAAATAAATCATAAAATAATGAACATAATAACTGACCAAAATACACTAAAGTCTGATTTTATTCGGTTAGTTTACATTCATAGGTTAAAAATAAATCATAAAATAATGAACATAATAACTGACCAAAATACACTAAGGTCTTATTTTATTCGGTTAGTTTACATTCATAGGTTAAAAATAAATCATAAAATAATGAACATAATAACTGACCAAAATACACTAAAGTCTGATTTTATTCGGTTAGTTTACATTCATAGGTTAAAAATAAATCATAAAATAATGAACATAATAACTGACCAAAATACACTAAGGTCTTATTTTATTCGGTTAGTTTACATTCATAGGTTAAAAATAAATCATAAAATAATCAACAAGGTCTTATTTTATTTTTTTACATAATAACTGACCAAAATACACTAAAGTCTTATTTTATTCGGTTAGTTTACATTCATAGGTTAAAAATAAATCATAAAATAATGAACATAATAACTGACCAAAATACACTAAGGTCTTATTTTATTCGGTTAGTTTACATTCATAGGTTAAAAATAAATCATAAAATAATGAACATAATAACTGACCAAAATACACTAAGGTCTTATTTTATTCGGTTAGTTTACATTCATAGGTTAAAAATAAATCATAAAATAATGAACATAATAACTGACCAAAATACACTAAGGTCTGATTTTATTCGGTTAGTTTACATTCATAGGTTAAAAATAAATCATAAAATAATGAACATAATAACTGACCAAAATACACTAAGGTCTTATTTTATTCGGTTAGTTTACATTCATAGGTTAAAAATAAATCATAAAATAATGAACATAATAACTGACCAAAATACACTAAGGTCTTATTTTATTCGGTTAGTTTACATTCATAGGTTAAAAATAAATCATAAAATAATGAACATAATAACTGACCAAAATACACTAAGGTCTTATTTTATTCGGTTAGTTTACATTCATAGGTTAAAAATAAATCATAAAATAATGAACATAATAACTGACCAAAATACACTAAGGTCTTATTTTATTCGGTTAGTTTACATTCATAGGTTAAAAATAAATCATAAAATAATGAACATAATAACTGACCAAAATACACTAAAGTCTGATTTTATTCGGTTAGTTTACATTCATAGGTTAAAAATAAATCATAAAATAATGAACATAATAACTGACCAAAATACACTAAGGTCTTATTTTATTCGGTTAGTTTACATTCATAGGTTAAAAATAAATCATAAAATAATCAACAAGGTCTTATTTTATTTTTTTACATAATAACTGACCAAAATACACTAAAGTCTTATTTTATTCGGTTAGTTTACATTCATAGGTTAAAAATAAATCATAAAATAATGAACATAATAACTGACCAAAATACACTAAGGTCTTATTTTATTCGGTTAGTTTACATTCATAGGTTAAAAATAAATCATAAAATAATGAACATAATAACTGACCAAAATACACTAAGGTCTTATTTTATTCGGTTAGTTTACATTCATAGGTTAAAAATAAATCATAAAATAATGAACATAATAACTGACCAAAATACACTAAAGTCTTATTTTATTCGGTTAGTTTACATTCATAGGTTAAAAATAAATCATAAAATAATGAACATAATAACTGACCAAAATACAATAAGGTCTTATTTTATTCGGCTAGTTTACATTCATAGGTTAAAAATAAATCATAAAATAATCAACAAGGTCTTATTTTATTTTTTTACATAATAACTGACCAAAATACACTAAAGTCTTATTTTATTCGGTTAGTTTACATTCATAGGTTAAAAATAAATCATAAAATAATGAACATAATAACTGACCAAAATACACTAAGGTCTTATTTTATTCGGTTAGTTTACATTCATAGGTTAAAAATAAATCATAAAATAATGAACATAATAACTGACCAAAATACACTAAGGTCTTATTTTATTCGGTTAGTTTACATTCATAGGTTAAAAATAAATCATAAAATAATGAACATAATAACTGACCAAAATACACTAAGGTCTTATTTTATTCGGTTAGTTTACATTCATAGGTTAAAAATAAATCATAAAATAATGAACATAATAACTGACCAAAATACACTAAGGTCTTATTTTATTCGCTTAGTTTACATTCATAGGTTAAAAATAAATCATAAAATAATGAACATAATAACTGACCAAAATACACTAAAGTCTGATTTTATTCGGTTAGTTTACATTCATAGGTTAAAAATAAATCATAAAATAATGAACATAATAACTGACCAAAATACACTAAAGTCTTATTTTATTCGGTTAGTTTACATTCATAGGTTAAAAATAAATCATAAAATAATGAACATAATAACTGACCAAAATACACTAAGGTCTTATTTTATTCGGTTAGTTTACATTCATAGGTTAAAAATAAATCATAAAATAATGAACAAGGTCTTATTTTATTTTTTTACATAATAACTGACCAAAATACACTAAAGTCTTATTTTATTCGGTTAGTTTACATTCATAGGTTAAAAATAAATCATAAAATAATGAACATAATAACTGACCAAAATACACTAAGGTCTTATTTTATTCGGTTAGTTTACATTCATAGGTTAAAAATAAATCATAAAATAATGAACATAATAACTGACCAAAATACACTAAAGTCTTATTTTATTCGGTTAGTTTACATTCATAGGTTAAAAATAAATCATAAAATGATGAACATAATAACTGACCAAAATACACTAAGGTCTTATTTTATTCGGCTAGTTTACATTCATAGGTTAAAAATAAATCATAAAATAATCAACAAGGTCTTATTTTATTTTTTTACATAATAACTGACCAAAATACACTAAAGTCTTATTTTATTCGGTTAGTTTACATTCATAGGTTAAAAATAAATCATAAAATAATGAACATAATAACTGACCAAAATACACTAAGGTCTTATTTTATTCGGTTAGTTTACATTCATAGGTTAAAAATAAATCATAAAATAATGAACATAATAACTGACCAAAATACACTAAGGTCTTATTTTATTCGCTTAGTTTACATTCATAGGTTAAAAATAAATCATAAAATAATGAACATAATAACTGACCAAAATACACTAAAGTCTGATTTTATTCGGTTAGTTTACATTCATAGGTTAAAAATAAATCATAAAATAATGAACATAATAACTGACCAAAATACACTAAAGTCTTATTTTATTCGGTTAGTTTACATTCATAGGTTAAAAATAAATCATAAAATAATGAACATAATAACTGACCAAAATACACTAAGGTCTTATTTTATTCGGTTAGTTTACATTCATAGGTTAAAAATAAATCATAAAATAATGAACAAGGTCTTATTTTATTTTTTTACATAATAACTGACCAAAATACACTAAAGTCTTATTTTATTCGGTTAGTTTACATTCATAGGTTAAAAATAAACATAAAATAATGAACATAATAACTGACCAAAATACACTAAAGTCTGATTTTATTCGGTTAGTTTACATTCATAGGTTAAAAATAAATCATAAAATAATGAACATAATAACTGACCAAAATACACTAAAGTCTTATTTTATTCGGTTAGTTTACATTCATAGGTTAAAAATAAATCATAAAATAATGAACATAATAACTGACCAAAATACACTAAGGTCTTATTTTATTCGGTTAGTTTACATTCATAGGTTAAAAATAAATCATAAAATAATGAACAAGGTCTTATTTTATTTTTTTACATAATAACTGACCAAAATACACTAAAGTCTTATTTTATTCGGTTAGTTTACATTCATAGGTTAAAAATAAATCATAAAATAATGAACATAATAACTGACCAAAATACACTAAGGTCTTATTTTATTCGGTTAGTTTACATTCATAGGTTAAAAATAAATCATAAAATAATGAACATAATAACTGACCAAAATACACTAAAGTCTTATTTTATTCGGTTAGTTTACATTTTACTAAAGTCTAATAACTGACCAAATAACTGACCAAAATACACTAAAGTCTGATTTTATTCGGTTAGTTTACATTCATAGGTTAAAAATAAATCATAAAATAATGAACATAATAACTGACCAAAATACACTAAGGTCTTATTTTATTCGGTTAGTTTACATTCATAGGTTAAAAATAAATCATAAAATAATGAACATAATAACTGACCAAAATACACTAAATTCTTATTTTATTCGGTTAGTTTACATTCATAGGTTAAAAATAAATCATAAAATAATGAACATAATAACTGACCAAAATACACTAAGGTCTTATTTTATTCGGTTAGTTTACATTCATAGGTTAAAAATAAATCATAAAATAATGAACATAATAACTGACCAAAATACACTAAAGTCTTATGAAGGAAACTAAAGTGAAAGTGAGAAAAGTTAAACTGGTAGAAAATTAAAAGTTATTTAAATAAAAGGCTAAAAGAACATAAAATTGTAGATTGTTAAAGTAGATAAAATAGTGTCTGTGAAAAGTGTTATAACAATGAGTAATTAAATTTAAATATATTTAATTTTATTTTCGAACTCGGTTTCAAAGACGCGAAATAATTCCACTCGAAAAAATTTTAGATTTTCGTGTTAGAGCTGTTTAGGAATTTTTATAAAAATTTCAGTAAACATTTCAATAGATATACAGGGTGACCAAAAAGTAATGGGGCACATAATTTATGGCAACTTAATCCAGTTTAGAGATAATGAGACCCCCCCTTTGTCTAGGGCCAAGTCGGCGCTGCCGCTACCGTGTAACCTTACCCTTGAATTTATTCTACGGGCCCTGATTAAATACACAGTCCAAGACCACCTAGGGCGAGATTTTATTCTATTGCTGTTATGATGAAGAATGTAGAGTAGTAGAGTAGAAATCCGAAAAGAACCAGGTCTCTAAGTACTCATCGAGATCTCAATTCTCGAAATTCAACGGGAAATTGGCGGATTCAAAAAAATGTATAACAGAAAAACATAATATTTTATTTTTTAGCAATATGTATCAAAAAACAATTAATCAACTGCGAAAAAAATTTTACGTGATTTGAAAGAAAATGGGCCAAAGAAAAATATTTTTCTTGAAAAGATTTCTCAAGTCATTGGTGAATGAAGTTGCGGAAGAAAATTTAGAGAAAAATTGAAAAAATTTTGGGATTTTATTTAAAAGTTTGTGGGGTTTTTTAATTTCGTTTCGCAGCAAAAAACGTTAAATTTCAAATATTTTAGATAAATTGTAAAGCATATAGCTATTTAATTCCTAAGGCTGTGCAGCAGGCGGCGTGGAGTAATGGATCAGGGTGGTCGAATAATGATGAAGGTGTCGGAAATCAGAACTGTCGGACCGAGATATAGGTCCCTGAAAGCGAAAAACTATAGGGGGAGTAAGCTCAATTGAGGGGTGAAAAATTCGATTTTTTGAATGATAGATCATTCGAAAGAGCTCCTCAAGCTGAGTAAGGGGGACACAGGAGGGAGAAGGGGAAAAGCAAGATGGTGTCTAAAATTAAATAGGATGAAAGGGAATTAGATTGGACTATTACTTGAAAGATATTAATTATTTCATATATTCAAAAGAAAAGTTATTTTAGTAAAACGAAAATGGACTATCCTCCAGGGGCATTATATTTTTTGTAGACCAAGCAATGCTTAATCTCTTAGCTTAAGAAATATCACAAAATAATACAGCATTCTTTATTCTTCTTTTTAATATTCTTATTCATGTCATATTTATAAAGTTTGCCAGGAGCTCCTTCAGGCGATTGTGGATTATATGGAACATTCTCTTCATTATTTTCGGTAACTTCACTAACTTTATAACGGCCCAGATACCTAACATTCGACTTCCGAGAATGATCGCTTGAGGGATATTTGATTGACGAGCGTGATGAAACTTCCTATAATATAATTAAAATTAATTTTAACATTTAACGCCAAAAATTTAAAACTTAAATTTATGAATTTTGGGTAATAGTTTGGGAATCGCCCCATTTTTTCCTTTCTATTTTTTCTATTTTCTTCTCATTTTATGACAAATTATTTATCATTCGAAAGAGCTCTTCGGACTGAGTCGAATAACCTTAAATCAACGAAATCTGACTTAAGTAAACAAATTACCGAATTTTGTCATTTTTTTATTTCCTATTAATTTAATCTAAAAAATTTTATTAATTAAACGTGCTTCCGTTAGCGTAGAAGACAAACTTTCTGCTTTAAATTTGTTAGTCCTTTCCACTTGTTCTTCAGCTATTTCTTCTTCATCAGAATCAATTACAGAAAGGAATTGTTTTTCCTTTTCTGGTATTCCTGTTTGTAAACTATGTCCAGATCCCTAAACAATTAATTTTAAATTTTGTTAGTTTTTGCAGTATTGATACTAGTTTTTTGTAGGAAAATATTCTTGACTAGGGATCGGATTTTTAGGTAGTAAAAACGCGCTAAATGACCATCATTAACCAATGTCTTTTTCATTTTAACTCAGGGTTCGGATCGAGAAAATGTTAAGTGTAAGTACAAAAATATATTTATTATTAAATATATTTATAATAAATATATTTTTATTATATTTTTTTACTTATATTAAGTGTATGTATTAAGTGTTTTTAGTTATTAAATGTTTTTATTAAGTGTTTTTATTATGTTTTTATTAAGTGTTTTTATATTAAGTGTTTTTACTTATATTAAGAGAAAATGTTAAGTGTAAGTACAAAAATATATTTATTATTAAATATATTTATAATAAATATATTTTTATTATATTTTTTTACTTATATTTTTCAAAATATAAGTACGCAATAAAAAATTTTTTAAAAAACTTTTTTACCGCCGATGGCACCATTCCATTCTTGCGCCGCAAGCTCATTCATTTATTAGTCACGCAGAATTTATGAAGTAATCAGAAAAAATTGGCGGAAAACTTCTTAAAAACATGGGAGAATAAAAGTTTCCTGCCAAATTTCTCCGATTTCTTATTAAAATGATGAAATAAAATGAGAAAGACATTGGTCAATGATGGTCAATTAGCGCGTTTTTACGACCTAAAAATCCGATCGCTATTCATGACATTTTGTTGTTGAATCATAAAAAATTCCACTTACCAAAGCATTAGATTCACATCCAATATCATTGCTACCTACAGATTCCTCATAATTTGAGAATCTTGGTGTTGGTGGAGGATTTTCATAGTAATGCTTTGGTTGATGGTTGAAATCGAATTTAGGACTATATCCTTGTTGAGGATAACCATAACCTCCATATTGAGGGTATATATCAAATCCATCTATACTTTCTCTCATTTCCCCACAAGGTTGTCTAAATTCATCGTCCATAGAATAAACAAAATTCAAGAAAAATAATACCAGGATGGCGATGTAAATTAAAATTTTTGACATTTTTAATTGTCTAACAAATTTCTTCTTGGGTAATTCTTAAGGATTAAAGGATATACCGTATTTACTCGATTAATTCCATTGAAGATTTATTTTTTCAACCCATCCGTGGCATGGGGAATTATTCAAGGGAGGGGAATTATTCGAGTTTTGAAATTTGAACGTGTAGTAGGGTATTTGGGAGTGGGGGATTATTGTTTCAACTCATAAGTAGCAGGGGGAATTATTCGAGGGAGGGGAATTAATCGAGTAAATACGGTAGATATAATTTCTGACAAAAAAATTAATTCAAAATCTATATTTTTTTATATAAATAAAATTTGAAAAAATAAAAAATAAATAAAATGAAAAATTTAAATTTTTTATCCGACTTTTGAAAGGGCTTTTATTTTATTTTTTCCGACTTTTATTTTATTTGGCCAAAATGATTAGCAAAGTGCATTGCGGGAAATTTTCTTTGAATTTAAATAAATAGAGTGCAACATTGATTGTATATATAATAAATAATAAATTCCGCACGTGAATTTATCTTGGACAAGTGAAATTTAATAATAAAAGCTGTCAAAAAGATCAAAAGGGAATGAATGCACTTTACTAGGATGGGCTTGTATTAGAGGTGGACTTCTACAAGAAGATAGTTAAATAGGAAATTTTTTTATTTATGTAATAAATTCAGAAAAAAATATAGTTAAAAGTTGTTATAGTATCCATGTAATTTAAATCGTAATTTAAATTGAGAAAAGATAAACCAAAAAACAAAAATGATAAAATTGAACTTTTTTCCCTCTCACTTTCTTCCTCAAAATATTAAAAATGGTCAGACTTAAAATATGGTACAGACATTACTCTAAGGATATAAGTACTGGTTCTGCTTTCAAGAACCATTGTTTGGTACTGTGTGTGTGTGAACCATACTTCTGGGGATAGGACTGTATCCAAAAATTTTTTTGAATAGGGTGAACTATTGTAAATAGTAGTTTACACACTATAGACTACGGCCGTATTTATCGGTATTCCGTATCGGTAGTACGGTATGGAACATCGACCGATATAGAATTAAGGTCACTAGTACACACTATAGAGCAGAACAGGTTAGCCAAAGGATTAGCCAAATCCACAAAAAAATAACACGTTTTAGTTCTGACCATTTGTAGCGGGTGCCGGAAAATTGGGCTACAACTTTTCGGAAAATTGGGCTCCAGCGGAAATTTGGGCTCTGCGTGAAAAAAACGGAATATTGGGCTCTAAAATTTTGGGCTCCGGAGGAATTTTGGGCTCTGAGGAAAAAAGTCAAATTATGCAAACCTACGAAGCGAAGTCGAGTTCTGTGTTCGGAACCTACGGCCAGTTGGTCTGGGTGAGTACTTGGCCCTATTCCTTTAAAGTATACTCAAATTGGTCGGTCCGATTCAGTGGAATTTGATAAAGAAATCCTATTCCTTCCAAGAACAGTTGGGCGTACACGCAAAATCTCCCGATTTCGAAGACTCATCTCTAATTTTTGCATAATTTGACTTTTTTCCTCAGAGCCCAAAATTCCTCCGGAGCCCAAAATTTTAGAGCCCAATATTCCGATTTTTTCACGCAGAGCCCAAATTACCGCTGGAGCCCAATTTTCCGAAAAGTTGGAGCCCAAATTTCAGAAAAATCTTGGAGCCCAATTTTCCAGAGCCTAATTTTCCGGACACCATTTGTAGCATTTTGTAGAGGAAGGAGGTGAGGGGGGGGGTGTAGTTTAATTCTACCACAGAACTAACTCTAAATAAAATTTCAATAAAATTCTTTAAGAACGAAATGTTTAGTAATGTCATATTTAAAGGGGTTTGACTTAAATTATTTCCAAAGTTTGTTTCAACAGAACAACACATCACCAACACATCACCTCTCTCATCATGAGATCTGTGTGGATTAAGAGGGATAATGGAGGATTTGAGTAAAATCCCCTAATATAGTAAAGCAGAGCTAGGCCGCTTTACTCATGGTTGGGCGGTACCTGCATAGGAGCCGAAGCATAATATTGTTAATAGATCAGGGCTTCCTTCAATTAGCACCGCAGGCGAAAATTTTGAAAATTTTGGAAGATCCTTAAGCTAAAAATCTTCTTTTTTTTTTTTTTTTTTGGCCGATAAGCCAGAATTCATCATTTTTGGCGCCAAAAATTCAAATTTTTTCAAAAATTCGAAAATCGGAAATCGAAAATATCACAAAAATTCGAAAATCGTAAATCGAAAATCGAAAGGAAAAAACCCTCGAAAATCGAAATCGAAAATCGAAATTTCGAAACAGCTCTGGTGCAAAATAAAGAAATAAATTTGGTTTCTTGGTCTTCCAAAATTCCCAAAATTTTCAACTGCGGTGCTGGTAAAAAGGAAGAAGTATTGGGTAAATCGGAGGATTTTCATATTGATTTGGAGGGATTGGAGGATTTTCGCCTGCGCCGCTTATAGGACTATGCGCTGAAATTATCCTGATTAATCACTATACCCTTCAAATCTCTTCTAAATCGAGAGTTACGGAGGTTATCAGCAGAACCCCGATATCCCACGTTATCTCTACAATTCCATTGATATTCCTCCAAATCCTCGATATTTGCCTTGATCCCACTTAATCTTATTAACCGACTTCTTATAAATTATTCGGTAATAGTTCGGTTCGTACCCCCCCTCCTTTTCCCTTCTTAAAGTATTACAAAATGGTCAGTCATTCAAAGGTTATAGAACTCGTCGAGCTGTGTCGAATGACACCAAAATCAACCCCTGGTCTTAAATTTGGGCCGAGATACAGACAAGAACCCTGCGCAAAGAGAAAGGTTTAGCAAGAGCGTCTCACGACTGCAATAGGATACTTTATGTCATAACTTTGCCAAATCTTGTTCAATCATGTTGAGTTTGATGTCATTCGAATCAGCTCGACAAGCTCTTTCGAAAGAGCTATTATTTGTTTAATCGAATTTTTAGCTCAAAAAATGAGCTTGGTCCACCCTTTTATTTTTCAATTTTCGGGGGTCTGTATCTCGGCCCAAAGTTAAGACCGGGGGTTGATTTTGGTGTTATTCGACACAGCACGACGAGTTCTATAATCTGATAACAGAATGACCATTTTGTAATACTTTAGGAAGGAAAAAGGAAGGGGGGTACGAACCGAACTATTACCAATTATTCCCGAGACTCTCTCTGCATCAGACAATCTTTACTGATAATAAAAATTTCGGTTTGACCCGAATATACGAAATTTTTGGAACAACTCCATGATGCGGGTCAAGTTATTCTTGGGATTTTCCATGATCTTTAAACATACATCTATCTTTGAGTGCCAGCAGTAAAAGTACAACGGCGCTATTATTATACTTGGAAATTTTCTTTTAATTAAAAAAAAATTTTTTTTATTTTCTAAGATTTTTTTGTTTCAAAACACCTTTGAACAAAAGCTAATAAAATAATTTACCCCTTTTCTCCACAATACATTTAATATATTTAATCTTGTCCCAATTAATTAAATTTCCATAATTATTTCCTTTAATATATTTAGCAAAAGGTTTATTTAAACAATTCTTCTCACAACACTTATCACGATTAATTTCTTTCCATCTATTTTTGATTTTAACAAACTTCTTTTAAAAAATTATTTAATAATTTATAATTAAATTATAAACCAACCGCATATTTAAAATTTTCATTGTCCAATTTAATTGCTAAATCGCAAAACTTTTTGTCAAATGAATCATTTGCCTTTTTATATAAATTAATTTAAAAAAACTTATTTAAATTTTTTAGTCGGTCCCCACTTATAACTACACAATCAAGTTTGATTTTCGGTCTTGTTAACCAATTCTTAAGTTAACAAAAACGAAAATCTTCGGTTTTTTGATCAGTCAGTGTTTAGAGTCAATTCGTCGATGCCGCTACCCGGGTAACCTAACCCTTGAATTTATTGTACGGGCCCAAAGGGGACCTGACATGAATGAGTAAATATGTAATTGTTTTTCATTTGGAACTTTGGGAATTATCTATTCGCGAATAACACCAATTTTACTTTACTCACAGTCGGATTTTTTGTAATCATATTGCATTCACTATGCTTCAACTCAACATTATTTTCTTCAGAACTATCACTTGCTTCTTCAACAAAAAGTTGTTTAATATCATTCAAAGTAGCAGAAACTCGACATCGGGGACAAGTTTCTGACTAAAAAATGTTTTTAAAAAAAAATTCATTTCCTCACGCCTTCGGAAATCCATTTAGTAATGCATTCATTATGGAATGTGTGATTACAATTTTTTAAAGTATAAATATTTTCGTGATACAAACTTTTCAAACAAACAACACAACGGCCAAATTTGTAATAAACCATTTTAGCTTCAAAAAAATTTTTTTAAATTAAAAAATAATTTTTAAAACAATCCGCTAATAATAACACAAAAAATTAAAGGGGGGGGGGGGGCGAGCCGGTATCATTTTAATTTATTTGAATTTATTAAAATTTTATTGTGAAATTTTCGACAAATTTATTTAAAATTCAACGAAAAAGCTTTTTTTGTGGTCCTGGTCTCTCGGTCCTGGTCTGCTTGAAAAAAATTCGGACACCGGTATGGAAACCGGTCTGGAAATCGGACAAGCCTATATAGTTTAAACTAGAGTAAGTCGAGTACCGAGTAATTGGGAACTTGACTTACTCGCTCGAACACGACAAAAATAGGAAAAACAATAGGAAAAACACAGAAATATGTGAAACGGAATTCGAATTATAACCGAACAGAATTTGTCCAAATTTTGAGAGAGTATTTTAATAATAATTTTTCAACATAAAAAATAAAAATGCAGTAAAAATTTAAGTATACCTATATTTAAATAGGCATTTTCTAAATTAAAATAATAACGTGTAAAATGAATGAAGATTAGGGATGAAAAGGATGATATTTAAATAGGGGAAATTTACTTCAATTTGACCCAGCATTTTTATTAATAAAATAACGTCCTCCATAATGCTTGAAAAAATGTCATGAGGCAAGTAAACTGAATGATTTATTTTTATTATAAATTTTGAATGAAAAAATCTAATCTAAAGAAAACAAAAATAGCTTGTGTTTAAACTTAAATTTAAAATTAAAAGTTATTAAAATTTAAAAAATCTATTCGGACATGAGTAATTACATGTGTAACGGACATGACAATATTCATATTTAGCGGTCTCTCAGAGCTTCGTAGTCCATTGTTGCTGGTTTCTATATCCTAGTTCCTGACAGCCAAAGATTAAAAAGGCCTCAGACGAGGAATTGTTGTTTAATGTATAGTGATTTTAATTTAATATATAATTTAACCCTTTTAATCCTCAAAATCTCTCAATATCTCATAAAATCATTTTAATCCCTATATATCCCTCTTTAAACCTCACAAACCTTCAAATAGCCTTAATCTTCAAAAATACATTAAATACTTGTTAATCCCCAAATAGCCTCTTAATTACTTTTAATTCCTCTATATCCCTCAATTGAGACTGGACTGAGATATGGGAGCAGGCCAATCGAACCATACCAGGGCGTCTTGGATTCGACAATCTTGATGAAGATATAGCTCTGCGGTACATTGGGCTCGCGGTATATCGAGGTGTACCCCTAATGGCATTGTTTTACCAGCATGAGACTTAAATATTATAAAGAAATATTTTTAATATTTTTAATATTTATTGCTGATTTTACTTTTTTATCCTAAGCATTGTTATTATTAGGGCTCAGATTTATATTGAAACAGGGCACAAAAACGACCTTGGTCATAAACAAGCCTTGACTGACCAGTGTCTGACTGTTTAGTCCGAGTAGAAGAGAGACAGAAATGACCAGTGATAGATGTGATAAAAAAATAGAGAGACAGTGGTCAGTTCGCGGGCAGCGCCGCTTCAGTGATTTATTTAAATATAAATCCGAGCCCTAGTTATTATGTATGGGTATGTACTTTAGCTTCAAATAGTTTTACGAATTTTAATCTTTAGCATTGTTATTACGGGTTTATCTGCAGCTAGCGATTTATCTGCAGATAATTAGCATTGTTTTTACCAGCATGAGACTAATTCCAAAGGGAGATAGGACCTGCATGATTCACACATATAAGTTTGTATTAACGAATTGGTGTTTATATTGTAATTGAAAAAAATTGTATTTTACATTTTTTAAAAAGGATCATAAAATTTTGATTGGATTCATAAACTTGTTTGCACTCATAAACTTTCAACCGACGAATAAAGGTTCATTGAACTCTTAAACGAGACCAGTGCCAAATATTTTCCTAGTTTTGAAGTCTTGAAACAAAGTGGCTCGAAGGAAAAAATTTTCTTCAAAAATCGAACAAGTTCAAAAGCATCGAAATTTCAAAACAGGTCTGTCGTACATAAAAGTTCAAAAACGTATGTAAAAGTTCAAAAACATCGAAATTTCAAAACAGGTCTGTCTTGTACATAATTACCTATCAATTTTGCCCTTTTATCCCTGAGTGAAGGCCATTCCATATTTTAAATTTCATTTAAATAAAATTAAGATTTTAAAAGAAAGGGAAAAACTAAATATAATAGTGCTTTAGGTACTACTGAAGAAGACAGGGCTCTTTCTGCGGACTTTTTTTGCGGACTTTTCTTCCCTTCTTTATTAAATGTTTTACTTGTAGCAACTAACTGTCAACGCACCTCCTCCATTATTTTTCTTACCTAAGATTGTACATAATGGTCAGACTTTCTTCTTCTCTCTCCTTCCTCTATTTGTCCTGTGGCATATTATAATAACAGACATTGATGCAGAGAAGATTAGTTTTTGATGACTTTTTTGCCCTTTTTTCCCCTTTTTTAAAATATGTATAATGTTTTTGCTTGTAGCAAATTTTGCTTGTAGCAACTGACAGTCAAAAGGATTAATTTTTATGCCAATTTGAAAATATATGTGTGTTCTTAATTTATTTAAACATTATAAACGAAAAAATGTTACAATCAATAAAAAATATTACTTTAACTAAATTATATGATCAAATTAAATTGCCTGAAGATGAATTTCAACAATGGATCACTGCTCTCGGAATGCTTCATAGAAGGAGAACTTGTGATTGTGGTACGGAAATGCGTAAAGAGAAGCTTGGACGGTATGGAAGATGGAGGTGCAAAAAGAAATCATGCAGAAAATCAAAAGGTGCTTTAGTTGGAACTTTTTTTGGTAATTTCAAACTACAGGGTGTTTCAGCTGAAAAGCGCTATTTGAAAAATCAATAACTTTTTACTGCGTAGACAGATTTTAATGATATTTGGTATTTTATATCTATATTTTATGGCATTTTTTTCGACATAAAAATTATGTCGAAATTCGAACCCTAACCCTGTATTTCAAATCCGTACTCAACCGTTCTCTTTTCTTTCTTTTTTCAGTGCGCGCTATCTTACTTCATTTATTTTCCTGCGAGCAGCGAAGAGAAGAGGCCCCGCCCACTTTTCTTCAAGTTGTAGTGTCTATCGCCTATTGTTTACTCTAGTGTCTGTCTCCACTCGCAACAAATAAAGGGAAGTAAGAAAGCATGTGGGGAGCATGGAGAAAAAAGAACGTTAGAGTACGAAATTATCTCGGGTTAGGGTTCGAATTTTGACATAATTTTTATGTCGAAAAAAATGCCATAAAATATAGATATAAAATACCAAATATCTTTAAAATCTGTCTACGCAGTAAAAAGTTATTGATGTTTCAAATAGCGCTTTTCAGCTGAAACACCCTGTATCTTTGCAACAAGCCATACAGGTACATTTTCTTGTTTTTATTGAATTTGTTTTTATAAAAATATTATTAAGATAATGTATTTTTGGTCAAGGAGACCAGTGATACATATAAATCAGACTGAATTAGAAAGGGAGATAGGAGTGTCAGTCCGTTCGTTAATTGACTGGCAAAATTTTTTGCGCGACATTGCCGGTGAATTTTGCAATCAAAACGATCGTATGATTGGGGGAGAGGGTGTGGAGGTCGAAATGGACGAAACGTGTGTTTCACGTAGAAAATATAACAAGGGTCGTATGGTAAAACACAAACAGTGGTTGGTAGGAGGAGTGCAACGAAACAGTTTGGGGAAGAAATGTTTTGTTGAGATGGTTGCAGATAGGAAAAGACCGACTTTGGAAAGAATTATAAGGAGAAGGGTTAAACCAGGTAAGTAAGTTAAAAGGAATTTTAAAGACTTTCTTTTATAGGTTCCATCATCTTGACTGACCAATGGAAGCCATATTTTAGTATTGAGAAAATGGGACGAAGATATACGCATAAAAGCGTAAATCATAGTAAAGAATATGTGAGAAAAGACAACAAAAAAATACACACCCAGAATATTGAATGCCTATGGCAAAAATTGAAAAGACGACATAAAACTGAATTTGGTACTGCTGAAACAACGTTTGAAAGTTATATGAATGAGTTTGTGTGGAAACAGAAATTTGGAGGAGATGACTGTTTTTTTCATTTAATTTCACAAATAACAAATAATCAAAAATATCTGTGTGAATAAAAATTAATCCTTTGACAGTTAGTTTGCTACAAGCTAAAACATTATCTTTTAAAAAAAGGGGAAAAAGAAGGGAAGAAAAAGTCCGCAAAAAAAGTCCGCAGAAAGAGCCCTGTCTTCTTCAGTAGTACCGTGCTTTATTAAAGAAATTTTTTAAAGGAATGTTAAGAAATAAATTTAATTTATTTTTCTTAAACTTATTTCTTAATATATTATATTTTGTTGCTGCAAATGAATCTTCAGAAGAAGAATATAATCCTGAAAGAGAAAATAATGGTTGGTATCAGGGCTTTTTCCAACATACATAAATGCTTTCATGATTTTCGGAAACAATTTCCAGTTTCTTCTTCAAACAATGAATTAAACGAAATAAATAATGAAAAAAATGAAGGGACTACTAGGCAAAATATTTGGAAAAAGGACAAATTGACCCAAATAAAGAAATGCCAAAATAAGATATTTGAAAATGAAATAGAAGTAAAAAGTGAATTTTATTTAGATAAGAAAACACAGAAAATAATTCTCGAAAATTATATTAAAGAAAATAGGGAATTTAAAGAAGCATATGAACGTTATCAGAAAATTTGCAGAAAAAAATGAAATAGAGGTATTTTAAGGATAAGTTTCTATATCGTATAACGTGTATTAATTGCCCTCTCTCAAATAATTACCCCACTTCCATTAATTACCCCATCCAGCGATGGATTGAAACAATAATTACTCCCCAACAAATTCCCTAAAACACGTTCAAATTTCAAACCTCGTATAATTACCCTCACGCGATTAATTACTCCCTCCAGCTGAAGGTCAAAACAATAATTACCCAGGATAGTTATTAAAGGATATACGGTATTTAAATTCATAATTGATGTATACTATCAAAAATTTTTAATTTAGGAAGAGTTTATTCATGGATTATGTGTATTACATTTATATGGAAATATATCAACAAGTTTTTTAAGGATATATTTTAAAATTGATTATTCAACCTTAATGTCAAAACTGCATGCAAGAAAAATTCATATTCTTCCAGGGTTGAAACAGAAACCGTTGGTTTTTAATTTAAATGTTAATTCTGAGCTATAAACAGTATTGAACAGGGATGCGGGAATTCTAAAATTTTGTTTGTTCCGGTTCCACCTCAGGAACCGTTCCAAACCGGTGGTAGAAACACCTTGAGAAAATGCATGAAGATGAAGGAAATTGCGCATACTTTTTGCGAATAGGTTATCCATTTCAATTTGGATTAATGTATGCTCCTCTAATGTATGCCTCTTTGGGGATTTTGTAGCTGATAACTTATATAGGTAGATTAAATAAATAATTCAAGAAATTGGAATATATAATTTAACGGCTACGTCCAACTAAAGCGCTAAATATAAAGCGCCAAGGTCCTGTAATTATTTCAATTGGGATGTTGATCCAAGTATTGTTAATGATATGACATTAAAGGGTGATGTTGTCCCTTTGTTGTAATAACATTCACCGTAGTTGGATTAATTTTATAATCAGTTGGAACGACATTTTTCGTTCGTGGATTAACATTCCAAGTTAAACTTTGGCCTGCTCCCTAATTTAACATTCAGAAAAAGCGATTTGAATATAGAAGAAAAAATTGCAAAAATTAAAGAACAAATTAAAATAAAAAATAAAGAAAAATGTGGAGGAAAATGGGAATTAAATGGAAAAATTCATTTTAATCCATTAGAAGCAAAACAATTTTATAACAAAATTTTATATTTGGCAAAAGATGTTGAAGAAAATAAAAATTCAGAAAATAATTTTTTGGAAATAATTTATGGAAATGGATTATATCATGAATTAGTAAACTCTGATGATGTATTAATTAAGGGAAATAAACAAAATATACAAATGTATATGACTAAATTTAGAGGAATTATTTATGATTTTAAATGGGAATTAATTTGGAGTTTTAATTGTATGTAATTTTTATAATCTTCTAATAATCTATCCGGCTTTATTTTTGATGTACAAGATAAACATCAGCTTAGGATAGTACAATAAAAGCAAGTATTAGTCTACTGTAACTTACTAATTTGGATATAGTGTAATCATGTGCTCGTCGGCATTGGCAAATCTCTGACAGAGCAGGAGATAATGGACATATATACCCCCGATATATATATATCCATTATCGAAAGGGGATATTTATATCGAAAGGGAAAAGGGGATATATTTTTTTCCATTATCGAAAGGGGATCGAAAGGGGATATAAATGACGAGATCTGACTCCGAATAAATACTAGGTTAATATACATATTTAGGTTATGTTTATATCAAGATTATTTTTTTCTATCAATTTATTTTCCAGACAAAAATGTAATTTATGTTTATGATCCTAAAGAATCTGCTCACAAAATTTGCGATTTTCTATTATTTCGTTTGTTACTCGAATTTTTAAATTCAATGGTTAAGATGGAATTTTTCAATAAAAACCCGACAGATATTGAACTTGTAAATAATTTAATTGAATTATTCAAAAAATATAACGAAACACCTGAGGAATTTTATAAATTAAATTTAAATGAAAAACATTCGGAGAACACAAAGAAAATGATAACAAGAAAAGTCGAGGAATTTATAGAAAATTATATTGATGGAAAATTGAATGTTGTTGTTGCTCGTTTGGTTGTAAATTAAAAATTAAGATTAACTAAAAGATTGTTTCAATTTCACAGCTTCCTATTCCAAATCCCGTGGGTAATCTCCAACTGTTTACAGATTTACGGTGATTTTACTCATATCCTTTATAATTTGGTGACTAGTTTATTTGCATTTTTACAATTTTTATGTGAATAAAACTCCTAGCTTTATTAATAATTATGTATATTTTTATTTTTTAGCTTCAATAAAAATTAATTTTATTAAAATTTTTGTATAAAATCTACTATCTGAGCGTTCTCAATTTTACTAAAATTTGTATCACATATTAAAATTTTGAGAATTTTCAAGGCTAATGAGCCAGATTTCAGAGCCAGCTAATTCAAGTTTAACAAAAAGATATTAATTTAACACATGCTACCTTGGCCTTGCAAACTGTTCAGAATTTTCTCAAAATTTTTTCGTATTGTGTTTTTAATAGCTCGATGAGGATTATTTTTAAAAGCTACGGATTTGCGGATTTTTTTGTCTTTTGAAGGCTATAATAATTCCTTATATTTTGTGCTGAAAAAGAAATCTGCCGCCTTATAAAATTTTATAGAAAATCTTAAACTCCTTAGAAAATTCTATTATTTTTTTCTCTCAATGGATGTTTTTTAATCAAAACAAAATATATCTCAAAAATTTTTTGAAAATTTATCCGAGCACTTTCTAAATCTTTTTTTCCCGAAATAAAGAAAGAAAAAAATTAAAAATAAATAGGAAAGATAATAATCGGTATATACAAGCTCGGAATTCTTTTTTAAAATGCTTCTTGCAAAAATAACTCTACTTTTTGCCAGTTTTTCCATCGCCCTTGACGTTCCATTTCGACAAGTCCAATAACCCTGTACGATCAATTGGTGCTGGTGGCGGAACATTTAATTTAACCTTTGAATTAAATATTCCCATATTTTAATAAAAAGATGAAAATAATTTTTTTAATTAAGGAATCAAATATAAATCGCTATAAATTCCCAAAAAAATTTTATATATATGTAGAATGTTTCCATAAGAAACTACATAGTTGGAATCCTAGAATATTCCCTAAAAGAAGCAAATAGAAAATAAAAATCAGAGATAGCAAAATTTAAAGAAAAATTATATACTTGGCCAGAAACTAGTATTTCTTGCAAGTTACGATCCTGAAATGGAAAATATATTATAGAAAATATATTATATGTACTAAATATAATTGAAAAAATTTTTTTCTAAAAATGTTATAATTAATTTTAGAATCACAATAAAAGGAGTAAAATTTTTATATTATAATAAGTATTTTTTTAATTAGTTAAGTGTTGTTTAAGTACCGGAATATTCAATTTACTCAGCTCCATGCCACCTTAAATGATAAAATATTAGTTTACTTCAATTAATTTATTTATTTATTTTTAGCCAAAAAATTTTTCCTTGATCTAGAATGAAAGTTTATACAAAAAGTTGATTTTTCCTTGTTTTCAAAATGCCCAAATAATGTTTATCAGGACAAAAATAATGCTTTTTTGCCTATATTCAGATCTGTCGGAGACCCGACAATTAAAGCATTTGCTTTAATAGGGAACAAAATTTCTTTTCCCTTATTGTAATCGAGGCGTATGGAAATTGGTATTCTCCCGCATGTTTGATACACTATACCCGGTCCCGCACCCTTGAAAAGGAAATTTTATTGTGAAATACGCCCGCTAGACTACAATAAATATTGTCAATCTCTCTAAGAGCGATTGACTTTCCCACGCAAACATATTTATGGAATGCTTTATGGTCGAGTCACATCTCTCAGAGTTTGTGACTATTCTTTTTTCTAGTAATGGATTAACTTCCGCTATGTCGAAACTCTCAGAGTTAACGACTTTAATTCTACTGTTAATCAACTGGCTCTTCTAATCAACTGGCTTTTTAATCAACTGGCCATGTCGCTCACTCTCAGAGAAGCGACCTTTGTCCAATGGTGGAAATAATGCACACAGTCGCGACTACTCTGCATGCTCTGGCCTGGTCTATTTAAAGAAAAGAAGACTATCACAAAGGGCTCAGTCTAATATCTCAGTTCTAGGGTGTAGAGGTAACAAGAACACATAATATCAATTTCCCCTTTCTCCCCTTCCCTTTTTACTTGTCCCTTCCCTTTGTAAATAAATTTATAATTTTATTTATGTATTTTTAATATAAATGTATTTTATTAATATAAATAAATTATTTATTAATTATTCTTGAATTAATATTAGAAATTAATTATTAAGTATTTTTATATTCAATAATATAACGAGTCTTCCAGCCCAGTTACTTAATTTTAGGTGGCCTCAACGACATAATTCCCGAGTTTAGGGGTTCTCCCCGGCTCATAGGTACAGCAAGCCCAGCAAAATGAAAGGGCCAATTTCCAGGATCTAACGTCTACTCATCTTTGGCGGCATCTTGACAAACTTACGTCGCAGGCCCTCGGGTCTGCGACAAGATCGATGAAAATCGAAAATCCATAGTAGGGTTGAGATAACGTCCGTAGTCGGCATTTTATATTTACTTAAACAATAACTTTTAGATAAATAAAAAAGAACACATTTCCGAACCCTGATTAAAGCATTAAAAGTGTAATAGTTTAGGTTAGGTAAATTTTTTAATTTTGTTTTAAATTTATATTTTAGTTTTACATAGAGCTTCAATAAAAATACCTTTTAAAGTAGATCCACCCTTGACGCGTAAGGATGGGTTTCCTTAACAAATTTTATTAGTTACGGCAAAACCATATAATTTTAACACACCCTTACTCTCAACTTTTTTATCGCTACTTTCTTTTGCACAATCACAGATATGTAAATAAACAATAGTGATTATCACTAGAATATAAAAGAATTTTGCCATTTTTTCTTGGTAGTTTTTGTTAGATTTTGAATTTTTAAATGATATTTGTTTTTGTTGAATCCGCTTTTACATATAAAATGATTTGATGGATGGGGGGGGGGGAGTGGAGGGAGGATGGAGGAAGGGAGGGGGGATAGGAGAAGGGGAAGGGAGGGAAGGATGGCATTGGGGAGAGAGGAGGGCTCCACCATGCCTCCTCTACTCAATATTGATGGAGTGGATGAAGTGATGGAGAGAGAAAGAGAGTGATGGGGATGTGGGGAGATGGGAGAGAGGAAAGCTGGCATGCCTTTCAAAAATAAAAAATGCTATCCTCGAGAGCGTAGTCGATGCCTCTCTATTTTTCTATTGTTTAAAAAATTTTACATCATGTGAAGCAATTTTATTAGCCCTCGAGACAGGGGGGATGGAGGAGGGCTCCACCATCCCCTCCTCCACTCAATGTTGATAGAGTGGAGGGAGGGATGGAGGAAAGAAAGAGAGTTATGGGGTAGCCAAACTTTTAGCCAAACTCTCCTGTTGAAGATAAATATTAAAGGAGGGAATTGTTGTTTAATCGTGGTTAAGCTAATTTCTAATAAAATAAAATTTTATCAAGACTAAAACTATAATTAAAATAAACAATTCATATTCACTAAAGAGTTCACACACTGAAACCGTATGAATAAAAATAAAATAAAATATAAATAATCATATTTTTCTACAATGTCTAACTTCGACACAAGTTACTTCATTTTTGTTCAGAAATATTTGATAATTATTCACAAAATTTTGAAAAAATATTTTGTTTTTAGAATAAAATTTTATTTAAAATGTTGAGCTTAAAAAATTTCTGTTTTTTCAGTAAAATGTGATATAATAAATTAGTCATAAATTGTTTATACAAAAAATATTTTTTGCTTTATTTAGAAAATTTACACAACAATTGGTTAATTACAACCCAAAATTAAAAAAAGTTTTTAAAGACAATGTCTTCAAAATGCTTTAACAAGCATATTTTTTATGATTATTTGGAAATTGCTAAATTGACCTCCGCGAATTTTTCAAATCCCTTGCACTTTTTATTAATTTTCACAGGTAAATTATTGGCGGATTCACACGTTATGAAATTTATAAAAATCTAAGCATACATAAAAATATATTTTATATTTTAAAGTGCATCAGGAAATTAATTAATTTCATAAAGCCAAACTTTACTTCCGCCTAATTTATTTTCCCGATTTGACTTTTATAAAAGGGCAAACTTTTATTTAAAAATTAATTTTTAAAAATATGTTAAAAAATAAATTTAATTTGTTTTTATTAAATTTAATTCTTTATTTATTATATTCTGTTTCTGCAAATGAAATTTCTGAAGAAGAATACAATTCTCAAGAAGAATATAATTCTCAAGAAGAATATAATGGTTTGTATCAGGGCTCCTACCATTAGATAAAATCTGCATTCATACTTTTCGGAAATCGCAAATCATTTCGAAAGATCACTGTTTTGTATACTTTGAAGGGATAAGCGTAGAGATCGGTAAAATCGCATCCCGGGATCACGTAACGGAATTTTTTCAACATATTATAAGGGACGGGATCCCGCGGGATTAATCCCGTAAATCACGGTAATCCCGTTTTCCGCACAAAACCCGGGATTCCGGGACGGGACCCGTAAAATACCGTGCGGGATTCCGTCACGTGCCGTCCCTGATAAGAGTCTCATTTTAAAAGTATAAAAAATTTTAAAAATTTCCAGTTTCTTCATCAAGTAATGAAGTAAACGGGAGAGTAAATACTGAAAGAAAGCAAAGGAGATATATTAACAAAAATATATGGACAAAAGACAGAATGGCACAAATAATTAAATGCCAAAATAAATTATTTGGAAATGAAATAGAAATAAAAAGGGAATTTTACTTAGAAAAGAAAACACAGATGAAGATTATTGATAATTATTTTAATGAAAATTTGGAATTTAAACAATCATATGGACATTATAAGAAAACATGTGTTACAGAAAATGAAATAGGGGTATTTTGAAGATGTCAAGAATCTATAAATAAAATTCCCCCTCTGATATAGATTACCAGATCTGTAATTACCGGATACCGGACCTTTTTTCGAACCTATTTAGTAGAGAGCGAGCTGGGCCTCGATCAAGGCCCCCCCCCAACCCAGAGTCCAGGCCCAGGCATTTTTTGACCTTCCTGGGTGTTTCATGTGCCTGAGTTTTTCCTGGACTACAGGCCCAGGATCCGGCCCAGGTCAATAGATCAAACACGGAACCCCAAACACGGAACCCATTTTTGAAAAGCCCAGGCTTTTCAAAAATCTCGATCTCTACTATTTAGGTACCTATTATCAGTTTTGAGGACTTTATCTACAGGGTGACAAGAAATGTTTAGGACAAAATTAATTTTGTCATAACTTTTTTTCTCATTTATATTTTTTAATATTTTTTCGTTTATTTTGTAGTTTATTTATTTCTCTATCACATAGTGAAATTAAAGATTTTTTGATTAAGGATTAAGAAAGTTATGTAATTTTAGGTACACCATATCAAAATCCCCCCCCCCCAAAATTTTATTTTCTGTACACAGAACGGAGAAGTCCAAACGGGATGATCTCAACAGAATTTAATTAAGATCATTAGCGAACCGGACAAATCTGAAAGATGAAAACTCCAACTCCTACATGGATGGCTCTGAATAGATGTAAATCAGTTTTGGGGGGAATGCGATTTTCTCATTTTGGGAGGGTTACGCGCAATCGAATATCTCTTTAATCGTTGATCTAAAAAATCTTTTGCTTTATAATTTCTATAGATAAAGGACTGCTCTAGATGCCACAAAAATTTTGTGTAATTTCTGCAATCTATCCTTAAGTTATAAGCAAAATTTCTCAAAAAAAGTTGCGACCTGGAGCAATAATTTTTCTCACGTTCCTTTAACCTTATCTCAAAGTAGAATTGGAAAGATTCTAAAAGATTTTTATATTATATTCTCAATTTAGTTCTCTATAATTTCATCATTATTTGATCTTATTATCTTTATTTTGAATAAAGTTATTGCATGAATAGTTTGTCCTAAACATTTCTTGCATCCTGTATACAATTGAAATGGCTGTTCGTGACCTCAGATCCTATTATATTAGCGTTTTCTCCACTTAAAATAATTTTTAAATTTAGGAACCGTTTATTCAAGGATTGTGTTTATTATATTCATATGGAAATATATCCGAAAGAAATTTAGAAATCTATTTTAAAATCGCGCATTTATCTTTAGCGACAAAACTGCATGAAAGAAAAATTCGTTTTTTTAAAGGAAGGATTAGTAGAAAGTTAGTATTTAATTTAATATCATTACAAAATCTTTAATTGTAATTGTATGTATTATTGAATTTTTTGGGATTTTCACTTTTGTAAAACTAGTCAAATTAAATTAGAAAATCTCGAAAAAATACTGCCTATTTTGCCTTTTTTCGGATTTTAGTACCTATTTTGGCAATTTGTTAGTTAACCTTAAAAACTTTTTTTATTTTTCCTTTTGGACTTTTTTGATTCAAAACTAGGGGCAAGTGCAAACTAGGGGCATTCTGCGTCTTTTGAAACACTTAAAAATTCAAAATAAAATTTGTACATACACCTCTCATATTAAATTATCAGAAAAAAAGATTTGAAGATGGAAGAAAAAATTAAGAAAATTAAGGAAAAAATTGAAATAAAAAGTAAAGAAAAATGTGGAGGAAAATGGGAATTTAATAGAGAAATTCGTTTTATTTCACCATTAGAAGCAAAACAATTTTATAACAAAATTTTAAATTTGGCTAAAGACGCTGAAGAAAATGTTAAAAATTCAGAAAATAAATTTTTGGAAGCAATTTATGGAAATGGATTTTATCATGAATTAGTAAATTCTGATGATGTAGAAATTAAAAAACTTCAAAATATACAAATGTTTATGACTAAATTTAGAGGAATTATTTTTGATTTTAAAAGGGAATTAATTTGGAGTTTTGGCTGTATGTAATTTTTTAAAATAAATATAATATACAAAATTAATATTTTCTGGTACTTCGTTGAACGACCGACCCCTATTCTAGTCTCTTCCTTAAGGTGTACAGAATGGTCCTACATTCCTTAATCCGCATTCTTCTCTATATCTCTGTGTCAAGAAGCAGGGATTACATAATTTTTGCTACTGTCACCAAGTGTAAAGTAGCAAGTGAATCAATATTTTTATATATTTCAGGCATTTATTGAGACATACTAGATTCCGGTTCGACTTCTGGAACGCTTTTAATATTATTTTGACAGTTCTGGTTCCAATTTCTTACTTTTGGCGATTCCATTTCCACTTATAGAACCGGTCTAAACCGCTCCAGTTTAAATAGTTTTTAATAAATTTCTTTAAAAAAGTACTAATTCTAACAAATAAACACAAAATATATTATAAAATAATCTGTTAAGAAGTATAGTTTTCGACTTATTTTTTAGACAAGAAGCTGATTTATGTTAATGATCCTGAAGAATCCGCGGACAGAATCTGTGATCTTCTATTATTTCGTTTAATACTCGAAATTTAAATTCAATGACTAAGAAGGATGCTCTTCTCAAATTTTTTTATTCAAATACAAAAATGAATTATTTGGACGCTAAGGAGAAAAATATTGAACTTGTTAATAATTTAATTGAAATATTTAACGAATATAATGAAACACCTGAAGAATTTTATAATTTAAATTTAAATGGAATTTATTCGGAAAATACAAAGAAATTGATAACAAGAAAAGTTGAGGAATTTATAGAAAATTATATTGATGGAAAATTAAAAGTTGTTGTTGGTCGTTTGACTTTAAATTAAAAATAAAGAAAAGAAAAGGGATTCGAGACATAAAATTATAGTAGTTACCTCACCCACTTTGTTACAGTAACTTTACGCGTATATTATCTTCTAATTAAAGTTAGCACAAAAAGATAATATGATGTAAACTTAAGGATTAGAAGATAGAATTAATGTAAACTTCAGCAATAGAAGAAACAATTGATATAATGTTAAGGGAAGGAAGATGTAGATTTTAGGGGTAAAATTGCAAACTTAAGCACTAAAAGATATTATTGATCTAAAGTTAAGGATTAGAAGATAAAATTACCTTAAAGTTAAGAGTTTGAAGATAAAATGTGTGAAAAGTTAAGGTTAGAAGATAATATTCGCGTAAAGTTACTGTAACAAATTGGGTGGTGTAACTACTAATCATTTAAATTTCTCGACTTTCAAATAATAAATTCCTTCTAACTACTGTAACAAAAAATATTTTCTTATGCTTTTGCAATTGTCGAATTTCTCCTGACATTTTTTCACACAATTATGAATAAAATTGTCAATATTTTAAATTATCTTGGTAAAATATTTTAAATTATCTGGGTAAAAATAAAATTTTAAATTATCTTGGTATAGAGATAATATTAATAATACAAAAAAGACAAAATTTGCCCCTCGACCTCGTTCTCGGCTTTTCCAGCCTCGGTGGTCCTTGGTCCCGGTTTTATCAAAAAACCTCGACTTACTCTATTTTAAGGTAATTTTTAATAAAATAAATTTTTATCAAGACTAAAACTATATTTAAAATAAAACATGAATTGTTAGTTTTGTAGAAACTGCAAAATAGCCGCCTAGGAAAGGGATGTGCATTAAAAGGTACAGGAGAGGGAAATGGAATCAGGAATTGACGGGAGTAGAAGTGTTTTTTCGTTTAAAAAATTCAAGCCAGAATTCCTTGCTTTTAGTAGAGCTGGTGAAAACTTTGGTATTTAGATGACCAAAGAGATTTTTTCCAAAAGCAAAGAAGCTAGCATTCTTAATTTTCTTTTTTGGGATTGGGGGTGGGGGTGGCGGATGAGGGGGATGTTGTTTAGTAAAAATCTTTAAATAATAAAAACCCAAAAAATTTTAAAAAATAATCCTTAAAATAAATCTGTCATGGAATCTTCTCTTTCTAAATAAAATATTCTTCTAATTTTTTTGCAAACGACCAACAATAACGTTCAATTCTCCATCAATATAATTTTCTATAAATTCCTCAACTTTTCCTGTTATCATTTTCTTTGTATCTTCCGAATATTTTTTATTTAATTCTAATTTATAAAATTCCTCAGGTGTTCCATTATATTCATTAAATAATTCAATTAAATTATAAGCAAGCTTATGATTTTCCTCTTTTGCCTCCAAATAGTTTGGTTCTTGATTTGAATAAAAAAATGTGATGAACATATCATTCTTAGTCATTGAATTTAAAAATTCGAGTAATAAACGAAATAATAAAAGATCACAAATTCTGTCAGCGGATTCTTCAGCGTTGCGGACATAAATGCTTGACCTGTCTAGAAATTTGATAATTCAGAATAAGAAAAATTTCAGCGAAAAAGCTAAAATTTGATCGTTTTTTGAATTTTGAAAAAACCGGGTCCGGTCCGGGTGTAAAAACCCGGGTTTTCGAGTTTTAAGTGTTTTCGAGGTTTTAGCCTGGAAAAATCAGCCCGGGTCACTTGGGAGAAAAAACGAATACGTGGCCCGACAAAGTGAAAATTTCGAGCTATACTTATAACACAACATTTATAAAAATTACATACTATTAAAACTCCAAATTAATTCCCATTTAAAATCAAAGATAATTCCTCTAAATTTAGTCATAAACATTTGTATATTTTGGGGTGATGTAATAAATACATCATCAGAATTTACTAACAAATAATATAATCCATTTCCATAAATTATTTCCAAAAAATTATCTTCTGAATTTTCTTCTACATCTCCTGCCAAATTTAAAATTTTGTTATAAAATTGTTTTGCTTCTTTAGGCATAAAATGAATTTTTCCATTAAATTCCCATTTTCCCCCACATTTTTCTTCATTTTTTTCTGCAATTAGCTCTCTAATTTGTTCAATTTTTTCATTTTGTTCATCTTCATTTTTAAATTTTAATCTAAATATTAAATTATTTATTTTATTTAAATAAAATAATTTAAAATTGTTTAGATCAATTTTAACCAGATTTCGATCTCGAATTTTTAAAAATCCGCAATTTTGACCGAGAAAATCCGCATTTTATATCAAAAATCCGCAAAAAATTATGAAACACAAAAAACTAAATTAAAATCACTTTAACCGTTATATTTTTTAACTTCAACACTTGAATTATGCAATTTTTTATTACTAATGATAATTTTATGAAAATCCGAACAATTATCTGAAAAATTACAATTGAATTTTTGTCGCCGAAGACGCAAAAATTTTTTAAATTTTGGATACCTTTAAGCCAAAATTCTTCCATTATTAACGCCGCAGGCGAAAATTTTGAGGATTTTGGAAGGTCGTAAGAAAAAAATGATATTTTATCCTAAAAACTACAAGCAAATATAAAAAATCCTCATAATCTTCAAAAGACCACAAAAATCCGCAAATCCGCAATTTTAAAAAATCCTCATCGCCCTATCAAAAAACCACAAAATGAGGAAGAATCCGCAGATATCTAAACTGATTTTAACTCATTCTCTTTTCGGAAATACGGCCATTGGCTAGAGCCAATGGCTAAACGACATTTGCGGACCCGCACTTGCGGACCGACACATGCGGACCGACTTTTGCGGATTCGCACTTGCGGACCGACTTTTGCGGACCGACTCTTGCGGACCGACATATGCGGACCGACACTTCCGGACCCGACATTTGCGGACCCGAAATTAAATAAAAAATAAAATAGGTGATAAAAAATTTTAAAAATATGTATGTACTACAAAAAATTTTAAAATAAATTCATTTAAAAATGAAAATTAAAGTTGAGCGAGTCCCCTTTTCTAAATGATTCCGTTTATCCCCGACCCGAAAAATTCCGTTCCAAACAAGTATTAATATTTTGGTTCGAATAGATATTCAGAGGTCTGTATTATTTTTTTCCTTACAAAAATAATACGGCGCCAAAATGCCACAGTTGGACCCATTAATCCCCTTTAAAGATTTAAATTTTAATCTTACAATTGATGATTTATGCTTAAAAATTATTAAACATAAAAAACAATTAGAGCTTTTTTAGTAAAAATACAAATCTTCCCCCTAAAATACAGATCTTCCCTACTCTTCCCTACCTAGCTTCATGGCTTTCCAAAATTCTTAAATTTTTGAATACGGCGCCAAAATGCCACAGTTGGACCCATCGATCCCTCCAAATCTCTAATCCAATAGTCCTATAAATCACTGATATTACTTATAAGCAAACTCAATTCCTTCAGATCACCTTAATCCTTCCAACTCGCTTTAAGCAGTTTTTACCTCCTTAATTTTGAATTCTGCCCCATTACCCGGTCTTCAACATTAATTTTTTTTAAAAATTCATTTCGGGTCCGCAAATGTCGGTCCGCAAGTGTCGGTCCGCAAAAGTCGGTCCGTAAGTGTCGGTCCGCAAGTGCGGGTCCGCAAGTGTCGGTCCGCAAGTGCGAATCCGCAAATGTCGGTCCGCAAGTGCGGGTCCGCAAAAGTCGGCTAACCAGAGCCAATCTACAAAGATCCAATTACAATTCAATCTTTTTTAATGATATTATAAATTAAAAACTAACTGTTTTCCTCGTTTATCATTAAAAATATGAATTTTTCTTGCATGCAGTATTCCCTTTAAAAATAAAAAATTCATTTGAAAATATCTTTCTAATCTTTTTGCAGATATATTTCCATATAAATGTAATACACACAATCCTTCAATAAAAGCTTCCTAAATTTAAAAAATTACTAAAGGAAAACTCCAAATTAAGATCGGAATTTCCGAATAAATCGTTAGATCAATTGTTACAGATTAAAGTTTCACTCATTTTCTAGAGTTTCAAGATCATTGTAACAGTTCTCATTGGGAATTAATTTTCCAAATTAATTTTTGTTATTAACTATTCTTAAAATACCTCAATTTCATTTTTTGATTTAGTTTCCTTATAACGGTCGTATGCCTGTTTAAAAACAAAATTATCTTTCATATAATTATCAAGAATTATTTTTTGTGTTTCTGCATCTAAATAAAATTCTCTTTTTATTTCTATTTCGTTTCCAAATATTTTATTCTGGCATTCGTTTATCTGAGCCATTTTTTTCTTTGCCAATATGTTTTGACGACTAGTAGAAGTTCCTTCCATTCTTTCATTTTCTTCGTTTAAATTTCTTTGTTTTTTTCTTCCCTGTATTAAAATTTGGTATTATTATCGCGGATATAAATAAAATTTTTCAAGATTTTCCAACAGAGTTTTCAGGCCAGATTTTAGAATATTAAGTTTTTGATTTTCAGCAAACTGCTAAAAGCCACAAAATTCACGCAATCCGTAAATACTTAAGGCCGGGATCATCATAAAATCATGCATCGCTCAAGTTTATTATTTTTAATTGCTTTCTTCTATAAGGTAAAAAGCGCGACTTTGCTTATATAACACACAAAGAATATGTATAATTTAATACCTTCAATAAATCAGAATCTTTTGATCCTTCAGAATTATATTCTTCTCCAGAAGAATAATTTGCAGCAACAGAATATAACAAATAAAGAATTAAATTTAATAAAAATAAATTAAATTTATTTCTTAACATTCTTTTAAAAATAATTTTGAATAAAATATTTTGTTTAAAATTTGCTCTCTTATAAAATATTAAAAATTTTGAAATAGTGGAATAAATTATGAGTTTTTATTCAGATAAGATTTAAAACGGTCAATTTATAAAAAAGATAGATAAAAAAGATAGCTCTAATTTTCAACTATCCTCCAAAGTGGGGCTATAAACAGCGTGGAGCTTTATTTGAGCGTGGTGCCATTGATACGGGGGTAATAATATATATATCTGATAACATATAATATAATATATAATATATATTATAATATAATATACATATAATATAATATATTATAATATATTATATTATATTATAATAATATATATATAATATATATTATATTTCCAGTTCTGGAGCCTGTCCGGTTTCAATTCAAAGGTCTGGAACCGGTATAACCGGAATGGTGAAATATCTGGTAATTTAGAAGGAACTACGCCCATTGGGTTTGGGACCATTCCTTATCCCTCAAAATTTTTAATGTTATAGCCAATTTTTAAAAATTCCAAAAATAAAGCACTAAAAATTTTTTAGTGAATGAGTGTTTCAAGAAGAGATTTAAATAAATTGTTTAATTAATGAGAGTAATTTTCAAAATAAACGAGATTATATGATAGCCATTAAAGGGGAGGAGCTTATTTTGTAAAATAAAATTAAGTCTGCCCTTCTTCATAAGATTTATTTTTAAAGGCAGAAAAGATTAAAAATATGTATAAATCGTAAAAATTGGGAATAAAATCGAAGAAAATTTTTCATTATGGGATAAAATAAAACGCAAAAAATTCTTAATTTCAAAACATTAATTATAGAGAGGGATGGGAAAGCCGTCAATTGCTTAGTGCTGTTATTTATTTATGAGCAATAATCTGGTATAAAAAATAACCTAATAATGGTGTAAATAAAAAATTAAATGACGAAAATAATTAAATTAATTTAAGGAAAATTACATCTAGCGCGTTTGCTGAAATAATTTCTTTTAATTTGGCTTTATAAAAGTTTTAATTCAAACAAAGTATTATGCCCCAGGTCTTATATTTGCTTCTAAGTTGTTCTCTCTCTGATTTTAAGAGGTCTTGGAATTAAGATCAAGACCATCATCAGTTAAACTACAAAAGAAGCCACACATTGATTCCACCTAGATTTCTGTTAATTCTAAATCTCCTAATCCCTTTATATTTGTCTATAGGACTCAACTTTTCATCGCCTCAGGCGAAAATTTTGAAAATAAAAATTTCGGTTTCAGTTACGGATATCCGAAATCTTCAGTTCGGATACCGGTTCCAGATATCCGAAAATTTCGGTTCGGATATCCATAGTTTCCTACGAAGCGATACACCTGTTACATCTGAATTTAAACTATATTTAATATAAGATACAATTTTTTTCGTTTATAATGTCTGATCTTATAATGCGGTCTGAGTATAATATTATAATACATAAATAGGAAAAATTAGTTGAATGAAGTTAGAAAAATATTTTTTAATTCTTTTTGTTTACTTTCTGTTTATTGTAAAATACATGTACCATTTACACAATTACAGTTTAAACAAGGATCTTCTCCTACAAAAAAATTAAATTTTAGAAATTCTATATCCAAAAACTTGCCATTAGTAAAGCCTGCACAGTTTCCACCCTGTCGGACTTTAGATACACACAATGGAATTGTGTGGGATCGGTCACAAAATAAATAACTGGATTTAAAAAATAATTATTTTTGTATTTTATTTAAAATATAATTTGAAAAATTGGTATTAGTGATAGGAGAATGATGGCGTGAGGGTTGTGGTGAACAGAAAAAAAGTCTGGGTATCCGAAATTTCGGTGCGGATATCGGTTTCGGATCTCGATATCCGAAAATTTAATCAAAATCACCAAATTAAACCTTAAGCGCTGGCTCTTAAATTTTTTAGGAGACAGGCCAATGTGTGGGTGGAACAAGGACTTGGAGATTAACGGGAAGTTGGCCTCTAGAATAGAATAAATCTACAGACAGTCACCAACATACGGTTAGTAAAAAAGAAATTCCCCCTATAGATTGAAAGAGAGTCATCCTTCCACTTGGGGAACTTTAATTTATCAATCCCCTTACTTTGATCCACATTCTGTAGTAAAGCTACAAGTAGGTCTATCTTGATATTCAAACATATTATCGGTATATTCGTTTCTAAGTCCATCCCAATTTTGTAGAGGCTTAAAAAATTTTTTTGAAAAATTAAAAAATTTTCAAAATTAAAATTTATTTTACAGCAAATTGTGTCATATTTGCAAATTTAAAATGTTTCTCCGATTCGCAAGCCTAAAATAAATTACCAAATATTAATTTATTTTAAAATAGTGGTTTTTACAGCAATATCAGCTGGATAGTCATTAGCTCGTTGTGTTCTATTTTGGGCTTTTTCTCTCCATAGTTCAAAAACCTATGAAAAAATTAAATAGCTTATTTTTAATTCTAAGTCATTTTTTAACGTGGAAGTAGGGCGATTTTGGTTTTCTTTATTTTGGGAGAAATACTGAACAAAGGTTGTTTTTTTTACCAGTTCTTAAAATAACAGTAAATGCGAGGGTCGTTGTCTCGTTAAACTCTTAAAAATGCATCAAAAATGGATGAGTTTGGAGAACGAGGAGCTGTGGGTTGTGTTGTGGATGATAACTAGTTTTCAGAAATTAATGGATTTCCTTGTACGAATACCACAATACCGAAAAGTACCAAGCGATATTTTGTTATTGCAGCATTAATATAGCTGTGAGGATAATGATAAATAGAGTATATGCTTATTGGGAGAGGTATATCAAGAGTTACAGTATATTCGAGTAAAGTTATAACGAGAGTGTTGAATAAAATAATTTTTGAAACTTAAAAAATTAACCAAATCAACAAAACAATGATGCATATAAAATATAGGGTCATTTCCAGGCTTGTTAGGGATAAATGTAGCCATGTCCCCACCAATAAATAAGTGTGGTTGTCCATGAGTAATCTTTAAAAATCAGAATAAATTTAAATAAAAAAATATATAATCACTTCAAAAGCATCCCATTCAGGTTTTATTGGACATTCCCGCCTTGCGGAGGTATAAGCAAGTATTCTCTCCACTTTTGTTTGTGCCAGGGTCCGATCAACACTGAAAAAAAAAGATTTTTTGAATATTGTTTGACGTTGTTTAGTATAAATTTCATTTTAGCAACTTCAGCGATCATCCCATGCTCCAATTAGTCTAACTTCCAAATGTACATAGAAAGGGTAGGTCCTTAACTACTCCGAAATTTTTTAAATTGACGACTTTAGACATTTAAGATAGTTCTAATTTCTGTTATTTTCGATTCTTTTTACTGACACATCTCTGCTACAGACTACTTCTTTTGTTCAATGCAGACAATCACTATGTCCTTTTCAGTTCCTTTCAATCTATCTACAATGTACCCTCTTGATGTTCCTTCCTAGGTAAAATAACCCTTCCTAATCGTCCAACTAGTCGGTAAATTTTAGATTCTTTAACTTTAATGCACTAATTATTTACTCACTCATATTCCGTAAAACACCTGCCAACTTTACCAACATCACGTGTAATATAAGGATCTCCCTAAAATTTATTTTCAAGTAAATAAAAATAAAAAATCACCTCAATAGTCTTCCAAGGAGTAAAAGGTCCCGTAACAACAGATCCTTGTTTATTTGTTGATCCAATAAACTAATAATTAATTTAATTGTTTAAATTTAAAGGATTACATCTTTAGTAAAAAGAATAGAATCTGCAGGATTTGGCAATCGACCATCCAAAGTAGAGTCCCAATAGGGCAAGCCAAGGGTTGGGTTATACTTTCGAAGAAGAATCTCGAACCTTCAAAATTTTTAAATTAAAATATCAATCAGTTTAGCCTCAACATGATCAAGACAAGGGCGAAAATATCTTGAAAATTTTTTCCTATCTCATAAAGTAAAAATTTTACTGAATGTCAAATAATCGTGATTCTATTATTTCTTTGTATTTTAACATTGTTCGACAATGTCACATCGCTAGATATCATGAGCCTGGAAATACTCAGGACCGCCCTAGTACCCGCCCTTTTCTATTGGCCAACTACAGAATATGAAAAATAACTAAATATTATTTATCACCTTTTCAGATATTCCCTATGCCAAACGAAAAAAGCAGGTCCATTATGAGCTCCTCCATTTACAAAGGCTAATCTGTGTATTAAGGCTATATAATCAAAACCTCCACTCTTTTTCATTTCTCTCATTGCTTTAAACTTTAAAAATAATTTTTTTACTTTAATTTATTTATAAAAAGAAAATTTACAAAATCATTTCTTTCTTTATCCGATAACATTCTAATTTCTTTACGAAGTGCTTTTTGAAGTTTTTGGCCGTTTGGAAGGGTACAATCATTGACAGAACCATTAGTTTTGCCTAAAAAATTTTTAGAAATTTTTTGAAAATGCGGATTTTCTAATAAAGGTAAAAATACCTCCATAATATGAGCAAACACAGCTTTGGCTTATGCACTCTAGCTCCCTTCTAGATGGAGCAATACCTTCTGTATTATTTGGTGAATCTTAAAAAATGATAAAATTTGTAATTAAGCCTATAGTTAAAAAATGTATCATTTTTTGTAGTCCAATAATAAATTCACGATCCTTTACAGGTAATTAATTTCTTCTCGATAATTTCTTCTCGATAACCTCTTCAGTGTCAAAACTTTTCTCGAGGCCTTCATAATGTCAGAGAGCAGGGTTGCGTCGTAATTACGAATTACGATTACGAATTACGAATTACGGCGTTTTTTGAGTTACGAATTACGAATTACGATTACGAAAATATCGGGAAAAATTACGAATTACGAAAATAAAAAATAAAAATTACGGGAAAATATTATTGCCCTCCCTTACTTATTCATCAAATTTTAGAAGGAAAAGGGAAAGGAATATTTAATTTTTCTTTTACTATTCCTTTTGATGGTCGGCGGTTAAGTGGTTTACAAGTCTGGCTTGATTCACTGATATTTTGTGGGGTTTGGTTCGAGTCCATGATTGAGAAATGATGTTTAAACTATTCGTTTTTTCAAAAATAAATTTTTTAAACTTCGATTTTGATTTAAATTTGTAAATTTATTTTTTTTTAATATCTTGAAATTGAAAAAACTTTAAAATTCTTAATTTAGGCATGAATTTTCTCAAATTTTCGCCTGCGGCGCAGAAAATCTAAGAATTCTGGCTTCCGGCTGTTCCTGCGGCGCAGAAAAGTGTTCTGAGATTAACAAGGATATCAAGATCGATTTATTCACGTATCGTTTTATTTTTGCCAGGATTAAATGAGAGTGATATCACATGATATCAAACCTTAATCTGGGACGATGATTTCGCATGATTGATTGAAGATATATTGGAACATTAAGGGGATTAAGAGGGATATCAGGATATTAATTGGGATGTGAAATAATATTAGAAATATAAGAGGACTTGGAGGGATTAATGGGAAATCAACAATTATTAATAAATTTTGATTTTTTAAATTAATTTAAATATTTTTTAAAAATTACGAATTACGATTACGAATTACGAATTACGGCATTTTTTGAGTTACGAATTACGAATTACGATTCCGAAAATTTTTTAAAAATTACGAATTACGAATTACGATTACGAAAAAAAATTTTCGATTACGACGCAACTCTGTCAGAGAGCAACCTAATACATAATAAATTCTCTCTCTCTAATTTCACAATTCCTCTCAAAAATTTTCTAATAAAAAATCACAAACTCACATTTAGGGTCCAACTTCTAAAATTATTTTTATAAATTGAAATCAAATTTAATTTTAAAAACCTCCGAATTCTCCCCGAAAATAACATTTCCTATTGTAAAATTGCATAAAGTTTTTAACCCAAAAGTAGGCTCTTTATTACAGTCATATTTTTGTTGACAAAAGGCATTATTAATTAGAATATTTATGGCAAATATGGCGATTAAATAAAATTTAAAAATTGCCATTTTCTTTTTACCTCAAAATAAAGTTACTGTAATTTTTTGAACTTGCAACCTTTGATTAATTGACCTCATCAGGATTTAAGTCACATAAATTCCAGGAATTTTCTGTGCCCTAAGACCCCAAACCTGACAAAGTGTTGTGCCCCTAACGTTTGGGCGGCTGTGTCGAGATACGGGGATCGGTAGAGCAAAATTTGGTTTGGGCCCGGCTCGGGGTACATCGTTTTAATAAAAGAATTTTAAAGATAAAATACTCCAACGATAAAATTCTTTTTGAGGAAATTTATCAGGCGCTTTGCTACAGCAAGTATATCGAAAAAAAATTATCGGTTACCCGTCAAACAGAAGCGAAAATCTTCGTTTGTAGTCTTAAGGAGGCTTAAAAATAAAGGATTCTGAAGGAAAGGAAAATGTCGTAAAAAAACTCCTGCATTTTATACTGATTGCCTCAGTAATATAACTGATAATTTGTACATTAATATACTTGAATATTTGATTTATAATTTTGGATAAAGCTTAAACGCCTTAAATAAATTTAAATAGAAATTTAACACGTGGCTGAGCCCTCGCGAACCTTTGGGAAATTTATTATATTAAATTTTACTTCGAATACATCTCTGCCACATTTGAATTTGTACAGCTTATGTATTTTAATGGATTGGATAAATAATTATCAAACTTCATATAAAAATTATATAAAATTTATATAAATCTCTTACGTATTTAAATTTATATACGTCAATAAAAATTAAATAAAAAATTTTTTTCTGAAATTTAATACGTTGCAACTTAAATAAATTATAGAAAAACCGATTGTGAGCTATTTAATTATTTATTATAATGTAAAAATTATATTTGACGATTCCTGAAGAATAGAGAACTTTCGGTTGGCTTACAGTACCTTTTGTAAGGGAACAACATAAATCTTGGGGAATGACTGATATTAGGCTTGGAAAGATTAAATATAGTCTACAGCTTCCAAACTGAACTGAAGACTTTCGGTTCCGTTAACCAGAAAGTTAAATTCAATTTATACCTATCTACTTTACATTTATATTATCAGAAAATTTTCGACACAAAAAAGGAAATCGAGGTAACAGTAAATCATTAGAATCTATCTCCACATTTACGTCTAGAAATAGCATTTTTGATCGAGTTAATTTCACGAAGAAATTCTGGAAAAAACTGACTTAAGTGAACAAAGTTGTGACCGTTTAGAACAAATTATTTTGGTAAGAATGATTAGATCTGGCCAATCATGATATCATTTGACCAAGCTCAAGAGCTCTTTCGGTTGTTATATGAAAATTATGTATCAAACAAAAAAAGCTTAAAATAGTCAGGGAAAAGGCGAAGGGGCGAATTCCAAACTATTACCGAAATTCTTATTAAAAAAATTTTTTTATTTTGTCCAACTCTTTTATTAAAAAATATATTTTATCCAGTTCCCTTATTAATTATCTATTTAATATCTCTATATTCATTCTTCTTTTAAAATCACACAGCTGGATGGGTAGATTGAAAAGACACATTTTTTGCATTTCCAAATAAGAAGAAATTTCTGCTCTTTTAGCTAAGGAATTAGTTAAAAATAAGAAAAGAAAAAAATTTTTTGGTTTAAAAATATATCTGCTATATATTAGGGGAAGATGACTGCGCGGTGCAACAATTAATCGGACTTCCATTGAATATTTTTTATATTTTTATTTTTTTATATTGATATTTATTTATTGTTTGTTACATTTAAAATTAAAAATATTTTAGGTATTCATCCTTAAGAATTTAATTTAAAGTTACGGATCTAAAGTTTCATCAATTTTTGTTATCTACAAAAATTTTCTCATTTTTCTATGACTTTTATTAAAGTATTTGTTTCATAATTGTAAAGCATAAAGCTATTAATCGGACCTCCATTGAATAAAAATTTATTTTAATTAAGTAAAGCAGAGTTCCCAAATGCCGGTACTCAATCCTCAAATTTAATTCTAAAATTTTGGTCTACTGAAGATGCTGGTTCACTCCCAGCTGCCGAATAACCTTTTGCACTAGTTGAAGGAGAAAAATAGCTATAGCCCAGCTCAGCTTTACTTAATTAAAACGCATATTTAATTTTGAACAATATGCAAAACTGATCTATGTACAGTTATTCTTATGTATCCATTTATTCTCTTACATACATATTTTTTGGACACAAACACAATTTAGTTAATAAATATTTTTATTAAACACACAATTACGTATATTCCCCTCCCCTCTCCCCCAAAAAATATTTATTAATAAAAATCCGCTTTATAAAAGTTTATATAAATAAATTCTTCTCATTCTTCTCTCTAATATATAATGCGCTAATCAAAGAAACTAAAAAAATATTTCTTTGATTTCCAGCATTTTTATTCATTTATATTCTTGTTTAATAAAGCCAAAAAATTAAATATATATTTTTCTTTTAAAATTGATGAAGCAGAAAAATGATTTTTTACAGATTATAATTTTAATTTTTGCTTTGATCGTTAGACAATCGAAAAGTTCTAGTGAGTTTTTAAATTAATTTTTAGTGAATTTGAACTGAGTAAAAATTATTGTAGTGCGACTTGCGGAGCGACACTTTAGGATAGAATCTGAGGATTGAGGACAGACATTTGGGGCATTTAAACAAAAAATTATTTGTATAATAAACCAAGATACTCACAAATTAAATTTGGGATTCTCCAATGACCGGTACTTTTATTCAAGCAAACGGAAAGGATGTTCAAATGTTGAACAACCCTTCTCTTTTTTTGAGCTATTTTCTTCGTAGTTCATAATTTGTGACTATTTATTTTAGTTTTAAAATAAAAAATTTTTGACGCAAATATCAATCTTGTTCCCAACTGCCTCAAATTTCAATCCTTTCCCTAAATGACTTTATCCGGAAAAGTCCATCCGCATATACCAAAATTATTCTATTTTAAAAATTATCTAAAAAACTTTTTTCAATTTTAAAAATGGAGAAATTTTTCAGGATGTGTTGTAAGCAAATGGAGGCAATGGGGGTAAAAGATAATTTATTTAATTAAAGTTATATTTCTAATCTGTATCACGGTCGAATCTCGATATAGCAACCCTCACCAGTGGTTGTTACGAGGTAAAAATGGCCTGTACGAAAGCGAGCAAATTTAAAAATTCCAACCACTGCCCCTCACTTTCTCTCTAAAAATAACTAGCCATTTCGCCGGATACTGGAAAGATTCGAGCTATATTGAGATCTGACTGTATATTATTTTTAATTTTAGAGAATGCCAAGGAGATTGTGAATTTGCTTTAAGAGTAAGAAACAGAGACGTATTGAAACCTCCTTTCCCCGAAAAAGATGAAAAAACTTTGCAAATGTTTCTGAGAGAATGTCCACCACTTTATCAAGTAGAACTATGCCAACCTAGAGAATGTGTGGATGAAAGTCCTTTTAATAGAGTAAATTTTCATTTTTATGTACGAAATTTCAATCAACAGAATTAAAGATTCATTGAAATCTTGCAATTTTTGGGGAATAAGATAACCTCCATTTGATTGGGTCCGCAAAATTATTTACATGATTCAGGAAAAATGGTCAGGGAACAAATCTGTCATTTAGCTAGTTTAATCAAAGATGAAGGCTGTTTCTAATGGGACCTCAAGGATAGGTACTTTGTCCTTCTAGTATATGATAACTATTATTATCTCTGACAATTATCTGTAGAGAGTTATCTGTGGAGAGATAAAATAGTTCTATGTGGAGAGATAGTTATCTGTGGTTATCTGTGGAGAGATAAATGATAAAATAGTGAAGTTAATTTAAAAAGGTGACACATTTCTATAGTGTGTCTCTTTTTTAATAACTTTACTTTAATTTTTCACTTACCTTAGATCTAATAGAAGTCCATTCTCTAATAGAAATCAACCCTCTAAATCTATCCTAAAAGCTACTCAACGAGTCTCATTACAAAATAAACGGTCGGGCTTCTATTGGGGTAAGATAACCTCCATTAACTTGGGTCCGAGTAAATTTCATTTTTATGTTTGAATTTTCATTGAACAGAATTATTTATCTAATTATTATTTTGGGTATTTACGATGCTTAATAATTTAATTAAATTTAAGATACCCACAGATACAACCCAAAATAAAACAAAAATATTAAATAACGAAGATCACCAGCTATCTCTAACACAACAAAATTTGAGGGGAGATAAGATTAAAGAAAATCCGAATTTAGAAGATCCGTTCACTCACATAAAAGAGGAAAGAAAAAATAAATCACTCGAATTAATTGGGATATTAAAAGATGAGGGACCTTTTTCTACTAAAATTGACTTGATTAATAATAATAAAAAACAACTTAAAATTAATAAAATTGATTGTAAGTTTATTTTTATATTTTTTAAAGTTGAATATAAGGTTGGCTGAGCCGGATATCCGGAATCGAAAAAGGTCCGGGTAATCTGAATTTTCTTTTGAATTCGTAAAAATGAAGAAATCTTGCATAGTATTTATCCAACACAGTTACTTTGCCTCCTCGAAATGATTCCCAAAACCCTCTCCGTCATCGGACATATTTTATTCTTTTAATAAAAATCTTGTTTTTTACTGTTTCGGATATGTGGGTTGCTCTTGAGAGAGGGTAGTTGGAAAGAAATATTTTAAAATAATGGAAATTTTTGTTTTTGTTCCTAAATTAAAATATTTTTATATTTTAAAGGCAAACTCCCCAACCCTGCCTGTTGTCGTTCAATTAGGCAAAAATGTGCTAATGGAAGAAAACCTGCACAATTAACTAGATGGTACAGAAAGGTTAGGTAGATGTTCACAATGTCACGTTTGCGTTTCGCAAATATTGGCATTTTTTAATTTAAGCATACCCTTGTTTCAAAGACTCATTTTTATTTACGATTTTTTAAGCCAGCGGGAGCATATAAAATAAAATCCGATTACTGAATTTACTCTAATTTGGTGAACAAAACTTTCTATTTTTCAATTATATACCAGGAGAAGGCTGTAAAGCCGAAATCTATGAGGCTCAGAAATATATTCATAGTCCTAGGAAAATAGGATAAAGCAGCTTAAGTAGTTAATATTTATTCCAACTTAGTCCACTCCTACATATTCTAGCCTCGGTATTTGACAGGCTGAGATCCTGTGGTTAAGCAATATCATTCAATCCTCACAACGCTAACAAGGGGACCACCATCATCTTCGTTTTTTAATTTTAATAAAATTTTAACACTTTTATATAAAAATTTTTTAATTTTATTTTAAGAAAGTCTTGACATGTTCAATTTAATTTTAAAGTTTTATTTTAAGAAAGGAGAACAATTTTGCCGTCCATACAAATACCCTTTTTGTGAAGACTCTACGGAGAGAACGTTTGCCGCTGAAAGCGAATGTATAGATTTTTGCTTTACTGAACAAGAAAAAACTGTTTTGCCCGATTTTAGAGTTATTAGATAAAAAATTTGTTTTTTTTTGTATTTTTGAAGGAAAATTTTTTTTTGAAATTTTTAATAAATACATATTTTCTTTAAATATTTTGTAAAAATTTTATTAGAATTTAGAATGAGAGAGTAAGAGACACGTAAAAGTTTAGCATCGGACATGCATTGATCCTGCGAATCATGCCATTTATTGCTCAGAGCTTTCGCCCACACTTCAGGTGCTCTTCCGACATAGCTTTCACCTCAACTTTTATTAAGTTGAAAGATTTGTGGAGAGAACGTTCCCATTTAAATTGTTTAAATCGTAATCTGTTTTACAGTTTTAATTCTAAAATCGTACACTCCGCCACATAATTATATGAACACCCCCTAAATACCACTTTTTACCGTATTTATATGCCGAAATATTTTTTAACCTTAATATATATTCGAAATCGGCTAAAATCCCCTTAGAAAAAAGAAAATCTGAAAATGGTTACAGGGAAATTTTTTTAGACCGCCACATAATTATATGAACACTTTGGGTTTTCGTATTTCTAAGGGTAAACAAAATCTATAATAATTCCAATAAACTTATTTATCGATACTAAGAATAAATAAAAAAGAACTAAGCCCATATCTGTTTTAAGTGTCGAGATCTCGAATCTCGAAAATCAACGTAAAACAGGGGTAAGCAGTTTCGAAAAATTTTTTCGACCCCTTATGGAATATTTTAAATTTTACTTTAGGCTTATCTGAAAGCCCTTTAAATTTGCTACAAGATACCATAAATCTTATTTTTCAGAAAAAATATTCTGGCATATTATTGACTGTTAAATCTCTCAGTCTCAAAAAAAAGACTAATTGCCCCATAAAATGCCCTATAAGATCGTTACTGAAGAATGAAGGTAAATGTCTTTTAATTGGATTTTTTCTGAAAAATAAGATTTATGGTATCTTGTAGCAAATTTAAAGGGCTTTCAGATAAGCCTAAAGTAAAATTTAAAATATTCCATAAGGGGTCGAAAAAATTTTTCGAAACTGCTTACCCCTGTTTTACGTTGATTTTCGAGATTCGAGATCTCGACACTTAAAACAGATATGGGCTTAGTTCTTTTTTATTTATTCTTAGTATCGATAAATAAGTGTATTGGAATTTTTATAGATTTTTCTTACCCTTAGAAATACGAAAACCCAAAGTGTTCATATAATTATGTGGCGGTCGAAAAATTGAAAATTTTCTAAAAAAATTTACCCTGTAACCATTTTCAGATTTTCTTTTTTCTAAGGGGATTTTAGCCGATTTCTAATATATATTAAGGTTAAAAAATATTTCGGCATATAAATACGGTAAAAAGTGGTATTTAGGGGGTGTTCATATAATTATGTGGCGGAGTGTACTAGCCACCTTTAAATTCTCACCTCAGTCTTAATTGGAAATTATTTTTGCTTCCTTTCCCTTGTAAGGTTTACTTGTTTAATTATCGAGAATCCCCAAGCATTTTTTAAAAATTAAAGAATATAATTTAATAAAACAAATAAAAATTATAATTATTCGTTTATTCACCCAATTTTCTACTAAATAACTACTAAAATTTTCAAAAAATATTTAAAAAATAATTTCTTTAAAATTCACAAAAATTTTTTTTCTAAATTTTTCTTAAAAGCGAAAAGCAATTCTTCTTTAATTAGCAATTCTTTTATTTTTTCCAATTTCCCATAGCCTACTTATCACCTTTTCAAAAAAGTTATTTTTAAAAGCAGTAAAATTGACACAAAAATTTTTAAAAAAATAAGGAAAAGAAAGGAGAAGAACATGGGAAAATTTTAATGACATTTTTTCTGTTATACATATTTCAGCTGTTAAAATTAAATTTTCCTTCTTCTATTTGTTTTTGAAGGGTTTAAAGATTAAAATTTCTTAAAATATATTTTTTAAAATTAAAATAATATTTATTTAATTAAAGTTAGTTTTATAAAAAGGGAATAAAATTGACATGAAAAAGGCTAAAAATAAATTTCTTTTTTATTTATAAGGTGTAAAATACTTGAAATATTTAATTTAAAATAAATTTTTTGTTACTTTTCAGAAAAACTCTTTTTTCTTGCTAATGTTACAATCCTTATTTAGGATAGAAGCAGTTTATGTATTTCAGGTCCGTAGACAGGGATAGGACGTTATACTCAAAGCCTGGCATTTCAGGTACGTAGACAGGGATAGGACGGGATATTCGAAAACTGATCCGAAGAATTTTTAAACCCCAACCCGACTTATTCCATGCCTGCTGTAGATTGAATCCCTGATTAACTAGTTCGTTTTAACTCGTCTAAGTTAAAACGAGCATAACTTTTAAAATGTACCCTTTGTCTTTTATCCTTTTCTAAAATACTGCTAACATATTAGACATTATATTCTTAAAGCTATACCGGAGATGCATGGCGTAATACATCAAAGGATGTTGCTGGTTAAGCTCCCAGCCGTCTACGCTCCCAGCCGTACCCAGCTTAGTTTTCTTATCTAAATATTTCTATTTATATCTTTATTTAACTAATTAAAAATCTGTAATAAAAGAACATAAAAAATTGAGGCAATTTAATAAAGCTATAAAATACACATCAAAAAACAAACAAAAAAGTGCAAATAAACGCAACAATTTTCTTTAAAATATTTTTTATTTCAAAAAATATTTACTATTTTTTCCGTTTTAAAAAAGATAATCTTTCTTCGAGAAAAATATCCTCAAAATGTACTTTATTTCCTTATTTTTAATAGTGATGCCATTGTAAAATATCAAGACTTGAGCTATAAAATTGCCAAAACACAAGTTTGAGCCATAAAATTTAGCATAGGTGTCCTTAAAAGTATTATATATCTTGTTGACAAATTTCAGCATTTCTGATTAAATATTTGTCAAATTATGGAAAATAAAGTTTATTATCCTCCGAAGATGCTCCAAGCTATAAATTTTGATGCAAAAACTATTCTCATACCAAAAACTACTATCATACCATTTAAATTTCGCATAGTTATCCTTACATGTGTTATTTATCATCTCTAAATTTTCAGAATTTTTGGTAATCTAATTTTTATGTTATTGTAAAAATATCGAATATGTATTATAAATTTTTTATCATATCATTTGTCAAATAGTCATAGAACCTTAAAATTTAGGGTGTATCTACTCGTAAGTGTTAAATGGATCGACTAATAATTTCAAAATTTTAGTTATGTAATTCAGAAGTTATTGCCAAAATATCCTTATTATTGTAAAATAGTCATCGTTTTTGATGATCTTTTTTGATCATAAACTTTGAAATGCTTGTTCAAAAATTCTGAAATTTCCAGAAAAATTAGCTAATTATACAGGGTGCGGCAAATTCGCGCCACTTTTTCTTTTTGTCATAACTTTCTTCAAAATTAATGAAAATTGATAATTCGTTTTTTGTTTTATTCCCAACACTTTAGGAAACTTGCTGATACCAAATATTAAAAATTTGGTTTACTGTTGGCAAAGATAATCGAGTTCGAACGTATTTTTTTCTAATATCTATCTAAAATAGATATTAGATTTTTCTAATATCTATTTAAAATTTTTCTCTTTAAACACACAAAATATCAACAAACTATATGTCTCAAGAAGCACTTTTAAAAAGTATTTTTTGGTTTATTTTTTTCATTTTTACTATCTAAAGGAAAAAATAATCTCGTCATTTTAATGGCAGGATTGCCTAGTAATTGCAGCAAAAATATTATTGCAGTACTTCTTTTCGAATTTCTTCCATTTTTCATTTTCTTCTAAAGTAATACATATCTTTAACTCAAAACTTGCAATAATTCTTCTATTAGGTAAAATTTTGGAAAATTAATTATGTATAAAAATATTTTTGGATGATAAATATAAGTTGATTTATTTAATAAATTAATTTTACTTGCTAAGATAATAAGTCAACTCCTCAGTTAAAGTCGGAAATGGCAGATTCCCGGATTTTTCCAAATTTCATTTTTAAGTTTCCATTTTCTTCTCTTATTACAGAGTCGGCTAATTTCAAATTCGTGTTTTTCGGTTTCCTACACCTAAAGGTTCCGACCTATTTCACGTTACAGTAGAAAATCAAACCCCTACTATTTTTGTAAGCTCCATCCCTGAGATTTTCTTTATTTTCTTTCTTACTCCATACCTCAAGTAAAATTTGAAAAAAGTTCCCAGGTCATTACGTATTTTTTGCATTTTTCATGCAATTTTTTTAGTAAAATAGATTAGGTCATAAAACCTACAAAAAATCCAATTAGCGTAAAGCCATAAAATTTGTATTTAGTTAAACAGCGGAAAATTTAATTTTGTTTTTTTCCCTAAAACGTGTTCTATAAACATTGAAGCAAGAAAATTTTTTAAATTAAATTAAATTTTTAAACCTCTAATTTTATTTCTAAACTTTGAAAATTTAATTTTTTAAATCTCGACAAACGTCTCCCTTCAAATCAACAAAACTGGCAATAATCGGTCTCCGTGGCTAAGTCGAATAATTCTAGGTTTCCTAAAGTAAAGGTTGCGGGTTCGAATCCGTTCGGTGGAAAACAATTTTTATTATAATAAGGAACATTAATTTGATTGAAAAATTATAAAATTATAACTCTAAAAAATTTTTTCAATTAAAAAAGATGATAATTTTTCACACTTTCTTAAGTTTTTCACTTATTTTTTGAAATTTTGTTCTGATAAATTCTTCTTCTTTAAACTTTTTTATTTCTTAACATTTAAAACTTAATAAAAAAGAATCCTCAAAAAATCAGAATAAGATTTTGAATATTTTACCTATTTTATTTATCTTTTTAACAATAAAGCTTTGACGCAGTTTAAAAGAAAATTATTTTTAGCTAACTCATAAAAGGTTTCTCTTATTGTCGTCATTTAAAAGGGCAATAAACTCTTTATTTATTCAGACAAAATTAAACCCCAAACTCTTTTTAAATTTTATTATTTTCCGAAATATTTAATTTAAATTTAAGCTTATTCCAAAAGATCACCACTAACATATTAGTGGTGATCTTTTGGGTGATATCTATATTAGCTTATTTATTCCTTGTTCTTAGACTTTAATTTTTTTATTTTTTAAAATTAAATAAAAATTGTTTAGTATAAAGAACAGAACGTCTTTGAGATAAATTAGTTTGTATTTTAAAGAAAAAAAATTTTTTTTTAATTTTTTATGAAGATTATTAGAACGTTTATAACACCGTTCATACAACAACAATTCGAAAAATCACAACTCCCTGAATACCTAACCAAAAATTCTCAAATTTTGGTTTATATTAGAAAACACTTAAAAAATATATATCCAAAATTTCAAAGCTTTTTATCTAAAAAAACTAAGTTTATTTTTATAAATCCTAGTAAGGTCTCAGGTTGCCTTCTAGTAGAGGAAGGGGGAAGTTTCCTTTTATTTTTAATTAAAAGGACAGTTTAGGATAAAGTTAAATAAATTAAAAAAATAAAAACAAATAAAATTCACTCAGAAATTTAATTTAAAAAACAAAAATCCACTTATATTTGGCTTTAAACATTTTTCTCTCGTTCTTTTTTGCCTAGATTTTGCGAGGGTTTTTTTAATATTTTATTAAAGTACATAGACAAACGTATGGAAATAAAACGAGAAGGAAATGAAAAATTAAATTATTTATTTATTGTTTTTTGACGAAATTTTTGAGTAAAATGGATTATTTATTTTTTTTGCTCTTTTAACTTTTTTATTGAATGAATTGTTGCGTTTATTTATTTTTTGGACAAAATTTTATTATATTCCCTTAAGTTTTTGATTTTTATTATCATAACTTCGTTTTTTGACTTCTCTTCGCTTTTCAAACTTCGAAAATTTAATTTTTAAGCTCCATAATTCGTCTAAATTCCCATTAAACAAGAATGGCAAAAATTGGTATTTGTGGTTAAATTGGATAAATTTCAGATTTCCAAAATTAAAGGTCGTGGGTTCGAATCCGTTTGGAGGAAAACAATTTTTATTTTAAAGATGAATGTTTATTTGAGAGAAAATTAACAAATTAAATATTTAAAAAATTTTTTAAAATTTAAAAAATGACAATTTATCACAATTTTTGTGTTTATTCAAAATTTAAAATATTTATTTCAGTAAAAAATAATTTAATAAACAAATAAATAAACAAATAATTTATTCAAAATGTTTGCTCAACATTTCTTAAAATATTTATGTTTCTCTCTATTGTTTTTCTCTTTTGCTGAACAACAAAATGTTTTTGCCTCCCAACAAAAACATGCAAAAACAAGTTTATTTAAAGGAAATGAACAACAAAAACAACAGCCAAAAACATCCAAACAACCCCCAAAACAAGCAAAAACATCAAAACAAACAAAAACAACATTGTTTACAACAACAAAAACACCAAAAACATTAAAAACAACACAACAACCTCCTTGTCTTTTACAAGATTCTGTTCATAGAAAAAGTGTTTTGACTGATGTTTTGTCAGGGTATGACAAAACTGTTCTTCCTTCTAATGAAAGTGTTGTTGTTAGTGTTGAATTGACTGTTCAGGCAAGTTGTGTTTTTGGTTGGGTAAGCCTTTTGTTCGTGCAATCGAAGGCTTGAGGTGTGATGTTTAGTTTCTTCCCGAGATCATATTTTATGGCACAACTTTTGTATTTCTTGGCTGATTTTAATAATTTTTATGTCAATCGAAAGCCCTAGATTTAAGGATTATTTTACTTATTATGTTTGTTCTGATCAAATTGCTACTTAAGAGTTTATAGACAAAAGAGTGCGCCCAATCGTGATTTTCAATCATTATATGGCACTAGCTTAACATGAGAACTTAACATGATAAAATAATCCGAAAATCCAGGCCTGGGATGGGCGCAAACACAAATTTCAAAAAACGTAAAATGACTCAGACAATTTTTAGGATATTTCTACAATCTCAGAAATTACTGGTTCATTTGTTGCAGATGTCTGGTTTTCTCAAATTTGGTTAGACCCTCGATTGGAATATTGGAATTATTCGTGTAAATCTAATCTTTCGTTAGACTCTTCTGTTGCCGATAAGGTGTTTTATTCAATTTATCCTCCCGTTATAAGGGCACCGGTTATTAGATCAACATTGAAGGGGTTTCCTTAGGGGGGGGGGGGTTTACAAGACCACCTAACTTATTCCGTGGATATGATCTTATAATCAGAAGTATCAAATATTTTTTAAAACAGCTTTGGACACCAAATGTTTGTTTTGTTAACAGTAAAGAAACAAAAGTACATCGTTCACCCAGCAATAATGTCTTATTGATAATATATCCAAATGGTAATTATAATATAAGTCGGACCACATTCTAAGATACATTCGATATAAGATACACCTCTATTTAATATACACATTTTAGGGTTGATAGTCCATAGGGTGGGAGAGGATGCCAAAGAGGTGTATCGTTGCGACTTTAGCTGAATTTTGCCTTTTTCGGCACACCCTGCTACCTAGCTATACCTATTTTAAGATACCATATTTTAAGTATATACCTATTTTAAGTAATTAAATTAAAGGAGATTTTTCACGCCGAGGTGGGTATCTTTTAATGAGGTCCGACATATTTTATCTTTATTTAAATTTAATTTTTTTATTTTTATTTTTAAAGGCACTATATGGTTGAATTATCGTGTTAGAGTTAGCGGTCCATGTACTTTTACACTGTCCCAATTTCCTTTAGATCATCAAGAATGTGTTTTGATTTTTGAATCTTATTCTTACAATATTGCTGAAGTAAATAAAAAATTTGAAAAAATTAGAAAAAAATTAAGGTACGTCTAATATGGCAGGAATGGGCACCAGTTACTATACCTCCACCTGAAGCTCTCCAATTGCCCGATTTTCATTTTTATAATGTTAGCTGGGAGACACAAATGAATGAATACACTGCAGGTAATTAAACATTTAAAGTCAGACTTCAGTTACTGAAAATTGCATTTTATAATGGGAAGTGCTTAAAATAGTGGATTATTGGCTTCTGATTATATGAAGAAAACAATTTTAAGATTAAATCATACTTCTTAATATTATTTTAAATATTAATCTATTAAGTTTTAAGATATTGTGCTAAAAATTTTATGGTATTAAGATTTTAATAATAAATTTTTGGACTTGGGGCTTGCGTAGGACCCAGTAAATTAAAGTTCAATAAAAAGAATTTCTAAAAGATTTTATCAGTTGTACTAGAATAATTATGCCAACTTCCAAGACTTTCAGATCTCAACTTTAGCAAAATCTAAATTTCTCATCTTTAGCATAATCCCTTATTTCAAAAATATATTTATTAGAAAATTGAATAATTTTTTTCCAGGTGCTTGGGATCAATTAAAAGTAACATTCCGATTTAAACGCTTATATGGCTATTATATACTTCAAATGTATTTACCCACATATTTATCTGTTTTTATCTCTTGGATTGCTTTTTGGTTAGACTCTCGTGCCTTGCCTGCAAGAATAACATTAGGAGTTTCTAGTCTTATGGCTTTAACCTTTCAATTTGGAAATGTTGTTAAAAACCTTCCTAGAGTTAGCTTTGTTAAGGTAATAAATTAAAAATATTTGTCTTTCAGATTTTTTTGAATAATTCAAAATAGAGACATAAATAAAGAAAGAGTCAGTCAGGTAGAGAAACTTTATCTCTCATAAATTTATATTTTACTCCCTATCTAAAATTTGAATATTTTTATTGTATAAGTAGAATAGTATGTTGATTATTCCAGTTTAATTAAGTAGCGGTATGTATTAATTCTAGTATAATTGAAAGGTTTGAGATTTGCTCTATTTATGATAGAGCTTCAAGTTTTAGCTGTCGTGATGGTTTTGTTGATACTGTTTGTTTCAAGGTTCTCGATATTAATGCTCGGGATGCTTTCTCTTCTCGGTCCGAGCTCTTTCGTTATATGTTTTTGCAGAAATCAATTCACTCTAATTCATAATTTACTCTACTTTTCAAGGCAATTGATTTATGGTTTTTTGTGTGTGTCTCTTTCATTTTCTCATCTCTAGTTGAACTGGCAATCGTTGGATTTGCAGAAAAACGATTGGATCAGAAAAGACAAAAGAGTAAGAAAAGTTGGAGAAAACAAACAATTAAAAATAACAATAATTCTACGATAAAAAGGTAGAGATTTTAAATTAATTATGATTGAAGACAACGACAGCTGGAAGTTTAACACCCTATTAATCATTAATTTTAGCTTTGCTTCAACCTCTTCAGACTCCACTTGTACAAACCCAAATTTATATTTACCAAATTCAATTACACAAAACGGCCATTCACCTATTGTAATTGATAAATGGCCGGAAGGGCCTCAAAAAGCTGCTCTATTTAACAAAGTTTCTCGTTCCTTATCTCCTAGGGAAAGGAGAAAGCGGTATAGCTTGCTGGAATCTCCTAGCAGGTACCTTGTTGGAACACATTTAGACTTCTCTATAGAATACACACCTCGCTAGATACACCTAAATTTAAACCTTTTTATAATTTGGTCGGTCACGGGTTTGTGGAGATTGTCCAAGGCTTGTTACAATAAATCCGTTGAGTGTCAAGTGGTCTGTTCCGTTTATTTTATCTGTAACACAATATAAGTGAATAAGATACGGGGGTTTAGCCTCAAATGAGTATCTAAAAGTGAGGCACGGGTGTATTCTAATCCTTAACATATTCCTTTTTAATAACCAATTTAATTCAAAAATAGCATTGACGAATCACCATATCAGTCCAAAGCTGATGACTTGAGCATTAAAATAGATTCATTTGCTGCAAAAATGTTTCCCACATTGTTTGCTTTATTTAATGGTAGGAATTATATTTTAAGGAAAATTTTTTGAATTTTTTAAGCTTTATATTGGTGGTATTATTTAACAAGGCATTGAAAAAAGAATTTTTAATTTGATTCTCATCAGCCTTATTATATTTTATTTAAATTTTAATATTATTATTACTCTTGTTTTTAATAAATTTTTAATTATAAAAAGGTGTAAATTAAAATTTACTCTTTCTCATACCATCTTAATAATTACACTCTATTTTTATTGGGTAAAATAAAATTATTAGAAAAAAATTCGAATGTAACCCTATGAAATATAGACTTTTGGACCGTGAAAAAGTCTAACAGTGAATTGTAAAATTTCCTGAAAAGTTTCGCCCACGGCGCTTAAAATGTAATAAAGCTGGCTTCTTGGTATTCTTAAATTCCCAAAATTTCGCCTTTATCCCTCGATATTCTCTTAAGCCCACTTTCTTACTACATCCATACATCGGAGAAGTCTCAAAAAAGTTTATTAATTTTTTTTAAATTTTTTTTTTCATTCAATCTTTTTTCTTTGAAATTTCATTTAATTAAAAAAATTATCAAAAATATTTATCTTTATCTTACAATTTGCCGTGTTTTAAATCTTCAAATACTAAAATATTCTCAAAGTTTAATTTCGAAATATTTAAATCTCAAGGAGAATATATGAAATATGTACATACATATAAAAGAAATAAATAGGCTTCACCACCCCCCCCCCTCGGTGAAAAATATAAAAAATTTTCCCCGTCCTCGCCCCCACAAAAGAAAGAAAAAATTTTCCCCGTCCCCGTCCTCGCCCCCACCCCGTGGCGTTGGCTAAAATACATAATATAAAATGAACGCATAAAACTCATCCAAAGTTACCAAAAGAAGGTCATTAATTGTTTATCACATTAGCTACATTTTCGAGGAATTTTGCTTTCTGCGATTTGTTCTTGAATTCATGTAGTATTGCACTCCTAAGTTCCTGGGCGTTCTTATAGTATTTCCTTAAAGTTAAATGACAATTTATTAAATTTATCCACGTTTTTAAAAATGAAACAGTAATCATAAGCAGCCTCAGTTAGCTCAGAGCGTCGAGCATATGGAGTAGGGAATAAAGCTTAGAAGGGTTTTTAGTATCTTCACCTTCAGCAAGAGGGTGTCCTTAATCGTATTTATATCTTAATTAATTTGAAGTGTATAAAAAATATTAAGTGTGAATGGTTCTCGCTTTAATCCTCACCAAATCAGTCATCATACTTTGAAAATAAATCTGCTCAAAATAATATTCCCTTATTGATCTCTATAAGTTAACTAAGTCCTAAAATTTTCATTTGCTTTCAACTCAATTCCTTCTTATTTATCAATTATAATTTAAAGGACATACTCATCTTTTAGAACTAAATCTATAGCTCCACCAATCTCAGTTACCATATTCTCACGTTGTACCCAAACTCCAATTTCCAAATTTTCTACAATTGCTGAATTGTATGGCTGATCTCCAGCAGCTGGAAGACATATTAATGGAACGCCAGCATACATGGCCTAGATATTTATAAAAATTCCTATTAACATAGTTTACCTCAAGTAGGCTATTTGCACCACAATGACTGATAAACAATTTCATGTTTTTTCTAGCTGTTAAATTATTTGGGATAAGTGTTTATTAACTTTATTTTTAGCTTTTTATTTAAATAAGCTAGACTTATTAAACAATATTTGATTAAAGGCATTAATAAAGGTATAAAAGCCTACCGTATTTTTTCGATTAATTCCCCTCCCTCTAATAATTCCCCCTCTCGATTAATCTCCCATGCTAGAGTTGGGTTGAAACAATAATTCCCACCCCCCCCCCCCCCCCCCCAAATACTCTACTGTACGTTCAAATGCCAAAACTTGAATTATTCCTCTCCCTCGATTAATTTCCCATGCCAAGGAAGGGTTGAAAAAATAATTCCCCAGGGGAATTAATCGAGAAATACGGTATTTGATTTAAATTTGATATAAAAAAGCGAACCTAATAATTCCTGTTGCTTAACTTTCCTTGGTTGAGCAACAATATGTATATTTTCAGATATATATTCCGGTAACAAACTTTCGTGAATTCGAATGGTGAAATGGCAGTGAGTTTGTTTAGCCATTATTTTTAACATTTCATGTATTCCTGGAATGTTCTCTTGATACCAAGGTACAACAGTCCCCATTGCTAATAAAACTTCACACGGATACTAAATTTGAAAATTTAAACGAAAATTTGTATTATGACTCATATAACTTATATGGAATATCATAGGGACAACAAAAAGTAAAATTCGTTATCGAGTTAAAAGGATCGTGTGTAATCTTAGGATCGTGAAATTAAAAGGAAGGGAATTCTAGATTTTCAGGAATCGTGTGTTTATCTATTGTATGCAGCCCTCCCATATTTGTATTTTCTTGATATCGTGCATCAACCCTTGGAAAAATTACTGATTTTCAGAGATCGTAAGTGCACGATTAAAATATCGTCTGGATTCCTGAAGTTCTAGGAATGTTTGGCATGATCCCTTACATTGTTTTCAGGCTCAATTTTTTCCTTTAATAATATTTTCTTCTCCTCAACAACTATGCCTCCAATATTTACAATTTTATTAAAGCTGGGAAAATTTTTAAATCTTCCTAGATTATGTTCGTTTGCAAAGTGTATTTTAATAAATTCGGCATAAACAAAAGTCGTTGACGGTATAAACTTTTCATTATGCAAAAGAATGCTTTCGTCTGTGCATATTTCTTCATAATAACGAAGAAAAATATCTTCCATCTCGCCTCTCATCTTCCCTTTTCTTGATTCGTACTTTTTCATTTGTTGTTCGTATCTCTTTGTACCTTTTTTCCAAATATCTGAATTGGGCAATCCATCGCCGAATTCTATATCTTTATAAGTGAGTGTAGCTAAAATATTTGGTAATGAGATTTGAATAAGATCGGGATTTTCACAAAAAATCGGGATCGGGATTTTGGAAGGTGGATCCCGATCTTTCGGTCTCGGGATCAGAAAAATCGATCCCGAATGCTGGATGGGGATTGGCCAAAATCGGGATCGGGATTCGAAATAATGATCCCGATCCCGACTCGGGATCGGGATTGAAAAATCGGGATCGGGATTTGTCTTTCGGTCTCGGGATCAGAAAAATCGGGATAGAATTCAGAAAACCCGGGATAATGCCGCCCGATCCCGACCGGGATCCCGATACCGGCCAACTCTAAATGGAACTACCTGAAACACTATCAACATCAATTCCGATCAAAATTAAATCGTGTGGATGAACATGGGAAGGATACAAATTAATTGTTTTGTTTATCCCTATTTCATTAAAAATCATAAATGCACAAAGTTGTTCACTTGCTTCAGCAATTCCAAGATCATAGTTTTTATCTTTTAGCATGCTTAACATTTCTCCATTTTTAAATATTTCTTAAAATGAGTAATTTAATTTTTAAAAGTTATTTTGAAAATTTTTTATTATACATATATACAGTTCCCATTGGTTTCATGCTTCGTTACTCTAAGAGATTTGCTTGCAAAGGAATCCGATAACTGGCTTATTTAGACGATTATAGTGTAAATTGAAATCATTGTTATCGGAGGGATCGAAGGGTTATCGGAGGGATATATGGAGATTTGTTCGATATCGAGGATATCAGTAGATTTAAGGTCATCGAATGGATATCGGACCAATAAATCCCTCGACGAAGCCTCTTAATCACTATTATTAATCCCAACTCCGTTGATAAATTCCATCCTCTTAATCCCCCGATCGTCGATATCAATCCACCGATCATCGTTATCCCTTAATCCCTTTACTCTCCTAATAGTATTCAAAATCAGAAAATCGAGGGTACCAGTTAATAACCGGTCGTCAACAACACTAGTGTAAATCTTTAACTAGGCATTAATTGTGTTCTGATAGGAAAATTAAGTGTATATGTACCTTTACAAATAGCGACATATTTAAACTTTTTAGATTCTCGAAAACTCATAAAAACTTCTTCAGCCTCAACAATAATTATATTGAATTTTATGTTTCCAGTTAATTCAATATTTCTATTTGTGTGTAAAAGCATATCCTAAAAAATTATATTTATGAAAAAATATTTTTGGCCCAATTATAATTAAAACCAATATTTAACTACTTACAACTTCATAATAATCTGCCAAAATGTTGGCAAGCGTTTTCTAAAATATTATAATTATTTTAATTTTATAATGAATATACTATCAGCTTAAAAATTAGACTTGCCAATCGGCATATCCTATTCCGATAAATTCAGGATCTCTGTTATGTCCGAGATTTAAGTTATGTCGACGTGCACAAAAATAACAGTTTATCTGGTGTAGAAATGAACAATGTGTAGGCGAAGGGATTGGAAGCTGGAACAGATGAAGGAGATCAGTGACTAGTCCCGCTAGTATGAACCAATTAGACACGCTTACACTGGCTTTCATAATATCCGTACACCACTACACAACAATCTCCAGGGATTTTGGTCCGAATATTGAGTCCGAATAGACTCAGGGATCTGAAACGGCCTGGCAACCCTGTATCACTTACATTATATTCCCAGTGAGAGTCCCAATAATTGTCAGTGATAATTAAAATTTTCTTTCTTTGTGTAAATTCTTCAAAATCTTCAAATTGTGTTTCATGACTTTGTACGGACTGGTAACCTTCTAAAACATCATTAAATTCATTATCGGCAGTGTGAGTCTTTGAGCTCCCTTCTTTTGTTTTACTACAACAAGCACCCCTTTTGTATCGACGATCTCTATAATTTTTCTTAAAATTCTTACATTCTATACATTTCTTGCAAACAGTTAAGGTTAGAAAAATAACCAGAAATATGAGAATGAATAAAATTTTTATTTTATACATTTTCTGAAATTTGTTTAAGTGTTGAAAAAATTTACATCCATTTAAATTGTTAGACATAGAGCTCAAAATAATGATAAACTAAAAATCAACTAGTACAGAGAGTTTATCAGAACTTTTTCTGGAACGTTGTTTGTAAAATAAAAATATAAATGTTGTAATAAATATAAATGATACTGTATTTTGGTACTTGACAATTTTAGAATTGTAATAAAGGATCTAGTCTGACCATCTAGTTATAGTTTAAAAAAAGGACATGTCTCGGAGTTGGAGGTGATGTGGCATCCGTACAAAGTGATACTGAGAACGAAGTTGTTCGAAAATTGGCCGCCCCATATATTATCGCGTGCCAAACAAATAAAACAACTTGTGGCTCTAGAGCTACTACAAGCCTTGATATTGTTTTAAGTGTAGTTTGGTCTAGCTAGACCATCTAGTTATAGTTTAAAAATACGGCACTGATATAGCAAAATCAGAAATAATGCTTGTGAATTTGGTCCCATATGTTTTCTAAATTAAGCAAGCTTCGGATCCGCCGAGGAAACTTTTTTTAAATTAAAATACTTTAAATATAAAAAATTAATTGATTTTGTTAAACATTATTGAAGTGAAGGACGTGCTTTAGAATTCTCGCTATTAATGAAGCGATCAGGTAACAAATATATTTATTGAAAAGCATCCACGTTTTAAACATCTAAAATTGAAAGCGTGCCAGCGTATGATGAAATCCCCCTTACACCCAGTTAATAGCTATACCTCCTTATAAGAATTTCTAGATTCTTTCTGTAGTTGGATGCTTCTCGTTGAGCTAAATTAATACATATTTGGGCCTTCGATATTTTATAATCTTAGACCTGATTAAAAACGGCTACGGAGTAGTCTTTAGACAGGACGTGAATCATGCCGCTCGAGTGCTTCATTATGCACAACGCGGCCGCAGACTACTCGCTGTGCGACAATAATATTGACATCTTAAGCAATTCATTGCCTCTCTCTATATACTACATTAGGACTCCTCTCTATCAATGCCATTGGCACGATAAAATCCACTCTCCATATTAAACATACAAACACGCATATGTGTTAACGTTTAACAATAGAAAAGTTGCAAGAAGTCTTCATTTAAAATAACAAATAGATAATCTGAACCGTCATATCTATTATAACACAGCATCTTAAAATAGGCAGAGGCTGTTAATTGTCTTTCATCGCGGTAATTGTGGCTTAGTTGGTAGCGCGCCCAATATAAGTGTAAGGTTCGAACCCAATTAATTAAAATGACATATAAAGTTAAATCCCAATAATATATTTGATAATTAACATTTAATGTCATTTCAAAGTAAAATTAATTTTTTAAAATAAATCTTTACTTTAATTTTTCACTTTTTAAAATGGTTTAGTTGGCCATTTAAAAATTTTTTCCCATTTCAAAAATTAATAAATTTGGCTTTAAAACAAAGATAAAACTTTGTTTCATGATTTGGGTTGTTCAAAAATTTTTTTTAAAAGATGTTCTTTCGAGATTAAGCTTCTCGAAATTGCAACCCCCAAATCTTTAGAAAATAGCACGCGAAAAAATAGTGGGGAAAAGAAAAAGACACAGTATTTTTATTTATTTCAGTGCCACTGAAATGGCTAAAAGTAACAGGTTAAATGCTGTGTATAAGGATGATTCATTTATCAGTATAAAATTTCTAAATTTTTTAGCTCTATTTTGCAGTATTATTTATCAGCACATTGAGCAAAATTTTTTTAATTTTATTATCATAATAAACGAATTTTTACAAATTTAAAAACCAATTAAAATAAAAATATAACTATACACAAATATACTATAGGTTATTTTTGTAAAGTAAAAATTGTAAAAAGGCATTATCTTTATTATCTTTCACCGAATTAGTAAAAAGATGCAGGAATAATAAGTTACAAAAGTCGCCCCACGGGATTTGGAATCAAAAAATTTAAATAATCTTTCGTTGGAATCCAGTATCTTCTCTTTATATCTATCTAAACTTCATTTTTAATTTACAACCAAATGTCCAACAACAACATTCAAATTTCCATCAATATAATTTTCTATAAATTTCTCAACTTTTCTTGTTACCATTTTCTTTGTATTTTCCGAATAAATTCCATTTAAATTTAAATTATAAAATTCTTTTGGTGTTTTATTATATTTTTCAAATAATTTAATTAAATCATTGGCGAGTTTAATATATTCCTTTTTTGCCTCCAAATAATTAGTTTTTGTAGCTAAATACAAAAATTTAAGGAAATCATCCATTTCAGTCATCAATTTGAAAAATTCGAGTAATAAACGAAATAATAAAAGATCGCAAATTTTTTCAGAAGATTCTTCAGGGTTGTACACATAAATCATAGTCTTGACTAGAGAATAAAGATAGAATAAACTGTTTTAACATGACTTGAATATATTAGGTACTGTATCGAATAAGCCTCACCCAATGGTTTATACATTTAATAAAGTGAATCATAACCGAAAATAATGTTAATCCAGAATCTAAGCTAATACTACAACAGTGAAAAGCCAATAGCAAAAGTTACCTTGTAAAAATTTGATGGGTACATAATTTAAAAATATCTTAATTAGAGATCGGAATTTTGTTCCGTACCGTATTCCGTACCGTACTACCGATACGGAATACCGATAAAATATGGCCGTAGTACGTTACGGTCCGATCTCTAATCTTAATCTTGTATGTATTTATTTATAGACGTGTCTATTGTTAACCTATAAACCTCTGTATTAGCAAATTGTACATAAAATTGTTGGGGTTAAAAATTAAGGACTATAGTACATATTTTACTTTGGGTAAAATGATAAAGCGCAAACAGGCTTTTGGCAAAAGTTTATTGGACAAAAATAAGTTCTTAAGCCATTTATTGTTTTTATATTTTATTCAATGATTTAGGTTGATAACTTATCTTGATTTGGAATAAATACTTATATAAAAGCGTGTCCTCAATTAATTAATACAAAATTTAAAAATTACATACATTTAAAACTCCAAATTAATTCCCATTTAAAATCAAAAATAATTCCTCTAAATTTAGTCATAAACATTTGTATATTTTGAGGGTTTTTAATTTTTAAATCATCAGAATTTACTAATAAATGAAATTGGCCATTTCCATAGATTGCTTCCAAAAATTTATTTTTTGATTCTTTGATTTTATTTACATCTATTGCCAAATTTAAAATTTTGTTGTAAAATTGTTTTGCCTCTAATGGACGAAAATGAATTTTTCCATTAATTTCCCATTTTCCTCCACATTTTTCTTTACTTTTTATTTTAATTTTTTCTTTGATTATTTTAACTTTTTCTTTCATAATCTTATCAGTTTTTCTGAAAATTTTATATACATTAATATAAGGGGAGGTGGCATAACGGAAGAGTACCCTAGATTCTGCATTAGAGATACATAATTTAAAAATATTTCAGCGATCCAATTACAACTCATAATCTTATAAAATATTAAATTAAAAACTAACGATTTCCCTTCTCCTCGGCTATCATAAAAACGAATTTTTCTTTCATGCAGTTTTGCATTTAGAGTTGCATTATTCATTTTAAAATAGCATCTTAAACTTCTAGCGGATATATTTCCATATAAATATAATACACACAATCCTTGAATAAACTCTTCCTAAATTAAAAAAATTATTGGTAAGGGTAGAAACCCAAAAATCGGATCGGAAGTTCGAATAAGACCATAGGCTCAAAAGAATTTAAAAGATGTTCTGATGCATCTCATTGTGAATGCATTTTCGAGATTTGTCTATATTTGCTATAAGCAATTCAAAAATTATATATGGCTACATGAGCAAGCTTTTGGAGCCAGGTCCAAGAATTTGAAATCATCTACATAACGCCCAATATATTATTCATGCACAATATATTGTTTATTTCATTGGATGGGAGATGGAATAGATCCATACGGAAAGGGCCCACATCGAGGCACAACCGACTGCGCCACCATTCAACCCGATGATGGGTTATTTTTATTCATTTATATTTTTTCTGCGAGTGCGTACATAACGCTCAATACCCATAAGTGATTAGGAGCCTAGTTTGAACAACAACTATCATAAGTAGGGCTCGGATTTGTATTGAAATATATTTTTTTTTCCTGAATATATTATGGAAAGAGAAGCTCAAATATGCCATTAGTTTTTCTATATTATGATTTTTGACAAGGTTACATTTCAATATATTTCAATATTTTGCCAATTTTCCCGTTATTTCAATATTTGGCACATTTTTCAAATTATTTCAATATTTTTGGATATTTTTACCAAAATTTAGGGATTTTTCATAAATTTTAGGAAAAAAGTGAAGAATTCTAGCTGTTTGACAACCAAAAATCTCAAAATTTTCGCCTGCGGCGCTGAAAATGGAAGAATTTGGCTTCTTGGTCTTCCAAAATTCTCAGAATTTTTGCCTGCGGCGCTGAAAAGGGGATATTATGGCCTATTATTCACTACAGTACCGTTGCCTTCCCACTAATTATTCCCTAGACATTCTTCGTAACATGACAAAAAATTCTCAAATAACAAAAACCTCAAAATTTGTTGGGCAAAACCTCAAAAATGGCACATTGAGCAAAACAGCTAATGTCCCAACCTCATTTTGTCAATCGTAAAATGTCCAAGAGCGTAAAATTACTCAATTCGTCGGGCTATTGTGCAAATTTAAAAACGTGATTCATTTTTTCGTAAATTTCAATTAAATTTCAACATTTTTGGGGGTTTTCTAGTGAATAAACGATAATTTATTTCAATATTTCACTAATTTTTGGCATTTTTTGTCAATATTTTGCCCACTTATTTCAATATTTTATGGCCATATTTTGCGATTTTATTTCAATATAAATCCGAGCCCTAATCATAAGATAATATCACAAAAATACCTCCATTTCATTTTCTGATCTACAATTTTCCCTATAACGTTTATATGCTTGTTTAAATTCAAAATTTTCATTAATATAATCATCAATTATTGCTTTTTGTATTTTTTCATTAAAATAAAATCGTTTTATTTCTTTTTCTTTTCCAAATATTTTATTTTGGCAATCATTTATTTGAGCTAATTTGTTCCTTCTCCATAAATTTGACGAACTGGTATTTGCTTTGCTTTCTCTATCTTGATTTAATTCATTTTTTGAAGAAGGAACTGAAATTATTTATTTATATGTACTCTCAAAATGTGCCGTAATATCAAAGATTTTGGTGTCATTCAATGAATTTTAAGGAACTCATAATCTGCAAGATTTGATACTCTCGAATGGAAGCCCTTCTCCAAGGTCTTGTGATCGGCCCTCCATTAGGTATTTCACCACAGAACAATTTGATAGTAAATTATTTTTCCTAGTATAACAAAACGAGACCCCGCCGGTTAGATTCACGATTTCCGAAAAGTCCCAATACCAACCTTCATATTCTTCTTCAGAATATTCATTTGCAGCAACAGAATATAATAAATAAAGAATTAAATTTAATAAAAACAAATTAAATTTATTTCTTAACATCACTTTAAAATTAATTTTTAAATAAATAATTTATCTAAATTAGCCATCTCATTTTATTTATTAAATTATGAAATGTCGGAAATTGACTAAGCTGCACTTTAATGAAGCGGCACTTCATAAATCTGCACTTTAGTGCAGGCTCTAGACAAGCATTACTAAATAATTGTTGATTTTATTCACAAAAAATTAGAGAAATGGACAATTTTTATCAATTTCACTCGGGGATGTGAAACTGTGTTAAATTAATTAAAAAGAATAATAAAAAGTGCAATGTTATCGAAAAATATGGCAATTTCAAAACTTAAAAATATTTTACCTCCAACGATGTCATTTATGTTGGAGGAAAAATTATATCAGAGTCATATCCGTTTATCGCCTAAGCAAAGGTTATCTTTTGGGCGAGCATTACGCTTTAATGGATTTTTCCAACCTTTACACTGCAATTATTATTTATCGTTATTTCCTGTGACATCTCCCATTCACATGCTTATGTTTATATATTGTTTGTTGTCTAAACAATAAATCAGTTCCCAGTTAATCAGTCTTTAATATATGACCCATAGGAAAGCACACCGGTGTAGCTTGGTATAGGATTAGCTAGGTTCTGGCCAACCAGAAAGCTATCCTTAGGGATTAAAATGGTTAATATGTGCCTAGGTATGATTACAGAATGGACCCAGCATGATTCCACCTAACTTTTATTATATGTACATATTATTTATCATATTTATTATGTATATTATAAAATATAGATAGTAAATTTAGGTAGAAATTTATGTTATTTGGATAAAAATAAAAGTGTTGATAAATATCAGAGTCAATTATTAGAGTCAATAGTAATACCAGGGGCGGTAGTTCTTTAAATCGAGTTAAAGACTTCGGAATTTTATTACCTATGGGAAGAGCAGGGTCTGAGATTTACCACTCGGTAGGGGTTAAATGATCAAAAACTGCATTTCTTATAGTACCGGTATAACAAAGTTCAAATGACCTAGTTATTTGTGTATAAACCAGAGGAAATTCTTATAGTAGCAGAAGTCTTATAGTACGGCCCTTGTGTCTTATAGTACGGCCCTTGTGGTTTCTTAAACATGGTTAGATAACATCGTCAGGTTCAATTTTCCAACAATATAATTTTCTATAAATTTCTCAACTTTTCTTGTTATCATTTCCTTTGTATTTTCCGAATATTTTTTATTAAAAATTTAGATTATAAAATTCCTCGGGGTGTTTATTATATTTTTTAAATACTTTAATAAAATTATTAGCAAGTCTAATGTGTTATTATTCCAGTGAATATTTGTTGGCTTGTATTTGTGAGTCCTGTATCTAACATTGTTTACCGCATCCTACTATATAATTTTTCAAAATTTTTCAAGTAAATTGTACGGAACAAATATTGAGAAAAATAGTGATGAGGTTACACATTTGTATCACAAGTTTTCTTTATAGCACTTACGTATCGTGTGTATTTTAAATAAAATTTATCATGATATCCCGTGTCATGGCAACTATAAGGTCAATTCATGATGACTGAAATTCTCAGAAAATTAATTAATTAGTTTAACGTTTAGATGAATTTCCCATATACTATATGGCGTAATAGTGTATTTAATAAATTTTCTGCGAAAGGTGTGAAAATAAATTGTAAAAAATTATAAACAATTTTTTCACGCTATTCATACAATTATTTCATTTTTATTAAAGACAAGCTTAATATTTGTTACTTTTAAAAATTAAAAAACGGGAACAAATTTAAGTCTACTGAAATGCTATTATAATTTTAGATACTATCGCATTATACGCTGGAGGCATTAGTTCATGTATTTATGGGCATGCCCGTGTTTTGGAATTCCTCGTTTTGCCCCTCACTCAGGGCAAACACCTTCTGGAGCAGTTCGCAAATTAAGGAAATTTTTACAGACGAAAAATTTTTATGAACGAGACATGGCTTGATTTCCGTGAATCCTGAATCACATGTCACTGCAACTATATATGTCATGGCAACTCTATTAGTTAATTAGTTTAACATTTAGATGAATTGGCACAAGATTGTATTTATTGGCAAAATATTGTATTTATTAGAGTTTTTCGGAAATATGGGAAAATCGAATGTAAATTACTCATATAAACAATTTTTTCACGCTATTATACAATTATATCTTTTTTATTTCAGATTAGTTTAATATTTATGTATTACATTTAAATTTTAGTAAAAGTAAAAAACGAAACAATTTTAAGATAATGTAGAATTTTAGGTAAAATGATATTATACGGTAGTGTGAATTAGTTCTTGAGCCTTGGTTTATGGCATTCGTTTAATGCCCATAAATGCTGGAATAATGCCGGAATAATGCCTGAATCATAATGCCGGAATCATAAATGCCGGAAATCTACTGCCGTAATATCTGGGATGTTAGTTGACTTTTCTTGGAAAGGAAAAATGAAGTAGATTTGTAAAAAGAAAACTAGATTTGGAAGGAGATTTGTAATTGTTGTAATTTTTATGCTTGTTGACATCCTTAAATTTGTTCCCATCATATTAAGAATTCCCTATTTGTTGAATGTTTTTTATAAAAATAATTAAACTAAAATGCTGGCATATAATGCAATAGTCATATTTTTTTAATGTATTATTTTAGAATTCTATACTTTATAAAACTTAATTAAAATGAATATTTCTAATAATATATCTGCAGCATTATCAACATACTTACAAAATGGGGATATTTGTAATTATTTAAGCATAACGCCGGCTAAAGGCGATTTTAATAATTTAACAATTAAATTCGATTTATTAGATCAATTAAATAATAAAACAATTTTTGATTTTATTTTCAAAAATATCAATCACCAATTAATTGTTGCAGAATGTTCATATAAATATTATTTAAATTGTAATTATTTATAATTATTATCTGTAAGTCAATTTAATTTTTAAAATTATTAAATTATTTATCGGCTATTATCTTTATCGGCTATTACCTTATTTCCATTTTAATTAATTATAAGACATGCGTAATTTGTATAAAAAATATTTTAAAATTATTTCAGTCCAATTTATTACTTCCATTTGATTCTTTTTGTCAAATATTTGCACTAACTCCATTTATTATTAATTTTATTTATTTACTATTTGGTATTACAACAATAGATTATAGAATATGTTTTTGGATATCTTTAATATCAACTATAGGGTCTTATTCTTCTTTTTTGGCTATCTTCTTTCTTTCTCTTGAAAGAATGCTAATTGTATTCTTTCCTTTAAGGTTTTTATTATAATTTAATTTAATATGCCTAATATTAGCAAAGAGAAATCGTTAGTTATCCGGATCCGATCTGGAGCGATCGGTCCCTTCCGGACTGATCAGCGATTGTCGACACTCCTGAGACAATGAAGTTTAATTAAGCAGGAGAAGATGGCAAAAATAAGTTCAAAATAAAAGGTGATAAAAAGTGAGATAAGATACCGCCAATAGCTAGAGAAAGAATTAAAGTGGTTAAGTGCGTATTAAAGGCAAAATTTTTAATAATTGATATCCGATTTTTGGTTAATGTCTTTTCATACGGACCAATCCCGGTTCCGGAACCAAAATAGCCATTTCAAATGCAGAAAGTTTGCCAGTAATTCGAAATTGTGTAGTCGAAGCCGATCCGAACCGAAATGGACCGGATCCGTAAACCGAAGAGACGAGGTGGATATCCCGATACGGAACCGGGAACCGATAACCGAACCGAACTGAACCTTTTACAGGTTTTTCCTCATCGGGATATCCGATCCACCCATCTTAATTTTAGCTTAACTTTATATTTAAACAGAATGCATGTAATTCCTGATTCCACAATGTTTCGTTTATATATAATAATTTATGGTATTTGTATATTTTTTAGTGGAATTATTGTTTATTTTCAATTTAATGTTCTAACAAATATAAATTCATCCTTTGACAAGTAAAATAGAAAATTAAAAACGAAAATTTTTTAAACATTTTTAGTTTCCTCTATTGTAATTCTGGATTATATTCTGATGTATTTAATAGCTATTACAGCTATATAATTTTTTCTCTTTCTCTTTTCAATTATTTTTTAATATTTTGTAAAATTATTTGGTCTTCCTTCGGGAAAAAATATTTTAAGTCAAAAAATCAGATTTCTCCGAATAATGATCGTCCAGAAAGAGGTTATTAAATTTTCAAAGTAACAAATTTTTGAATAAGTTCATTCTCATAAAATTAAGATATTATTTGGGTTCTTTAGGTAGAACCCTTACTTGAACCCTTACTTAGGTAGAACCCTTACTCGAAATTTCAATTCGAGTTGTACCAAGCTAAAATGAACTCGAAATTTCGCTTTTGTGGAACCCTAAAACTGGGGATTTGTCTATAAAATTTTTTTACGAACATGATTTAATACACCTATATATTATTACAAAAAAGTCTAAAAATAAAAACACCGATTACAATTTTCAATTGAAAACGAGAAAAATAGAAGTGGCGCTCTACTTTTGTTTAGCAGTGTATTATTTTTATTGGAAGATTTTTTAAAAATTCTTTTTTTTTTAAATATTAAAAAATTTAACTAAAATTCAATTTTCAAGATCTAAAAGCAAAAATCAAAAATTCTTTTCGAATTCTACGCTCTGTTTTAATTATTTCTTTAATTCTTATTTTTGGATGGCTAATTTCTTCTATTGGAAGAAATATTTTATCAGTTATAATATCAAATATATCCAATTTTTCAATAAGCTTATTTATTCCAAAATCTAATCAACAAAATTCTATAATTACTCAAAATGTTTTGACTTTGGCAAGTTCAATTATAATATATATCTACATAATTACAGCTGGAATTAATGCTATAATCTTAATCATTTTCAAGTAAAATAAAAAAATATTTTAATTAATATGTATAGCTTCATACTCGCCCCAATCCTCGTATTTTTATTTAAGAAAAAGCAAAAATCTAAATTTTCCAGAGTCTCAAATACCAAAAATTTTAGTCACTATAATTGAATAATTTCTTTCACAGGTGAAGGAGAAATGTGTTATTCGAGTATTCATAAAATAAAGATAACCGTATCAAACTTGCTGATTAACGTGAATTAATTAGTGAACCTAAGTTTTTGAATTAAAAACTAATTATCTATTTTTATAATTAGATCTGATTAGAGATCTGATTAGTAATTGTTTGTGTACATTATAGGGAAGAAAAATTGCCTTTTCCCGGATAACTAGGCTGGGAACGATTAAGCAGATAAATAAAATTAAATAGTTTACATAAGCTTGGGAAATTGTATTTCGCATTCAAAATGCGACACCCGAACGAAAACACTGAGGTGACCTAACGGGAGAAACCAACTTACTAATTTAATTAAGCTATTTTTATCCATAATCATAAATTTATATATAAATTAATTTTACGACTAAATTTTTATTCTTCAAAATTTTTAAAAATTTATAGCAAAGAATACAGAAATGCATATAAATCAGTATTTGGAAAATTATTTCGAAAGAACAATGTTTCTCCAAACCAGCCATTGTTTATTAAAAGTGATAAGGGAAACAATAGAAATAATAATTTGAATAATAAACAAGCTTGAATTTTTGTAAATATTAAAAGAATTTTATATTATTTTGTAAAATTTAAAAAAATTTAAATAGAATTTTCATTGTCATTCTTCTTATAAAATAGATCGTTAAATCTCGGCTTAATCCTAACGTTGTATAAATCATTTAAACGAAAATGCTATAAGAATTTAGTATACTTGTATTGATAACAGGGAACGAGCCGTCTCGATTCCCGAAAATCGGGAATTCCTGGTATTGTAGTGGAAATTTGGGTTAATTGTGATGCAGTTGGCTCGGTCTTAAGGCAGGAAATCACATTTTGTGTTGTAGTATGTATGTTACATTAAAGACTCGTTCTTTGTTTTTTACTTTGAAAAAACAATATCAAGGTAAATCGAAGAATGAATCAAATGGTACAAAAGGACTTCATTCAAATCGCGTGCAATAGAATACCACTCCTTCTTTGACTATAATAAAATCGGTACTTTTCCGTTCTGCCACCTCCCCCTAAATTGGTACCAAAAATGTCATAAATAGGGTAATAAGAGGTGCTGAGTTGTACGGTACCATTCTTTTTTCCTGTGGACTGAGATAAAGATGCCTGTGGACTGAGATAAAGAGCTCGAAATGGTCAAAAGCCAGGTCCCTGGATTGGTACCATATGTCTTTAAACCTTGGACCTAATTATTGGACTAATTACAGGAAATTTTCAAACGATCAACAAAAACATTCAATTGCCCTTCAATATAAGTTTCTATAAATTTCTCAACTTTTCTTGTAACCATTTTCTTTGTATTTTCCGAATAAATTTCATTTAAATCCAAATTATAAAATTCTTCAGGATTTTCATTATATTTTTTAAATAGTTCAATTAAATTATCTACAATTTTAATATTTTGCTCTTTTGCCTCCAAATAATTTGTTTCTGTAGGTGAACAGAAAAATTTAAGGAAAGTTTCCATCTTTGTCATTAATTTTAAAAATTCGAGTAATAAACAAAATAATAGAAGATCACAAATTTTTTCAGAAGTTTCTTCAGGGTTGTATACATATATCATTTTCTTGTCTAAAAATAAATTTAGGTATATAATCCAGCCTAGGACATGGACATGGATTTTGATATCCATATCAGAATATGATGTGGATATATCCTGAGTTCGATATCGGTATCGGTTTATATCCATGTAACTTTTTATGAATATCCTTCGCTTGTATCTGCAGATATATCCATTTTTCTCAAAATGGTCAGCATGACTAAAATTTTCAAAAAGTCAAAATAGTCAGTTGCATTTGAATTGTAGTAGTAAAGGAACGGAATTGTGTATTTTCAAGAAGACTCAATGATCTCCCGACGTTAGAATATAATTCTCTTCATGTTGAAATATATTTTTAAGATTTATAATTATGATGTTTAATCGCGGAAATTAGCATGGGTATCTGCGAATTTGCAGTATCCATGACCATGCTGCCTGATTCAATCAACAAAATTAATAAGCTTGAATATATTTGCTTCTAGTTATTTTCTATTCTAATCTGAAAATTACATACATTTAAAACTCCAAATTAATTTCCATTTAAAATCAAAAATAATTCCTCTAAATTTAGTCATAAACATTTGTATATTTTGTTTATTTCCTCTTATTTCTACATCATCTGAATATACTAATTCATGATATAATCCATTTTCATAAATTATTTCCAAAAAATTATTTTCTGAAATTTTATTTTCTTCAATATCTATTGCCAAATTTAAAATTTTGTTATAAAACTAACTGCTTTGCCTCTAATGGACGAAAATGAATAGTTCCATTAATTTCCCATTTTCCTCCACATTTTTCTTTACTTTTTGTTTCAATTTTTTGTTTAATTTTTTCAATTTTTTCTTTCACACTTAAAACGTTGCTTCTGAAAATGTATTATCATGAGCAATTCTTAGGATTTTGTGTTTTTTATATTTATTTCAAAGCAATGCAGATTTTGAATTTCAAAATCTTCGACATTTCCATCTATGGAACTAAATCTTAATTTTGATCCATGCTGTTAGAATTATTTTAAAGCCTTTAGAATGAGATTTTCTAGTTGCAAAATTGGCTAAAAACAATGTTGTCAAAAACCTAAACCGAATTAGAAAGCGGCCATAACCGAAAATGTGGTAACAGTTTATATCTAGTATGGATATAGTGTAAGGCATACTTTGATCCGGATGGGCAAGGATGGAAAAGGAACTTTAGTTCCTCTGGGAAAAGATTGAATAAGGGGTGGAGAATGACAAATAAGGCCTTAGGATAAAAGTAAGTGGAAAATAGTGGAAAGGGGATCAGTCGACTGGATCGCAGTCAGTTCGAAAGTAATCAATGTAAAGAAAGAATAACCGGCCGAAGAAGCTAAAAGCTTATATTAACAATTCCATGCAAGCGCATATTATTCCCGGGCAAGTCGGTCTCGTAACCGACCAGCAGCACCGGACGCATAGAAAGGCCTACCGTCCGCTCCGCTAATACTCACCGGCATCGCTCTCGGGACCTTAACATCGCACGCAACCCGCCCAACATCCCAATACCATCCTGGCCCACTACAAGCTTTACTAACAACTACAAGCTTCAACTAACTGGCCCACTACAAGCTTTACTAATAAAAAAAAGGATTTTCTAGGGTAAAAAATATGCTGATTACGAATCTGAGCTTAGATTTTGGAAAAGTCGAATCCCGAGCCCGAATTCGGACATTTGACCCAGGACATTGTCGGACATTGTAAAAAATAGTCAGTCTTTCAAAAGATGTAGAACTCATTGAGCTGCATCGATTGACACCAAAATCAATGAAATCCGATGTGATTGGACCGAGATACAGACCTCTGAATACCTATATCGAAAAACCATAGGAGCGGTTTATGGAGTAATAAAATCAGCATATTTTTTTACCCTAGAAAAATCCTTTTTCTTATTTTTAAACTTTTTTCGCAGGGACCCCAATTCTCCGGGATTGCAGTCATTTTGTGCTATTTCAATTCGTATTAAAATTCTCCACATATGGTACTTCTAAAAAAGCAGCGTCTTCTGATAATTTATATTCAGATTCTTCAGAATAAATTTCTTCTTCAGAAGAATCATTTGCAGCAACAGAATATAATAAATAAAAAATAAAATTTAATAAAAACAAATTAAATTTATTTCTTAACATTCCTTTATAAATTTTTATACAAATAATTTTAATAAATTACCCATCTTATAACATTTTTTAAATTACGAAATGGTGGAAATAGATTAAGTGGCACTTTAATGAAGCGGCACTTCATTAAACCTGCACTTTAATGAAGGCTATAGACAAGCATTATTCAATGCTTGTTGTTGATTTTATTCACGTAAAATTTAAAAAGTGCAATTTCATCGGGGATTTAAAATAAAATTGATAGACAATCATGTGAAACTGTGTAGAGTTACTTATAAAAAAATAATAAAAAGTGCAATGTAACGAAAAATTTGGCAATTTCAAAACTTAAAAAAATTTTACCTCCAACGATCATTTATAATGCTCATTTATAATACCTGTTTTACTTATTTATTGTGCTATGATCTTACATTTTTTATTTACCGGTAATTAATTTATTGTGTCTTGATAAAATTTTGATATCGAAAAGTAGAAACCCATGCCCTAATAGAAGCCCATGCCCTATTAGAAACCCACTCAATAAGGGGTATTGAAGAATAGAGGCCCAGGGCTTGTATTAGAGACAATACAGTAGTTGATTTATTAAATTATTTCTAGAGGACCATTTGTTTAAATTATTTATTTGTAATTTATGAGGTGCGATTTGAAGTAGAGTACTTTTTGGTTAATGTAATTTTTAATAAAATAAATTTTTATACGTCTAGAAACTACAATTTAACTAAAATATTATTTTAAATAAAGCTTTGATTTTTATAAAGAAAAACTTTAAAATCGTAGCCAAAAATTTTCATCTAAATAGTAGGGATACTTATGTAGCAGGAGTGGAGCTCGTCTCATATCTCGTAATTTGCTACGAGACACGAGATATTTTCAATCTATTTTAGAAAAGATGTCAAAAATTTGGGAATATTGTAAGATTCAAAATAAGGAAAAAAGGAAGTAATCAAACCCATATGACTTCCAGAATTCTCAAATTTTCGTCTGCGGCGCTGAAAACGTAAGAAATCTGGATTGATGGCCTTATAAAATGCTCAAAATTTTCGCCTGCGTCGCTGAAAAAGGAAGATGGATAAAGTTGGTCAAGCGGGAAATATCAGTGGCTCTGAAGGGATAGAAGAATAGCAGGCGATTTACTGGGATTAAGGTGAATTTAAAAAGATATGGGGATTCGGAGAGATATCTGGGAATCCATCGTGAGAATTAATGGATTGTGAGAATTAAGTAGGATATCGAGTGACTAAGAGGCCTACTTTTACCATTCCTTCATCATAAAGTGGCTCAGGAAAACTTCGTCTCCTTATCGGGTGCCCATATCTCACTGTAGTCGATATCACTGAAGTCAGTTGACAACCTCAATAATCCCATGGTATATGTTTCATTAACTCTCTTTGATCCTTCCAAATCCCATGATATTCTACGTAATCCCCAATATCTCAATAAATCCACTTGATCTCCCTTTGATCCTCTAAATCCCCAATATCTTTCAAAATCCAACAGTAATCATTATCCATTCAAACCCTTATATTTTCGGCTTTACAATTTTATGTATGAATAATTTTGAAAAACAATAAATATTTAATATCCGTATCTCGTGTCTCGTTTTATCTCGTTCTCGTATTTTTTGAGAATCTCGTATCTCGTGAATCTCGTGTCTCGTATTTTGTGTCACGAGCTCCACCCCTGATATGTAGGGTAATTAGCTCAGAGTAGAAAAGGGGTGGGGAATTGACATTTTTAATCGGGAAATTGAAATAATCTTTTTCAAAATTCTAATCTTCCTTTTTAATTTCCAACCAAATGACCAACAATAACTTTCAATTGTTCATCAATATAATTTTTTATAAATTCCTCAACTTTTTTTGTTACTTTTTCCTTTGTATTTTCCGAATACTCTTCATTTAAATTTAAATTATAAAATTCCTCAGGGTTTTCATTATATTCGTTAAATAATTTAATTAAATTATCAACAAGTTTAATATGTTCCTCCTTTTTTGCTTCCAAATAATTTGTTTCTTTTTTTAAATACAAAAATTCGTGGAAATTATCATTCTTAGTCATTAATTTTAAAAATTCGAGTATTAAACGAAATAATAAAAGACGGCAAATTCTAGTAGCTTCTTCAGGATTATAAACATAAATCATATTCCTGTCTAGAAAATAAATGATAGCAAAAATAATGTTTTTGTTTCAATGTTTTTGTTATACAATAATAAAGAAAACATTGAAAGGAACTTCCTGTTATATTTAGCATACTTAAAAATTAATTAAACTTAGCCTAATAATAAACCTGAATGGGTACACCCCGTTATACCGCGAGCCCAGTATACCGCCGAGCTATAACTTCGTTCAAAATTGTCGAATCCGGGAGGCCCTGGCATGGTTCGAAGCGCATCGAGGAGCTAAATCGAACCATACCAGGGCGTCCCGGATTCGACAATTTTAAACGAAGTTATAGCTCGGCGGTATACTGGGCTCGCGGTATACTGGCCTGCTCCCAACCTGAATATCCTATATGCTAATTATTTCTCTCTTTAATTGCGTCCACTTTTTAGTGGCTGAAAAAATAGTTATTTCCAGGAAACTATTTAAACGGTATATTAAACTTATATTAATCTTAAATAAGTTTAAAAGCATACATTTAAAGCTCCAAATTAATTCCCTCTGAAAATCAAAATTAATTGCTTTAAATCTTGTCATAAACATTTGTATATTTTGTGGTTTTGTAATTTCTACATCAGCAGAATTTTCTAATTTACGATATAAATTATTTTTAATAATTATATCAAAAAAATTATTTTCTAAATTTTTAAAACTATTTTCAACAACTTTTGCCAAAGTTAAAATTTCGTTATAAAATTTTTTAGCTTCTAACGGGTGGAAATGAATTTTTCCATTAATTTCCCATTTTCCTCCACATTTTTCTTTACTTCTTTCTAATAATATTTTTCCAATTTCTGTAATTTTTTCTTTCGCATTCGAAATTCTTTTTCTGAATATTTTATCATAAAGGAGTGAATATAAACTTCTCAAAAATTTAAGCTTCCGAAAACAAAAGAAAGTATGAGACATAATATGTATTTTGCCTCATACGAGGCCTGAAATTTTCGCTGCGGATAACGGATCCGGATAATCTGTACGGAACCATATTGAATTTGTTATAAGTAGGGCGTGTCAAAATATGCACGGAAAATCCCAAAATATGCGCATATATATGCACCGAAAAAGTCCAAAATATGCACCAAAATGTGCAAAATATGCATTAAATATACTGCAAAAATAATGAAAATATGCTTTAAAAATCAATATCTAAATTTAAAAAATACTAAATTAGCATCTAAATTGCAGTTTGAGAGCATTTCTAAATGATTTTATGAACTTGAAATTTAACCAAATATATTTTTTTGAAAAAATTTATCGCGAAAAATTTTTCAAAAAAATTTTTCGAAAAATTTTTATTAAAAAATTTTTTGCCCAAAAAATTCAAAAATTTTGAAAATTTTGCCCGATTTTCACTAAAATTTCTCAAAAAATGCCAAAATATGCACAAATTTTGGTAAAAATATGCAAAATTTCCCAAAATATGCATCGATATGCAAATATGCACGAAAGTACCGAAATATGCAAAAATATGCTATAGGAACCCGGTCCCTTATGTTCGTACCGACGTAAAAACACCATTTTTGAGCGTTTCAGCTCATGGCATATCCGCATGCAAAATATGCATTTGCATGTTTTGACACGCCCTAGTTATAAGTTTTAATTTAATAAATTAAAAACTAACGTTTTCCCTTTTTTTCTTTCAAAAAAACGAATTTTTCTTTCATGCATTAATGCCATTAAAAATACATAATTTAATTTTAAACGTTTCTCTAAATTTCTTGCAGGTATATTTCCATATAAATATAATACACACAATCCTTGAATAAACGGTTCCTAGATTTAATTTAGAGATTAGTTGATTAGTCGAAATGGAAGATTGTGGTTCCCGGAGGCAGTATTTTTAATTAGTGTTTTTAAAGGAGATATCAGTATATTGGCCTAATTCTTTTTTTATTTTCTATAATATCGATAGAGATGTTTACTGTATTTTTTGCAGAATTTTACAAAAGCATAAACTAAATTTTTACAGGTTGCTTATACTTTCTTAACACCTTAACTTCGAGAAAATTCAATTTTAAAATTTTTAGATCGATAAAAATTTCTGAAACTTTATTTTTATTGACGGTTTGGATCGCTGCTAATGTAGGAAAAAATAGACCTTTAATGTTTAGTGATTGTGAATTTTTTACAAAAATTTGGGGATGCTTATATAATACTTTCTTAACGGAGTGTACCTCGATTTCTTCATTTGTTCTACAAGTTTCCTTATAACGGTCATATGCTTGCTTAAATTCCAAATTTTCATTAAGATAATTATCAATAATCATCATCTGTGTTTCCTTATCTAAATGAAACTCTCTTTTAATTTCTACTTCATTTCCAAATAATTTTGCTTGACACTCATTTATTTGAGCCAATTTGTCCTTTGATGATGAATATTCAAATCCATCTGCATTATATTCTTCTTCAGAAGATTCATTTGCAGCTGCAGCAGAATATAATAAATGAAGAAGTAAATTTAATAAAAGCAAATTAAATTTTTTTCTTGACATTTTTAAAAATAATTCTTAGATTTGAAATAGCAATGCCTTTATGTATCGCCTCTTTTTCATTTGTAAAGTGTCATACTGCACTCAAGCCAACTATACAAATGCCATATGGGTGAAGAATTCATGGCTCATTTTTAAGACATTCGTCCCACAAGCTTTTATGCGTCCCATGAAAGTTTACGCGTCCCACAGGTTACGCTTATTTCACGTGGCTGAATTATTATTGCCTATTTTTATATTGCCTAGATGCTTTATTGCCTATTAAGCTGATAAAACGTTTAGCTTTTATGCGTCCTATAAAATTTAAAACGATCTAAAAGGATAATAGAGAAAGCATAGTCGCTGCCTCGGTAGCTCAATGTTAGAGCTCCTGTATGTGGTGAGTAGCGTAAGCGCCTAGCAACAACTGTCAATAGGATAATAGAAGCTATAAATAGTAGAAGCCTGGGAGCCTCCCTAATAGAAGCCCTGATAATAGAAGCCCAAATAGAATCCCCCTATTAGAAGCCCTAGGCTTTTATTTTTTAATACCCCCCCCCATCGGGTGGGCTTATAATATGGGCTTCTATATCAGGATATTTACGGTATATCAGAAGATAAAAAATTTTCTGTAAGTTATTTACAATAGTTTATAGAATAAGTACAATTCGAAAGTTTATTTAATTTATTTTCATAGTTCCATTTTCATATTTCATCATGTACAGGCATTATATTATTCAAAAATGTTGGAGAAACATGCCCAGGCTTTACCCAACCTCCAAAACTTTTTTCCATAAATCGAGCCATTCCAATTAAAATTTCCTCATTAAATGTAGAGCTAATAAATTGTACTCCGAGAGGGAGATTTGTTTGTCGGCTTTTTCCTACTGGGACAGATATTGCTGGACAGCCAAGGACGTTGAATAACTTTGAAAATTAAGTTTAAATTTTTATATAATTTTCTTGGCATTATGTTTTATTTTTGAAAAGATGGAATTTTGAAATAATTTTAGGTTTTTGTTTGGAATTATGAAAAATTTTAGGGAAGTAATTGTATTGACAATACAACAAAATTTTGTGAATTTGACGTTTTGTGCCATTTTTAGTGATTTGACATTTTGAAATATTTTTTCGTTATTTAACATTTTGTAACATTTTTGTTCCAGAAAAATTTAAAAGCTTACAAGTGTATAAAGCACATTCCAGGGTGTGAAAGGCTCTATATGATGAAACGGTGGAGGTGTAGGCCATATAGGTAATAAAAGAATGCCATCCTTTCCAAGTAAATTATTTAGCTGATCTCGAAGTTTTTGTTTTTTATCGGCAACAAATTCTAATTCTTTCGAATCTTTTGGAGCGGTAAAGGATTGTAAAAGAGATAATTCTAGTTGTATAAATGTATAGTTGGATTTGCCAGAATAAACTTGCTTAACAAGGCTGGGGATTTCAGAGAGGCCCTTAAAATTTAAATGAGTGAAAAGTGTTTAAAATTTAAATAAAGCTAAATTTAAATAAAGCTAGACCTCCGAAACTTAAGAGACTTGATTCAACTGGAGAAAGCGTTTGCTCAACATCAGGGATTATACCGATATGAAAATAAATTACCAATTTAGGGATTTGAGACGGAAGGATCCCTGGAATCTAGAAAGAAGATATCTGGAATCGAGAAGGAAGGATCCCTTTGACTATCTATTATCTCTGACACATAGTCGACATTCGAAATAATTGCCTCCTTGTAGACGGGAGTAAATTGTATCCCAATGAGTTAAATGAATAATATTTTTTTAATTTTCTCAGACCATGCCATTTAAAATAAAATTTTAAACAATTCTTACAAAAGTAGAGTCAGAAAAGCCAGTCAACCCCCACAATTCATAAGCTCTATTCATCAAAGGAAATTGTACTTTTTGTGCCTTTACTTGATGCTTTGTTTCAAAAAAGTTTTTGACCTTAAAAGGATTTTTTGGAAATTTTTTTTATAAATTTCCAACCAATCTAATAACATTTCTCTGTTCATCATGCAAACCCTCACTAATTAAAACATCCAAATCTTCAAGGTAAAATAATCTGAGTTTGCTTATATCGAGTTCTTTTGAATAATGATTTAAAGGTTTATTAGCCAATACCTTTAAATGGTGATTAAGAATTATTTTTGGGGTAGTTCTGAAAATATCAGAATATTTTTAATTTAAATTCTGAATATCAGAATTATCAGAATTTTAAATACCAGAATTTCAAATTCTGAAATTTTTTGAATAAGTATCCTAAGAATAATAAAATTTAGTCCTAGACAACGCCTACTTTCTTTAATGATAACCTATAGTTTTCAATTTCTCCAAAAATATTATTGAATGTGTTAGATATGATCTAATAAAATTTAAGAATTTTCGACTATCTCAGAATTTATTTATAAAAATATTCATAACCAACGAGATCCCTTGATGATCCTTTTAAAAAATTATCCACCACGACTATGGAAATATTAACCAAAAATTATCAAATTATTATGGCTGCTAGATAAAATATTGTAAATGACTTTTCAAAATTTTATAGCTCTAGCTTTCTTTGTGTCAGTTACATGACGAGTGGAGTTCACTCCTAATTCATTCCTCTTCCTACCCTTATCATTAATAATTTCCAAACTTTTCCAACTTAAAAAAACTTGCCGACATAATAAGAGGCAAATCAGAAGCGTAACGAACTAATGGACCCATTGTTAACATTTCGGAAGCTGGTTGATAATCAGTAAATTTGGGTAATATTCCATCTACTGGGATTGTATGGTTTGGGAACGATGTTGGTTTCAATCCAAAAATTCCATTCATATATGCTGGGATTCTGACAGAACCTCCAATATCATTTCCGATCCCAAAAAGCGAACCAGCTGAGGCAACTAATACACCTTCACCTCCACTACTTCCTTAAATTTTGAATTTTGACATTGCGAAATTTTGGCATTATGATTTTTGAAATTTTGATTTCTACCATTATGAAAGTTACCATTTTGAACTTTTCAATAAATTTTAAATTATTACCCCCTGACATTCTTCTCGTATCGTGGGGATTATTTACAACACCACAAGCACTATCATCTACAGCCCAACTAACACCATTATTAGGCATTGTAGTTATACCTAATATAATGGCACCAGCCTCTAACAAACTAAAAAGAATTTTAAATTTGTAACTTCAAAATTATCAATGACCGAGTAACAACAGTAGCTTCTACTTCACTTGGAGGGCTGTTCATTTCATAAAGATTACAGCGACTAGTAATGAATCCTTTTACTTCAATGTTTGCTTTGACTGTGAAGGGAACGCCAAAGAGAGGCTTTGTTGCGGCTAACTGTAAAAATTAATTTTTGGCGTTAATTCAAATTGCATGAAATTGCATTTTTTGGCATTTTGTTAAATTTTGGCATTATGCAAATTTTTTGGATAAAATGCCATTTAATGTAATTTGGCAGTTAATTTTATTTTTGGCGTTTTGTCTTTTATGGCATTTTTTTATTTTACAAATTCTACCTCATTTCTTTTATCCTTAGTCATATTTGCCAATTCTTCATCACATCTCTCTGCCAATTCCAATGCTTTTGTATTGTTTTGGGTTAAGCCGTTTACCGTTTCGTTGACAATTTTCAATCTTTCTATATAAGCAAGGACCAAGTCGCGGGATTTTAACTTAAATTGGAAATCCTTTAGATAATCAGCGGTTAGAGTCCCAGTTTTTCGACCTCTTAGTCTTAATTTAAAACACGCAAAATTATGTAAAGATTAGACTCGAATACCCCAAATGAGACTCAAATAACCTTAAGACTCAAATAGCCCAAAACACAACTCTGAAGCCCTCCCACTATCGTATCTTAGAGTCTTGACTTATGGGACCATAAACATCGTTGCCCCACCATTCTAAGTCTAATTACCTTCCTTGAAGAGCTCATAGGTAAATTTTAAGACTATTTGAACCATTCCCCCTCTCTCTTTCAAAATGAGAGAATTACAGTACTTTCAAAAGAAAAAATAATTTTAAAAATAAAAAATTTGCCTTATTCTCTCTAATTTGTTTTGCTGCAATATGTGCCGGAATAAATAATTTATCACTAGCATTTATCCAATCAACCGTTTTTGAAGGTAAAAACGAATTATAGAGTGAGAATATTGAATTAATTAAAATAAAATAAATTGAAACAAAAAAGCGAAGGATTGAATAATAGCTGCGGATAAAATTGTAGCGTTCCATATTTATTGAGGGGTAGTAGCTGCTGCTCAATTCAGGCGAAAAATATTTGGACTTGAAAAATTTGAAAATAAATAGGGATTATTTTTAACTGGAGGATTGACCCTTATACTTCTTATAAACTGACCATTTCGAAGAAAATTTTTCTTCTGACTATTTTGTAATGACCATTTTTGGAAAAATTTCGGAAGCCCCTCAATAAGTCCGCATGAAAATTTTTCACCCTTCAACTCGACGGGCTCTTTCGAATGACATAAGGTTTGGCCCATTTGCTTTCTGTTTAGTATTCCGAAATTATACCCCATTTTTAAGTATTTACGGCTAATTTTGACCCTTTTACGTTTCTGACCATTATGAAAAATCATAACAGTTGCCCCCTATATAAATTTTGAACCAAGTGACGGCTGCGCTTCAAAACGGCCCACCCTTAAAAAGGCCCACTTCAAAACGGCCCACCCTCAAAATGGCCCATTGAACAAAAACCCTCAAAATGGCCCAATGAACAAATACCCTCAAAATGGCCCACTTCAAAACGGCCCACCCTCAAAATGGCCCACTAATTCGACATGGTCGAACTCGGGTCCGGGGTTCGAAAAAACAAATTCTAAGCTCAGATTCGGACTCCGCATGGTCGATTACTTATTATTTTCAGAAAAAAACTTTTCCGGAAACTATTTTTCCGGAAACCATTTTTCCGGATTTGCAGTAAACTGTATTTCCTGATTTCTTCTTGTACCCGGAAAATACAGAAAACGGTTTCCGGAAATTGTTTCCGGAGAATTTGGAAAAAAGTTTTCCGGAAAATTGTTTCCGGAAAATCCGGAAATAAGGCTTCCGGAAACCAGTTGGAACGTTTTGGGGATTTTGCACTGTGGGACGTTTTTTGGGTGGGCCATTTTGAGTGTATTTGTTCATTGGGCCATTTTGAGGGTTTTTGTTCAATGGGCCATTTTGAGGGTGGGCCGTTTTGAAGTGGGCCATTTTGAGGGTATTTGTTCATTGGGCCATTTTGAGGGTTTTTGTTCAATGGGCCATTTTGAGGGTGGGCCGTTTTAAGGGCGCGCCCCAAGTGACATTTATTTTTAAAAAAACTTGTTACCTTCTCGTGATTTTCGTCTTGGTTAATATTCAAATTTGTTTTACTAGTTGTAGTACAACCATTCTCGGCTGTACACCCCTCCTCGATTTTATTATCACTTTCTTCTGAAGAATTTTCTTCAGCTTTAAAAAATTAATGGTAAAAACAATTAAAAAATTGCTCACTTTGCCCATTTCCGCTTTGAAGAATAAGAGAAATAATAAAAATAAATATTAAAAATTTTTTCATATTTTGAGGAGGGATATGTTAAATTATAACTTGAAAATTTAATTTCTTTATAAAATTAATTTAAAATATTTTCGGATGTTTTACCTTTTGGCAGCTCAGTGTTTCTAAGCCTTATGAATAGGGTTACAGGCCCGGCCCGGTCCGACAAATCGAGCCGGGCATCGAATTTTGGCCCGAAAAAAATATGAAAGAGGAAGAGTGGACCTAATTATGAAGGAGGAAGTGTGGACAAAAAGGTCTGCTGTAATGACACTCGTTTGATATGGACACCTCTAATTATGACAATTTGGAATGAGTATATATGAGAAATTAACAGGTCAAGAGTGAGGTAAAAATAAATAGACAAGAATAATAGATAAGGGTCGGGAATGGTGATAAACTTCATTTATTTGTTTTCCTAAAACTTCCTTTATCTGAACTTCCTTTATTTGCATTCCTTTATTTTTGAAGATAAGATCAAAATATACATATGTGCATGTAAATGCATGTGAATACATCAGCTTTCTTGCAACTAGTTGCCAGTGGCTTGAATAATTTTACGGGTTCAAAGTTTTATGTACACTTTTTCTTTCAATTGCCAAGAGGTGTAAGGACAAGCGAGATTCATTTATAATGATTAGGGTTGCCGTTTTCGAACCGGGCCGTCGATCTCTCGAACCGAACCGAACGGGCCGGAACACTAATAATGATGCCCGCAAAAAGTGTATTTTTCCCCGCAGGATTTACCTAGAATATTTACTTAAAATTTTGTCCGCAATATATTTTATCATAAAAATTTGTCCGCAAGAATATTTTAAAATTTAACTTAAATTTGAAGACATTTGATTTAAATTTTTCATATTTATATGACCAAAAATTTATTCATGCACCTGATATATACTTTTTTAAAATAAATTCAAAATTTATTTATAGAAATTGAATTTAAATTTTAAATTTTAATTTTTATGCTTTCTAGACAAATAAAAAAAGAAAAGTACTTGAATTTTTAAATTATTCTGGGTGGCCATAAACATAAGCCGACAGATGTGCAAATAGTAGGAAGGGAATTTTTAAGTACATTTTTGTAAGTAAGAGAAGGAAGGGATGTCTGGATATTTTTTTTTGATTTTATTAAAATAAATTATTTAAATTTTAGACTAAATTTAGTACCTATTTTTTGAATTTATTTAATTTATTCACGAAATTTATAAAAATTTTTTATAAAATTTTGTCAATTAAATTAATTAAATACAGGGTTCCGAGTGGTACCTTCTTTGGAAAACGCTAAATTACAAACCGATCTCGTTACCCGGGGTTGGTATGAAATGACGAGGGTGTCGGAAATCGGAAATGCCTCAAACGTTTTTATACTATAACTTATACAAATTTTTCTACCTTGTATACCTGTTGAAAATTTATTGGTCTCTAATAGAAGTCCAGCTCTAATATGTGCTTCTATCCACCAACTCTTACCCACTATCCACAATCCAGTCAGCGCTCTTATACACCTAATTAAAATTTCAATTCCGCTATTAAACCAAAAAATGAGTAAAAATCCGCACATATGTACATATCGGAACCCTGAAATAAAATGTGTTAATTAAAAAAATTCTCGACTTGAATTTAAGTTTTCTTCTTTTCTTTTATCCTTCATATCATTCTTCTTAATTTCTTGCCAAACGTTCAACTACAATTTTTAATTTTCCATCAATATAATTTTCTATAAATTCCTCAACTTTTCTTGTTATCATTTTCTTTGTGCTTTCCACGTAACTTTTATTTAAAATTAAATTATAAGTTTCCTCTGGCATTTTATTATATTCTTTGAATAATTTAATTAAATCATTAGCAAGTTTAGCATGTTCCTTTTTTGCCTCCACATAATTTACTTCTGTATTTGAATAAAAAAATTTAAGGAAATTTTCCATCTGTGTCATTGAACTTAAAAATTCGAGTAATAAACGAAATAATAGAAGATCACAAATTTTGTCAGTAGATTCTTCAGGGTTGTAAACATACGTCCTAGCCATGACTGGAAAATAATATCTTTAATATACAATAATGGATAAAAAGAAAGGGACAAAAGTAAGTGAGATATAAATGACTTTGTTCCTCTGGAACGAGCCTTAATCTGTCAATTTTCTGATCCGGCTGATTTTATATTTATTACATAAAGAATAATCTAAAGAAATTTTTTAATTAAGAGATAGGTAATTTTAATCTCATTTACTCTTGTTCTTAGCACTTGTCACTAGAGCTGTCCAAGACCGAAAATTTTCCAAGATTCGAGACCAAGACTTCACTACAAGAGCATGACCGAAAAAAACCTGTACATGATAGGTAATAATTTGTAGAGGAAAAAATGGGGACTGGAAACTGGAAACCCCCGCTGAACTCTATTTTGAATAATTTCAAGAATTACATACAACTCCAAATTAATTCCCATTTAAAATCATAAAGAATTCCTCTAAATTTAGTCATAAACATTTGTATATTTTGGGGTGATGTAATAAATACATCATCAGAATTTACTAATTCGTGATATAATCCATTTCCATAAATTATTTCCAAAAGATTATTTTCTGAATTTTCTTCAATATCTTTTGCCAAATTTAAAATTTTGTTATAAAATTGTCTTGCTTCTAATGGATAAAGATAAATTTTTCCGTTAATTTCCCATTTTCCTCCACATTTTTCTTTGCTTTTTGATTTAATATTTTCTTTAATTTTTTGAATTTTTTCTTTCATTTTCAAATCATTTTTTCTGAATATTTTAATAAAAAAATTTTTAAAGTTCAAAAAGAAAATTAAAAGATTTTCTAAAGAGCCTTACCCCCCGGTTTACGTTGATTTTTGGGGTCTCAGGATCTCGGCTCCGGGTAAAGATATGGATCTAGTTTTTTTTATTTTTTCATGATATCATTATATGTCATTGCTGGATTTTTCGTAGATTTTTCCTAATCTTGGAAATATCTTTTTTGGTAAGTGGACTTATACTTTTGTGGAGGCCGAAAATGCAAATTTTAGTCTAAAAAATTTTAAAATTAAAATCTAACCAAAAAGCGATGTACATCTTATTAGTTATTCACTAAAAGGTGTGTATCTAAATTTTCAGAAGATTTGGATCATTGGAAGTGAAAAAATCTCGAAAAAGGGTAGACTTATGTGGAGCAGTGTATTTGGAGAGGGGGGACTAAATAAATACCAAACATAAATTCAATACTAGAGCTAATTTTAATATTTTTTTATTGTCGTCAGTGATCCAATTACAATTCAAGAACAAGTTAAGTTAAAAACCCACTTTCTACCAACCATTCCTTTAAAAAAACGAATTTTTCTTGCATGAAGCTTTGTCAATAAAGTTACATTATTCATTTTAAAATAATTCTTTAAATTTCTTGAGGATATATTGCCATATAAATATAATATACACAATCCTTGAATAAATGGTTCCTGAATTTAAAAAATTGTATTAATATAAATGTCCCGAGTGCCAGTTCAATTGTTATAGATTAGAATGGTACTTTCTGTTATGGTGCTACAAAATTCATAAATATTTCTAATATATATGTCATTCGAAATCGTCGAGCTTCGAAAGGGCTCGTCGATTCGAAAGGGCTCGTCACCCCCATAAGCCCCGCCCCCTTTTACTTCCCTCTTCCTTTTCATAAAAATGACCGAGTCTACTATAATCATTATTGTTTGACCATTTTTATCCTTGTAACTTTTGACCAGTTCGAGCTTAGTACCATCTATAAGTCCTCATAATTTTTATTCTTTCTAAAACGACCTCTTTTGTATGTCATTTATGATGTCCATATACATGAGATTTTAAAAAATTTTTAATGTACGGCCCCATACCGGAAAAGTACCATTTATCGAGAGTTTGCTAGATCGTTATTGGCAATTCTAATAGATCACAGGGGGAATTTATTTTTGAAATTTTTTTCTATCAGTCATGTGTTTTAAATATACCTCTATCTCATTTTTCGTCCTACATGTTTTCATATAACGTTCATATGCTTGTTTAAATTCCAAATTTTCATTAAAATAACTATCAAGAATTATTTTCTGTGATGGTTTATCTAAATAAAATTCCATTTGTATTCCCACTTCATTTCCAAATATTTTATTTTGGCATTTATTTATTTGAGCCAGTTTGTCCGTTGACCATAAATTTTTCTGAATGTTTGGCCTTTGTTTTTTTTTATTTTTTACTTTTAGGTTTACTTGATTACTTGAAGAAGAGTCTGTTAAATTTTTAAAATTTAAAAATTTTCCTTCCCTCTTCCTTATCTTAAAAAATAAGGCCAGGATTTGTGGGGGAAGAGGGTAACTAAACAACTATACAACCATTTAAGTTTCCCTAAATTTTTACGAGTTGGGAATCAGGGATCAGTCTTGTGTAGTTCCACACCCAATAAGCCTGGGGCGGGGAAAGTTTTTTGGGCGGGGAAAGTTTTGTGGGCGGGATGGGGCGGGAAAAGTTTTTTGGCTACTCAAAAATCCGGATTCAAAAATCCAGATTTCAAAAATCCGGACGAGTTGGAAATCAGGGATCAGTCTTATGTAGTTCCCCACCCCATAAGCCCCGCTTATGGGGTGGGATTTTTTCGCATATGAGGCGGGGCAAGTTGATGGAATTTTTTGATGGAATACACTTTGATGGAATAAAATGCCCCTTTATGGAGTGTTATTGGGAGATTCAACTTGAATCTCCCAATAACACTCCATAAAGGGGCATTTTATTCCATCAAAAGTGTATTGCACTGAATCATTTTTTCCACTCAAAATTTTGAAATTACTTTCGGTTCCATGACACGAACATTCTTTTAGAAAAATTTTTCTTGACATTTAAATATTTTTACCTTTATTTCTTTTAATACGTTTAATTGTTAAATTAAATCCAATATCATCTTGTACAGCCTTAGTAGTAAAATTTAAAAAAATTTTTGGTGAATCAACTGTAAGAAATTTTATCATCGATAAAACACTTGCAAAACTTTAAAAAGAATTAATTTTCTTTAGGAGATAATCATATAATCATAAAAATAAATTCTAATTTTTCGCAGTATCAGGGATCTAGCCGACATAAAAATTCAATTCCCGATTTTCGGAATTTCGGGAAATTTGCAAAAGGCCAAGAGCAAATTTTGAATTTGCTTTTTGTGTACTTAACGTTATTTGCTCTCATCCCTGATTCTATATTAGTTATTGAGCCTATCTGTGTTAATCAAAAATCCAGTTAAAACTTACGATATAAGCTCACGCTTTTCTTCACCAAAAGGTATTTGTAAACTTAATGGCTCCAAATTAATATCAGTCTGGAAGGAATTAAATTGAATTTGGAGTGATTCCACATAGTCGCTTGTATTGAGTGGATTTTCTAAAGAAATTTCTGTAAAACAGTTAAGATTGCTACAATATCCAAATGGAAAGCCTGGCGAGAGTAAATTCAAGGGTTGAGTTCGACTGACTATTAAATTATTTGGAAAGCATTTACAAGCTGAAAATAATTTAAATAGTTATTTAGATATACAGGTGCAAAAGCTTAATATTGAGATCTCAATACCCTAAAAATACCGTAAAACAAGGGTAAGAAAGTGAAAAAATTTTTGAAGTATTGCCTAAATTAATCACATCTCCAGTTGAATCACATCGTCCTATAGAATCAACATTGGTAAGTGCTTGATAAGAAATGCCGTGGCATTTTATTTCAGAGAACTTTTAACATTAACCTAACATTAACACTTAACTTAGAACATTTAAGAACACCCTTGTTTTACGTTGATTTTCAACGTATGAAAATCTCGCTATTGAAATGGGATATAGACTTAGTTTAGAAAATTGACAGTAAATTACCCTTTTCAGCAGCAACAAATTCAATTTCATAAGGAACTACTATATTATCCTCAAAATCATATGAAGTAATTAATATACTAACAGATTCAGTTCTACTTGTTACATTTAAGGGATATGAATAAAAAAAGAGTATTTTTCAATTCTAGAATTATATAATATTTTATAATTTTCTTCAAATTAAAACTTTGCCAACTGTCCTGCTTGATGTTCCAAATAACGTTTAGGAAAACTTTCAGTTTCAAAAACCTAAATAATGTTCAAATTTTTTATTAATTATGATGTTCAGGGTTGTTGGTTCCTAGAAATTCTTCGGATATCAGAAACTGAACCGAAGAACCGTACCAAAAATCCTTGTCTTCGGTTCGGTTCGGTCCAGAAACGACAACCCTAGTCATGTTAATAAGTCCAAATCTGAACCTTTAGTCCAAATTTTGAAGTCATATTGAAACGGTTAATTGTAAGCTTTATTCCTTGCGTAGAATTGATAGAGAATATGCATGAATCTATGAATCTAAGAGAAAATGCAGGAAGACGTTGGGGAGAATTGGTTGCGAAATAAAAAGGTTGTGGACATGGAAAGCTGTAGTAGATGCTTGAAAAAAATTTTTTATTACTGTTATTAAGGAGAATTCTTGATAGAAAAGCTTTTTGAGAATATTTAGCTTGAGAATATTTATAGGAGTAAAATCTCAAAATTTCAAGATAAATTTGCCAACACCCCCCCCCCTCCCCGAATTTTTTGCAAGCCGATAATTTTTATTCTTTGAGTGCAAAAGTAGAGTTAAAGCCACCATAATAAACACTTGAAAAAACTTATCTTCAGATCTTCGATCAAACTTAATTTTTCAAACCCAGAGTGATTATGGTTAATGCCGTCTGTAACAAAATGGAAATAAAGCCCGCCATTGATTGAGGAAGAAAGATAAAGATGCTCAACGGGATTATCATATCTTTCACCGCTGAGACTAAAGTAAAGAATAATTTTTGCTTTAAACCAATATGTGATTTTTTAACCTAGCCTGTTTAACCTTAATTAACTTAGAACCATTCATCCTTGTATGATAAACATCCAAAGTGTCATGTATTTTCTCTGTCTAAAACTTATTAATTTATGGCACGAAAATTAGATAAATTACCTCAAAGGATACCAATTCGGCTTGAACAAAGGTATTCTCTTCTGGCTGAATATACCACTTACAATCAAGAAAACCACAGTATTTGTCAGGGACTGTAATAGAGAAAATAGTCAGATTTTTAAATTAATTAATCATTCATTTCAATACTCACATCCGGGGCTTTTGAATGCCCCCTCTTTCAAATTACTAACAAAAATTTCTTCTGTAGGGCAACTACAATCATTGTTATTTTCACTAATTTCTGTAGTTCCAGCAGCTAAAGATTCAGCAAAAATAATGGAAATTAATAAATGTAGCAGAAGCAAAAAGAATACGGGATTATAGTAAAGCATTTTATAAGAGTATTCTGGTCAATATAAAACAGAATTAAAAGAACTTAAGTTTTTTGATTCAAACAAAATTCTGGTTCACACCCTTAAAAAAGGTTTTTTAATAAACTCAAAGTCTAGTTCAATCTTTAAATAATTATTCTTAGACTACACTTAAAACTTGAATTTATGAAACTTGGATGCACTTAAACTTGACCACACTTCAAACTTGAATACAACTAAACCATAGAAACTTGAAATGAACTAGTTCAAACTTAAAAACTTGAATTAAAGTTTGCACATTTTTGCACTTAAGTTTAAACTTGAATTAAATTCTATGTTAATTCTGGTTATTTAATCAAAAGAATTTAAACGGAAATTCTGATTATTTTTGAGGAATCAAAAATTAAACTTGAAATTCTGATTATTATATCAATTAGAAAATAAACTTATTTTAAAGCTTTTATAAAAAATAACAGAAAATTAAACTTATTAAATAACAAAAATCGTTTTCTGAATTAAATAATAAACAAATAATAAAAAAATGAAACAATAAACAAATGAAAAAAATTTTTTGGTTCAAAAAATTAAAAGAATAAATTATTGTTAAATAAAACTAGGGTTATTTATTTTCCATATTTTTACATTTAATGTTCAAATAACAGTTTTAGTCCAAAACACAATTTATTCAAAAATAATCGTTAATTTTTTTTATTTGAATTAATACAGATCAAATAAACATATGTAACAGGGATGCATCTCGTCTCGTATCTCGTGTCTCGTATCTCGTGAAATCTCGTGTTTTTTAGAGGTCTCGTGTCTCGTATCTCGTATTTTTTTGAGAATCTCGTATCTCGTAAATCTCGTGTCTCGTATTTTGTGGCACGAGCTGCACCCCTGATATGTAAGTATTTAATAATTATTTAATTTAATAATTATTAAATACATATTTAATAACTCATTAATAATTCATAATTAGAGTAGCACACCGAGGCGGGCCGTTAACGAAGTTCTGCCCTTATGTGGAACTTGGGGGAACTGTGGAACTTCTTCCCCCCTATGAACAAAATTAAAAAACAAAATGCATGTCTTTATCCTTAAATTCCATATTAATATAAATTAAAATTTTTGTTATAGAATAATTTTGGTAATATTCATGGAAGGATTATTTTTTATGTTCTTGTTTTATCGTTAATTATGTACCAACGTCTGTTGCTCTGAATTATTGTTGCAAGTAAAACTACCAAGTAACTAGAAAATTAAAGATTTTTAAAGTAAGATTTAAAAATTTTTTCTTCATATAAAATCAAATTTTTTAATTTTAACTAGAATTCTGATACCAGAATCCTTGGTAATCCTACAGGAAATTGTTGCTAAAAAATAACACAAAGTGCACTTTTCATATTTATAAGGTCTGTCAGTAGGAATTTAATGCGCTGAGTCCGAATATGATCTCATCCCGAACCCAAATCGACCTTGGGTAAAATTCAGATTTTAGACACACTCGATCACCTAATGGTAAACCTTAAAAATATCGAAAGAAAATATCAAAATTTATAATAATAATTTTCTATTTTATTCTAATAATTAAATAATTAATTACGTTCTTTCCACTCATAAGTAAAATTAATCTGTCTTGGAATATTAGGACTATAAATCCATTTATCAGGTTCACGATGATACCAAACATTTACCGAAGCATCTTTTTTAAAAAAGTAGAAACTTTGGAAACATTAAATTCCATTTGATTTCCAACCCCAACGCTACTTTTATCTAGTCTGAAAATTAATTTTTGAAGTTAAAGGCTCGTAATTTATTTAAAAATGCCTTTGACAATCATTATTCTTTTCGTCAAAATTTTTGGGGCAGACTTCAACAAATTCTCCATTTTTATCAGCCAGTGTAAGATTGAATTTAACAATGAGACGGTGGTAAAATTTTGCGTGCTGAATTAAATTTTAATCAGAAATTCTGATTTTAATTTAACAAACTTTTGGAGGTTCAATCTCCCAAAAGCAGTCCATAAAAGTGCATTTTTTACCATCAAAAGTATATTGCGCAGAAATCTTCTTTCCATCCAAAATTTTTAAATTGCGATCAGTTCCATGACATAAACATTCTTTGAAAGAATTTTTTCTCTTTTTTCAAATATTTTTTTACCTTTATTTCTTTTAATATATTTAATTGTGATATTAAATCCAGTATCAATACCTACTTCATTAGTCGTAAAATTTAAAATAAATTTGGGTGAATCAAGTGTAAAAAAGCTTATTTTCTTTGCATCACCATCAAAACTTAAAAAAATTAACTTTTAGTTTTGTTAACTACATATTAGAGATCGAGCTGGGCCTGGACCAAGGCCTAAGTTATTCCTGCACCCAGAGTCCAGGCATTTTAGACCTTCCTGGGTTTTTCCTGGATTACAGGCCCAGGATCCGGCTCAGGTCAATAACTCAAACCCGGAACTCACAAACAGGACCAGGCTTTTCAAAAATCGCGATCTCTACTACAATTTATTATTATATAAATAAATTCTCATTTTTGCAGTAATTTTTCGCATTTTTTACTCCAAAATTTACGAATAAAATCGCGTAAAATATTAAAGTTGGCCGGTGAAGACCCTCCAAATCTAACGATATCTACCTTAATGAACCAATATCTTCTCCATATCCCTCAATATATTTCATTTCCTTCCTTTACTACTCAAAGGGCTTCAATATATTAAAAATTCTAAAACCTACGGAATAAGCTCTCTTTTTTCATAAGGCATTTTTAAATGTATAACGTCGCCTAATTTAGTTTGGAAAGTATTAAACTGAATTTGCAAGGATTCCACATAAGCGCTTGTATTAACCGGATTTTCTAAAGAAATTTGTGTAGAACAGTTAAGATTATCACAATATTCTGGAAAGCCTGGTGAGAGTAAATTTAAAGGATGAATTCGACAAAGTGTTAAATTATTTGGGAAGCATTTGCAAGCTGAAAATGGAAATAAAGAAAATTTGACTCTTGTTTAGGATATGCTTTACAAAAAAATATACATCCTACCAAAATAAATGCATCTTATCGAAGTCATACTTGATTGACATCAAAGTGACATAGAGGTCAAAACTTGTCTTATAGCTTTCACTAGTGTTGTCGATTCCGGATATCTAGATCCGAAAAAAGAACAGATATCCGGAAATTTTCGGTTCGGATATTGGATCCGGATATCCGAAGATTTCCAACTATCCACAACACTAACTCCGACATGGCTCTCTCTTATAGCTCAACCATTGGGCAAACTATAAGCTAGGATTATGCTTTTTTGTAGGTCAAAAAAATAAATTTACTTAAAGAATAATGTGCCAAATTATTTAAATTATAACTTACGTTTAACAGCAACATATTCAATTTCATAAGGAACATCTACATTATTATCCATATCATGTGAAGTAATTAATACACTCACAGATTTAGTTGTAATTTTTACAGTTAAAGGATATGAATTAAAAGTAGAGTATCTTTCAATTCTAGAATTATATAATATTTTATAATTTTCTTCAAATTAAAACTTTGCCAACTGTCCTGCTTGATGTACCAAATAACGTTTAGGAAAATTTTCAGTCTCAAAAACCTAAATAATTCAAAATTGTTAAGTTAGAAACGCAAAAAGCTTAAGTATTAAGAGATAATAGGAATATGAGAAAAAAATTCCATTATACAATGTATAAGCACTCAGCTTATACATGATATTGTAGATAATCATGAATTAGTGTACCTCTAGTTCAAACTTTGAATCTTTATTGACACGGTTGATTGTAAGCTTTATTGCTTTTGTAGAATTTATGGTGAAGACGCATGCATCCATAAATCTAAGACGAAATGCTGGAAGACGCTGTGAATAATTAGTTGCAAAATAAAAAGGTTGTGGACATGGAACGTGGTAGAATGAGCTTGAAAAAAGATTTTAATAAAAAATTATCACTGTTATTTATTGTAACACCCTAAATACCCCACGTTTGAAGTAGATAAAACTCAACCAAAGGGCAATTAATCATGTGTACTTCCATAATTACACAACCCTCTATCTACACAAATCACCTAACAAGCCACCTAAAATCACCCTCATTGAAATGTGATGTTTGTTGTATCTTTGGGTGTGGGTGTATTGGCTTCTAGGGGCAAAACGGTGGAGACAAATCGGTGGTCTCTAAGACAAATCGTTGGCCCTCTAAATGTCACTTCAAGTGTGAAACATTCTGGAATTGGGATTACTACTTTATTTTCATGTAGCTTCAAAGTACATTAGCATAAAACTACAATAGGATAAAATTATAGAGGACTTACATGATGGTATATAATTCTTAAACTTTAACAAACCCATCATTAGATCCTCGAGAAAAGCTAATTCTAAATCCAAGATTATGAGTACTTCCGTCTGTAATAAAATGGAACAAAAGTCCGCCGTTAATTGAGGATGAAAAACGGAGATGATCAACGGGATTATCATATCTTTTACCGCTGAGGCTGAATTGAAAAATATTTTTTTTTCAACCAATATTTAAAGGACCTAGCCTGTTTAAGCTTTATTAACTCTGATCCATTCCATCTTGTTTGATAAACATCGAGAGTGTCATATCTTTCCTCTGTCTGAAACCTACTGATTACATTATAAATTAAATCGAGTCACCGCAAAGGATTCTAGCTTAGCATAAATAAAGCTATTTTCTGCTGGTTGAATGTTCCATTTACAATCAAGTGAACCACAGTATTTGATTGGGACTAAAATGGAAAAAATAGTATGATATAAATTCTGATATACGGATTATTCCAATACTCACATCCAGGGCTTTTAATTACACCATCTTTCCAATTGCTATCAAAAATCTCCTCTATAGGACAAGAACAATCATTGTCGCTTTCAGCAGATTGAGTAAAATTCGTGATAATTAATAGCAGAAGCAAAATTAATATTAAATTAAATTTAATCATTTTTAAAGGGAGTATTCTGGTCAATAAAGATCAGAATTATCCTTTTTTAATTTAAACTGATATTGAAAATGGATAAAGTTTTTCGTATTAAGTTTTTCGCAACTTTATATTTATCCATGGTTAATTTTCCCTAAGCGTGTTTGATATCTCTGGATTCGGTACCTACATATGGCATTGGGTCTGGGGGAGTATTCAATTCATTATACTTAATTCTAACAGAAAATTGACCCTTTCTAGTTGCTTCAAGGAAAGTTAAAGAATTTTCTTATAAAATTCTGATTTTAGCTCCCAAACCAGAATTTTTTTTATTAAAATTCAATTCAAGTTCAAACTTGAAATTAAAATTTAAACTTGTTTATACTCGAATTATGTTTTGTTTTAATTAATTCTGGTTTTTTAATTAAAAGAATTTAAACGGAAATTCTGATTATTTTAGAGTAAATAAAGAATTAAGCTTTAAAATTCTGATTAGGTATATATGTCATAGGAATTTAAGCATATAATGAATCATTTGATGAAATGGAATAATGATGTATTTTATTTCCAAAGAGAGGAAGAATGAACGAAGGGAGTCATCCAAATGTTACAAAAAATGAAAAACATGAAATAACAACCAATCCATGACAATGCTTTTGGGATGATCTAATTAAAACCATTGTTCATCTAATCATATATGAGAATAAAACAAATTTTGTTTAAGTTTGTGCTGAAAAACTTTATTGGAATGTGATGGAATTGATTCCTCATAATCCCCAAGAAAATCCTCCGATATCCCTTTTAATCTCCACAAATAACGCGTACTATATCCCTCTTAGTTTCCGATATCACCCTTAAATTTTTTAAGTAAATATTTTTTAATTTTTTATTCCAGAAATTATTTTAGTTAATGTCCGCCTTAATTCGACAAAAATAAATAATTAAATATCTCATAATTAGGGATCGGATTTATATTGAAATAAAATCGGAAAATATGGCCATAAAATATTGAAATAAAATGACAAAATATTGACAAAAAATGCCAAAAAGTAGCTAAATATTGAAATAAATTATCGTTTATTCACTAGCAAAACTCCAAAAAAAAAGTCTAGAAATTTTTTGATTGACGAAATGAGGATGTGACATATTGTGGGCTTGTCCAGTGGGACATTTTGGGGGTGTTTGGTGGGACATTTTGAGTGCGAAATATTTTGGGATGGGCCATTATGTGGATTTTTGTACAGTACACATTTTGAGGTTTTTGTTAATTGGGAAATTTTGGAGTGCGCCTTTTCAATAAGGGCTGAGACACATTCTAGGGAATAATTAATGGGAAGGCAACGGCACTGTAGTGAATAATAGGCCATAATCCCCTCTTTTCAGCGCCGCAGGCGAAAATTTTGAAAATTGCGGTTGTCAAGTAGCCAGAATTTCTTCATTTTTCCCTAAAATTTATAAAAAATCCCAAAATTTTAGTAAAAATATGCAAAAATATTGAAATAATTTGAAAAAAGTGAAAAATATTGATATAACTGGAAAATTGGCAAAATATTGAAATATATTGAAATGTAACTTTGTTGAAAATCATAATATCGAAAAACTAAGTGCATATTTGGGCTTTTCTCGGAATAATATATTCAGGAAAAAAAAATATATTTCAATACAAATCCGATCCCTACTCATAATATTATTAAAAATTAAAAAAAATATTAATTAAATTTTAATATTATTCATTATAAGAAAGATTATTTGTTGATAAAGAATTATTATTGTCCCCTGTTTGTTGTTGTTCTGAATTTTTATTGCGAGTAAAACGAACAGAAGTAAAGCTACCCAATAACTAAAAAATTAAAATTAAATTCTGATTTTTTGAAATTTATTTTTCTGATTTTTAAAATCAGAATTCACAGGAGAGTTTTATTCTGGATTTCAAAATTCTGATTATTAAAAATTCTGACATCTAAAAATTCTGATTATTAATTCTGATCTTTTCAAAACCAGAGTTCTGACATAACTAACACAGGTTGACTAGAAAAATTCTGATTTTATTTTAAAACCAAAATCTAAAAAAATCAGAATTTTTAAAATTCTGATAATAAAACTGTTATCTTTAAAAATTCTGATTATTAATTCTGATCTTTTAAAAACCAGAATTTTCAGATAACTAACAGAATTAGACTAGAAAAATTCTGATTTTCTTTTAAAACCAGAATTTAAAAAATCAGAATTATTTTGAAATTCTGATAATAAAACTGTTTATCTTTAAAAATTCTGATTATTAATTCTGGTCTTTTCAAAACCAGAATTTCGAGATAACTAACAGAATTTGACTAAAATAATTCTGATTTTCTCTTAAAATCAGAATTTAAAAAAATCAGAATTATTTTAGTCAAATTCTGATTTTAAATTATTTACCTGATTTCTTACTCCTCCTTCACTTTCTTCCCCTTCATTTTCATTAAACAATCTAATCCACCTAGAAGGCCATAATTGTCTAAAAATATTTTCAATACGATTATTTGTTGTTGAATTCGAGGAACGAGAAATAAAAAACAAAATTCCAATAATTAAAAATAAAATTGACAAAAATAATATAAATTTGTTTGAGGATGATGAATTATTTGAAAGAGAATTATTTGAAGAAGTTAATTCTGTAGAAGTTTGTTGATTTAGAAGAAAATCATCATTTTGGACTAGAAAAATAAAATTCTGATTTAAGAAAAAATTCGAATTTTTAATTCTATTAAATTCTTATATTATTATCTAATTCTGAATTATAAAATTCTGATTTTAATATCGATTTTACAAGAAAACCTGGTACTTTTCCGTTATGGCGCCACGTCTAAAAATGTTTAAAAAGTGTTATGAGTCGATCTCAATTTTGAATTGAGATAAAGACGCACAAATGGTCAAAGTGAATCTATGGGAGTGTATTTTTTTAAAGATTCGAGCTCAATACCATTCTGAGCCCCATAATTTCGGTGTCAGCTACTCAGCTCGATGAGCTCTTTCGAATGACATATATTTTGCCATCAATCATAACCTTGTTTAAATTTTTTATGTGTGGCGCCATAACGGAAAAGTACCGAAAACCTTACCAGCTTTGTACCATAATGCAAATCCACTCATTTGAAGAGAAATATCAGAATGGAATGAAATTGTTATAATATTTTGTTTGCTTTGTATTGGCTTTTTAAATGTAATCCTTCCAGAAAGCCTTAAAATTACATAATATCTTTTGGAAAAACGAATCCTATTTTTATATCAGAATTGAGATTTGAAATTTGTTCTGATAGGAAATTAAATCAGAATTATGGGGTTTCAGATATCTGATTTTATCAGAATTCTGATCTTAATAATCAGAATTCTTAAATAAAAATTAACATTTCCATGTGTTCCTGCTCTGTATCATTTCCATCAAAAATTGTCAAAAAATCATGATCCAGTTCTGTGTAAAATTCAGAAATATTAACAACTATATGATGGCCTTCTGGAGCTTCTAAACGCCATAAACAACGCATTGAATCGCAATAAGTTTCTGGATAATCAGGAGAATATAAAACATTCCAATCGTTTTTGTCTGCTTTTAAATGTTCATTTCCACATTTACATCCTATGTATTAATAGTTAAATTTAGAGAGAAAGCTTTTAAGATTTTTAAAATAAAGAAAAACACTAAATTAGGAACAAATATCTCTCCTAATTCCAATCCGCCTTTTATTCTCCGAAACAATCTTAAAGCCTCCGAAGCTCCGAAACAATCTTAAAGCCTCCGAAGCTCCGAAACAATCTTAAAGCCCCTACCACGAAATAGCCCGCTCCGAGCGTTTGGAGTAGAGACCGGACCGAGACGAGATCTTGATCGAAAATCTCGGTTATCGAGATTGGGAATTTTTCGAGATCTCGATCTCTATTCTCTACGACACTCCAAGTCCAGTCTCTAGTTTGGAGTGCAATTTTAATCACAATTCACAAAATTAATTTTCTGGTATATTCTGTTATTTATTGTGATAAATAATGAAAAATTAGTTACTTTCTCTCCATTCATAATTAAAATTAATATTGTGATTGCCAATAATTTTATCAGAGAGAGAATATTCACGATGATACCAAAAATATAATGAATCACCTCGATTTAAAAAATAAGGTGATCTAAAATATCAAAAACATATTTTTTTAATTAATTTTACTTAGAAACATGACCAACTGGAAATTCAATAATTTTCCAAAAAACTGATCTTAAAATAAAATATATTTTTTCGAATATTAAACATCAAAATAAAATCTAATTTTAATAACCCGAGCTTTTTCGTTTTCAGAACGGTTTGGAATATTTCTCTCCTTTAGCTAGCGGAAAAGTTTATTCGGCGGCTTGGAGCGAACCAGCATATTCAGTAGACCGGACTGATGTGTTAGCCATTACACCACGCGCCTACTGGACAGCCTTAGTAATTAAATATCTATAGGATTTACACAACCTTCTTTAATCTAAGGTCTCTACTAAGAATATCCGCTTTTTTCCTTTCAAAAGAAAGTCTTTTCAAATAAATTCCTTTACATACACAGAAAGTTTCAATTTTTAGATGAATTATTTCGTGTAAAAATACCTTCGCCAGTCATAACTTCTTCTGTTTGGTTTACTGGAACAATAATCAAGAAACTCTCTATTAGTATCAGCAAGTGTATGATTGAATTTAATAATAAGACGGTGGTAAAATCGAGAGTCTTTTGGAGGTTTAATTTCCCAAAAACAGTCCATAAAAGGGCATTTTTCACCAAAAAAATTTTTATCCACTGAATTCTTCCTTTCATTAAAAATTTTTAAATTGTAATCAGTACCATGACATAAACATTCTTTAACAAAAATTTTTTAAACATTTTTTTCAATTTTTACCTTTATTTCTTTGAATATATTTAATTAATAAATTAAATCCAGTATCAAGACCCACTTCATTAGTAATAAAATTTAAATTAAATTTTGGCGAATCAAGTGTAAAAAAATTTATATTCTGTGCTTCGCCTCCAAAACTTAAAAAAATTTTAGCTTAAAATAATAATAATGATTGTTTTTTGTTAGAATATTGCATCTCGGTTTATTTGGAATTTTAAATTAAAGATAATAAATCTGCGACATAATATAGAGAAATATAGTGGTCTGTTTAACACACCGACAAACTAGACAGAAATTTCTGTATTTGATTCGGTTCGGTTTGAAACCGCCGCCATAAATAGAAACATTATTACTTCAGAATTTACGAAAGATACAGGCCACTGATCTATGCAAGGGTTGCGTCCTAATTTTGAAGTTTGACAATTTTGTACGGTACCGTATTCCTTTAAGTACTTATAATAACGCCAAATACAGATGACGATGAAACTCAAAATTTTACCGTACCGTAATCCGCACCGTAATCCGTACCGTAAACTGTACCGTACTACTAACGGAACACTTATAAATACCGAAAAATACCCGGATTATTTTTTAGTGCGACTTCCCAAATCTAGATTAGCGCTTGCATGTGATACTCCAAAAATCCCCTTTAAAACCTACGATATAAGTTCTCTCTTTTCATCAGGCATTGTTAAATGTAAAAGATCATTTGCTTTGGTATGGAAAGAATTAAATTGAATTTGTAGACATTCTACATAGTCGTTTGTATTGTGAGGACTTATTAAAGAAATTTGAGTAAAACACTTGTGTTTGTCACAATATCCTAACGGAAAGCCTGGTGAGAGTAAATTTAATGAATGAGAACGATTGACCAAAAAATAATCTGGAAAGCAGTCACAAACTAAAAAACATTTAAATTTTTATTTAAAAATTAGTAGAATTCAATTAAAGCCGTCATATCACTTTTAATCTCTCCAAATCCTCATAAAAATTGTGTTGATCAAAACGGAGGATTCCGGATATAAAATCAGGGATGGGTCGGGTTACCTGAACCCGGTCTTTTTTCGACCCGAAATCTGAAACCCGGCCCGACTTTTTTGTAGAAAGAGGTGAAAATTTTTAAAAAGGTTTAAAAACGGTAAAAGGTTCTAAACACTATTAATCCATCCAAATCCCCCGACCAGTTTATTTAAAAAAACACGGATACCGGGCCCAGCAATGTGAAATGTTCTAACTCTACTAAATATCCTAAATATCTTAATAGAAACTCTCGGGGCTTATTTTTCTATTGGGCAGTAAGTATCCTTCTAATAAAGGAAGGGCTTTTTTAGGACATTTAAGCAGATTACCATTTTCCACAGAAACAAATTCAACTTGATAAGGAACTGCTAGATTATCATTATAATCATTTGAACTAATTAATACACTCACAGATTCAGTTCTACTTGTTACAATTAAAGGAAATGTATTAAAAGGAGTATATTCATCAATTCTAAAAAATAATATAGGTTAAATTTAATTTATTTAAGTTTAAAACGTTGCCAGCTGTCCTCCTTGATGATAATTATAACGGATAGGAAAACTTTCAGTTTCAAAAATCTAAAAATTTCAAATCATTGTTATAGTTAGGGCTCGGATTTATATTGAAATAAAATCGGAAAATATGGCCATGAAATATTGAAATAAATCAGCAAAATATTGACAAAAAATTCGAAAAATTAGTGAAATATTGAAATAAATCATCGTTTATTCACTAGCAAACCCCGAAAAAAAGTTGAAATTTAACAAAAAAATTAATTACGCTTTTAAAATTGCACATTAGCTTTATAGTTCGACAAATTGAGTATTTTTACTCTCTCAGAAATTTTTAAATTGACATTTTGAGGGTTTTCACAATGTGCCATTTTGGGAGGTTTTGTCCAGCGGAACATTTTGACTCAAAATGTTCCACCCTCAAAATTTTTGAGAGTGGAACATTTGGGGTGGCCTGTTGTGGATTTTTGTTCGATTACACGTTTTGATGTTTTTTTTAATTCCAAAATTTTGCTAAGGGCTGAGCACCATTGTAGGAATAATTAGTAGGAAGGCAACGGCACTTTAGTGAATGATTGGCACAAGGTCCCCTTTTCAGCGCCGCAGGCGAAAATTTTGAGAATTTTGTTTGTCAACTGGTTAGATTTCTTAACTTTTTTCCTAAAATGTAAGAAAATCCCGAAATTTTGGTAAAAATATGCAAAAAATTGAAATAATTTGGAAAATGCGAAATATTGAAATAACGGGAAAATTAGCAAAATATTGAAATATATATTGAAATTGTAAAGCATATACATAGCTATTTAATTCCTAAGGCTGAGCAGTAGGCGGTGTGGTGTAATGGCTAACACATCAGTCCGGTCTACTGAAGATGCTGGTTCGCTCCCAGCCGCCGAATAAACTTTTCCACTAGCTAAAGGAGAGAATACTATACCCCAGCTGCTTTACTAAATGTAACTTCGTTCAAAATCATAATATCGAAAAACTAACGGCATATTTGGGATTTTGGAAGAAAATTTATTTCAATACAAATCCGAGCCTAGTTATAGTATAGATAATTGTGTACTACATATTAGAAAAAATCAGCATTCGGGGAAAAAATAATATGGGCGGTCAAAAATTATTACCTTCATGTCAAACTTTGGAGTATTGTTGATTTTTCCGATTTTAAGCTTTATTGCTTGTGTAGAATTTATAGTAAAGATGCATCCATCTATGAATCTAAGATGAAATACTGGAAGACGTTGAAGGGAATTGTTTGCAAAATAAAAAGGTTGTGGACATGGAAAGTGGTAGAATGAGCTTGAAAAATAATTTTTTTAATAATGTCTCGAAGCATCAAAGTTCATTAGCATTTTAATTACATTACTAAAGGGAGGAGCATTGCTCCTAAAGGGAGGAGCATTTGTTTTACCTGGGAGGAGCATTGTTTCAAACTCTCTCGAAGAGGATTAATTAATAGAGAGGGGCAATTATACGTGCTTTTAAATTCGAGGGCATTGGGGAAGGTAATTACTAAGATGGTCCACAAGTTCTTGTTTTTATATTGTCTTTGATAATTGCTTATATCTTACGTTAGAATTGATAAAATTTTAAACTTTGGACAACCATAGTATTGTTTCAACTTCTAGCTGGAATGGTTAATTGTCGAGGGGTTAATTATTTGAGAGAGGGTCATTATTCGACCAAAGATAGCCTATCACCGTCCTATCATCAGATACCCTATCATCAAACTTTTAACAAACCCATCATCAGATCTTCGAGAAAATATAACTTTAAATCCAGTGTGATTATGATTAATGCCATTTGTAACAAAATGGAAATAAAGCCCCCCATTAATCGAAGAAGATGAATGAAGATGATCAGAGGGATTATTAAAAATTCCATTGCTGAGTCTAGATTAACAAATAATTTTTGTTTTAAAACAAAAATAATTTTAAGACCTTGCCCGTTTAAATTTGATTAACTCTGAACCATTCCATATTGTTTGATAAACATCCAAAATGTCATAATTTTTTTCTGTCTGAAACTTGGCAATTATAAAATTATAAATTACATTACTTCAAAGGCTTTCACTTCAGCATGGATAAAGGTATTTTCCTCTGGTAGAATATTCCATTTACAGTCCAGATTACCACAGTATTCGACGGGGACTATAAGGGAAAATATAGTCAGAATAAATATGACACAGTTCTGATTAGTGCTGGATTTGGCTCCGGAGCTCGGAACCGGAGTCGGAACCTAGAATGCCCAATACCCTGACTGATTCTGATATTCTTATTTTAACTATTCTGATATTCTGATTATTCCAATACTCACATCCAGGGCTTTTGAATACACCCTCCCTCCAATTACTATCAAAAATTTCTTCTGTAGGACAGGAACAATCATTGTTGCTATCAATATTTTCAGTAGTCTCAGTTGATAAAGCTTCAGTAATCGAAATTAATATTTGAGGAAGGAGAAAAATAAATATCAAATTATAGTAAGGCATTCTTAAAGGGTATATTCTGGTCAATAAAATCAGAATTAAAGTTTGACTTTAAATAAAAAAAGAAATAAAAAGTTTTTCTTATTTAAACAAAATTCTGATTCTAAATCCTAAAAAAAATTTTTTAATAAACCTGAATGAAGTTTAAACTTGAAGAAATTATTAGTTAAAACTTGAATTTATTAACTAGAACAATCTAAACTTGAATACAACAAATACTTAAAACTTGAATTAAAGTTTTTGCACTTTAATTAAGTTTAAGTTTTATTAAAGTTTTTGCACTTTAAATTTAAAAATGAATGTAAGTGTGATTTTAAGTTTGAACTTTAATTAAATTCTGTTTTAATTCCGATTTTTAATTAAACGAATTTAAACGAAAATTCTGATGATTCTAGAGTAAATAAACTTGAAATTCTGTTTAATTTATTTATGTATAATTTTTAATTAAATTTTCTACAAAATTAACAGAAAAATAAACATTTAAAGGATAAAAATCATTTCCCAATTAAATGGATATTTTTTAATTAAATTAATAAATAACTGAAAAAATGTTTTTATAAAAAGTGTTATGTGTATTTTGGTGTGATTGAATAAAAAAATATTTTGGCTTAAAAATTTAAATGAATAAATTATCACTAAATAATATTTTAAGGGTAGACTTTTCACTTTATGTAAAATATGTAGCATTGGCCCAGAACACAAATTATTCAAAAATAATCTTTAGTTTATTTAGCTGACTTGATACAGATCAAATAAACATTTTAAATGAATCATTGTTTAAAGAGATGGGAAAAATGTGTTTTGTTGTACTAGGGAGAGGGGGGGATGAATAGGGGAGAAGGAAGGAAAGTCAGTTGCATAAATTATTTATTTAAAAATAATGATGAATATTTATAAACAAATCTCTAAAAGAGCAAAATCAATGTCTTTTTTAATGTTCAAATAGGATAGAAATCGAACTCCTATAATTTTTTGGGGGACAATCCAAACCCTGGGGGACAATCCATCTCCCTCTCAACCCCGAATCCTAAGATAGTCGTCTCTAGCAAGAATGACACTGGTTATTCGAAATCTGAAACTTGGACAGAAACCCGATTCGAGGAAAATTTTGAAAACCCGAGACACGAATCTTTTCTCAACCCGTGACCTTTGGATCTTCTAATAGTTGTAAAAATTTTTTTTAAATGTTCGTTAATATTTGGTAGTGGAAATAGACTTTAGTTTATTGAAAATTTAAAATGCGAATTTTTTTAATTCAAATCAAAATTCTTTATAAAATCATTTGAATTTGAAAAATCTTTCATCCATTTCCTCGAGTATTATTAATTTCAGCTTAACGTTCAGCTTCTATATGTCGTTGAATGCCTTTTTAGGCAATAAAGGATGGGGCTCTAATTTTTTATTTAAAATATACATTATTTAAATTTGGACTAGAGTTAGTCTGCTGATATTTATTCTGATAAAAAAGGGTTGCACCGTTAACGCTTGGTGGCGTGTGTGCCAGGGTACCGGGTTTTCCAATTATTTAAAGGAGCGGTTAGGGTCGGAGGAACAAAATATGATTGGGGTTCTGGTTGAAGAAAAATTAAGAAAATCGTTCGGAACGTGGGCGGAGTATGGGGTCGGGGTGCAACTCTAATAAAAATTTATCAAATACCTTCTCTCCACTCATAATTAAGATTAAATTGTCTTGGAATATTCGGGTTTTTAATCATTTCTACAGATTCACGATGATACCAAACACGTACAGAAGCATCTCGTTTGAGAATAAATCTAGAAACATCATTAACAATAATTCCAACTTCCTTAGCAGTACCAATGTGCTTTGAATCATATCTGAGAATAAGATAAATTTTGTATGAAGTTGTGCTGTGGTAAATTTTATTGGATAATAATTGGAATAGATTCTTCTTAATTCCTCCAAACCCCGCTATCCCTTTTAATCTCCAAAATCCTTCGAGTTTTCTGTCTACGCAAAAATCCTTCGATACGATATCAGGGTGTGCCAAAAAAGATTTTTTTAATAATCGAAAGTCAATTTAAAATCAAAAGGCGAAATGTAAAAGACTAAACACGTAATGCGAAAAGGCACACTACGCTCAATATATATAAGGCACACTACGCTCCTCTGAAATTTGTGTCACACTCCTCAACAAAATCTCCATCATCCGCATGTGAAAGATTTAATTTAACAATGATATAGTGGTAAATTTTTGAGTCCTATATAAATGTATGTATACTGTATTTTGTTCAAAAATTCTGATTTCAGTTAACAAACTTTTGGAGGTTGAATCTAGAGTTGGACAAAACGATACTGGTATCGGCCAACCCGAGACCGAGATTGACCGATACTCAAGAACCCGATACCGAGACCGATACCATCATTTTGAGCCGAGACCGATACCGAGAAACGATACTGACCGAGACTAACAAAAATTTTTATTTTATGTCAAAAAATACGTGTAAAAATTATTTATTCATTATTTTCATCATCCAAATCATCAGATAAATACTCTTCATCATCTGGATCCGATCAGGCTTGGAAATGGATACAAATTTTTGTGTCCGTATCCGAATAGGTATATCCGTGAGGTCGACATCCGTATCCGTTATATCCGTACAACTTTTGAGGCATATCCATCCGCGGGTATCTGCGAATGGCCGAAGTGAAAATTTCGGTTAACCAAACCATTGATTTCAGCGCCGCAGGCAAAAATTTTAGAATTTTAGAAGTGAAAGTCAACAAATTTCTTCAATTTTCAACGCCGCGTGCGAAACTTTGTAGTTTTGGAGGGCCAAGAAGCCAGAATTCTTCCTATTTTTGAAATTTTGGCCTCTCAAAAATTTGAGAGAAAGGCCATGAAGCCAGATTTCTTCCAATGTTTTCCCTCAGATACGCAAAACTCAATGCGCTCATCCCTGCTTCCGATCACTTTAAATCCCCTTAATCCACTGGTGGGAACAACAGTTGCCGAAAATAGGAAGACTGCAATCTTAATCTTGAAAATCTAACGGCCGAGGGCTCGGAAAATTCAACATTTCAGCGCCGCAGACGAAAATTTATTAAATTTTGGAAAGCAAGTCACCAAATTATTTCCTTTTTCAGCGCCGCAGGCGAAAATTTATTGAATTTTAGAAGACCTTATTTGAAAAAAATTCACTTTCTATGTTATGGACGGATATCCGAAGAAAATTATGGACGAAAACTTGGACAATATTGGAGATTTTGTTTCTTTGAGTCAATGATTCAGTGCAATACACTTTTGATGGAATAAAATGCCCCTTTATGGAGTGTTATTGGGAGATTCAACTTGAATCTCCCAATAACACTCCATAAAGGGGCATTTTATTCCATCAAAAGTGTATTGCACTGAATCATTTTTTCCACTCAAAATTTTGAAATTACTTTCGGTTCCATGACACGAACATTCTTTTAGAAAAATTTTTCTTGACATTTAAATATTTTTACCTTTATTTCTTTTAATACGTTTAATTGTTAAATTAAATCCAATATCATCTTGTACAGCCTTAGTAGTAAAATTTAAAAAAATTTTTGGTGAATCAACTGTAAGAAATTTTATCATCGATAAAACACTTGCAAAACTTTAAAAAGAATTAATTTTCTTTAGGAGATAATCATATAATCATAAAAATAAATTCTAATTTTTCGCAGTATCAGGGATCTAGCCGACATAAAAATTCAATTCCCGATTTTCGGAATTTCGGGAAATTTGCAAAAGGCCAAGAGCAAATTTTGAATTTGCTTTTTGTGTACTTAACGTTATTTGCTCTCATCCCTGATTCTATATTAGTTATTGAGCCTATCTGTGTTAATCAAAAATCCAGTTAAAACTTACGATATAAGCTCACGCTTTTCTTCACCAAAAGGTATTTGTAAACTTAATGGCTCCAAATTAATATCAGTCTGGAAGGAATTAAATTGAATTTGGAGTGATTCCACATAGTCGCTTGTATTGAGTGGATTTTCTAAAGAAATTTCTGTAAAACAGTTAAGATTGCTACAATATCCAAATGGAAAGCCTTGTGAGAGTAAATTTAATGGTTGACCTCGACTGACTGTTAAATTATTTGGAAAGCATTTACAAGCTGAAAAAAAATAAAAATTTTATTTAGAAATACTGTAAAGAGGCTCTTGTTGAGGCTATGTGTCAAGGTCATTTAAACGGGGTTGAGCCGTTTCGCCTTCGTTTTTCGTCAAATTATCGATATTTTTGATGTTTTGCATTTCGCCTTGCGAATTTTAAAATTTGTTTCGAAACACCGCTGATTTATAAGTCTCTCAGGGTGCCACATTCCAAATCACCAAAAAAGCGTATGTCTCTCAAAGAAAGGGGTAAAAAGAGGACGAAATCAGTCAATAGCTTCTATTTTTCTAAATAACTTCTTTCCCGATTTTCTTCATAACTGCCGAAATTTCAAAAAATATTTTAAAATGGTATGTAAAAAGGGGACAAAATTGGGTGAGAAGGTCAAAAAAGCGAGAAGATCATGAAGGCTATGCCTTTGGCATAGCCTAAAACGTTAATAACCGAATAATAGTCTAATCAAATAACTTAAATGATAACATACGTTTAACAGCAACAAATTCAATTGCATAAGGAGTTATACTATGATCTATATCAGATGAACTGATTAATACACTCACAGATTTACTTCTACTTGTTACAGTTAAAGGAAATGATTGAAAAGGAGAATACCATCCTTCAACTCTAAAAATTATATAAAATTGCTTAATTTTTTACTAAAACTTTGCCAACTGTCCTTCTTTATCTTTCGCATAAGAATCAGGAAAATTTCCAGTTTCAAGAACCTAACAAATATTAAAATTATTTATTAAGCTAGCAACGCAAAGGGCCCTTAACAGGGGTACATTGAGTTTTGCGTTATTTACTTTAAATTTTGGACTTGCGTTAGACTTCCAAAATTCCTCCCCTTGGCCTTTCGAAATTCCCGCATGCAGCGCTAAAAGAAGACCAATATTCTACTCTCGCATTGTTCCCCGATATCCTTTAAATCCACTGATATCCCCTAAATCCTTCGATAACTCCCCAACTTTACTGATAACATTTATAATCCGCATGTACTAACCTACGCACCGAATATTTTGAACTTTTTTCGAGTTTGAATTTTTGAGGATTTTAAGAAAAACCAGAGATAGAGACAGAGTTTTTGAAAAATCTATTCAATAGCACCTTAACTCCAAAACTTGTTTTGTTGTCACGATTGATTGTAAGCTTTATTGCTTCTGTAGAATTTATAGAGAAGATGCATGTCTCACTGAATTTTAGATCAAATTTTGGAAGACGTTGAGGAGAACTTGTTGCAAAATGAAAAGGTTGTGGGCATGGACGATAAGTACTATCATTTGAAAAATTTTTTAATAGAAAGGAGTGAACGGTAAAATCGTCTTTACTGGGATATGAACTAAGGGTATGCCCCATACCATCCCTATTAAAGTCCCATAGAAAAATATCTATTAGGTTCATGCTGAAGAAAAATTCATTGGATGGGAAATCACAGTATGAGCCTAGACCGAAGCACAACCGAGACTGTCCCATATCCGGGTACCATACCAGGTCGTTCAGAATACGACAATTTTGAATGAAGATAAAGCTCGGCGGTAACTTGGCCTGCTCCCGCCACCATCCACCATATCAAACTCGATAACCGAGATTTTTGTTCGTGATCTCGTCTCAGTTCGATCTCTAATTATAATAAAAATTCTAATAGAAAACTTATCTTCAGATTTTCGAGAAAATTTAATTTCAAATCCACTATGAGTATGATTAAGGCCGTTCGTATAATAATGGAAAAATAGTCCGCCGTTAATTGAGGATGAAAAATGAATACACGGCGAATTAATATATCTTTTGCCGAGGCTAAATTAAGAAATACATATAATTTTTGTCTTAAACCAATTTATAATTTTTAGACCTTGCTTGTTTAACTTTTATTAACTTTGAACCATTAAATCTTGTTTGATAAACATCCAAGGTGTCATAATTTTCTTCAGTCTAAAACTCTTGCAGATTATAAAAAAGGCGCTTTCTAGATTATTAGTCCACTATAGGTTTATGAGCCCGTTCAAAATTTTACAAGTCAAATGAAGGCTATCTCCTGCTATTTTTCTCACCTGCTATGTATAAGAAAAAGTAGGCATATCTCCTCGTGCGATTCATCGTCTAGGATCCATTCAACCTCCATCAATTCTTAACAGAGGAAGCATACTTCGAATTATACCTATGGAAATTCTGCATTCGGTCGAGAAAGTTATTTTTCCGCCAGCTTTGAGAAAAGTCATTTTTATTTCATAAAATCTTGTTTGGGCCAATTTGTTTGGACTTTTGGCCAATCATTAGTCTTATGAGACTTGTAAACTTTGAATGGACTAATAAACTTTCAATAGACTTCTAAACTAGACTAGCTTCAAAATAAATTAATCAGATCACCTCAAATGATTTCAATTTAGCATAAATAAAGGTATTTTCTGCTGGCAGAATATTCCATTTACAATCAAGTGAACCGCAGTATTTGAGGGGGACTATAATGGAAAAAATAGTCAGAATAATTATCATATAATTATTTATTCCAATGCTCACATCCAGGACTTTTGAATACACCCTCTTTCACATTACTATCAAAAATTTGTTCTTTAGGACAGGAACAATCATTGTTGCTGTCAGAAGATTCGGCAGATATGGATAATAACTGTAGATGAAGCAAAATAAATGTTAGCTTATAATAAAGCATTTCTAAAAAGTAGCACGATAAAGTTTGACGGATGCTGGGGTATCCATTGATATCAGGACAAGATATCAAATCCGAAAATTTTCGGATATCCGGATACGGTATCCGATACGCATCCTCAAATATCGGTAAGCAAGAGTCGTACTACGGTTAGTGGTTCAGTACCAGACCCTACTTATAATTTGAGACATAACTGGAGGGTCGTACAAGAAGCGAGACCGATATCTCGAAAAAATTTCGATCACGTAAAGAGGGATTTTAGATCTAATTCGTGTCTTGGCGGATCTTAAGAAAGACACGGATTTTTGAATATTTATACATATAATCCTCGATTGTCTTTCCGGACACATTAGATGTTGAACGTGTCTGTAGTACACTCTACCTAGTATAATATTAAAGCTTCAATAATGAATAACAAAAAATAAGCATATTAAATAACAAAAAATCGTCTGTTCATTAAATGACTATTAATATTGTTTATTAAAAAATAATAATAAACAAACGAAAAAATTATTTTTGTATAAATAAAGTTTATCTTGATTAAATATGATTGAATGAAAAAAAAATTATTATTAAAAATAAAAGATTTATGAAATTTTTGAAAAAAATTTTTAGTGATAATAAAATAAAAATAGTTTAATCAATTAATTTAAATAATTTATTTAATCATTATTAAGAAGATAGTAGAAGAAAAGTTGAAAATATCTCTTTAATTATGATATATCAACAACATGTTTTTTGTTGTTCTGAAGTTTTGGTCCCAAACACTAGAAAATTAAAGATATTCTGATTTTAAAATAGATGTAAAAAAAGAAGAGGTCTAATTTTTATAATCAGAATTTTATTCTGGTTTTCCAAATTCTGAAATTTAAAATATGTATGAAAACAATTATTTGGTTTTGTCTGATTGTAGTTTATTCTGAAAATGAATACTGGTTAGATTTTTAAAAATTCTGATTTTTGTTCAAAACCAGAATTTATAATAGTAGAAAATCGGAATTAACATTAACTCGATAATTCTGATTTTTTAAAGCAAAAAAAGTTTACAAAATTATTTGGCAAAATTGCATTTATTTAAAGATTTTTCAATTGCTTCATCTTGCCCCTCATTTTTATTAAAAATTTTATTTTCTAAAATTGCCAAACGTTTATTTATTGTTGAATTGGAGAAAAAGATAATAAAAAGCAAAACTCCAATAATTAAATATAAAATTAATATAAATATGTGAGAGAATAATAAATTAATTGTAGTAAAATTATTGTCAGAAGGTAATTTTGTAGAATAAAATTCTGTAGAAGGTTGCTGTTGAGAAGGTAATTTTGTAGAAGAATGATGATTTTGAAGAAAATCCTCATTTTGAGCTAAAAATAATAAAGATTCTGATTTTATAAATTAAAATTCTGATTTTTAATTTTATTAGTTCAGTTATTCTGATTTAATTCTGCTTTGTAAAAATAAAATTTCTGATTTTAATTCTGATTTTAAAAATTCTGATTTTTAATTTTATTGAATTCAGTTATTCTGAATTAATTCTGACTTGTAAAAATAAATTTCTGATTTTAATTCTGATTTTAAAAATTCTGATTTTTAATTTTAGTTTATGAATTCTCTTATTCTGAATTAATTCTGAAGTATTATAAAAAGATCGGCTCTAGACGAGGACTTGCGTTCCCAAACAAATTATACCGTGAATGCATTAATAAAAACACATCTCTAATAGAAGCACAGTCTCCAATAGAAGCACACCCTACAACAGGATCGAAAAATAAAAGCGCAGTTTCTAATTGAAGCACATCTCCAATAGAAGCACACCCTACTAAGGGATCGAAAAATAGAAGCACAGTCTCCAATAAAAGCACATCCTACGAGGGGTCGAAAAATAGAAGGCTTCTATTAGAGCATTTACGGTATATCCCAAAAAACTTTCGGAAGCTTCTAAATTAATCTATTATTATGAAATAAATTACCATTTTCAACAGCAATAAATTCAATTTTATAAGGAACTTGTACTATCTCAGCATCATATTCATATGAACTAATTAATACACTCACAGATTCAGTTCTACTTTTTACAATTAAAGGATATGAATTAAAAGAAGAACTTTCAATTTTAAAAAATGTGTATATAAAAGTATTTTTTATTAAAACTTTGCCAACTGTCCTTCCTGATCATTCTCATAGCGATTAGGAAAACTTTCAGTCTCGAATACCTTTTCAAATTAATAATTATTAAGTTAGTAACTCTAAAGGTTAATTAGGAGATAATTGTGATTTGAGAAAAAAGCGACTGTGTTGTATAGTGGTGCTCAGCTTATGATAGAGTAAAGCAGCTGGGCTATATTTTTTTTTCTCTCCTTTAGCTAGTGCAAAAGGTTATTCAGTGGCTGGTAGAAACAATGCTAACTATCCGCAGCTAGAGATATTTTTATGAATTTGAGTATGAGTTTTGTGCAGCAAGCATTTCAATGAAGAAAACTCATACTCAAATACCTGAAAATATCTCTAGCTGCGGATAGTTTAACGCCGGAATGGCATTTAACGCCTGAATGGCAGATAAATTATTATTATTATTATTATAGTTAGCATTGTTTCTACCAGCATCAGTGGCTGGGACTAATGAAATATCAATCTATACATTGGCGGTCAGGAATTAGTACCTTAATTCCGAACACCGAATCTGTGTTGACACGGTTGATTGTAAGCTTCACTGCTTTTGTAGAATTTATAGAAAAGATGCATGTATCTAAGAATCCAAGACGAAATGCCGGAAGACGTTGAAGGGAATTAGTTGCAAAATAAAAAGGTTGTGGACATGGAAATTGGTAGTTGTTGACGCTTGAAAAAAATTTTTAATCAAAAGTTATAACTGTTATATTCATGTAGCTTCAACTTAAATGACATAAAACTATTAATAAACATACCTAAAAAAATACACTTAATATGACGAGTTCGCATAAAAAGCGTCTTGCGTTTTGCCGCAAACAATATAATTGTGAATGAAGAGAAGCGATTTTGTCTCTCCTTTTTTAAATGCTATTTTTTGCCGCAAAACGCAAGGCGCGGCATATAATTCTTAAAAATTAACAAACCCTTCAGACTTTCGAGAAAAGCTAATTTTAAATCCACGGAAATTATGATTAATGCCATTTGTAACAAAATTGAAATAGAGTCCGCCGTTAATTGAGGATAAAAGATTAGTAGGATTTTGGTTTTTTTCACCACTAAGGCTAAATTGGAAAATAATTTTTGTTTTAAAACAAAATTTATGTAATTTTTGGACCTGTATTGTTTAACTTTTATTAGCTTTGAAGCATTCCATCTTGTTTGATAAAAATCTAAAATGTCATATTTTGCCTCTGTCTGAAAGTTAAAGTTTAGAATCTAAGTTAAATCGAGTCACCCGAAATGATTCCACCCTTGCAAAAATATAGGTATTTTCTGCCGGTTGAATGTTCCATTTACAGTCAAGAAAAGCACAGTACTTGTCGGGGACTATAATGGAAAAATAGTCAATGTAACTATACCGTATATACTCCTCGCCTTAAAGATCCGAGTAATTATTTGAACCACACGAAACAGGGGTTGAAATAATAATTAATAAGGGCTATTAGTTAAGTAAATATTAGACTTTGCCGGGCCCGGTATCCGGGTTTTTTTTCTTCCAAGTTAACTCGGGCCGGGTTTTCCGGGCTAAAACCTCGAAAACCCGGAAGCTCGGAAAACCGGACTGTATCAAAATACACGGTTTCCGGGCCGTGCCCGGAAACCCGGGCACGGCCCGGATTCGAGCTCTAGTAAATATCGTCATTTTTCTAATATTCTAATTAACTATTCTGAGTTTTATACTCAATTCATTATTTCAATACATACATCCAGGGCTTTTGAATTCACCATCTTCCACATTGCTATCAAAAATTTTTTCTGTAGGACAAGAACATTCATTGTTGCTTTCAGTAGTTTCAGTTGTTTCAATAGATGATTTAGCAAAAATAATGAAAATAAATAATAAAAGTAAAAGCAAAGTGAATGTTAAATTATATGTAATCATTTTTAAAAAAGTATTCTGATCAATAAAAATCAGTATTCAATATTTAAACTAGGGTTCGGATTCGTCTAAGAGGCGAATTCGATATTCTTGATTTGCGACCAATGGCTATAGGGCCTGGGTTAGTACTTAACCCAATTCATTATAATTATCAGATAATGCTTAAAACTCTGATACGAACGCTCAAACAGAATTTTTTATTAAACTATAATTCAAGTTTAAACTATAATTAAAACTTAAACTTGTTGGAACTTGAATTCTATTATAATTCTGATTTTTTAAGTAAACAAATTTAAAGGGAATTCTGATCAATCTAGAGTAAATAAAAAAATTAGAACTAAAAATTCTGATTATACTTATGTATATATTAGGAATTTAAACATTTAATGAATCATTTGTTTAAAAGAGATGGAGAATATTTTATTAACACAAAGGGAGAATGAACAAAGGAAATTCATCCAAATGTATAAAAATAAAAAAGAACTTTCTATCTGTGACACATGTCTCCATGACAATGTAAACAAAAAAAACAAATTGTAATAGCAAAATTAACGGAGCAAAATTCAACTGAGTTCCGGCCTTATATATAACTCAATTACAAATTGATAATTTTTAATGATTTTTGTACCATTTGATAGAGCATTAGATGGGCTACAATATACCAAAGAATCAAAATTTTCGATTGATTGCTAAAAAGTTATGGTCTAAAAACTAACTTTCTCAAAAAAATCTGATTTTTCGGCACTTTATCGATCATAACTTTTTTACCAGTCGGTCAGGAATTTTGATTTTTTGGTATATTGTAGCCTTTTTAATGCCATTGTACCAAGAGCGAAAAAAAGTGACCATCCCTTCATAAGTTATAGGGTCCGGAACTCAGTTGAGTCGGGACTCAATTGTGGTGTACCAAAATTAGTGTTTAAATGTTTGGAATAGTTCGTAATGAAAAAAAATTGAATTATCAAAAATTTAAAATCAGAATTTTCAAAACTAGAATAGGCTTTACTCATAGGGTTGGGCCCATAGGGTTCCGGCATGGGGGTGGGATTCCAAATCCACTTTAATTCAAGCAAATCCTCCAATATACCGGAGCCGAAGCATAATATTGTTAATAGATCAGGGATTCCTCCGATTAGCGCCGCAGGCGAAAATTTTGAAAATTTGCAAAGACTTAGTCACCAGACTTTTTCTTTTTAGCGCCGCAGGCGAAAATTTTGAAGATTTTGGAAGATCGTCAAGCCAAATTTCTTCCTTTTTTTGCGCTGCAGGCGAAAATTTTTTAAATTTATGATGGCCGATAAGTCAGAATTCCTATTTTTTGGCGCCAAAAATTCAAATTTTTTCAAAAATTCGAAAATCAGAAATCGAAAATATCACAAAATTTCGAAAATCGGAAATCGAAATTTCGAAACATCTCTGCTGATATTTTATATAATAATTTACAAAATAAAGGCTTTCATCCTTGCATATTTCCTAAGGAATTTTTGGGTTGTTGTTGACATCCTTACTTAAAGCCAAAGAGAACTCTCGAAATAAATCAGGAGATCTAGTTAGTTTTATTTTTTAAATTTTTTATAAAAAATCAGATGCCGAGCGTGGTTCGGGTCATCAATTGATTAGATTACCGCTTAAGGAAAATAAATTTAATTTTGGAGTTATATGCAACGTTATCTCAGAAATTGAAATAAGGACGAAAATGATTGCACACAATAAAGTAATTACAGTATAGTCTCCAAAAGAAGTTTTAATATTTATGGAATAGAATCAGAATTTTCAATCTGAATCAGAATTAAATAAGCCTGAATCAATATATAAAAAATAATATTGGACGTATTTTATAAAACATAAAATTAGAATTCAATATACTAAACTTTAATTTAGAACTTAGAAATAAACTTATAATTAAACTTTGTTAACTTGAAAATTTTTTGAGTATCCGCAAAACTATTTTTTGTCCGCAAATTCTGTCCGTAAAAATAAGGATTTAATATGATTAAAAATAAAAAATTCCTCAAGTAACTTAATTTAATATTTATCTATTCATGATAAAAACGATTATTAGTTGAAAAAAAGTTTTTATTATCGTCAACTGTATGTTGTTGTTCTGAACCTTTATTGCGAGAACAGAAGTTGAACTATCCAATAACTAGAAAAATTAAATAAATTCTGATTTTTTTAATAATTGTAAAAATAAATTCTGATTTAAACTTTATTTTTCTAATGTTTAAAATCAGAATAATGATATTCTAAAGCTTAATTTTATTCTGAATTTTAAAATTCTGAAATTTAAAAATTCTGGTTTTATTATAAATAAAAATTCTGATTCATTTATAGGTAAATTATTAAATTTGAAAAGAAAAATTCTGATTTAGTTTTAAACCAGAATTTATATTAGATTAACATTCCGATTTTTATATCAAAAATATTCTGACTAATTCTGAATTCTTAACAACATAAAATTCTGATTTTAATTCTGATTTTAAAATTTCTGATTTTATATAAAAATCAGAAGCTTCGACATACCAGCTTTGTACCATAATGCAAATCCACTCATTTGAGTATCAATGTCAGAATGGAATGAGATTGTCATTATATTCTGTTTACTTTGTATTGTATTATTGAACGTAATCTTTCCAGAAAACCTTAAAAACTATTTTTATTATTCTGATTTTAACTGAAAAAATTCTGATATTAAATTCTGATTTTTATTTGATAAATCAGAATTTTTTGGTTTTAATAATCAGAATTTTTAAATAAAAATTAACATTTCCATATGTTCCTGCTCTGTATCTTTTCCATCAAAAATTGCCAAAAAATCACGATTCGGTTCTGTATAAAATTCTGAAATATTAACAACTAGATGGAAGCCTTCTGGAGCTTCTAAATGCCATAAACAATCCATTAAAGGACAATAAGTTTCTGGGTAATCAGGGGAATATAAAACATTCCAGTTGTCCGTATTCGCTTTTAAATGTGTATTTCCGCATTTACAGGCTGTTAAAATTAAAATAAATGGAAAATTAATAACATTGGAAGAAATTCATTTCTGACTGATAAACATCAAAAATTCTGATTATAAAATCTGAATTTCTAGTCAATTCAGGTATTTATTCTGATAAAATAATGAATTAACTACCTTCTCTCCACTCATATGTAAAATTAATTTTTCCTTGAATATTAGGATTAATCATTTCTTCAGAGGGAGAAAATTCACGATGATACCAAATTTTTACTAAGCTATCTCGTTTTTTAAAAATAGGAAATCTAGAAAATTAAAATAAGATAATTTTTATTTTATTTTACAAAGTATAATCAGTATATTCCATCTTATTTGCGTGAGCAGCATTTTCTGAATCGAATCTAAAATTAAATAAATCTTTGTATAGTTCTATTAATCATTGAAATAAATTCTGATTTTAATTTGTGTTCGGTAAAGAGCATTTTTTGGTATTTTGTATCAACATATCGAAAAAATAACGCGGTATAACGCGTATCGAACACAGATTTTAATGGCTAAATTTTTATTTTATAAACAATACATTTCACAGTATGCAAATGTAGTAGAATTAACAGGACAGACTTCAACAAACTCTCCATTATCGGCCAGTGAAAGATTAAATTTGACAATAAGACGGTGATAAAATTTTGAGTTCTGGAAAATGTATTACATGTATATGTAGTAAAAACGTGCCAGAGCAAAAATTTCCAAGATTCAAGACCAAGACTAGATCCCAAGACACAACATTCTGACACAAACATTTTGAGATGTTTGTGTCCCCCAAGACAACATTTTGAGATTTTTCGAGGTATTAAAAATTCTGTTCTTACGAGTTTAAGACTAGAAAAGCCCAAAAAACACGAACCAAAATTTTACACCAAGACTAAGACCGAAAAAGCCCAAGAAAAGTCTTATGTCGTGACTCTGACCAAGAGAGAAACACTTCCCTATTTCGAGAAACACTTCCCTATATTCGCAAATAAATCTTGATTTTAATTTTAACAAACTTTTGGAGGTTTAATTTCCCAAAAGCAATCCATAAAAGGGCATTTTTCGCCATCAAATCTTTTTTCCAATGAATAATTCTTTTCGTTCAAAATTTTAAAATTGCTATCAGTATCATGACATAAACATTCTTTTTCAAAAGTTTTTTAATATAAATACTTTAAATTAAAATATTTTTACCTTTATTTCTTTTAATATATTTAATTGTTAAATTAAATCCAGAATTAGTACTAATACCACTTTCATCAGTTTTATAATTTAAAATAAATTTAGCCGAATCAAATGTAAAAAATTTGATTTCTGGAATATTGCAATAAAAACTTTAAAGAATTAATTTGTTTAATTATATCTACCGTATTTACTCGATTAATTCCCCACTCTCGAATAATTCCCCACCCCCTATTAATTCCCCTTGCAGGGAAGGGTTGGAAAAAAAATTCCTCGGGGGAAGTAATCGAGTAAATACGGTATGTAAATATTTTAAATGGTATGTAATGGCTCAAAATTTAGGAGTCTTTTTAAAAATTATTTTTTTCTTCCAAAATCATTTTATGTAGGTAATCAACCATGCTAATCACGGATATGATATTGGATTTTGTCAGATATGATATTTTTTCTTATATATATTTCTTATAAATCCAAGTATTTTTACAAGTAATTGGACGAGTTCCAATGGGGACAAATGTTTTGAAATAAAACTAATGAAGCATTGATATTATCTTAAACTAGATATCACTCTATTATCTAATTAATAATTGATTTATTATAAAATCAAGTCCATGATTTGAAATTATAGATAAAATGTCACATTTGCGAAATCCGATATTAGCTACGTGATTTTCTATAAAAATGATTTTCAGAAAAAATAATTTTTAAGATCTCTTCCTAATTGTGTCTTCCTAGAATCTATTAATTATGTATTATGCATAAATACAAAATTTAACTTGTCATTTCAGGAATTATTTCAACTACCTATTTACCTAGTAAGCCTGTGATATTTCAAAAATCCTCATAAAACCTACAGTATAATCTCTTTATTTTCATCGCCAAAAGGTATTTTTAGATGTAAAAGGCCACTATATTGTACTATAGTTTCGAAATTATTAAATTGAATCTGTAAACATTCCACATAATCATTTGTAATATGAGGGCTTTCTAAAGAAACTTCTGTAGAACAATTGAGATTTTTGCAACGTTTAGGAAAGTCCGATGAAAGTAAATTTAATGGATGAACTCGACAGGCTTTTAAATTATTTTGAAAGCAGTCACAAACTGAAAAAAACATTTACATTAATCATTTAAAAATACTAAATTTAATATTACTTTAACATACATACAGTTTGTCCGGAAATGATATAACCACTTGCATTTTTAAGATACCGTATTTAACCGATTAATTCCCCTCTCTCGAATAATTCCCCCTGCTACGGATGAGTTGAAACAATAATCCCCCTCCCCCAAATATCTACTATGTACACGTTCAAATTTCAAAACTCGAATAATTCCCCGCCCTTGAATAATTCCCAATGCCACGTATGTGTTGAAAAAATAATTCCCCAGGGGAATTAATAGAGTAAATACGGTACACACAATTTTAAGGTTAACTGATACAACTTTTGATTATTTAAATATCATCCCAAATTTTGCATAGGACTATAAATGATATTAAAAAATATTGTGCAAGATTTCAGGAAAATAAGACAAAGAGAAACCGATTTACACCTAAAAAACGGGTGGTTATATCATTTCCGGACACACTGTATATTTAAAATAAGTAAATTACGTTTTTTAACAGCAACATATTCAATTTCATAAGGATTTATATTAGTTACTCCATTATCTTCAAATGAACTAATTAACACGCTCACAGATTCAGTTCTACTTGTAACAATTAACGGATATGAATCAAAATATCCTGCAGTTCTAAAAACATTAATTTTTAATATTATTTTGTTAAAATTAAAACCGTGCCAACTGCCCTTCTTGACTAAGATCATAAGGTACAGGGTTAGGAAAATTTTCGGTTTCAAAAACCTAAATAATTTTAAATTATTGTTAAGTTAGCAACGCAAGAATGTGAATAAGACTCCTGGTGAACTTTAGGAGATAATTGAATTTTAAGAAAAACCCCCTGGGTTCAGACAGAATTTGGAAAAAGCATGAAACTATGGAAAAATCAATCCAAACATTGACAATCTAGAATTAGTGTACCTTCATTTTAAACTTTAAATCTTTGTTGAAGTTGTTGATTGTAAGCTTTATTCCTTGTGTAGAATTTATAGAAAATATGCATGTCTCTTTGGATCCAAGACGAAAAGCTGGAAGATGTTGAGGAAAATTTGTTGCAAAATAAAAAGGTTGTGGACATGGACGATAAATAGTATCACCTGAAAATTTTTGTATTGAGAAGTAGCATCCTAAAAACATGTGAACAGCAATCAACTAAGTAGCGAAAGTTCAAATAGACCACAAACAACCATTTCTCAGTGAGTTATTAGCCGCCCATTATCTAAGCTTAATATCGCCACTAATTTATCATTGGGAAAGCGATGGGGAAGTAAGCTGGTGCATATAAGCTCTAATGGAATAGTTAGTCAAAGTCAGATCACTTCATTCATTCAGTTGAGAGTTGCCGATTGGGAAATCCATCGAGTCTTAATCTTCCTATATCCCCCACCTAATTCTTATGCATTGCGTCACTCATGATTGCAACGTCTACTCCACAACAAGGCACTGGGGTACGGGATCAACCAACCATCTAACTAACCACTTATATTGCCAAGATTCAGATTCTATCTGTAGCTAATCTTTGCTCTCTGAGTGGTGACAGTAAAGCTATAGACTATTATAATGCAAAAATTAAAAAAACATAACTTCGGATCTTCGATAAAAGGTAATTTCAAATCCACTGCGATTATGCTCAATATCACCAGTAACAAAATGGAAAAAAAGTCCGCCGTTAATTGAGGATGAAAAATGAAAATATTTGAGAAACTTAGAATACTTCGAATAGAATTCATCTCTAACGCTGAATCAGAAAAATATTGTTGATTTAAAATAAATATAACTTTAAACCTTTTCTGTTTAAATCTCATTAACTCTGACCCATTCCAACTTGTTTGATAAACATCCAAAATGTCATTTCTTTTCTCTTCCTGAAACTGACTAGCATGAAATAAATTAGTAAATACAATCACCTCAAATGATTTCAGTTTAGCATAGATAAAGGTATTTTCTGATGGTGGAATATGCCAGTTGCACTCAAGTTTACCACAGTATTTGTTGGGGACTATAATGGAAAGACAGTGTTTAAATCAAATTAAGTATGATATGATTCTGGTATCTGATTTTAAAAATTTTTATTATTCCAATACTCACATCCAGGGCTTTTGAATGAACCCTCTTTCAAATTACTATCAAAAATCTCCTCTTTAGGACAGTAACATTCATTGTCGCTATCAATAATTTGAGTAGTTTCAGTAGATTCAGCAGAAATAATGGAAATTAATAATTGTAGCAGAAGCAACATAAATATTTGCTTGCAAAGTACCATTTTTATATAGTATTCTGGTCACTAGGAATCAGAATTTTATTGGAATTAACACTGATTCTGATATTCTCATTTTATAAAATTAGTATAACGTATTTAAATAAAATTCTGATTTAACTTTATTAAACCTGAATTCAAGTCCAAACTTAAATTCAAGTTCAATTCAAGTTTAAACTTAAATTCAGGTTCAATTCAAGTTTAAACTTAAATTCAGGTTCAATTCAAGTTTAAACTTAAATTCAGGTTCAATTCAAGTTTAAACTTAAATTCAGGTTCAATTCAAGTTTAAACTTAAATTCAGGTTCAATTCAAGTTTAAACTTAAATTCAGGTTCAATTCAAGTTTAAACTTAAATTCAGGTTCAATTCAAGTTTAAACTTAAATTCAAGTTCAATTCAAGTTTAAACTTAAATTCAAGTTCAATTCAAGTTTAAACTTAAATTCAAGTTCAATTCAAGTTTAAACTTAAATTCAAGTTCAATTCAAGTTTAAACTTAAATTCAAGTTCAATTCAAGTTTAAACTTAAATTCAAGTTCAATTCAAGTTTAAACTTAAATTCAAGTTCAATTCAAGTTTAAACTTAAATTCAGGTTCAATTCAAGTTTAAACTTAAATTCAGGTTCAATTCAAGTTTAAACTTAAATTCAGGTTCAATTCAAGTTTAAACTTAAATTCAGGTTCAATTCAAGTTTAAACTTAAATTCAGGTTCAATTCAAGTTTAAACTTAAATTCAGGTTCAATTCAAGTTTAAACTTAAATTCAGGTTCAATTCAAGTTTAAACTTAAATTCAGGTTCAATTCAAGTTTAAACTTAAATTCAAGTTCAATTCAAGTTTAAACTTAAATTCAAGTTCAATTCAAGTTTAAACTTAAATTCAAGTTCAATTCAAGTTTAAACTTAAATTCAGGTTCAATTCAAGTTTAAACTTAAATTCAGGTTCAATTCAAGTTTAAACTTAAATTCAGGTTCAATTCAAGTTTAAACTTAAATTCAGGTTCAATTCAAGTTTAAACTTAAATTCAAGTTCAATTCAAGTTTAAACTTAAATTCAAGTTCAATTCAAGTTTAAACTTAAATTCAAGTTCAATTCAAGTTTAAACTTAAATTCAAGTTCAATTCAAGTTTAAACTTAAATTCAAGTTCAATTCAAGTTTAAACTTAAATTCAAGTTCAATTCAAGTTTAAACTTAAATTCAGGTTCAATTCAAGTTTAAACTTAAATTCAGGTTCAATTCAAGTTTAAACTTAAATTCAGGTTCAATTCAAGTTTAAACTTAAATTCAGGTTCAATTCAAGTTTAAACTTAAATTCAGGTTCAATTCAAGTTTAAACTTAAATTCAGGTTCAATTCAAGTTTAAACTTAAATTCAGGTTCAATTCAAGTTTAAACTTAAATTCAAGTTCAATTCAAGTTTAAACTTAAATTCAAGTTCAATTCAAGTTTAAACTTAAATTCAAGTTCAATTCAAGTTTAAACTTAAATTCAAGTTCAATTCAAGTTTAAACTTAAATTCAAGTTCAATTCAAGTTTAAACTTAAATTCAAGTTCAATTCAAGTTTAAACTTAAATTCAAGTTCAATTCAAGTTTAAACTTAAATTCAGGTTCAATTCAAGTTTAAACTTAAATTCAGGTTCAATTCAAGTTTAAACTTAAATTCAGGTTCAATTCAAGTTTAAACTTAAATTCAAGTTCAATTCAAGTTTAAACTTAAATTCAGGTTCAATTCAAGTTTAAACTTAAATTCAGGTTCAATTCAAGTTTAAACTTAAATTCAGGTTCAATTCAAGTTTAAACTTAAATTCAGGTTCAATTCAAGTTTAAACTTAAATTCAGGTTCAATTCAAGTTTAAACTTAAATTCAAGTTCAATTCAAGTTTAAACTTAAATTCAAGTTCAATTCAAGTTTAAACTTAAATTCAAGTTCAATTCAAGTTTAAACTTAAATTCAAGTTCAATTCAAGTTTAAACTTAAATTCAAGTTCAATTCAAGTTTAAACTTAAATTCAAGTTCAATTCAAGTTTAAACTTAAATTCAAGTTCAATTCAAGTTTAAACTTAAATTCAGGTTCAATTCAAGTTTAAACTTAAATTCAGGTTCAATTCAAGTTTAAACTTAAATTCAGGTTCAATTCAAGTTTAAACTTAAATTCAGGTTCAATTCAAGTTTAAACTTAAATTCAGGTTCAATTCAAGTTTAAACTTAAATTCAGGTTCAATTCAAGTTTAAACTTAAATTCAGGTTCAATTCAAGTTTAAACTTAAATTCAGGTTCAATTCAAGTTTAAACTTAAATTCAAGTTCAATTCAAGTTTAAACTTAAATTCAAGTTCAATTCAAGTTTAAACTTAAATTCAGGTTCAATTCAAGTTTAAACTTAAATTCAGGTTCAATTCAAGTTTAAACTTAAATTCAGGTTCAATTCAAGTTTAAACTTAAATTCAGGTTCAATTCAAGTTTAAACTTAAATTCAGGTTCAATTCAAGTTTAAACTTAAATTCAAGTTCAATTCAAGTTTAAACTTAAATTCAAGTTCAATTCAAGTTTAAACTTAAATTCAAGTTCAATTCAAGTTTAAACTTAAATTCAAGTTCAATTCAAGTTTAAACTTAAATTCAAGTTCAATTCAAGTTTAAACTTAAATTCAAGTTCAATTCAAGTTTAAACTTAAATTCAGGTTCAATTCAAGTTTAAACTTAAATTCAGGTTCAATTCAAGTTTAAACTTAAATTCAGGTTCAATTCAAGTTTAAACTTAAATTCAGGTTCAATTCAAGTTTAAACTTAAATTCAGGTTCAATTCAAGTTTAAACTTAAATTCAGGTTCAATTCAAGTTTAAACTTAAATTCAGGTTCAATTCAAGTTTAAACTTAAATTCAAGTTCAATTCAAGTTTAAACTTAAATTCAAGTTCAATTCAAGTTTAAACTTAAATTCAAGTTCAATTCAAGTTTAAACTTAAATTCAAGTTCAATTCAAGTTTAAACTTAAATTCAAGTTCAATTCAAGTTTAAACTTAAATTCAAGTTCAATTCAAGTTTAAACTTAAATTCAAGTTCAATTCAAGTTTAAACTTAAATTCAGGTTCAATTCAAGTTTAAACTTAAATTCAGGTTCAATTCAAGTTTAAACTTAAATTCAGGTTCAATTCAAGTTTAAACTTAAATTCAAGTTCAATTCAAGTTTAAACTTAAATTCAAGTTCAATTCAAGTTTAAACTTAAATTCAAGTTCAATTCAAGTTTAATCTTGAATTCAATTCTGTTTTAGGTATTCTAGTTTCTTAACTTAACTTAAATTTAGAAATTTAGACTTAAAAATAATGATTATTACTTTAATTATATCAAAATTTACTATAAAAAAGAAGCTTTAAGAAATATAAATTCTAATTATTTTACAGTAATTTAATAATTAAAAATAAAAATTCTGATCATAAACTGTTTAGGAACTAAACTTTAAATATACTACTATTAATATTTATTAGTCTATCCTGTCCAAAACACAAAATATTCAAAAAAATAATCTTTAGTTGATTCAGATCAAATAAACATTTAATGAATCATTTGTTGAAATGGGGTAGGAAAGAATGAGTTTTGTTATAAAAATAGGAAGTGGGAAGAAAAAAAGAAACTATATCCTCCTTTCCAACTGTCACAAAAAATGTTCGGCATAAATTATTTATTTAAAAATAATAGTGAATACATTAAACAAAACTTTAAAAATATATCTGATCTTTGTGTTTTGCTGTCTATCTTTTTAAATGTTCAAAGAAAAAAAATTTTTAAGCAAAATTAATGTTTTTTAGATGTTAGATTTAATAATTGGTAGTCGAAAATAAATTATTTTAAAAAAATTGTTGGGTAATAGCTATTAATTGGAAATTAATATAGCTCTCATGATAACATTATACTGTAATTTTTTTAGAGATTAAGCAAAATTTTTACAGTACCATTTAATTACTAACCAATAATAATGGTTATAACCACGTCTCATAAACCACGTCGCAGGAGCTTTTGGGTTTCCATATTCCTCTTTATGGGGGGTTAACCTAAATTTAGTTAGCTAATTCTGTAAGAAATTAGGAAAATCTTTAAACTGTATAATAAATTAGTATAACATTTTTAAAGGGCCCTTATGCAAAACTCATTTCCAAAAATATACAAAGTATCAAAAATCCTCAAACCGGGATCAAAAAGGTGTTTATATATCAACACTGGGTAGAGTTTATTGAAGTTTGGGTTAGTGTTTATTTTTAAAAAAATTTTGTTTGCTTAATATTAATAAATTCAAATATTATTTTATTTAAGTTTAAAAGAATGTCTGAAATTGAAAAATCTAAATAAGTAATTTTTGGGACGTGGGCTGTGCGCAGGCCCACTTAAAATTATTGTGATTGGTCAATTTTCCAATACCTATATCCAATACCGCTTAGAGAAATCTGGAATCCTGGACAAATTTTTAGCTGATCCTAACCTAAACCCTATCCGAGAGCCGAAACCCGGTCCTTCGGTAAATTTGAAAATTTCGTTAAATCTTTTCTAGGGTAATTTTCGGTGCCGATCATGAATCTGAACTCAGATTTTATCCAACACCTGATTTTATCAACGATTTTTTTATCAAGTACAAGCATTCATTAAGTACAAGAATGGTTTCATTCGAAGAGCTCTGTAAGTTAAGAAGAACTAGTGTGGACGAAGCCAGTACGGTACCTATTATCTATATATGGCCATTTGAAAATCAAAAAAACCATAAGGGGACCTTGCTCTTTTTTAAGGTCAGAAATTTGGATACGCAAATTATAGCTCATTCGGAAGAGCTCCTCGAGCTGAGTCGAATAACTTAGTTAGGACTGCGTTATTGGCACCAGAAAATTAAAAACCCATAGAGGGCAGTAGTCTCATTTTAGGTCAGCAATTTTTTAAAGAATATATTAGAATAAAAATACTCCTTAATCAAGTCAGTAAAATCATCACTTAGTCATCAAAAAATATTTTTTTAACTAGAACAGATAATTTATCAAGAATAAGTATAATTTTTAAATATGCAAGAAGATAAGCTTAGTTAAACATTAGAGATCGGAATTTTGAAAAAACCGGGGCCGGGTCCTTGAAACGGGTTTTGGAAGTTGACCGGGTGGGACCCGATCGGGAATCCCCGTTCCCGGTTTCATCCCGGTTGCTTCAAAAAACCGGGAAAAGGGACTTGGAAACCTTGTCCGGGTCCCTGACCCGTTCCGATCTCTATGAAATATTTAAATTTACAGAATTAATAACATTTTAAATAATTTACTTTCTCATTTTATCTTTCCATTCAAAATTCTTAAAATTGTTTAAAGTCTCTAAAAAAATTTTTTCTAATTTTTTTTTAATTTTTTTAAATTTTTTCAAATTAAAATATTTTTACCTTAATTTCTTTTAATATTCTTTAACAATAATTCTAAATTATTTAAATTAAACTCCAATTTTTTTAAAATAAATAACTATTTTCAATAGCAACAAATTCCATTGAATAAGGAATTATTCCATTAAGTAAATCATATGAACTAAGTAATATACTCACTGATCCGGTTCCACTTGTTAAGGTTAAAGGAAATGTGTTTAAAGGATAATATTTTTTAATCCTAAAAAATTTATAAAATTTCGTTCTTTAGTTAAAAAAAACTTTTTCAACTGTCCTCTTTGATCCTTCTCATAAGGGTTAGGAAAATTTTCAGTTTCAAAAACCTGAAAAATTTTTTTAAAATTATTTAGTAATCTGGTTAACAACGCTAAAGGTTTAAGCGTGTTACTGGATATAATCGGGATTTTGAGAAAAAATCAGTGGTAAAGACGGAATTTCGGGAAACAAACACGAAACTACGGGGGAATCAATCTAACTAACAAACATAGGCGCAGGGATGTAGGCAGCAGGGATGTAACGGGTCACCTGAAACTCCAAACTTTTTTCGAAAAGAACTGCAACCCACCTACTTTCCCTCTTAATCACCGTACCTAAATCCCTAAACCGACCCCCAACATGAATCTCGATCAGATGAAAAGTTTAAAAGCCCAACCCGACTTTTATCTCGACCAGTCCCATCCCCTATGTATTAGACTGTTAAGAATTAGTACCTCAATTCCAAACAGTTCACTTTCGCTTAGAGCTCTGATTGTAAGTTTTATTTCTTGTGTAGAATTTATAGAGAAGATGCATGTCCCTAAGAACTCAAGGGGAAATACTGGAAGGTATTGAGGAATATTGGTTGCAAAATGAAAAGGTTGTGGACATGGAAGGTTGCGGGCGCTTGAAAAGATTTTTATAATTATTTTTAACAAGAAAACTTATTTTCGGATTTTCGAGAAAAATGAATTTCAAATCCACGGTAATTCGAACTCCTATCTGTAATAAAATGGAATAAAAGTCCGCCATTAATTGAGGAGGAAAAACGAAAATATTCCATGGGCGCATTTTTGCCGCTGAGGCTGAATCGTAAAATTTATTTTTGTTTAAAAAACAAAAATGTTCATTCAGACCTCGCCTGTTTAACCTTCATTAAATTTGAACCATTCCATCTTGTTTGGTAAACATCCAATGTGTCAACTCTTTCCTCTGTCTTAAAATCTTACTAATTAGTAAATACCTAAATTAAACTTTCTGACCTCAAATAATTTCAATTCAGCATAAATAAAGGTATTATATGCTGGTTGAATGTTCCACTTACATTCAAGTGAGCCACAGTATTCGTTGAGGTCTATAATGGACAAAGTGTGATAATCAGAATAATTCTGATTTTTAAAATTAATTGTTCCGATACTTACATCCAGGGCTTTTGATTACACCCTCTTTCACATTACTTTCAAAAATTTTTTCTTTAGGACAGGAACAATCATTGTCGATAGAAGCAAAGACAATGGGAATTAATGATTGTATCAAGAGGAAAATAAATATTAGCTTATAAGAAAGCATTTTTAAAGGGTATTCTGGGCAATAAAAATCAGAATTATTTTGCGAATTAAGTTCTTCGTATTCACACAAAATTCTGATCATAAAACTTAAAAACAGAATTTTTTACTAAACTTGAATTCAAGTTTAAACTTGAATTCAATTAGTTGTTAATCTTAAAACTTGAAAACTTAAATAAACGAAACTTAAAAATCTGAAAATCAAACTTAAAATTTGAATTCAGGTTTGAATTGAAGTTCGAACTTAAAGTAAAATAGTTCTTAGTCTACACTTAAAACTTGAATTTATTAAACTTGAATAAACTTAAACTTAAAAAAATTAATTAGTTCAAGCTTAAAACTTGAACTCAAGTTTTTACATAAATTAAAGCTTTAACTTAAATGTGTTCATTTTCAAGTTTAAACTTGAATTCTTTTTAATTCTGGTTTTTTAAATCTAAAAACTTAAGTTTAAACTTAAAAATTCAAATGGTTACTGTAATTAAACTTATATGTATTAAAGCTTATATAAAAATAATAGAGAATATTAAACATATTGAATAACATAGTATATGCACATAGAGCTTAGTTTAATTGTGAATTTTTGTTTATAGTATAATAGTTAAAATATAAACAAAACTTTAAACGCAAAATCAATCTTTTTATAAAAATTTCGGAAAGTTGCTAGTGAAAATAAACTTGAATTATAGTTGTAAATCAGAATTTTTTAAAAATCAGAATCTTTGTAAAATCAGAAAATATTGCTAAAAATTTTGCTTTACTAAAAAATTTTTTTTAATTTATTAAGAAAATCGCCCCTAACCATCAACAAAAATTTTATAATGAGAAAAAAATTATTTATCAAAAATAAGTATAAGTGAAGTTGTCTTTAAAAAAATAAAAGAGGTAAAGGCTTAGTTAATTGTTTTTTTTTAAATTTACACAAGTAGTAACATTCTTTTAAATTTTCTCTCAAATTCGATTAATTAGATTTTACAAAAAAATTTTTTTTGTTTATAAAGTCAAATGCCACCACAAAAAAGATCATTTTAAAATTTGGTTACAATTCGTGGAGCATTTCCAACACTTCGTGAACTTGAAAAAAAAAATTTTTTTAATTAGTTTTAAAAAATTTTGAATTTAATTACCGTCGCTGATAACGAGGATTAATAAAGCTTGGAGTTTTAGGTGTTCGATTAACTCCATAAAATTTAACAGTTGTTGCACCTTCAATGCGGCGTTTCTTTGGTGATGATTGGTCTCTACAAAAATTAAAAATTTTAGAAAATTAAAAATCTTTGTTTAGGGAGTTCAGAAACCTTTAAAAAAATTTCAGAAATTTTTTGGAAATTTCTTAAAAATTTCGAGCTTTGTTCTTCGAAAACCAAAAAAACATATAAAAATTCTAGTCACATATTTTTTTATTTTTTTTTTCTCACATTTTTGGAGTTTTCCTTCCTCCACCACCACTACCAATAACATCGTCTGTTTCCTGGTCAGTATCATCACTCCCATTATTATTACTTCCAAATTTTTTACGCAAACGTGCGACATTAGAAGTTGTAGGAATAGGTGATTCGAATAACTCAGCAACCTAAAAAATTAAAAAAAAATTTTTTTGAGAATAAAAAATATTTATACGAGGGAGATAAAAGAGTTTTTGAAAATTAAAAAAAAATTTTTTAAATTAAAAAAAAATATTTTTGTGGAGGAAAAAACTTTTTGCATTCCTGCATAAACGCCTCTTGTTAAACACGCCTATATACTATTTAAAAATTACTATTTTTAAAAGTTTTCAATCAATTAAGAATTTATACATAAATTACTCATAATTTTAAAAAATCCGCAAAAATTATCCGCAACATTTATTTTCAGTTCTAAACTTTACTTAAACTCATTGTCAGACAAAAAAATAAAATTTGAAAAAAATTCTTTCCCAAACCTTCTGTATAGTTCGTCGATTACTATTAAGTGCTGCTTCACGTTCAGCTTCCACATAACGCTGAGTTTCTCCACGCAAACGTTCCTGTTCTTGAGCATTTTCATATTTATATAAACGAACAAGTAAAGCTTTGTTTTCGCGCTACAAAAAATTTTTTTTTGAAATTTTCCCAAGAAAATTTTTAAAAACCTCCAATTGTCGAATTTGTCCAGTCTGTGAAACATTTGCTTGTTTTAAACGAATAATTTCTTCTTCAGAATCCTTCAATTTTTGATAGTCTAAATCGGCATTACACAAACGTTGTTTTAATTTTGCTTCAAATATTTGAGCTGTAAACAAAAAAATTTTCTTTTAATTGAAAAAAAATATAAAAAAGAAATTTCTAGGCTTATTTGCTTCGTTCAATTTCTATAAATTTTTTCCTTAACTTAAATTCGAAAATTCAATCAAAAGGAATCATAAATTTGAGTAGTGTCTAAAAAATTTTTTTTTGCGGACAAACTTTGCGGACAATTTACATTAAATTTCTATAGCCCTATGTCAGTGCTAACATTTAAGAAAACAATTTTTTTCATAAAAAAATAAGTCCAAACTCTCTCTCTCTCATTTAAAATTGAAAAAATGAGAAGAGAAAGTAAATTACGCATCCCATAGTTTTTCACCATTTTTTTGTTGCCCAAAATCGCCTTTTCTTAATATATTGGGACTCAATTATTCCTTTTTTTATTCCTTCCATAAGTTTCACAAATTTAAACAAAAAAGAATATATATAATAAAAATGGATATCTGAAAAAATTGAGGAGCCTGTTATTCCCAAAAAAAAATAGAAAAAAAACTTACAATTTTGTTCAACCGACTCCAAAAACCCTTTCTTCTGAGCCAATAAATTTGAAAAATATTCTCGAATTTTTGAAAGAGATTCAATATCATTAGGTCCATTAATTTTTAAATCTGGCATTTCTGAAGAAAATGGGTCATCAATTTCCATTGATTCAGCTGCTGGTAAACGATCCTTAAGTTCCAAATACCTAAAAATTGAAGAAAATAAAAATGTCCGCAAATTTTATCCGCAAAAATTTTTTTCCAAAAAATATTTAAATCAAATGAGGTAAGATTTATGGGTATTTTTAGAAAAAATTTAGTACTATTAAGTTTCTAATCCATAATTTTAAAAAACCTAGACATAATGTGTGAACTTAAAGAAAAATTGAGTGAACATTGCCCATGGCAAAAATGAATAAAAAAAATAACAGAAGAAAACCAAAAAGAAAGAAACCAAGACCATAACACAAAACCATCAACTCCTTATATTAAAGAAAAATACAAGCGAACGTTAAAAATATTTTTTTGGTGAAAATCAAGAATGCGGACAAATTTTGCGGATTTTTAAAAAGTTTGCGGATTTTTAAAAAGTTTGCCTCAAAAATGTTTAATATCAAAAAAAACTAACCATTTCATCCATTCTTTTCTTGGGTGAGTAAAATTAGAAAAATCAGTTAATGGAGAAATAAAACAATAGTCCTCGTTTGTCGCATCATTTCCAACATTTACTCCTCGAAAATTTCTTTTGGAAATATCCTAATATTTTTTTAAAATTTTATAAGATTTTATTTTTAAAAAATAACCTCCTCTTTAAGTCCTCTAAAGAATTTTGAATTTATGTCCTCATTAACTTTGGCACGACAGACAATTTGTTTAGCACTATCAGCATATCTTTAATTTTTACGTTAGAAAAATTTTTCAAAAAAAAATTCAAAAATTTTTTCCAAAAATTTTTGGTAATAGTTTGGTTTATTCCACCCCTTTTTTCCTCGTCTCTATATTTTTAAAGCTTTTTTGCTCGAGGTATAATTTATCATATATCACCTCGCTTGAGAAAGAAAAGATCATAACTATATCGGCTCTTCGAACTGAGTCGAATGATAAATTTGCCGTAAAAAGAGAAAAGCCTCAAAGGGATTAGGGAAAAAGGGGAGGAATAGTCCAAACTATTACATAAAATTTTTTCAAAATTAAAAAAAATTCTTTTTAATTAAAAAAAACCTCAATGTACTCAAAGTCTCTTCAAAATTAATCTCAGCTGGACTAATAGTAGCAATCATAGCAGTTTTTGAATTTCCTCCAAGAGATTCCTTTAAAAGCCATGTCAACACAGAATCCTAGAATATTTTTTAAAAATTTAATCCGAATCTTTAAAATTTTTAAATAAACCCGATAAGGTATTACAGCCATTCTTTGTTGTTTTCCTTTCTTTTTAGTCGAAGATTGTTCAGCCAACTTTTAGAGGAAATTTGAAGTTATTTAAAAAAAATTTAAAAAAAAAACTTTTTTGATAACAAGTCCAAGTGTAGTTAAACTTTTGTTGATATTTGCACCTTCCTAAAAATTTTGCTTGTTAAAAATTTTTGGGAGAAAATATAATACAGGTGATCCTCCCAATATTATAATTAAGGGTAGGGTTGCCGTTTTCGGTTAGAACAGAAGTTCGGTGCATTTTTTCGAGCCTGGTTTTTTCGATTCGGTTCATATTCGAGCTGAAAAGCCTCGGCTCGCTCGATCTTTAGAGTTACGGTTCGAGCGAGCTGGCAACCCTATTTACGGGTAGACCCGTAACAACAAATTTTTTAAGAGAAGAGGTGGGGGGGGGGGGGGGCATTTTAATCCCCTGGTTAAGTTGTAACCTATGAGGGAGTACTTTACGAGATAAGGGATCGCTTAGGCAGCTTCCACAATCCACCTAAACAAATAAATATTGGATTGTGGAAGGCTTGGGAATTTTATGAAATATTTGTTTGAAAATTTTTTCTCTTTGTTATCTTAAAGGGAGGTCGATTGAATTAATAAAAACTTTTTACCTTTAATCTTTGACCTTCTGTTGAACCCGATCTTTCACTTCCTGTTTTTTATTTATAAAATTAAAAAAAATTTTAAATTTGACCAACCAGCAAGATCGACCAACGATATTTTGCTAACCTTAAGAAAAAAAAAAGAAATAAAACCTCAGGTCGCCCTGAAGACCTAAAAATTTAGAGAGGAATTTAAAGGAATTAAAGTCCTCCCTACTTACTGGGCCTGTAGTCCAGAAATAACCCAGGAAGGTCAAAAAATGACTTGGCCTGGATTCTGGGTACAGGAAAAACCCAGGCCTTTGTCCAGCCCCAGGACGATCTCTAGTACTCAGTTCTGTATTTTCGAACCTATAATTCGTTATTTTGAGCGTGTATCATAACACTGTGTGAGTAAGATCCCTGTCAAGTAAATCACGCTAAATCCACAATTATCACCCCAAATCCATCAAATCTTCGATACTCCTTCCAAAAATTATAGGTCTTCAGGGTGTAAGTCTAGAGGGTATCTAAGTCCCTTTAAAGGTGGAAACAACACTTTCCCCCAAAAAATAAATATATACTTTTTCAGTATCCAAATTATTAACACACTCTCGTTGAGTAAGCACAATTGTAAAGATTGTATGAGAGCGGGATGATGTTGAATTAATATTTGTAGCTGCCACCGTTCTGAACATTTAAATATATAATTAAGCAATATTATTAGGGACTGGGCCATTAGGGCGCGGGGCCATTAGGGCGCGAGCTTATAAAAAAGCTTATCAAAAAAGATAAAATTTTGCAATAATAACTCTCATGCCTTTATCTACTTTCTCCAAAAATTTCAGAATTTTTGATCAAAAATTTCGGAAATTGTGGCCAAAAATGTTGATTTTCCGAAAAAACCCTAATTTTTCGCGGTTTATCGACTATAACTTCATAAATATTCGATGAAAAATTCTGAAATTTCTGGAGGAGGTAGTCAATGATGTTAAAGAAATTTGAGAAAATTTTCATAAATTTCGGTTTCGCCTAAGTGTCAGTTTCTAGTGGCCCCGCGCCCTTATGACCCCAACCCATATTATTAATAATAAAAAATAACCTGGCTTTGTTACCAGCATCCATTACTTCAAAAATACTAAAGAAAAATAAAGGGCAGATTTAATGATAAATTCCAATTTTGCATACTCTTCATATGAACACAGGGCCACCTTCTCGAGATCTTCGACATATGGACCCAAAACCGGATGTTCTCGAACTTTCAAATTTTCATTCTTTGGACACAACAAATCCTTTACTTTTTCACAATAAATTTCCATATATGAAACCTAAAAAATAAAAAAAAATTCATACACAATTCATATAAGGGCGTAGCTAGGGGGTCACTTTGGGAGAGGGGGGGCCAAAATGAGTTGTGCAAAAATCTTTTTGAAAATTTTGGGGGTCGTAAGCGAATCAAAATTTTTCTCATCAAAATTTTTTTTATTATTATCCCCCGTTTCGAGGGGGCGGGGGAGCGCTTCAGCCCAAGAAACCCCCAGGCTACGCCCTCTAATTCGACTCTAATTTATCAAAAAAAAACTTGTACTTCTACAGTATAGTTGAGTTGCTGATTCTCTCTGTTTTCACTAATTCTACTAAAAAGGTCGCGACACAATCTTGGAATCATTCCCATTTCCTCGAGATCATTTACTTTACCCACTAAAATGAATTAATTTATTTTAAACAAAAAAAGAGCAATCACTCATTGTGTATGACTTGCCAGAACCAGTTTGACCATAAGCAAATATACAAACATTGTATCTAAGAAAATATTATATAATATGTGGGATTAGGGTTTTCGAGTCGGGCCGACGTTCAAGTCATTTTTTCGGGCCACAATTCAATGCTCGACTCGATCTTTCGGACCGGGCCACCAACCCTAAGAAATACGTATAAATTTGGTACAAGTCGGTTATTTCAAACGTATCAAATTTCGGTTCTTTTCCGTTATCCCTACCAGAATTTTTGCGGACTTTTTTCCTTTTTTGCGGACCAATTTTCCCACTAAACTTTTAAAGTAAAAATTTTTATTCCTGGGAGGAATAGCTTACCCGTCAAATGCGTGGTCAAGCATTTCAACACCTAAATTTGTTTTTTTGATTAAACTTACAAGGAGAGGTTGCGAGGTGTCCGACCTAAAAACGGTCGAGACCGGGCTCATTCGATAGAGAATGTGCCCTTTCTAGCAATCTCTGGCATCTTGGCCAGATCAAAAAACGGGCAAAAACGGCAAAAAATCCTTGCTAGAAAGAGCACATTCTCTATCGAATGAGCCCGGTCTCGACCGTTTTTAGGTCGGACACCTCGCAACCTCTTAAAAACACCAAAATCAACAAACCTATATCTGTGTAAACCTTTTCCTGAGACGCATAATCAACTGCTTCTTTGTCAAATGACGAATAAGAAAAATCGAACTCGAAACTGTATGTTTGATTTGAGCTGCTTGTTATATCTATTAAATAATTTTTAATTTTTTGACAAAAAACTGTAAAATATACATGTTTCTTTGTCTGACATATCGATCACGCATTTGGAAAGAAGTTCTGCAATTGTTGGGAAATAAAAAAGAATTCGGTACTTGACGGTTATCCCAAACCAGTTTTTGCGGACATATTTTGCGGACTCACTTGATGTACAGAAATATGGACTCTGACCATTATGAGATCATAATGGTCTCAAAATGGTCAGAGCGTCCAAATTTACCCTTTCCCTATTGATTGTATTCGAGAAAGTTTTTGAGGACATTTGTGGGATTTCCTTTAAATATTTCGCCATTATGAGTCATCAAAAAAGTATTTCCGCAAAAACTGGTTTGGGATAAACCCCAAGATAAAAATTCAAATAACAGACGTATTTCTCGGCTATTAAATGGTCTAACACGAACTGCCACTTTGACTGAAGACATTGTTTTTAATAATAAAATAAAGCTAAAAAACGGAACCAGTTAGAAGAATTAACAAAAAAATTCTGTTTTTAAGACAACAAAAAATAAGAAAAAATGCAGGAAAGTTTGGGACGTTTCATAGTAGCCGGTTAAGAGGGGAGGGACACGGACACTTAGTCGCGGGCCACTTAGTCGCGACCACTTAGTCGCGACCACTTAGTCGCCGGCCACTTAGTCGCCAGCCCACTTAGTCGCCGGCCACTTAGTCGCGAAGTAGCTAAAAAGTAGTGACCGGCAAAATCTATTTTGCCGGACCCGGATTCGGATTCCGGATTTGCAACTTGAACCAGACCGGATCCGGTTGGATTTTTTGGATAAATCCAATCCGGTTTTAATCCGGAAATCTCAAAAAACCCGGATTTGGGACCCGGATAATGTTCCAACAATGGGTTGTGGTTCCAACAACAGATTTGTTAGAATTTTTGTTAGAATGTTTTACATTTAATAAATTCTGATGAATACCGACTTTTAGAAACCGGTTTGCGCAGTCTTGGTTTAAGTTTTTAAGCGACATGAAAAAAGTACCATCGCGACTAAGTGGCCGGCGACTAAGTGGGTTGGCGACTAAGTGGCCGGCGACTAAGTGGTCGCGACTAAGTGGTCGCGACTAAGTGGCCCGCGACTAAGTGGGCCGTACCCAAGAGGGGACACGCCGGCGCGAGGCCATATTGGCGCAAAGCCATAACTTGCTGGAAATTTTCAGGTCCTTATCAATTTTAGTAAAACTTTCTTTAGCTTGTTCAGATGAATCGTTTAATACTAAATTTAGTAAGATTTGATAATAATCTTGAAGCAATTTATGATCTGCGCCATTATGGCGCGCCGGCGTGAACATTGCTTTTCGTGTCAAAACTTTTTTTATTTTTGTAAGTACATTTGAGTCTCAGCAAAAACGTTTGCTGATTGTGAACGGCACGGCACCGGACCGGATCCGGCCGAATTTTTCCGGAAGTCCGGGTCCCAAATCGGGGTTTTTTCGCATTCTCCAGATTAAAACCGGACCGGATTAATCCGTAAAAATCCGTCCGGAACCGGTCCGGCTCAAGTTACAAATCCGGGTCCGGCAAATTTGGGTAGGGGACCTTTCAGAGTAGCCGTTTCAGAGTAGCCGATTCAGAGTAGCCGTTTCAGAGTGGCCGTTTCAGAGTAGGGACTATTCAGAGTAGGCCGTTTCAGAGTAGCCGGTTCAGAGTACGGCTAAAAGGGGACGTTTCAGAGTACATAAATTTTTGGGGTTTGAAAATCTTTTATCTTGAATTTTTTTGTTTTTCCTTCTTTTTTGGATCTAAAAAAACATTTTAAAAGACAGCGAGTCTTGATTCTAGCTTTTCCTTGGACTTTTTCGGCCCTCGGGTGAAGTCTTTGTTTCGGGGTTTTTGAGGGCAAAGCTGAAATACCAAACCCCCAAAAACCCTCGAAATACCAAACCGTGAAAAAAAGCTTGTAATACCAAAAAGGCAAAACTCTTGAAATACCAACGTGTGGAAAAAAAGCTTGAATTACATATAAAAACCAAAACGAGTCAAAAAATCGGTTGAAATGTTAGAATTTAATGATTTAAAAAAAATTTAAAGGAATTTCAAAAAGACAAAAAACTAAAAAAACTCGTAATATGGAGTAGAATCTAAAATGTTTGATGTTTTTAAGAAAATTGGAAAAAAATTTTCAAATTTAAAAAATTTTTAAAGATTTCAAATTTTTATTAAAATTTTTTTGTTGACTGTGTTGTTTGTGTCACATGTTGTGGTCCTGGTCCCTAGAACAACATAAAAGAAGTAAAAAGTAAAAAAATCAAAAGAATAAATAAATTTTTTCCAAAAATTTCGATTTTAAGGGTAATTTATTCTATGTACTCTGAAACGTCCCCCTTTAGCCGTACTCTGAATCGGCTACTCTGAAACGGCCTACTCTGAAACGTCCTACTCTGAAACGGCTACTCTGAAACGGCTACTCTGAATCGGCTACTCTGAAAGGGGCTTTACCGGGCAAATTTTGTACACCGGATTTGGAGTTGACCAGGTTTTGGGTCTTCCCACTTGATTTACTTGTTTTACATAATTTTTATATTTTTATGTTTCTAAAAAAATTTTTTAGAGCTTTCAAAAAATTCATAAAACATTATGGCAAGTCCACGTACCAGACGAATATTAAAGGACCTTAGACCTGTTGATGAAAATAATGTATAATTTTTAAATTTTAACAAATTTTTTAATTTTTTTTTCTAGTTTTGTTTTGAATGTCAAGCATTAAATCCGCAATGGGCTAGTGTTACTTATGGCATTTGGATTTGTCTGGAATGTTCTGGGAAGCATAGAGGACTTGGTGTACATATCAGGTTTCATTCAAGTTTTAGAAATTTTTTTGGAGGTTATAGCAGGTTTGAGTGGGTTACTTGAGGGCCTAAATCTGGACTTTCTTTATCCGATCCTGTAAAATTTTTGAAACCCCCAATTCGAAACAGCCCCGACTTTTTTCTCAACACGCCATTCTTTGGTGCCGTGTTGAGAAAACGGCACCAAGCAACAGGGAGGTACCAAAATTTAAAATGTAGGTATATTTGTGCGGGATGTCTCGTCTATGTGAAATATTTCAAAAAAAAATTTTTCAATTCAAATTATTTAATTTCAAAGTTTTGTTCGTTCCCTAACAATGGATAAATGGAAAGATAGCGAATTAGAAAAAATGAAGGTTGGTGGAAATGTAAAGGCGAGGGAGTTTTTGGAATCCCAACCTGATTTCAAGCCGGAATGGACGATAATTGAAAAATATAATTCCAAAGCTGCCGCGCTGCTGAGAGACAAGGTTCTTTTTTATTTTTGGGGAATTGACCCTTTTGAGATTTGACCATTTTTTAAAATTTTCGAAAAAAATTTTTTCTAGGTCAGTACCGAATCTGAAGGCAAAGTGTGGTCCTATGGAACGTCTCCAGCTCGTAATTATCAACCTATTAAAAATGAAATGAATAAACCTTTGAGCAGTGGACGTGTGGAGAGTTTACATAGCGATGACTTTGATGGATTTCAAAATTCTGGGCAAAGGTTTTAATTGTCTATTTTCAACTCGAAAATTTTTTTGGGGTTGTCCTAACTTTCCTTTATTTTTTGAAAGATTTGGAAGACAGTAGGTCAAGAAATTCACTTTTTGTCCGATCCCTCCCCAAATTTTTTCCTTCCCATTTTTGGGGGAGGGGTAGGGGGACGGACTGCGACAATTCCGTGCTCGCCGGTTCCGTGGCCGTTGTAAAAGGCAAGTTTCCGTGCCCGAATTTTTTTCTTTCCATGCCCAAATTTCCGTGCCCAATTATTTTCGTAGCAATTTATTTCCGTACTATACCAGATAGGAACCGATAATCTAAAAACCGTTAATTTCGGATTTTTTATTTTTTAGTAATTCTCGTTATTCCGGCTTTGGCAATCCCCAATTTCAACAAAAAATGAGTTTTGACTCCAATTCTCAATCTGAAATGTTAACGGGTGCTTTAAATTCTCTTTCAATGGGTTGGAATTTGTTAAGTAAAGGGGCGACTTCAGCTGCTGGAATGGCTAAAGATCTGACTTCTCAAACGGGTACAAAAGCTGTTGAATTGAGTGAAACTGTTGCGAGCAAGGTTTATTTTTTTTAATTTCTAAGTGTTCTCTTTTGACGCAGGCTTCTCTTGTTTTTGGGACTTCAAGGTGGTTTAAGTAAGGCATCTTGATCCTGATTGATTATCAGAAATTATCGAATTGAAGTCCCAAAAACATGAGAAGCCTGCGTCAAAAGAGAACACTTCCTTCCACCTCAAGATGTGTCTTATCTTCCTGTCACATGGGGAGATGCCACTCCCTCCTGAAAATTTTTTTGATTAAAGTTGCCTTTGTCCTTGGCCTCTTCCATTTCATACACAAAATGTCGGCCAGTACTTTTTTGGAACCTTTTCTGCGCATTTACCTAGTCGTAAACTTGTTCAAGTCTCCTTTACGAATGAGCTTTTTCTTTAATAAATGATTTTTTATATTTTGTTGTGTTTTCTAATTAATAAAAAGAAAAGGAAAATCTCAAATAATATTTAAAAATTTCAGATTGGCGAAGGAAAATTACTTGGAGGTTTTGGCAATTTATTAAATTCTGCAGCAGAATATGGACAAAAATCGTTTAGTGGAATTAATCAATTTGTAAAATCAACAAGTTTGCATGGTTTTAGTGGTGGACAATTTAAAGAGTATTTTTTTTTATTTTCAAAAATTAAATTTTTTTTTCTAATTTTAAAGTCAATATGATGACTTATCTGACTTGAAAAATGCGAGCCAAGTTAATGAGAGTGAAGATTTGGATGATGAAAAATTAAAAAAAATGTATCAACAACAAACAAAAATTGGGGAAGAAACGAATAAACTCACTTCAGGTTTTTTTTTTCAATTTTCTTAAAAAATTAGTTTTGGACAGAACCTGGTCAAGTTTACGAGTCTAATACATTAACCTTTATGAGTCCATTGAAGGCTTTATCGGTCCAATAAGCATTAATACGGGCTAATTTTTCGAGGCTGATATCCCTAAATATTACAAACTTTTATTGGACTCGTAAACTAGATCAGAAAAATTCTCACATAAAAATTTCATTTTTTTTTATTTTCTAAAGGAATTCCATCAACTAAATATTCTTCAAATTCTGCAAAAAGTGGATTAAACAATATTGTTGAAAATGAGAATAAATTGGGGGTACCAGATAATTTATATCAATCAAGTAGTTCATCTCCTTCATTAATTTCTCTTGAAAAATCGGGTGAAAAAATTATTAAAAAACAACAAGGATTGAATAAACAAGTTGCTGGGGAAAAGAAAAAGACGATGACAAAACCAAAAGATGATCCTTGGGATATTTTAAATAGTTGAAGGAGAGAGAAGAAAGGATTTTTAAATAGGGGCGAGGCTTTATATTTTTAAAATTTTGAAAAGGAAATTTTGACAACAAAGTTTTTCTGGGTGAATTTGGGGAAATTTTTGAATTTGTTTTTTTTTGGTTTTTTCCTTTCCGTTTTTTGGATTTTTTTTTAATTTCTGCTGATTTTTTTTTTCTTATAATCAAAAGAAAATTTAAAACGTATCAAAGTTTATTATTTTTTGCAAAATTTTTCTTTGTTAAAGCCTTGGGCCCGTTAATTAAAAAAAAATTGTTAATTGTACTAATATGCGCGTTATTCGTTCCTTTTAATTATACATACTATTTAGAGCTTGGTTAACGGAATTTTTTTTTAATGAGTCCTGAAATTTTTAACATTTTCGTTCTTTAGATACTAAAAAGTTAAAGTTTAAAAATACCTTGCTCTAAAATAGATTAAGAAATTGTGTGTGTGTGTGATATCTAAGTATACATGTATACTCTAAAAGTTCTGACTTAGGGACCTATAACTTTCACGAAATCAGAATCCGGTCCTTAAAAGAAATCCGTTCCTTTCTAACAACAAAAAATGGGAGAAAAAAGGGGCATTTGAACTTTCACAAACTCTAATTATATAAAAATAAACATTCTAACTAAAGCCTTGTGTTGGGCTTTATTAAAAATACCTATTTTCATATCTTGCTTCGATTATCGACCTTTTTTTTCTAATTTAGATTAAATAAAAGATTTTCTTGAAATAAATTTTTATCTATTTTTTGAAAAATTTAAAAATAGGTCAAAAACTAGGTCATTAAAAATAGGTACCTTATTCAATAGAACGTTTGGCCTATCTATTTTTCAATCCCCTCTCATGTCAGAGGAATTAAAATTCCTTTCTCAAATAGAAGGGCCGCTCAATTGTTAATTCTATGAAAAATTTCTAGATTTTTTTAACAAAATTTTTTTTTAATTTTTCAAAAAAAGTAACGAAATATATAACAGAACAATCGTTCAAAAGTTTACACTAAAGTCTGTTCCAAAATAGGTTGACACCCCCTAATTTTTCCGATAAGTCAACTTAGGTTTGTCCAATTTTTATAATTTCTTTAAATATTGATTCAGCAGCAAAAATTACCCTATTTTACAAAAAATTTTAGAAAAGCAAAAATTTTAACAAAAGTTATGAAAAATTTTCAGAAAATGAGGTGTTCCAAAATACATTGAACAGTTTGTAAAACCTAATAAAAAAGCCCTTAAGCAATTACTAAAAATGAAATAAAAAATTCTATGAACATTTCTATTGATATTGAGTTAAAAAGAAAAAAGAACGAAGTCTATAACTGTTTTCTTCATCGAGATCTCAAATCTCGAAAATCAACGGGAAACCGGGGTACAGTACTTCAAAAAATATTTTAACCCCTTTAGGGCATATATAAAAATTTTCTTTTAGGCCTATCTGAAAGCCCATAAAATTTGCTACAAAATAGAGCAAGCTTAAATTTCACAATAAAGAACACATGGAGATATTGTTCGTGGAATCATTAAGTGATCATTTTTGGGGTATTTTAGGGTTTTGAGCATTAAGTGGGCATACTTCAAACAGATATATTTTAGAAACACTAAGGCCAGGACTATTTTATAGCAAATTTTATGGGCTTTCAGATAGGCCTAAAAGAAAATTTTTATATATGCCCTAAAGGGGTTAAAATATTTTTTGAAGTACTGTACCCCGGTTTCCCGTTGATTTTCGAGATTTGAGATCTCGATGAAGAAAACAGTTATAGACTTCGTTCTTTTTTCTTTTTAACTCAATATCAATAGAAATGTTCATAGAATTTTTTATTTCATTTTTAGTAATTGCTTAAGGGCTTTTTTATTAGGTTTTACAAACTGTTCAATGTATTTTGGAACACCTCATTTTCTGAAAATTTTTCATAACTTTTGTTAAAATTTTTGCTTTTCTAAAATTTTTTGTAAAATAGGGTAATTTTTGCTGCTAAATCAATATTTAAAGAAATTATAAAAATTGGACAAACCTAAGTTGACTTATCGGAAAAATTAGGGGGTGTCAACCTATTTTGGAACGGACTTTATTAAATATAAATCAAAGTTGTCACCAAAAGTTTTAATAAACAAAATATTGCTGACACTAAATTTAGTTTTGTTTATTTTTCTAGTTTTTGCAGCATACTAATATGATCAAAATAAACAATTCTAGTAGTTAAACTATATCATTTCACTAAAAACATTGTTGTGTTTTTAGTGTTAAAACTAGAGACTGGCAAAATCGTGTTTGCGGGATCCCGCATGCGGGATTTTTTTTAAAAATCTTTGCGGGACGGGATCCCGCGGGATAAATCCCGCAAAATCCCGCATCCCGCAAAATCCCGCAACTCGAAAAAAGTGCGGGATTGCGGGAGCGGGACCCCGCAAAATCCCGCGCGGGATTCCCGCGCCGGTCTCTAGTTAAAACATTTTTTTCCAAGTTCATTTATTTTATTTTCACAATTACAAAACTTTATTAAATAACAATAAAAACAATGTTTTGTAATTGTAAAACAAACAACTAAGCAATTTTTAAACAAAACACAGTTAATCAAAACATGTTTCACAATTACAAAACTGGATGTTTTTGTTCAAAATTTTTCAACTTGTTTATTTTATAATTGCAAAACTATTTTACAAATTACATAATATAACAATATACCGTATTCTGTATTATAGCCCCCCTTACGAATTAGAGCCCTCTCCTTAATAAAGCCCCTTTTTGGAAGGTGTTTGAAAAATAGAACCTCCCGTCTGCATTAAAGCTCCCCTCCTTAATATGGCCCCCGTTTGGAAGACAGTTGAAAAATAGAGACCCACGAGGCTCTAATACAGTAAATATGGTATTTTGTGAATTCATTATTAGATTAAAACATTTTTAAATTATGAGCAATACCAACTCAGCATCATCTCCTATGCGTTGGGTCTTAAATCAAGACGCGCATAACTGTTCGGGAATTATGTGCCCACCAGACACTCTTTGTCTGCGACCAGAACATTTTTCTGTTCCGACACATTGTGTCCATAAAAGTGTCATGGACAACGTTGCCAAACACCTTTCAAATGGACCTATTTATTTGTGCAATGAGGGGGTTGCTCAGTATATCACTCAGGGGATGCTTGTGACTATTTTAATTGTTCAGGCAAGAAAACTAAGAGGATAAAAAAATTTTTTCTATTCAAAAAAATTTTATAGATAGTTCTCTGCTTTATGTTCTTTTGGCGTTCATCAAGTAAAAAAGTTTCTGACAGAAAGAACAAAAAGAATCCTTCAATATGCGACTCTATAACAGCTAATCTTGAATTACTGACTTCTCCTCGATTGGACCTGACTCATATTCGATCGAATTATCCAACTCGCTTAAGTGAAAGTAATGACCAACCAGCTAATAATTCCCAGTTCTCTACCAACAATTTGTCAACTCGATTTTATAAAAGAAATGACCAACAAGCAAATAGTAGCACAAGTCTATTCAGTGCTGAATACTCTGTGCCTTTTGCGCCTTATCAGAATGTTTAAACTCAGAATTTAGTTACTTGCTGAATACTGTAATAGTGATGTTCGGGAGAAGAAAAAACTCGGGAAACGGGAGTCGGGTCGGGAAATGGGTAATCGTGAAGACCCCAAATTCGAACAAGTCGAATTTGGGGTAAAATTTCGAAATTTAAAATTTAGAGCTAATCTGACTCAACTCTTCACGATTACCGGGAAATGACCTCGGGAGTCGGGTCGGGATTCGGGATACCCGAATATCACTATACTGTAATATTTAGAGGAAAAATAGTACAATTTCCGGAAACTTTTTTAAGTTTACAATTTTACAGAATCATTTTATTACATTTCTGAAAAATGCTCAATAAATTCCCGAAATATTTTAAAGTTAAAAATGTTTTACAACCCTTTTCCGGAATGTTTATAAAATTAATTTTATTACTCTCACTCTCTTACAACCTTCCGGAAAGTATTTAATTAAGTTCCGGAATGTTTTTATGGGTTATAAAATTAAAAATGTTTCCGGAATCTTGAAAATGTTTTACAACTTTCCGGAAAAATGTTTAATAAATTTCCGGAATGTTTATGGAAAACACCTACCTAATGTCTTAAAAATATTTTTACAACCTTAACGATATCATTTAAATTAATATTTATTAATTTATCATTTATTAAAATAAAAATTCTGGCAAGTTTTTTTTTGTTTAAAGCTTATATTGGAGATATGTAAAGTTATCAATAAAATTCTTTCTTTAGAGCAAATCAACATTTTTATAATTATTTTGGTAGAGACTTCTGTTTAATTCCGAATATTTTCGTCGCCAGCATGGGCAAAATTGAAAGACAAACATTTTTCGAAATCGACGGCCAAAAATTGAATAAATTAAAATATTTGTGGCACTAAAAATAAATTTTTTTTAAAAATAATTTTGGAAGGATTCCTCACCTATTTAGACAGACCAAAAAATTTCCGATAGGAATTCGCAAATTTTGACCATCATCTTGCATGAGATTAAATGCTTCAATTACGTGATTTACACCTGAATAAATTAGAAGAAATAATTTTTTAGCAAATTTAAAGTGAACTCTAACCAGCTAAGAAATTGAAAGCAATAAATGAAGCAATTATTACAATAGCCATTTTTGTGCAACGATTATTGTTCTCAATAATTCCTAAAAACAATAATTTTATACATTAAATCATGTAATTTTTAGTTGTTAAAATAAAAATAAGAAATCCGTTAAGTTTGTAATAATTGTAGTAATTTTAATTTTATTTCCGGAAAAATAATCTATAAAATGTTTCGTTAAGTTTGCGAGTATAGACTAAAATTATTTTCCGGAAACTTTAAACTCAGTTTTTTTTAAGTTTGCGAATAAATACAGCAATAATTACAATTATTATTTTTCCGGAAAACTTAAAAGTTTGTAATTGAAGTATTTTGTAATTGAGTTTGTAATTAATAATTAATATTATTATTTTTCCGGAAAACTTTAAACTTTCCGGTAAGTTTGTAAAACTATTAAAATCAAAATTGTAAAAAACATTTTCCATAACTAAAATAAGTTTTACAACTCTAAAATTCCCGGAAAGTTTTAGCGATAAAAATTACCACTAATAGTTTCAATAACTTGATGTTTTTCGCAATTTGAAGAATTGTTTGAATTAATGTTTGAATTATTATTGTTGTTTTGTATAACTTTTCCTCCCGAAAACGAATCTTTAGAACCATTTTGTTGTTTAGTTTGTACTAGTTGAGTTGTTACCCAAGTTGTGCTATTATTACTTTCTCGTTTTACAACACAACCATTACTCCCTTGACTGCTTCGAGTTAGTCTAGATGACCTGAAAAAAATTTTTTTAATTAAAAAATTTTTTTCTGAAAATTTTTGAAAAATTTTTTTTAAATTTTTTTGAAAATTTTTTGAAAATTTTTTGAAAATTTTTTTTTGAAATTTTTTTTTTGAAAATTTTTTGAAAATTTTTTTTGAAAATTTTTTGAGAATTTTTTTTGAAAATTTTTTGAAAATTTTTTTTAAAATTTTTTGAAAATTTTTTTTGAAAATTTTTTAAAAATTTTTTGAAAATTTTTTGAAAATTTTTTTGAAAATTTTTTAAAAATTTTTTGAAAATTTTTTGAAAATTTTTTTGAAAATTTTTTAAAAATTTTTTGAAAATTTTTTGAAAATTTTTTTGAAAATTTTTTAAAAATTTTTTGAAAATTTTTTGAAAATTTTTTTGAAAATTTTTCTACCTTCTAACAACATTCATTCGATATCTCTCTAAATTTGCTCGGTGAATAATTGACAAAATACGAGCATTTAAAACGATTATGAAAAGGAATGGGGTAGCTAACATTAACAATAAATAACCTAAAAAATAATAAAATAAATTTTAAAAATTACACAAATCCCACCATAAGTGTAATAAATTGTAAAATAAAGATGATGATCTCTCAAAGAGGTTTTCATTAAATGGCCACATTCATTAAGTGTAACTTCGAAAAATGAGGGCATTTTGAATAGGATTGCAATAATTGTGATAAATAAAACAACAGTTCTAGCTCTATTTGCGGTGCACCTTTAAAGAAAAATTAAGTTTGTGAACTTATAATTATTTCGTTATGATAATAATTCGTAATATCGTATTCCGGAAAAGTTAACTAAGGTTATAAACTTAAGTTTGCAAACTTAAGATTTTTAGGACTGCTCAATTAGGTATATAAATTTATTCCCCAATATATGCGCAATTCAACCCCCGATCACTTTAGTCGACTCCTAGTCACTTTTGATATATCCCAATCGACTCACTTCCAAATCACTTTAAAAGACATTTTTACAATTTTTAAATTATGTCATTTGTAATAGTTGTAGATTTTTAATTTTATTTCCGGAAAGTAAAATGTTTCGGTATTTCTTAGTCCGGATAGTTCATTAAGTTCGCAAACCTAAGGTTTTGAGTTTTAAAACATTTCTAAACCTTTCTAATATATTTCCGGAAATAGAAAATATTCTAAATTACCGTATTTTCTCTAGTAATCCCCCAGTCTTTATTAATTCCCCAGTCTCTATTAATTCCCCACCCTAGAGATGGGATGAAACAATAATCCCCCTGGGGAATTACCAGAGTAAATACGGTATTTCTACAAAGTTAATATTCATTAACTTACCAGGCTCTCATATGAAGAGGATAACGCACAGCCAGGTACCGATCAACTGTGATTGCTATCACTGTCCACACGCTAGCTGTTTGAGCCATTAAAGAGAGTGGATATGTGGCAAGAGATGTTCTCCAAAAGAAATGACAGATGGGACCTCGATTGCCCTGAGAAATGATTAAAATTTTTTCAAAAATAATTGAAAAATTAAAAACCTCCTGTAAGCACATATTCATACTAGGATATATTATTGCCGCGCAGAGGAGAAGAACAAAATCAAACAAAGATAGGGCTGCCAAATAAATTGATAATGATGAGCGCATCTGACGGCGCGTAAAAATAAATACACAAATTATAGCACCCACAACACCTTAAAATTATGTATAATATTAAATCATCTTTTAGTTCATGAGTTATTTAAGTTTGCGAATAAATTCCTGAATAATTCAGAAAACTTTAAGTTTGCAAACTTAAGTTCATAAGCATCCTAAAACTTTCCGGAAATAACTATAGCGTTTACAAACTTAAGATGTTTGTATTATTCAAGTATGTTTCTAGATATAAATTTTCCGGAAGAATTAATTATTATATTTAGTTTTCAGGAAGAATTATATTTATAATTTATCTTTTTCCTGAAGGAATATATTTAATTTTATGGAAGGGTTGTATTTCACTTTCCGGAAAATTATTTTTTCTCTTTTCCGGAAGGATTATATGTATTTTCTCTTTCCGGAAAATTATTCTCTCTCTCTTTTCCCGGAAGGAATATTTTCTTTTTCCGGAAAATTATATTTCTCATTCCGGAATTATATTTAAAAACTTTAATAATCTAACCAAGAAGGCAAACAACGGGCATCAAAACAGAATAAATTATTTGTGAGAGATCGTTTAATGGAGGAGGGGTCATTTCCGCATCACAATCTATTGCTGATATAATTACTTCATTAACAATACTTTTAGTAGATGATTGTTGTTCTTGATTGAAATGTGTTGTTTCAAGCATTGGCTTTTTAATTAATATTTTATTTTGAGACATTTATGGAGTTGTTACGGTGCTTGGAGGAAAATAATGAATATCAAATAATTTTTTATAAAATATAAATAAATGACTTTTATTTTGTTATTTTTCTGCAAAAAATCTTTGGAATTATTATTTTTCGATAATGTTTAAAAATTAAGATTACTTCTAGGGAAACAAATATGTGAGAGCAATGGTAGGGAAAATAAGGGAATTATTAAATTTAAATTTTTAGGGAAATAAGGATTTCGATGGGAGGGGGGGGGGAGACTTGTGTTGATATTAGAGGGGATTTTGGGGAGATTTGGGGGGGGGGGGGATTTTGGGATTGGGTTCCTCACCTTTTGAAGCTTTATTTAATTAATTTGCTATTCGATATGGATGTTGGGAATTAAAGTGTTCCATCACTAAAGATAATTTTACAAAAAATTTTGCAAAGAGTGCTTCGAGAGCATAATTTTACGAAATAATCATCAAAGAAAAGTTGCCAACTAAATAAATATTTTAATTTCTAATTGCTTCCTTTAACTGTTAAAAAATGCTAATCAAACAGTGTCACGCAAACTAAGATTTTTTCTAAAATTTATTCATAACTTTAAGTATATTCTATGAAATATAATCATTGTTCTTTGTAAAATAGAGGAAATTAATTATTTAAATTGTATTTAAATATTTTTAGGCAGACCAGCTAGAATTTTTCTTTTTAAATTATGACCAAATCTAGGCACCTCTATTAGCTTGCGTGGCGTTATAATTGTAGTTCAATTAAATTTCATAAACTTTCACATAATCCGACAAAAATCAGACAAACTTTTTTTAATTACTAAAAGGTTCTGAAAGCCAAAAAAAGGATTAAAAAAATATAATCTAAATATTTTTCTTGAAAATAAATTATTAAAGTCTGTTAGCTTTCTTGAGTGGTGTTAATAACTGTAATTAACATACTAAATTTAATGAATTTCCAAAAATTTAGAAAAAAATTCTTTTCTAAAATCCCTGAAAGTTTGGAAGACATAAAATTGTTTTAAAAAAATTTTTTCAAAAAAATTCCCCGAAAAATTTTCCCTCGAAGATCCCAAAAGTCCAGAAGTCTAAAACAGTTAAAAAAAGATCTTAATTTTATAAAGTCTAACAAACAATTTTATAAAATAAATAAATAGTTTTTGGACAAAAATAAAATAGAAATTAGGGAGTTATTTATTTATGACGAAAAACAATAGGAAAAACAAAAGAAATAAAAATAAAGCTTTTATTAAAGTATCTCCTAGATATACTCATTTTTCAACCCCTTGAAAAAAAAGTTAACAAAATTAGAAAGAAAAAGTATAAAACCCCTTTTAAGCCTATTCTTTCTCGGCTAAGATTAGTTCCTTATACTTTTTCTTTCTAATTTTGTTAACTTTTTTTTTCATCCAAGTTTAGATTTTTCTTTTATTTATTTTTTATTTTTCTGCAAAGATAATGAAGTGGGGGGGGGGGGTATTTTTAACAATATTGCTTTTCAGGGTGGTCTTTGGAATAATTGTAAATTTGTATTAGTAATAACATAAAGTAGACATAGGCAGGTGAAATTGGATTTGTTTTTAAGTAAAAATCACTTAAATAAATTAAAGATTGATTTTATTTAATTAATTAATTTTTCAGAAAATAATTGAAAAAAATTTAAAAATAAGGGTAATTTTTAAAAATTAGGTGGAGGTTTGAAGATAAAATTTAATAATCTTCCTAAATGAAACAGAGAGATTAAATGAGTAATTAAATAAAAAACAAAGGGTAATTAAATAATAAAGGAAGAGGGAGGAGATAATAACTGGCACAAAAATAGGAGATTAATGGTCCCTCCCACTTTAAGGGAACTTTTGTTTAAATAAACAGTCCTTGTCTTAATTTAAAAAATAAATTTGTAACAGAAATTAAAAAAAAATTTAAAGAAATTTATTTTGAAGCTCTAAACAATATCGAATATTATAGAAAAAATAATTATAAGCTTGAAAGGGATCTCTTCCAGTAAATAAAATAAAGAAACTTGTGAAATTCTATCTCTTGGAAATTTTAAATAAATTCAGAAACATTCCTGCTAATGAGAGAATTTGAGAAACAAAAATAATTAAATATCTCAAACTTAGAAATTTTTTATGTTGCAAAATTGGAAATCAGCATAGTTTAATTTGCAACTAAAAAATCATAAACTCAAGCGGATAATATAACTTGAATGAAGGCTGAATAAAATTTTAAGCTCAAACTTGTTTCAAGACAAACTTGAAAATGTTGAATAAAGTTTTAAGTTCAAGCTCGAAAAAAGTTTTAATAAGTTTCAATTTCAAACTTGCAAAAAATAAAACCTCAAGATTACAAACTTGAAAAGGTTGAATAATCTTTCAAGTTTAATCTTGAAAAGAAATTAAACATCAAGTTGCAAACTTAAAAAAGAAATGAATTTTATAAAACAAACAAAAACGTCAAGGTATGTATGGATAACCGGAATAATAAATTTGTAAAGTGTGAACAAAGTAACGCTAAAATATTTATAACGAGGAGATATACTCTACATATTATTTTAGTGGCAAAAAGGAAATGATGAGGATATTTAAAAGGGATAAAGCCTAATTAGAATTTTGGGGGGATTAGAGTATAAAATTGCTAAAAATAATATTAGGGGAAGAATATAACCTCCTCTTCCCCCAAAAATAATTTTTTGCAGAATTGGGAAACAAAAATATCTTTATGTTTATCTTATAATTAAATTAGCCCAATTTTCAGAAAAACAAATTTCGAGAGTTAACGTCATTTTTATTTTCATATCTTAAAAATACTCTAATAATGACTGCCAAAACACGCTCTAGCATTGTCAAATGCACACACCCATATATTTATTTAATAATAACAGTCAGTCGTCCTAATTAGCATTTCCTAGTTTTTCGAGGAAAATTTTTATAATGTGAGAATATAAGCCTCCTTTTCTCTCCCAAAATAAATTAATAAGTCATCCTCCCTCACTATTAAAAATAAAAAATTAGGCTGTCACTCATTCATTATTTTTTAGTCTAAGAACGCATAATAATATTGACGGTATTACATTTGTAAAAATACCAGAATTTTATTATTCTTTTTTGAAATTCTGATATTTTTATTCTGATTTTAATTTCTGGTAGGAGACAAAAAATAAACTTGAAAAAGCAACTTGGAAAAAGTTTTAAACTTTTCCAGGTTGTAAACTTGAAACTTTAGAAATTGTAAACTTAAAAAATATAAACTTGGAAAAATAAACTTAAATAAACTTTAAAAAATAAAAGTTTTTAAGTTTAATCTTAAAAAACGAAATTTACCTAATTTTAAGTTTACAAACTTAAAGAAATAATAAAATTATTAAACACGTCTAATAAATATGCAGAAATAAGTGTCTATATGCTTAAAAAGCATTATACAAATTATAAATATTTTTAATTGCTAGGATAATTTTTAAAAATAATAAATAATGTATTTCTCACTTGATAAATTGCCAACAAAATTTTTAAAAAATATTTTAATACTTTAAAATTAAGTCCATTGAATATAAACATAAAGGAAGGGTGGGGGAGACTTCCGGTAGTGGGTTAATCCCGGGAATGGATTAATAATTTTTAAAGTTTCGTTCTGATAACAACACTTGGAATATTTTAACAAATAAAAAAATAATTAATAGTTTATTTAAAAAATATTTTTTTAAATAAATTATTTTTTTAAAGGAGGAACGTGAAGCTAGTGACTTTTAATTAAATTTTTTTGTGTTTCTAAAAAAAAGTTTTGTAAAATTTAAAAAGAAAATTAGAAAATATTGAAACTTTTCCAAGTTTTTTAATTGCAATCTTGAAAAAAAAGATGATATACCTAAATATATTATAGTAATGCGTATTTAAGAATGGGAACTAAATGCGGATATGCGATCCAAGAGGCTTTAAGTGAGCCTAGTTAATGTAAATTCAAAATTTTTAAAAAAATTATCAAAAATGTTTTAAAAGATTTTTCAAAAATTGTCAAAAATTTTCAAAAATTTTCTAAAAAACTTTAAGAAAAGATTTAAAAAAAATTTTTTTTTTGTTAGATAAAATTAGAAATAGGGGAGTGCTCTATATTTGGAGTGCTCTATATTTTTTGGAATATCTCAAAAAATTTCGATCCCGATAACCAAGATTTTTGTTCGAGAGTAATAAAACTAGAGGAGACTTCTCTATAAAATTCCTACAAAATTTCTCGAAAAATATAAAATTAATTTTGCATTAAAAAGCTATTTATGAACACTTAATACAACACCAATTAACGCCAAAAAATTAAAAAGCAAACATTAAAAACATTAAAAAAAATAAATAAATAATAATAAAAAATAATAAAAAATTAAAAATTAATGGATTAATCCACAAAAATGCTTTTAACATTCATTTAAGTTGGCTAAAATTTTGTTTTTTTGCATAAATAAAAAAGAAGGTTTCAATATACGTGTTAAGAATGACTAGGTATGTTAACAGAACACACACGCAAATAAAAAAAAATAAAAAAAATATTTTTAGAAGCTAGAAGCCTTAAAAATTGTCAAAAAAGGGAGACAGTTGGAAGAATTAAATTATAAAATAAAAAAAAAATTTTTTACGAATTATGAGACAACAATAAATTATGAGTTAATTAAGTAGGGATTCACCCAATATGTAATGGAATAATCCAGGATTTTCTCAAATTATTTTAGACACCCTCAAATGCCTTGTAATATTTTTAGAAACATAAAGAAGCCTAAAAACTGAAATTAAATTTTTAAAAATAAAAAAAAAATTTTTTTTTATGAGACAATGTTTATTATAAAAGGATTAAATTAATTTTGTTCTGATTTTTGTTTTTTTATTAAATAAAAATTCTGATTATTTATTTATTTAATTATTCTATATTGAGAGTACCCAAAATAGCCTCTGGTACAGCATTCGGAGAGTAGGGGGAAATAGCCAGCTGAACATCCCCTCACAACGTGGGTTATTAGGTACCGATGTGGTCTAGCCAGCTGTGTAACAAATTAGGAGGAGGAGAGAGGGGGGCGGGTATCTAGAGACATAAAATTGGCAATAAATGAAAATAAATTAAATAAAATACAAAACCAAGAATTCTGATATGTATTTTATTCAAGTTTTTGTATTTTCCGTTTTTATTAAATATTTAAATTTAAATATTTTTCTGTTTAAAATGTTCACTTTTTGTGTTTTTTTTTACTTTTTAATGCCAAAATTTGATCTTAGTCGTTTTTACAATTTTCAGAAAATATCAAAAATGGATACTTATTAATTTACAAAAATAAATCCTTAGAACAATTTCCATTTTTAGTATATTTAAAAAGAATATATAAATTAAAAAATATATGAAAATAAATTTATTAATTCTGAAAAAAATAAATTTTAAAAAATAAAAATACTTTAATTTAAAATGTAATTTTGAAAATAATTAAAAAAAATATTTTTTTGTAAAATTATTTTTAGAAAAATAATTTTTTTTCAGTAAAATAATCTTTAGCAAGTATTTAATAAAAAAATTAATTTTAAAAAAATTTAGAAAAAATAATAATAGAATTCTGGTAAAATTAAGTCTGATTTCCTGTGTTTAATAAGCCCAAAGTCACGCAATAATTAAAATATTTTTCTCTTTTTTAATTTTTATGGGGAGAAGAATATTGCAAAAATTATTTTAAGAACAGAAAAAAATTTTTTTAATTAAAAAAATTTTAAAATAATTTTAAGAAAAAATTAGGGGACAAGGAAGTAGTGGAAACTTAGTTGAATTGAATCCTCATAACTTTAGGATTAATAAATTAAAAAGGAAAGACGAGGGAAAGACGAGGTATTTTTGGATAGAGAATTAAATTGGCTACTAAAATAATATTAAAAATAAAATTTTAAAAAAATTAAGGAAAAAAGTGGGACAGAAAAGAGACGAGAAAAAATTAACGTTTAAGAGAGACGCTTGATGTTTTTGACCAGAACTCTCCGAATACCTAACCAAAAAATCTAAAATTTTGGGAGCTGTTAGAAAACACTCTAAAGAAAAATAATGATTAGAATAAAAAATATTTTTAAAAATACAATCTAAAAATGTCAACGAAAAAAAACGCGAGAAGTATTGCGCGACCTAATGAGTCCCAATCTATGGCCACTATAACACAAAAGACCATATAGACACCTATGCCCGTTATCTCGTTTGTTAATTCTTTTTGATAGAATCAACAAATTTTTTCAATTTTTTTTTTAATTTTTAAAATTTTTGAAGCAAGTTTTTGAATTATAACACTCTTGTAAATTAATTTATATTTTTAAAACTGATCTCGTTTAATAACTAATTCAATTCTCTACGAGAAAAGCAATTAAATTCGGCCAAGAATAGAGCCAAAAAGTTTGAAAAAATATTTTATTTAATTTAAATGTATTTAAAGAAAGCAACAATTAAATTAAACTCTTAGGTAATAATTAAACTTGATGTATGTGAGAAGTAAAATTAAATAAAAAATTAAAATTAAGATTAAACTTAAACTTAAATAAATGGAACTATTTAAGTTAATTTAATTCATTTGTCAGTGCAAAAAATATGGAGTAATTTGCATAAGTAATAAAATTAAGGCACAAAAAAATTATAAAAAAATGATTTTTGTTTTAAGCGATTTTTAAACGAAAAATTCAAAAAAAATTTTTTGAAAATTTTTTTTTGAATTTTATGGGGTATTTAAAATAAAATATAGGTAAGTTAATAATTAAAATTAAATGCTCAAGTTTGTAAAACTTATTACAAATTGTAAAACTTGAAAAAAAAGTTTTAAGATCGTAAAAAAAGTTTTATAAAAATTCAACCTTTTTCCAACTTGACAGGGTTGTAAAAAAAGTTTTAATAAAAAAGAAAGTTTTAAGGTTCCAACTGAGAAAAAGTTTTAAAAAAAGGTTGTAAAAAAGTTTTAACCTTTTAAAGCTTTGTCTGCCCCATTAAATATTAACAAACTTTTTTTTTAAGCTAGAAAATTAATTCAAGTGACAATTGAAGAAAAAAAGTTTTCTTTTTTACAATTTGTAAAAACTTTAAAATAAACTTTAATTTGTAGTCAAAGTTTGTAGTTTATATAGTCTTTTTTTAATTAAACTTAACATGCATAAAAATTAATTTTTGTAGTCTTTTAAAGAAAAAATTCTTTTTTTTAATTAAATTTTAATTTCTAAAGGTTGTTAATGATGTAGGGAAAATTGGAAAATAAAAAAAATATTTTAAAAAAATATTAAAAATACTAAAATGACACCTGTTTAATTTTAAAGCAAAAAAATTGGGAAATGAACGTAAAATAAATAAAAAAAACAATTTGTTTGTTAAATCCAAAAGCTTTAAATAATCCTTAATAAATTTCTAAAATGATTACAAATTGAGAGAAAACAATAAATTAATTTAATAAAAAAATTTTGCTGAGGAATCTACTTGAATTTGTATTTTTGTGAGTAAAAAGGTTAGTTTTTTGCCCATAACTTTTTAGCTAATTTATAAAAAAATAAAAATTAAATTGTATTAAATAGCCCTTTTAATTCTCTATCGAATGACACTAAATTTAAAATTATCGGTTAACCTGATGGTAAGTTATGAATTTTAAAAGCAACGCAACTCGAAAAATAAGTAGAATAAATAAATGTTTTTAAAATTAAAAAAATTTTTTTTTAATTTTGAATAAAATGAAATAATATTTAAAAAAATTCTGAATTTAAATAAAAAATTTTTATGATTTTTAATTCTTAATTTTAAAAAAAACATCAATTTTGGCCTAATTTCCACTATCAACCTTTCCCTTTTTAAAATTAAAATTTCAAAAATTAAAAATTTCTTTTTATGGAATGCTAAAAATATTTTAATTATAGATCTGTTTTAAATTTATATAAATAAATTTTAACAGCATTTAATTTTTTTGAAATTAAAATTAATTTTTTTAGAAACAAAATTAGAAGATTATGTTTTAAATTAAAATATATATAAATAAATATTTATTTATGGAAGATAAATCTCAAGTTGTAAAAAAGTTGTAAAAATAAGTTGTAAAAATAGGTTGGAAAATAAGTTGGAGAAAAAAGTTGGAGAGAAAAAGTTGAAGAGAAAAAGTTGTAAAAAAGGTTGCAACAGGCTCTAATAAAGTTGGAAAAAATAAGGTTAAAAAGAAAGTTTGAAAATAAGTTGGTAAAAAGTTGGAGAAGTTAGGAACAAGGAGAAATGTTGTAAAAAAGTTGAAAAAAAAGTTGGAAAAGTTGGTAGAAAAACAAAGTTGGAAATTTAGCTCCTAGTATATTTAAAGTTTCTAAAAATAGTTAAAAACAAAAGGGAGAAAAAAAAGTTTATTTTTAAATATTTCTATTTAAAGAAATTACCAACTTATTTAAGTTTAAAAAGTTTTTAAGACAATTTGTATTTAAATAAAGTTGGGAGAAAAATGTTGGGAAATTTAATGCTTATTTATTTAAAAATGGTCAGAAATAGTGAGAGGATTATTTTTTAGTTTTATTTACGCTTTAAATTAGCTGCAAAAAAATTCAAATTTTTAAGAAAGAAAAAATTATTAAAAATATTTTTTGGATAATTTAAAAAGAAAATTATTTTTTACAAAGGGAAGATAAATAATTTGTTGAAATTTTAAAATTTTAAAATAAATTTAAAAATAAAATTTGATAAAATTAATTAACGGGCTTTGGACTTTTGATAAAATTAAGTGTTATTTAATTATGCAAAATAGCCTCAAAAATTGTAAAGTCAAACGAAAAAGTCTAAAAAAGAAAGAAGACATTCTCTCTTTAATTAAGGCTAAATTTAATTAAATATTTAAATAATTCTTTTAAATGGAACGTGTAAAATAAATATTTATTTACATAAAAATATTATTTTTACTTCCTGTCTTGACTAAAAAAAGTTTATATTTTGTTTGCTTATGACAAGCTAATGTCAGAAAAGGAGTAGAAGGAATAAAGTTGCTTAAATTAAAAGAGAGAAAATTAAGAGAAAAAAGTTGGTAAAATGACGTGGGTAAATATTAATACGTAGCTAATTAAAGTTTATTTTTTTTCAAGTTTATTCTCAGACTTGAGTTTATTAAAAAGTTTGTTTTTAATTCCAAGTTTATTTATTTCTAAGCTTTTTTTCAAGTTTATTTTTAGGCGTATTTTCAAGTTTGTTTTTAAGTTTATTTTTTCAAGTTCTTTAAAGTTTATTTATAGCTTTATTTTTAGGTTTATTTATTCAAGTTTATTTCTTTTTAAGTTTATTTCTTTTTAAGTTTATTTTTAGGGTTGGTTTTCCAAGTTTATTTTTTTTTTCAGAATTTCAAGTTTTATTTCCAAGTTTATTTTACCAAGTTTATTTTCAATCTATTATAATATACAAATGAATTTTTATATAGGGAGTATTAATAAATTTGAAACATAATAAATAAAACTTTATGAGAAAAAGCCAAACTCAAAACGCGCCTAGTTTAGCACATTAAATATTCATTGTTTATTTATTCAAGCATTATTTATTTTTTATTAAAGTATAGTTCATCACAACTTGCAATATAAGCATTATTGGAAATTTGGGCATTTTTGCCGTTAGAAAAAAATTTTTTTTTCTGAACAAAAAATTTTTTTCTTATTTTTAAGAGAAGGACAAGGAAATATTCTTCCTCTAAAAATAATAAAAAAAAATTTCCCGGACACCAATTAATTGTAATAGACTGTTATTTATATGATAAAATGTACATATGTAGCTTTTCTAAAGCTTGAAAACAAAAAAAAGAAGGGGGGATTAATTTGGAAAATAAAAGAAAGCGGTAAAACGTTTGTCGGGGAAAAATAAAAAAAATAAAAAAAAGAAGCCAGTCTTATTTATCTTAAAAGAACGAATTTAATATATAATGAGGAAGAAAAAGGAAGGTTGAAATGATGTTGGAAAATTCAATTTCAGTCCAAATTTAATTTGGCCGGCCAAATTAAATTTTTAAAAATATCTGGTTTGCCTTCTCTTACAAATCCGTGTTTGGGGTCTGTAAAGACTTTCTATATTTTGAGATCTATGAAAGTTGGTTTGTAAATCTCCTATAAAATTTCAGATTAATTGAATAACCAAAACCTAGAAAACCCATTTTTAGAAGACAATCGGAACTTTCAAGCCCCAGCTTTGGAAGATTTTTTTGTATTGAAGTTGGCGGGCCAAATTAAACTTGGACTGAAAACTAGAAAAGCCTAGAAACAATAATTTAGAAAACTAGAGGAAAAAGTAGTTGGACTTGAAATTTATTAAACAATGTATGTCTAAAGAGCCGAAGATTTTGGTTCTAAACCAACAACCCTACAAAGAGACATAAAGCCTTACGGAATCCAAAGTAAACTTTGAAACTAAAAAAATAAAGAAGGGGGATAAAATAATTTTTCTAATGACTCTAATAATTATTTTAGAAAGCAAAAATGCTTAAAATTATATATACTATGATTGATTTACCTTCAAATTAACAAAAAATAAAAATTAAAAAAATATTTAATAACGACAGGTGTGGTAAAAGGGAAAAAATAAAAAGAAAAATTATATTTTTGAATGGGAAAATAAATTAAATATTTTATTTTTTATTTTCTCAATTTTAGCAAAGTTTTGGAAAAAAATTTAAAATAAAATTTTAAAAGGAACTAGCATCAAATCAGAACATAATAATTCGAATATAGGGCTCTAGGGATGCAAAAGCTTCCTGATAAAAGACCACCGACTGGCTAATGACGCCTTTGGGAAGTTGGGAGTCATTACAGATTATTAATATATTTTATTTGTTTTTTATTTTTTGGACTTTAAACTTTGAAATAAAATTTTTATGTGAATCCGAACTACTTCCAAAAGAACGTGCATAGAAAAACTGGACTGTTGGGAGACGATAATGGACATAAGATATCTGAGGATTAATCCCTTCACCGATAGCCCTCTATTCACTCGAAATTTTTCCAATTGAGGAAAAGAAGGACGCGATTATCTCAACTAGAGACCGGACTGGGAGTGTCGTACGAGAATCGAGATCTCGAAAAATTCCCGATCTCGATAACCGAGATTTTCGATCGAGATCTCGATTCGGTCTCTAATATAAACCTAGCTTTTCCTTGAGGATAGGGATTGAGGTTGGCAGATCTGGATATCCGGATCCGAAAAAGGCCGATATCCGGAAATTTTCAGTTCGGATACCGGAGCCGGGTATCTGAAGATTTCCAACTATCCCCCAACCTTATAGACTATAAAACAGGAAGGAAGCTCATTTCCGCCTTCATCTCCCACCAAATTCCATTTTTTTCTTGACTTTTCTTATTTTAAAATAGTAGTACATAAAAGCCCTTTCTATTATAATTAAAGTCGGCTTTTTAATGAACCTGTTGTGTACTCGTTACAACAAAAGAAACTTTGACAAACAGTCAAAATATTTATTAAGTCAAATCAATATAAATAAAGGTGGAAGAATAAAGCGCTAAATAAATTACGAGTGAACAGAGAACTGAACAAATGAACGAATATGGGGTATTTGGGAACAGCTTAAATAGAGGGAAAATGAGGATGGAAAATAGGCGGGAAATAAATATAACAGAATGCCAATGTATGAATTGTCATTTATATTTGAATGTCTATCTTCCCAACATCTCCCTTCTTGAGATAAAGCTTCCCTCCGGTGTTCTAATATCGCTTCTTGTCAGGATCAGGGTCAAGGCGATTGATTGGTCTTCGGTTTCGTTGTGGTCTTCCTTTGGGACTCAAATTTTTCGGGCTTTCGGGCCGTGGAGAAATTTGACGAATCTGTTCAGGTGTCCTAGTTGGTGTTCGACGATCAGGAGTCGTTCCTACATCCTTCGGAGTGTCCATTTCAATTGGGTGTCGTTTCCTCAATTGATTTACATGCCGGTGGACGTCTCGTCCAATAGCTGGGACTTTCACTCTATAAGTCGGTGAATTCTTCACTTGCTCAATTATGGTTCCGTTTAGCCATTCCGTTTTGTTCAGGCGGTAATTGAGAAGGTAAACTGGTTCTCCTGGTCTAAATTTACTTAATTTAGAGCCATGCTTAGTGTTGAATTGTTTCGTCATTTTCTGTTGGTGCGCCTGCTGAAATTTCTTAAATTTTTCTTTATCAATATTTGAAGAAATTCTTTGTTCTTCGGGGTGAACAAGGTTGATCTTAGTGCGCATGTGGCGACCAAGAAACAGTTCATCTGGGGAGTGACCATTAAGTGAAGCATGAGTAGTTCGATAAGCCAATAATGTTTCTTCAATCCAATTTTTCTTTTGGCCACACTTTTTCATTGACCTTTTGAAAGTATCAACAAATCTTTCAACCTGTCCGTTGGACATGGGATGGTATGGAGGTGTAAAAGTGTGCTTGATTCCAAATTCTTTGCAGAATGTAGCAAATTCGTGGGATCGAAATTGACGTCCATTGTCAGAAACAATTTCTTTGGGGATTCCGAGGCGATATACAATTGATTGTAGAACTTCAACTGTATCTTTAGCCGTGATTGGATGCATTTTACAAACTTCTGGCCATTTTGAAAATGCGTCAACGAATAGCAAATACGTGTATCCGTCTGAGCAGGGGCCTGCGAAGTCTACATGAACTCTCTCAAATACTTCGTTTGGAGCAAGCCAGGGTGTCAACAATGTTTTTGCTGGGTTTTTGGAAGCTCCTTGGCATTGTTCACATTGATGAACAAGCTTTTCAATTTCTTTTCCAATTCCGGGCCAATAGACATGTTCCTTTGCTATTGCCTTCATTCGCACAATTCCTGGGTGTGCAATGTGCAGAGTTTTGAGGATTCGGGATTGCAATGATTTTGGAATGATCATTCGTTGACCATAAATCAAACATCCTTCAATTTCAGAAATTGCATCTCTTTTTGGGTAAAATGCTGCAAGCTGTTGGTCTTCATTTTTGCGTGGCCAACCTTGGTCTATGCATTTCTTAACTGCTGACAAGACTGGGTCCTTGTCGGTTTCTTCAGCAATTTCATTTGCCATGACTGGGAGTGGTTCAAGAACAGAATTAAAAATAGAATTTATGTAACATTCAGTGTCGGTGCTGATGTTAGCAATTAAAATATCTTCTGTTGGCCTTGGGTACTCGTCGATTAGTCGTGACAAAACATCTGCTTGTCCAAAAGATTTTGTATTGATATACTGGATATCAAAATCATAATTGGTGAGGATCAGTGCCCAACGTTGCAATCGGCTTGCAGAATTAATTGGGATTCCGTTCTTTGATCCGAATATTGCGACAAGCGGTTTGTGGTCGGTTTGCAGTGTGAACTTTCGACCATAAAGCATGCGGTGAAATTTCTGTACAGCAAATACGAGGGCGAGAGCCTCCTTTTCTATTTGACTGTAATTTCGTTGAGCCGCAGTTAGGGTACATGATGCATGTTCAATGACTTTTTCAGTTTTGTCGGGGAAAACATGACTGATGGTTGCACCAATTCCATCTTTTGAAGCATCTGCTGCTACGATTATTGGAAGTTTGGGATCGTAGTGGGTCAGCAATAAATCAGAAAGCATTATTTCCTTTGCTCTTTCAAATGCTTTTTGGTGGGTTTCGGTCCACTTCCATTCAATGTCCTTTTTAAGCAGCTCATCAAGAGGTGATCTGATTTCACGCATTTTCTTGATAAACCTTCCATAGTAAGTTAGAGCTCCTAAAAATGAACGAAGTGTACTTTTGTCGTGTGGTGCTGGCATGTTTCGGATGGCCTCAGATCGACCTGGGTCCGGTTTGATGCCTTCAGGTGAAACAACATGACCGAGAAATAAAAGCCTTTCTTGAAGAAAATCGCATTTTTCAAGTTGCAATTTTAATCCATAATCTTGAATTCGTTTCAGCAATAATTTGAGAGTTTTTGTATGGTCTTTAAATGTTTTTGATGCGATGACAATATCATCAAGGTAACCAAAAACTCCTGAAATTCCAGAAATCAGTTGATCGATTAAGTGCTGGAAAATTGATGGTGCCGACTTCACTCCAAATGGAAGTCGTTGGCATTGAAATAAGCCTCTGTGTGTGTTAATAGCACATAATTTCTTAGATTCCTCATCAAGTTCCATCTGAAGATAAGCATCGCGTAAGTCAAGACGCGAAAATAATTTGGCACCGTTTAATGCCATGTAAATATCTTCAGGACGAGGTAATGGGTGCCTGTTCAATTCTAATGCATTGTTCAAGCCAGTTGAAAAATCAATGCAAATTCGTGTTTTGCCATTTTTCTTCTTGACAGCTAGAACTGGAGCTGCCCAATGACTAAAGTTGATTGGTTTTATTGCTCCAATTTCCACTAATCTATCTAATTCAGCATTAACCGCAGGTAAAGCACCATATGGGACTGGTCTTGCTTTACAAAATGTTGGTGTGGCTCCTTGTTTGAGATACAAATGAGCTTTGAACTTCTTAACATGTCCAAGTTCTTTGCCAAAAACATCAGAGAAGTTTGTTTGGAGTGAATTGATTAGTGAATTCTTGTCGGTGATAGGTAAATTTGCAGAAATAGATTGAAGGTGACAGGGCTTCATGATCTCTTTAGGGATTACTTCCAAATCTTTAATCCACGGAATACCCATTAGATCGTGTTTAACTGGTTGACTAACATAGTGTTGTGTATGGGCGTCAGCCCTTAAAGAGTTTAGTATAAAAGCCAGTGAAAGCGTCAGTCTATTTGGATCATACTAGCGGGGCTAGTCACTGATCTCCTTCGTCTGTCACATTCCCTTCGCCTACTTTGTTTATTTCTCTTTGTGATAAAGTGTTATTATTGTGCTCGTCACATTAGTTAAACCTCGGACACGTCGGGTCATAACAATGGCGCGGTCGACAAATAGTGAAGTGTGGCGAAGTGTAGTGAATTGCTTTGGCAATTAGTGAAAGTGATTGTTTTGATTGTGAGTGGACAGACGTCGTAATTTAGTGATCGGCATGAGTTGAAAGTGAATTTAGTGAATTGAAAGTGCGCATGGACCTGTTAGTTAGTAGTGACCTGAAAAGGACTCAGTGTGAGTGCCATTGGTCGAAGTTTAAGGCTGAAATGCCTAGTTTGAGGCTGAAATGCCTAGTGGTCCTGGAAGTGCGCAGATTTTGGCCGATCAAGTTTTGAAGTGTCTGGCATTCAAGAGAATGTAAGTCCAGAAATTGAGAAAAGTGTAAAAGAGTTAAATTTGGCAGCCTACGGGTGGGTAAGACCAAATAATGAAGTTTGAATTGTTAGTGGATAAAGCGAAGTTTGGCAGCCTAAGGGTAAGTAAGACCAAATAATGAAGTTTGAATTGTTAGTGGATAAAGCGAAGTTTGGCAGCCTAAGGGTAAGTAAGACCAAATAATGAGCTTTGAAATAAAAAGTCAGTCAAGGCGCTGAGGAGTGAGTATTATTAGTGATTTTAGTATTATACCAGCGCAAGTGAGTGAAGCAACCCAGACTACACATAGTGTAAGTTCAGTGAAGTGTTGCGGTACCTGAGTCTTGACAGAGGCAGGATGTAACAGGCATCCTTTGAGTGGTTAGTTAGTAGTAGTATTCAAGTGTTAGTATTAAACCACGAGCCATCCTAAAAGTACACGGGAAAACGGCACCGAACTGCACACTAACTAAATGTTAGTGTTGTGGTGTTTGACTTCATTAAGTCATTAAATAGTGTTAGTGATGCAATTCAGTGAAGTTATTGGGCACAGTGTTGAAAAGTAAATGGAGTGCCGCAATAGAAAGTGTGAAAAAAATAAAAAGTGAGGAAAATAAATAGTGAAGAAAAGTGAAAAATAAAAGTGAGAGATTATGGACAAGCAGTGTGATGATCAACAGTGTGACCAATTCAGGACGTACGATTACCTTGATAGGAGCTGTTGTATGCACTGTAGATGACCGATGCCAGAAGAAAAATGTGGAATAAGATGACAAATTTTGTGATCTTTGTAATTGTTGTATTGTAATTTTAATTTGTTGTTTTTTCCTTTTTGTGAAAGGAAAAAATTATTATTAAAAATTATTATTAAAAAAAACCATTGTTACGACCCGACGTGTCCGAGGTTTAACTAATGTGACGAGCACAATAATAACACTTTATCACAAAGAGAAATAAACAAAGTAGGCGAAGGGAATGTGACAGACGAAGGAGATCAGTGACTAGCCCCGCTAGTATGATCCAAATAGACTGACGCTTTCACTGGCTTTTATACTAAACTCTTTAAGGGCTGACGCCCATACACAACACATAGGCAGTTAATTCAATAGGTGTGCTATTGTTGTATGAAACCATACAATCGAATTTGCCTTCGGTTGCAAATGATTGTCCGTTGCAGTTCATGGTTTCAATATCGGCGGAAAACAATTGGGGGTTTCCAAGCTTATTCCATAATTGTGTCGTGATTAAGGTGGCTTGAGCGCCAGTGTCAACATTCATACGATGTGAAGATCCATTAATGTTAACATTTACTTTCCACCATTCACCTTGGTTGTTGACGGTGAAGAAGCTTTTGACAGGTTTTTGCACAATACTGATTGAATTAGCAGTGTATGTGCTTCGACAAACCTTAGCTATGTGACCTTTCTTCTTGCACTTGTTGCAAGTCACATCTTTGAATCGGCAATCGTTGCGCCAATGATCGGTTCGGCCGCAAGATGCACAAGCATGTGTAGGTTTTCCACGAGAATTTGAAGTTTGTGTTTGGTTTGGTTCTGCCTTAGCAAAGTGCCGTACAAACTTTTGGTTTTGTTTGCCTCCTTTATCTTTCAAATGCTGTGGCTTAGCACGGATGGCATTAGTGTCGGCTCGTGGATTGTTCAGTGACAAAGCGCTTTCCTTCACGAGCTGATAAGCTCGACATTCTTCCGCTAATTCTTTCAAGTTGATGGACTTTTTCTTTACTCTGGCATCTTCCAGAATTTGGAGACATTTCTGTCGAATGTCGTGAGCATCATCGCGCAAAGCAATGATGAAGATGAGGCATTTAAGGTCTTCCTTAGTGAGTGCCATGTTAGCATTTTCGCATGCTGCATTAATCTGTCCAATCAATGAATCGATGTCTTGGTTTGGCTGCTGTTTAATCTTGAGACACTCAAAGCGTCTTACAAATAATGAACGTGTATCGGCGAAAAGAAGTTTCAGATTCTTAACCGTATCATTAAATGTAATGATATCGGGCGTGTCGGGAGCTACGCTGTTGCTGTATTTGGCGTATTCTTCCTCTCCCAATTTTCCAACCAACAGCCTAACCTTTGAAGCATCTGGGAGGTCCTTCCCATCATCGTTTATCAAGGTACCAAACCTTTTAAACCAGCTTTCAAATGTCGATCCGTTTTCAGGATCATAATTGAAGGTCGTGATGCGTGCACTTAAAGCAGAAGCTAGTGTGGCATTGTTAGCAGTGGAGGTGGTCTGGGCTTGTTGCTTGAGGACAGCTTCCAAAACTTGTTGTAATTGCTTGGCGTCCATTTTTATTGATTGATTAAACTCCACCAAGGAGAATTGTTTTTGCTTTCAAAGCGAACAATTTTTTTTGTCGATAATTTGAGAAAAACTCCGTCTCGGAGAAATTGTCTAAACCGCCTAGGTTAACAATTTTTTTGAAGATTTCAGAAAAACTCCGTCTCGGAGAAATTGTATAAGCCGCCTAGGCCAACAATTTTTTTTTGTCTGTTTTGATGAAAATTTACTACCGCCAAGGTAAGTAAATTTAATTGATTGGCCGAGTCGGGTTGCGCCAATAAAATTTCCAAATTTGTCGAGTCGATTAGGCGAAATAAATTGTAAATTTGACGAAGCAAAAATTTGTCGATAATTAGAAAAAGTCGACCAGAATAAATAAAATGAAATTCCAAATAAGTAGTCGAAGAGGTCGAATAAATAAAGTAGAATTTCAGTAAAATACTTCAGTCAAATTAAGTAAGTCGACCGCGCCAATTTTGTTGTGTACTCGTTACAACAAAAGAAACTTTGACAAACAGTCAAAATATTTATTAAGTCAAATCAATATAAATAAAGGTGGAAGAATAAAGCGCTAAATAAATTACGAGTGAACAGAGAACTGAACAAATGAACGAATATGGGGTATTTGGGAACAGCTTAAATAGAGGGAAAATGAGGATGGAAAATAGGCGGGAAATAAATATAACAGAATGCCAATGTATGAATTGTCATTTATATTTGAATGTCTATCTTCCCAACAGAACCTCTATAAAATTAGGGAATTTAAATAAATATTCAGTCTACATATAATTAAAAACAACAAAATTAAAAGTAAAATTAAATTGCTTACGTTATTCTTAATTAATTATTGCAAAAAAATTTTTTTATTTTGTTTCCTTATTTATTTAACATGAACAAATATGCAATTAGTACGTAAATGGGCAACAGAAAAATTAATTTTTGTTTTAAATTTAATTAAGCAACAAAATTTTTTTATTTAATTAATACGTGTGGTAATAATAAAAATAGAAAATCATGAAAAATATTAAAGATTAAAAGTCACTTTTGGTTTAAATGCCCATATAAAGAGAATGCCCAATTTTATAATTACCGTATATGCCGAAATAATTATCCAGGTTAATTATTGTGTCATCCTCTCGCTGGGGAGGGGTAATTAATCGTAAGGGGGTACTTAATCAGGAGGGGGTAATTATTTGATAGAGTGTGTAATTAATCGAGCATATACGGTAGATACGGTAGATATACGGTAGATTCGTAAACCGGTTGGTTGACATTTTAAAGTGGTTATTGTGGTGTTATAAGTGTGGTGTTTGGTATAGTATGAAAAGTGGTTATTGTGCTGATTGTTGATGTGGGACCTCCTGTTGAACTTGTGGTGGTTGTTGGAATGAATACGGCTGCGCCATTTGTGGTTGGTATTGCTGTGGAACACCTTGTTGTGGTTGTTGCTGTAGTGATGATTGTTCTAGGTTGTACTGTTGTGGTACTTGTTTTTGGGGTTGCTGTTGGGTTTGCTGTTGTGGTTGGTACATCTGTGGCTGTATTTGCTGTGGTTGTTGGAATCGTGGTTGCTGACTTAATTGTTGTTGTGGTTGCTGCTTTGGTACCTCTTGCTGAGGTGGCTGTTGTCCTAACTGATTTTGAAGTTGCTGGGGAACTTTTTGCGAGGGTTCTTGTTGATTCCCTGAGGGTGCCATATTACCAGTATTCCCCAAAAGTAGCTGTGAAACAATTCCTTTTAAAAGACCATCATTTCCAGCCATCGGGAAGGGTATTGAGGAACCAGAACTTCCTCCTCCAAAATTAACAAAATTTGCATTAACATCTTCTCCTTCGGGAATTGATGGAGGAGGATTTTTATCATTATTATTAAAGTTAAAGCTATTTAAATTGACTTTTGGGGGAGATTTGTCGGTTTTTGGATCTTTATTGGGGTGATCTGAAATATAAATTTCTAACCTAACTTCAAAAATATCCTCACTATTACTTGGTTGTGTATCCTCTTTATTAGCGTTCTCAGTTGGCCTATTAGGATTTGTATTTGGTTGATAGTTATTTGGGGTGTCTAAATTTTGTTGAAGAGACCCTGCTGTATCTGGCTGTTGAGCATTATTGTTAGGCTGAACTCCCTGATTGTTATAGCTATTATCAGAAGGCGGATTATAAGGCTAGAAAAAATATATAATTATAAATGGATATTGCTTAGGTATCTTTGGGCTGGGAAGGGCATAGTTAAGCAAAGTGGCCCTTAAATTGGCTAAAACTTAGCTACACTAACAAATAAGTGTTATCCAAATTTAAAAAATCGTTGCCCAAGGGGTTGCCACTCTCACTTTAGGCTCTATAAAAATTTGTAAATATCTCTGTGAGTGTCTCATTCAATTATGTCATGACATAAGTGAGTGAGACTGAAAGTTGTTGCATATACATATAGACTGAAAGTCTTTGAAAAATTCATTCACCTGTTGCTGCATAGCTGTATCCCATCCATTATATGCTGGTTGTTGTACTTCTGGTTGTTGCTGTTGATCTTGTGTATCTCCCATAGAAGGTTGCTGTTGATAATTTTGTTCATACGAAGGATTTCCTACAAATTGTTGGCCAGCAGAAGAATCAGCTACAAATTGGCCGTAAGGAGGGTCTTGGTTATTAGAAGGATCAGCTACAAATTGGCCATAAGAAGGGTCTTGGTTATTAGAAGGATCAGCTACAAATTGAGGAGGTTGTTGCTGTGGGGAAGCAACAAATTGTTGCTGTTTAGAATTTACAATTAAAAATAATAGAAAAATAGCTAACAGAGCAAGAGCCATTTTTTAATTTAAATTTAAAATTGAATGAATGCCTTATTTGGGCATTTCTTTACTCAAAAAAATAATTTCGCAAGTCTCTCAACAGATGTGCAAACTTTAAAAAATAGCTGCACTTTCATAGTAGGTGAGAGAATTTTTAGGAGCTTTATTAAATAAATTTAAAGATTAGATAATCAATTTAAGATAGCTCTCATTTGCTATATATCAGACAGTCTTTGAACTATCGTGAAAATAGAAAAGGTGGAATACTTCAACTTAAGATATTTTTTAAAATTTGCTTAGCAACTGATTAGCCATCACAATTTAACCACTATTTAGCCACACCAAAAAAGTGTTCTAATTGATACCCCCTCCCAATATTGGTTGGATATACTCGATTTCAAATACATAGAATGCTTTCGAATTAAAGAGTGTACCTAAAGAGTGATTAATTTTGGAATTATTGGGAGAATTTATAAAATTTGGCAGAAAACATCTGATAAATCCCTAACTTTTAGAGACACAAAATGATATATAAAAATTTATACACACAAAATATGGAAAAATAAAGCTTTGCGAAAAAATAAAAAAATTGGTATGAAGCTAAAATCGTTTTTATTTAATTAAATACGTAAGACTGAAAAAATGCTTTTACAATTGAAATAAAGAAAATAAATCCATCAGGGAGAAAATACACCGGCACAGGAATGACTAAAATTAATTAATTATATAGAATTTTGAGGAAATTATTTTTAAAATTAAAAAATATCAATGTTGAAGACAAACAAAAAATAATTAAGAGAATGCTTAAATTAGATAGGTATAGGATCAACCTCGTAGGTCAAAGCCAGGACCCGTACAATAAAATCGGGGTTAAATGACCGGGTTAAATAACCGGGTTAAATAACTCGGGGTTAAATAACCCAAACCCCGATTTTATTGTACGGGCCCAGAAGGTCATAAGGGATCAAATGAACTCGAAGGTCAGCTCTAAATATTTGCGTGGCTTAAGAAAGATTAGATAGTATTAAAAGGGATATTTATGAATTTCTTAGTTTTGTAGGGATTGAGGGACAGAAGATGGAAATTCAATCCAACTTTTATTCGCCCCTTATATCCGCCCAGTGCCTTTTAGAGAGTTGACCTTTAGGACATATCTAATGGGATTATTGGAATATTGCATAAAACAAAATTGAAAACAAAATTGAAAAATATTTTTTCATTCAAATGGCACTGATGTAGGCGAAAAAGAAGATGAGCAATTGGAAGGGGTAGCCCTCAAAGCCGTTAGATGGGGAGTACTTCTGGGGGCAACAACAGATCTACTACTAACGGGACTTTGACCACCACAACCATCAGATTTTACTAGTGTTTCTTCACTGGCAGTTTTACGGGAAGTATTTTGTTCTGTTTCCTGAAAAATAAAAAAATTTAAGGTCAAAAAATAATGGAGTTAACCTTTAATCTTTGAATTTCAGTTGACTGGTCTTGAATAACTTGAAGCAATGCCTGAAAAAGTAATAGTTAAAGCAAGGAAAAAACCAGAATAATTAATAAACATTCAGGAAAAACATTTCCGGAAAAATCAGAATTTAATATTTTAATTGATATCAGAAAAATGTTTCCGGAAAAATTAAGATGAAATTTCTGAAGCAAATCAGAATTTAATATACTATAAGGGAAATTAACGATTTTTCCGGAAAAAATCAGAATTTAACTAAAATTCAACCTTTTTCCCGGAAAGACTTTATCCGGAAAATATTCCCGGGAGAATCAGAATTTAATTAATATTTCCGGAAATTAAAAATATTTCCGGAAAATTAAGAAAATATTTCCGGAAAACATTTCCGGAAAATCAAGAAAAATATTTCCGGAATATTTAATTTAATATAACAGAATTTTAACACACCTTCAAATGATTCATTAAGGGCGCAGCTATAGCAGTTAGTCTATAGCAAGGTACTGAAGGAAGATTCCGTTCAGTCTCATCCACCTTCTCTTCTGTTTTATTTACAGTATTCATTCCTTGATTTATACAATCCAAAAGTCTATTTCCATGTACTATTGCAGACATGGCCAATTCTTTTGAATTTCTTTGTTTTAATTCTGCAACAGCAAGTCCAGTCATTAATTCTGTTATACGCTCCAATTCTTTTGGATTTGCAGTAGACTGGAAAAATTTTTTTTGAAAATTCTGAAATTTTTTTTGGAAATCTTTTGAAAATTTGCGAAAAATTATTAAATGATTTTCGAAAAATTTTTTTGAAAAATTCTGAAATTTTTTTTTGGAAATTTTTTTTTTTTTTTCTTTATCGAACACAAATAAATAAAATGTGAAACAATAAAATAAAACTCCTGGATCCACAGGGATCACTTATGGAGAGGTAACTTACAAAAAAAATTTCAAATACAATAGGACGGTTTAAAAAAAATAAATGTTACGTTTAAAAAAATATATATATAAATAAATGGACTCCACAGAAAAAAATATAAATGTAAATTAAATGTATGAAGGTAAATGTATAAAAAAAATATATGTATATTTAGGTATAAAAATATTTGTATTAAAAATAAAAATAATTTCTTTTAATTTAAGTAATTATGTTTAGGTAAGAAAGTGAACAGGTTAGGATTTTATTGTTAATACACTCCATTAATTCATTACTCATAAATTATTATCTTCTGTAATTAAGATTTTGTCTAAGAATTTTTTGAATTGAGGGATAGTATTTATTTTTTCTATTTCATTTTTTGGAAGTTTATTCCACCTATCTATGACTCTATGTGAAAAGAAATGATTATTCTTAGCTTGTTTCTTAAATATTTGATATCTATGCAAGCGCGGATTATTCCTATTAGGTTTTGAAAATATTTGTTCTGGATTTATTTTATAGAACCCCTTTATTATTTTGAAGGTTGTCATAAGATCTGTTCTTATACGACGGATATTAGTTGGAGGGAGATTGCATCTTTTTAGTCTTTCGTTATAGCTTATTTTTTGGTATTTGTATTTATATCTTAAAACTTTCCTTGTAAAGCTTCTTTGAGGCCTCTCTAATTGCTTATTAAGATATTCTAGTTTTGGGCTAAAACTCTCAGTTGAAGCTCCATAATTGGCCTTACGTATGTTTTAAATGCCTTTACATATGTATCTATTGGTAATGTTTTAGGTAATATTCTTAGGATATTGTTTAGCCTTATAAATGAGGATTTAGTGATTTTTGCTACATGTTGGTCAAATTTAAGTTTGTTATCTATGTATATACCTAGGTCTCTTATGTTATTAACTTCTTCGATTTTGTCACCGTTTATCTCATAGTTATACTTAATTTTGTTGTATATTTTTAAAACCTTAACCTTTGAGATAGAGAATTCCAGTCTATTATTTTTTGCCCATCTATATGCATTGTTTATAGCTCCTTGGAGGTCTAAACAATCTTTTTCTGTTTTAATTTCCGAATAGAGCTTAAAGTCATCTGCATATAATTTTACTTTTATGTTTTTTGGGATATGTTTGGGTAGGTCATTTATATATATCAGGAACAGCAATGGTCCTAATACAGTCCCTTGGGGAACACCTGTTTTTGGCAGAAATGGTTCAGAGAAATGATCACCTATTTTTACAATATGGGATCGATTAGAGAGAAAATTTGCTATCCATCTAATTGTTAAGCTATCTATTTTTATTTCTTGTAATTTTCTTATAAGTATTTGGTGATCTACCTTATCAAACGCTTTCTCAAAGTCAAAATATATGACGTCCGTACCTATCTTCCTATCAAGTGAATTATACCAGTCTTGCATAGATGATAAAATTTGAAGTGTACAAGAGCTTTTAGGTAGAAATCCAAATTGCTCTTCAGCAATTAATTTATGTTTATATAGGTGTTCTAAGATGTTATTTGCTATTATGCGCTCAAAAACTCTACAAGTCGGGGATGTTAATGCGATTGGTCTGTAATTTTTTGGGTCGTTTACTGAGCCCTTCTTTTTAAATATCGGTAGAATGTGAGCTGTTTTCCATAATTCAGGGACTATTCCTGTTTTGAATGTATTTTCATATAAAATAGAGAGAGGAAGAGCTAAGGGTGTAGCACATTTTTTTAGAAAATATTGATTAATATTCTCAGGACTATGGGATAATTTGTTTGGGAGCTTTTTTAGTAGTTTTTCTATTATATAAGGTTCAAAAATGATTTCTTCCTGATGTCCATCCTCAGCTTCGAAGCTTGATTGTATATTGCTTTTACCTCCGCTAACTATTTCTTCAAAAATATTTTTAAATTTATTTGCTTTGTCTGTGTCTAATATTATGGGGTCGCCTTCCTCAGATTCGTTAAGTAGAGGTATACCAGAGAATTTAAATCGATTTCTCTTCATTAATTTATGTATTTCCCCTATATGACCCGATCCTATTTTTTTGGATAGATAATTATTTTTATATTTTTCTATTTGTAATTTACATTTAATTTCAAGACTCTTATAATTATCTTTACTAATTTCCCCTAATTTTAGCTTTTTCCATGCATCAGCTTTTTGTTTGATTATTTCTCTAATTTCTTTAGGATATTTCATAGGTGTTTTTTCACCAAATTTTTTAAATGGGATGAATTTTTGAATTGCTTGGGTTATTATGGAATTTAGTATTTCGGCCATTTCAGAGGGATTCTTGTCCTTAAATATATTGTACCAATCATATTGGGCTAAATACCAATTAATAATTTTATATCTTCCTTTCTTAAATAATATTACCTTTCTTTTTTCTTTAGAGTTTACTTTTTCGATCGGAAAAGTTACTTCAAATACTATCGTTTTGTGGTCACTCAAAACTAAATCATCTATAGTTTTGTATTTTTCTATTAATTGCTTATTTTGTAGGATAAGGTCTAGTGTATGGGAATTGTTAAACATGGTTGGTTCTCTTATTATCTGATTTAAATTTAGCTTATTTAAGGTATTGTAGAAATATAAATTCTGATTATCTTTCGGAAGTGTAAACTCTTGCCAATTTATTTTCGGAAAGTTTAAATCCCCTAAAATAATAGTTGAGAGATCATTTTTGTATTTTTTCTTTATTAATCCCCAAACTTTTTTATCATCGACTAATTTTGTATTTGGAGGCCTATATATTAAATGGAATCTAATTCTTTTAAATTCTGAGTATATATCAAGGGTAAGGAGTTCATAATTGTATTCGGATATTGAAAGAGTCGGAATATTAATAATTTTTATATCTTTTTTATAAATTACGCATACGCCGCCGCCTCTTCTTTTTAACCTATCTACTCTCATAAAGTCAAAGCTATCAGAAATGAGAAGGGATTCGTTCGATATATGATCAGTTAGCCATGTCTCACATAAAAAAGCTACATGAATATCATTTTTTATTAAATAACTTTCTAACTCAAATAATTTATTTGCGGCCTTTTCTGAACTAATGGAGCGTATATTCAAGAGTAAGCAATTTAATTTTTTAATTTTTTCCTTATTTTTCTGATTGATTATCTGTGAGGTCCCTATATCCTAATCCATGTTCACTGACTTTTTATAATGAATTTTAAGATTACGATAGCAGGCTGTACCATTTCCGTGTTTTTCATTAATTTCTTTGACTTGTTTTTTAAGGTAATTTTGAAGTTGCAGCTCTGGAGGAGTTAAGTCCCTTCTCGCGAAGGGGCTATGTCCACCCAGTATTGGTTGATGTAATAATCTATATTGATTAATAAATGATTGTGCAGCTGAAGGTGTAGTAAATTTAACTTTAATGATGCGGTGATAATTGTTGTGCTTCTTGATTCCGTGTCTTTTTACCTCAAAAGTTTTAGCTTCCTTAAAATTTTTGTTATTGATCACTATTTGAACGTTTCTTTCTATATTTTTTATATCTTCTTGTTCAGTTTCCATTTCTGGAAATCTTTCTATAACAGCATAATAACTCTTCTTATTATAAAGTTCCTTTAAATTTTCATCGAATTTTGGTTGTTGAAGTTGTTCAATTAATGTTGCAGCTTGAAGGATTTTTGGAGGCATTAGATTAGGTGGGCACCCCCAGCGAGAGGTCGGTTGTTTTGGTTCGGATAGAAGCTGGTTGTTGTTGTTTATTTGACTTGATTGTTGAAATTGTTCAAATAATGTTTTAATAGTTGTTTCGATTATTGGTTTCAGGAGTTGTACAACATTTAAGGATATTTGTTCAATTTGTTCAGTTGATAAAATCGGAATTTTATCACTTTCACTATCCCCACTAATCGATGTGCAAGGTCTTTTCGCGTTTCCCATGATGATTATTATTTTTGAAAATATTTATAGGGAATGAAAATATTTATAGGGAATGAATGAAAATATTTATAGGGAATGAATGAAAATATTTATAGGGAATGAATGAAAATATTTATAGGGAATGAATGAAAATATTTATAGGGAATGAATGAAAATATTTATAGGGAATGAATGAAAATATTTATAGGGAATGAATGAAAATATTTATAGGGAATGAAAATATTTATAGGGAATGAAAATATTTATAGGGAATGAAAATATTTATAGGGAATGAAAATATTTATAGGGAATGAAAATATTTATAGGGAATGAAAATATTTATAGGGAATGAAAATATTTATAGGGAATGAAAATATTTATAGGTTTTTAATTTCTGAAAAATTAAAAAAAATTTTCAAATTTTTTCTTGAAATTTTTCTATAAATTCATCAGAAATTTTTTACTAACTATTTAATAATTTACTTTATCCCCCTCTTCCAACAAAATTTCAGACAATATTTGATGTTTTTCTGCTAAAGCACTAATAATTATTTTATCATTTTTGCGAAGTCGATCAGCTACAGACATTATAGGTTGAGCATTTTCCATAATTTTGGGTTGTTGAATTACAATTTCATTCTTAAAAAGTACAAAAATAAAGATATTCCCTTTTGTTGAAGAATTGTATTTTATGATATCGCTTAGGGGTATCAGATATTAGAGACCGGATCGAGACGAGATCTCGAACTAACTCGAGTATCGAGATGTTTAGAGACATCTCGTACAACCCCCCCCCTCCAGTCCGGTCTTTAGTAAATATAATTGAGGTAATAAAGTCCTAGACTTTTTAGTTTTATTATTCTTTAAATTTTTAAGAGAAAAAACTAACAGCATTAACAAGTGCTGGATGTGTTAAAACATGTACATGTTCAACTTTAGCTACTTGATGTTGTAACCCAGAATCAACAACATTCGCTCTCTGAGCTAATAATGGAGGTGGAGTTGCCCTATTTTGTTGTTGTTGTACTCCACTAGTTAAAATCCCATCAAGAATATTATCAAAATCTGTTGGAATAGGGGAGGAACGGGTAACAGAAACTTGATTTTCGATTAACCGGAACCAACTAGAAAAAAATTTTTTTTTTAATTTTAGGTGAAATTTTTCTAACGTTTTCCTCTCTGTAGCTGTTTGCGCAACTAATTCAAACACCCTCAGATCACTTTTATAAAGTAAATTGAAAGAACGTTTATCCCCAGGCTTTTCTTCTACCTCAACTGCCGATAGTCTCATTATAGGAATACAACCAGCCTTTAATTAAATTTTAATTTTTCAAAAAAATTTATAAGGAATTTTACTTCATGAATTTTTAATTGCAATTTTTGAGGGGTTGAAGCACTTCCAGAATCAGAACCCAATTTTGTTAGGAAAACAAGTAAATGTTCTAATAGAACAACATGTAAATCTAACGTTTTGCCGCGTGATTGACGCCATTGTAAGTGACCATCATAAATAAGTTTGTGACTAAAATATTAATTAAATGTTTGTAAAACATTAAAATATCCGGAAAAATCAGAATTTTATAAAAACATTCACGGAAACATCAGAATTTTATAAAAACATTTACGGAAACATCAGAATTTTAGAAAAACATTTACGGAAACATCAGAATTTTAGAAAAACATTTCCGGAAACATCAGAATTTTAGAAGAACATTTCCGGAAACATCAGAATTTTATAAAAACATTTACGGAAACATCAGAATTTTAGAAAAACATTTACGGAAACATCAGAATTTTAGAAAAACATTTCCGGAAACATCAGAATTTTAGAAGAACATTTCCGGAAACATCAGAATTTTAGAAAAACATTTACGGAAACATCAGAATTTTAGAAAGACATTTCCGGAAACATCAGAATTTTAGAAGAACATTTCCGGAAACATCAGAATTTTAGAAAAACATTTACGGAAACATCAGAATTTTAGAAAAACATTTCCGGAAACATCAGAATTTTAGAAGAACATTTCCGGAAACATCAGAATTTTAGAAAAACATTTACGGAAACATCAGAATTTTAGAAAAACATTTCCGGAAACATCAGAATTTTAGAAGAACATTTCCGGAAAAATCAGAATTTTAGAAAAACATTTACGGAAACATCAGAATTTTAGAAAAACATTTCCGAATAATCAGAATTTCGGAAAAACATTTCCAGAAAAATCAGAATTTTAGAAAAAATATAGTTTATACAAACATTTAGTTTAGAAAAAAATCAGAATTTAAAATTTAAAAAAATACAAACATACGCTCTAAAATCAAAACGTTGAAAAAAGCTCTTTTCACATCCAGTAAAATCTAATCTTTGTTGAAGTTCTTCCATTCTTTTTTCATTTTCGGCATTTCTTTTATCACTATTTACAACAGAAAGAATACGTTTTGCCCGTTCAATTCCATGTAATAAATGTTGTAATTCTTCACTACCTTCTCTTGTATATTTTGCTATAGTTTCCAGAAGGAGGGGATATTTAACTAATCTTTGCATTTCTACCTATAGAAATTAAAATAAGTTTTCCGGAAAATTTACACCAAAATTAAAGAAATATATTTATCCGGAAAACCAGAATTTAAATTTAAAATGGTTCCAGAAGTATCAGAATTTTATAAAAACATTTCCAGAAAGAATAGAATTTAATAACAAACATGTTTAGGGGAAAAATCAGAATTAAATTAAATAATGTTTTAAGAAAAATCAGAATTTACAACGAAAAATGTTTTCGGAAAAATCAGAATTTCCCAAGAAAAATGTTTCCGGAAAAATCAGAATTTAATTAAAACAATTTTATTCTCCTACCGGAATCATGTCCTTTAATTGAAGTTTGCGGCAAAGTGGGTTGTTTTCTGCCTATAAAAATAAATTTAAAATTTTTTTTAAATTTTAATCTGTTTACCTCAGAGAGGAATTGAGAGAAGGGGTCGTCTTTTGCCTTACTGTACCTTTAAAATTTAATAATTAATTTGAAATTTTTATCATTTCCCCCAACCTTTGCCTTAAAGTGTCAAGTGCATGTTGCTGATTTCGACAAAATAAGGCAGTATTATGCATCAATTTTTCGCCAATAGCCCCATCAAATAAATTAACAATTAATTCACCAATATCACCATAAAGTCCCCCTCCTCCATTCCCAACTCCAAAACGCTGCCAATTTTCAACAGCCGCCCTCATTTTTGAATTCATTTCGGAATGTACTTGAAGCAATTCGTCCAAATTCCCAAAAAGTAATTTTATTAGTTCTGGGGAGGCTACTCTTTGCATGATCATTGGACGGTAAAATATTTTGTAAAGAATTTTTAAGTTCCGTACATGTGTTCTTTCTGTGTGGAATAATTCTGAAAATTGAAAAATTATTTTTTTTGACTTTGTAGAATCAGAATTTTATATACTTATTTATTTAATTTACAAAATCAGAATATTTTCAATTAAAAAGCAGAATAATTTTCTGAATTATAGAACCTGAAGCTTTTGAACTATAAAATCAGAATTCTGGTTTTTTTAATTTACAAAATCAGAATTTTTTGAACTATAAATAAAATCAGAATTAAGTATTTTTTGAATAATAAACCCAGAATATTTTGAATTAAAAATCAGAATTTTCTTATTAAAAATCCAGAATTTCTTAATCAAAAAATCAGAATTTTTTAAATTGAATAATCAGAATTTTCTTATTAAAAATCCAGAATTTCTTAATCAAAAAATCAGAATTTTTTAAATTGAATAATCAGAATTTTGTAGCGTAGAAAATACAAGATTCTGATTTTATACACATAACCCGCAAAATTAAAAAATTAAATAACTTGCCGTTAATCACTTCTTGTCGCTTTTTCTCCTTAGGTTTTAAATGCTTCAGAACTTCCCACCCAACGAGAGATTCAAGGCTAGGTACTTCTGTCTCTACCTTTAAGATAAATTCTGATTAATTTATGTTAAGTATTCACCTCCAAATCACTATCCCCATCAGCTACCGCCGTCCTCTCCACAAGCTCCACCATTTTCCTGGCTTCTTCTTCACTGCTAGTACCAGTGGAGGAGCTAGCGACTGCTTCCGTGCCTCGTACAATATGAGGGAATTCATGGAATGCCTTTAAGATTTTTAAGATTCGTATTCTATAGAATTTAAAAATTTTGCCTGTGAAAGCTCTTGAGCAGAAGAAGAACTACTTTTCAATGAAGAAACGGATGGAACCGCTAATTGGGAGGTAATCGGCCGTTGCTCATCTGAATCAGCAGCACCCAAACTACCAGCACCTTTTGCTCCTCTTTTGATTTGGTTGGCTGCTTCTCCCTAATTTTAAAAGTTATTTTATATTTTAATAAATAATTCTTCAAACTAATTTAAAAATAATTTTAACGTTCAATTAATTCCTTAAACAAGCCTTATTAAAAAATACACACAAAAATAACGAAACAAAGAAGGGAGTTAATAAGAATTAAAATACAAAAAGAGTAATCTGATTTTTAAAAACGGATAAAATCAGAATTTCCTTAAAACCAGAATTTTCTTAAAATCAGAATAAAATAAAATCAGAACTCAGAATTATTAATTAATCCGAAAACGCTTTAAAATTTAAATCAGAATTAGTCGGCAAAATCAGAATAAAATAAAAACAATTAATTCTGAAAAAATCAGAATAAAATAAAATCAGAATTAATTCTGAAAAAATCAGAAAATAAAATCAGAACTCAGAATTAATAATTAATCTGAAAAGCCTTATAATTTAAATCAGAATTAGTCGATAAAATCAGAATTAAATAAAAACAGAAAAATTAAACAAAGATAGTACATATTAAATCAGAATTCAACATCAAAAATAAATAGAAAACACTTCAAAATTTTCTAAATTTAAAAAAATACAATAAATGAAAGAGCTCCATTAGACAGCTCAGCCACATTCTGCTGTGATTTTGAACGATGTATGGGCAGTGGGGATAGAGGAATAATTAAATTGTAGGATTTTCGACGCAAACTAGTGTAACCATTCCGGCCAATTTTTAAAGAGTCATTGGCAACCATTAAAATATTATTTTTATTTTTTGTTTTGTGATTAGCTTCAAAAATTATTCCTTGATGAGGTAGGAAAAAGGGGAGAAAATTTGTAGAATTTTTAAAATTATTATTAATTGATTTTGTTGTTGTTTCTGACATGTTTAAGCTAAAATCAGAATTTTATAAAAACAAAAAATAATTAAATAAAAATAAGAATTTAATAAGAAGAGTTCTAGGAAAATCAGAAAAGAATTATTATGAGAATTAAGCAAAAATCAAAAAAATCAGAATGTTCTGATAAAAATCAGAATAGAATCAGAAAAAATTATCAGAATTTTATAATAAAAAATCAGAACAAAAGCATGAAGGACCAGAATCTTTAATAATGAAATCAGAATAATAACAGAAAAAATCAGAATTTGAAATAAAAAACAGAAAAAAAATATCAGAATTTTGTAATAAAAATCAGAATAATAATTAAAAAATCAGAATTCAAAATAAAAAATCAGAATATATTATATACATATATCAGAATAATAGTAAAAAAAATAATAGAAAAGCCTAGTCAACAAACATGTCAATTTGAAATATTGATAAGAAAGGTGGCATATGAAATACACACATAACAATTTAATTTTGAAAAAATTAAAAGACGAAAAAATACATCAAGCATAAGTAAAGATTATAATGAATTACTAGACAGCCGTCTAAAAAAACCTTTAAAACTTTTCAAAAAAAAATTTTTTCCTTTCTCATCATAGCTCAAATTAAATGAGAAAAGGAATGCTTATTGCTTTTTTAATTTTTTTTCTTTGGCTTTTTCCCAATAATTTATTTTTTTTTATCCGATTTCAAAAAAGTTGTTCTTCTCTTCTATTTTTTAAACGTAAAACTAGGGACACGCCCAAGTAGGCGCGCGGCCAGGTAGGCGCAAAGCCATAACTACCTGCAAAATTTCTGGACCTTAATAATTTTGGTACCATTCTCTTTAGCTCGATGAGAGGAATCGTTTAACATTAAATTTGACAAGCTTCGGGAATCTTGAAGCAAGTTATGGCTTTGCGCCTACTTGGCCGCGCGCCTACTTGGGCTGTACCCGTGAAACTAACATTTAAAAAATAATATACTCATATTTCTTTCTCTCTTTTTTTTGCCTGAAAAACCACAAAGGAAATGAGAGGGAAAGACGAGAATCAAAAAAAAAATTTTTTTAAAGCAAGTGTAAAAATGTGAAATCTTCTTTAAAGGAATTAAAAATTAGCTTAAAAAGAAAAAAGAAACAAAAAAGAGGGCAATTAAAAAAAGAAAGCGGATTTTGTGTGTTCATGTGAGGTGTTAAATTCTTTAAAAAAATTTATTTTATTCTTTTGGACTAAAAGTTAAAATATACTGAAAAAAATAAATTTTAGTTAATTAGTAATAAAATCGACAAATCCCTTTAAACAAAGAGGGTGTCTTCTAAAAGGACAACAATAGAAATTTAAAAAAAATAAAAATAGGAAAAAAAAATGGCAAAAATTGAAAGGTGAAAATCAGAAACAAGTCTGACTTAAACAGAAGCGTTTAATCAAAATTCAAATTTAAACAAGAATAAAATTATGGCACGTAAAATTTTAATTTTTATTGAAGCTAGTTTAAATAATTTTGAGTCCAAATTCAAAAATAAACATTTTTTTCAACTTTAGATATTGAACTAAATATTTTTCAAAAATAAAATTTACCTTCATGCTTTGAGAACGAGTTGGGCCAATACTTGAATGTTGCTGCTGAACTTGTTGCTGTTGCTGATGTTGAACAGTAGCTCTAGGCAGATCGCTAGCTGTTCGACCTATCCCTCCATGTATTGGAGCTGTGGAGGGCATTGAAGTTGTAGTCACTTCGGTACCAATGCCTGAATCCATCGATTTAAGTTGTCCGTGCCCTGGACCTGTTGCGGCTGTTGAGGGCTGAAGTGTTGAAGTAATGTTTAGTGGAATCTAAAAATAATTTTGTAAATTTTGATAATATTGAAAGTAAAAATGTAGATAAGCTCTGCTTAATAACTATAACTCCACCGGATTTTTCGAGTTTAAGCATGATTTTAAAGCTTAATCTAACTGAAACAAAATAGTTTCAGCTCTCAGCTTCTCGTTCTGGTATAGCCCCAAGGCTTAAGTTTATTTTGGTATTGAGCTTGAGGACCCAATCTTGAATCTCGAGATTAATAGCTCGACAAAAGGTTTAGGCATAGATACCAATTTTCCGTTTGAAAGATATACTTTAACGATTTACAGCTGATTAAAGTGATACTTGGACGATAAGGCTATAAAAGTCCAACACAAAGGGGATGTTCCCCAACACAAAAAAGACCGAATATTACAGAATATTTTTAAAATTTTTGTTATTTCCATAAGGGGCATCACAATACTAAAATAAGAGGAGAATGCATGAAAACAAACTCAAAATAAACCTAAGGGTATGCCCTCAAGAAAACATATGATTATTGCCCTCAAAACATGAAAGTAAATTAAATGAGAGCGGATAAATTAAGAGCAAGTCTTAGAGGAGAGGATATTAAATAGTGTAAAAATTAAAGATAAAAAAATAAATTGAGAATTAGTACAATCCTAAAACAGAGTGTGTACTCTTAAAATATTTTTTTAAATTATTTAATCACCTCACTTAAATAACAAAGATATTTTTCAAGGAATTTATCAAGTGAAAAATTTGAATTTTCATAAATACATGTGTACTTTCCGGCATCCAATTTAAAAAAATATTATTAAAAATATTTTTAATTTATGAAAAGTATTTAAGAAAAAAGATGAGAAAAAGATGTCAATTTCACAAAGTGTTTTTATTTTTTGGCACTGTGAAATTTTAATATAAGATGTCTCATTAATCCGTCCTAACACCCATATACCTAGTAATTTTTAATCCGAGAAAATAAATAAATATTTTTTCTATATTATTCAAGATTATTATTGTTTTTAGGGAAAGAAATATTTAAAAAAAATAACTTAAGTAGCTGAAAAAATAAGACAATAATAAGAAAAAAATAAGTAAAAAATATAAGAAAAGTGTCATAAAAAATAAGAAAAAATTCAATTTTAGGGCTATCAAAAAATATTTTTTTTCTGATAATTTAATAATGATTTGAGGAATTTAGTAATGACGCAAAAACAATTTATACTAAAATAAAAGAGGCAATGAAGCTTCATTAGTAGTCCTTTTTTTGAATTAACAATAAAGAAAAATACAAAGAATAAATGTTTTTAGTTTGGATGTAAAATTAATCCAGAAGAGCAAATTAAAAATTTTGAGAACAAAATAAATGTTTTACAAGTATTTATGAGTTAAGTTTTCGAAGTTGTTCTTGTAAAAATTGAATAAAAACATGTTTTACAAACTTCAATTCACAAAGTTTGTTAACATGTTTGAACAATTAGCCGAACAACCTAAACTTATATGAACAAGTTGTTGTTTTTTTAATTTGTACAAACTTAGATTACAAACTTAAATAAACAAAATTTGTACAAACTAAGTTTGTTTATGATATTAGTTTGAATAATGTTTTAAAAACCTAGATTGTTTATGAAAAAAGTTTGAACGATGTTTTACAAACTGTTTTATATGAATTAAGTTTGAACTAAGTTCGTCCAAACAGTTTGTTTATGAATGGTAGAGATGTTTACAAATTTTGTTTATAAACATCTTCTTTTTATGTTTCTCAACAAAACATGCTTTACAAATAATGTTTACATGAACATAATTGTAAAACATTCAAGTTTGTACTCAACAATAAAAATTGAACTTAAAAACTTAAGTTTGTAAAATGTTTTAAATTAAATAATTTTTATATTTATAAGCATTTAAGCTTAAATGTTTGTGGATAACAATTTAAAAACAATTATATAAGTTGATATTTTGGACTAAAAATAAATACACACATCGCCTAAAGGTCCATATTTATGCTGCCCTTCACAATTTTCCCATTCATTCCCCAAAAATATAAAAATAAATTCTCTCAACATTTTAATGCTTTTCTTATAAAAATATAACAAAATTATACCTCTATTTGCCCATTTCCGGTTGTTTTCTGCAATGGTGGCGGAGGAGGAGGAGCGCTGCTAGGGGGAATATCTGGAGGAAGAATTCTTTCAAATCGACTGCTAAAGACGGGTGGGGGTAACATGGCAGACTAAAAATTTTTTTAAAAATACACGTAAATATCCCTTTTATTTTCCCACCGAAGATGGTGGCGATGAGCCAGAATCTAGGCTTTCCATGTGTGTTTGTTGTTGATGTTGTAGACGAACAACGGCAGGTACAGGAGGCCCTCCTCCATTTGTAGTTGCGTCAGCGTCGATTAATTCGGGTGGGATAAGATCATTCCCATGCCGATCGATGCTTGAACTTTCTTTGGAAGAACCAGCCATAGCAACAACCGAAGCACTAGTAGAATGATGTGAGCGATTAATTGGAGGTGTTAGGGAGATGGAAGATTTTTGACTTGGCAATAAATTTAAATGTTGTTTTTGTACTAATTGTTGTTGTTTGGTCAATGCTAAACTGGGGGAAGAAAATACAGATTCTGTGGAGAGTAAAGAAGGGGGGTAATAATGGTGGTGGAGAAGGCCTGAAGAGGAAACGTTAGAATCCTTGTGATAATGTTGTTGGGGAATACGGGCTGGACCTGATGATAGAAAAAATTTTTGAAATTTTTTTGTAAATCTTTTATTTATATTTTACTAGTCAAAGAAGTAGTTGAAACAGCAACAAGTTTCGAACGTCCAGAAAAAGGTTGTTGTTGTTGGCTTCCGCCTTTACCCACTTTTTGTTGTTGTTGGGGCCAGCAATGATCAATCTAAGAATTTGTTGAAAAAATTTAATTTGTAAAAATGTTTGTTAATATAAATTGTTGGGTTGAAAAAAACATTAAATACTTACAAGTTGAGAAGTGCAGTTTTTGTGGACAACAACGTCACAATCTGGAAATGAGAAAGTTTGGAATGTTTATGTTTTGTTTGTTTTAGTTTGCTTGCTTTAAATGTTTGTTTTGAATGTTTGTTTAAATTGTTGGTTTAAATGTTTTTTTAAATGTTTGTTTGTTTTAGTTTGCTTTCTTTAAATGTTTGTTTTGTTTGTTAAACTGGTTAGTTTAAATGTTTGTTTTGTTTGTTTGTTTTAAATGTTTGTTTGCGTAAATGTTTGTTTGTTTTAATTTTTGCTTTAAAATGTTTGTTTTACTTTTTTGAATATTAAGACAAACATTTCTAGTTTGTAAAGGTTAGCGAAAAAAAGTTTGTAAAAACATTTCCTAAAACAAATTATTAAGTTTGTAACTAAACATTTAAAACACAAACTTGAATAGATTAAAAACAAAAAATAAAGATTGCAAAACAAAGTTTTGCAAAACATCTCAATAAATATTGTAAACATTTAGTTTTGTAAAAACTAAATGCTAGAATGTTTCCAGACAAAAAAAAACTTAAAAAATATTCAAAAACATAAAAACACAGATTTTTAAGTTTGCAAATTTAACACCAAAACAAAACTAAAAAACAAAGATTATAAAACCACACAGTCTACAAACAAAAGTTTTTAACTTATAAATATTTTAAAAAAGTTTAAAGCTTCTTTTATGATATAGAAATATTTCCATTCTCTCAATATGAATAAGAAGAATGATGAATTGCGGGGGCTAGGGAGGGTAAAACAAAAGAAAAAAGCCAAGATTTTTAAGCTGTTATATATTCCCTAGAGACAAATTATTCACATAAAATGGGGGAGCCATAACATTTTTCTGCACGCATCTTATTTTTTTTTTATTTGTTTGTACAGACTTTGTTTTAAATGATTATGTACAAACATAAAAAAAATTTATAAAATATTTATTAAAAGTATTTTTATTTACCACCCTTTTATTAAAAAATTGTATTTAATAGTACATAAACTTACTCTGACAAAAATAGGCCTGAGGATTTACACCCCAAACAGCTTCACGACATTGATAGCAATGAACAGTGACAAAAACATGTTGTAGAATAAACTGAAACAAAAATAATTTTAAAATTTGTTTGATTTAAAATATGTTTGTTTTATAATCCGATTCAAATAATTAATGTTAAGCTCAAAAACATGTTTTACAAACTGATTAACAAGTATCTTATTTACAAACATGTTTTACAAACTTGTTTTATTTGTTTCTTTAAAACATGTTTTACAAACTTAGTTTGTTAGATTATTCATTAAAACATGTTTTTACAAACTTTTTAAAACATGTTTTACAAACTCTGTTTTGTTTTAATTATTTCTTCAAAAACATGTTTTTTTATAAAATGTTTCTACAACCTTGTTTTAATTAAATTATTTTCTAAAAACATGTTTTACAAACTTTGTTTTTATAGAAAGTTTTTACAAACCTAGTTTTTATAAAATGTTTTTACAACTTTGTTTTAATTAAATTATTTTCTAAAAACAAGTTTTACAATCTTTGTTTATTTATTTCTTTAAAAACATGTCTTACAAACTGTTTTCCTTTAAAAAACATTGTTTATTTAAATTATAAAACAAAGTTTGTTTAACCACACATTTAATTCACAATAATAGTTTTACAAACTTGGTGTTCTTTAAGTTGTAATTTTTGTTTGATTGAAGTACCGCCTCCACTACCCAACATTTTAAACATTGAAGTTCCTCCGGTTTTAGGTAATTGACTTAAAAATGTAGGGCACTTGTCCAGAAGTTTCTAAATATAATTTAATTTAATAATTTAAAATTATTTTGAATTTTATGTAGTTTACCTCCCAATTTGAATGATTAGTTCTGAGACCCATAACAACCTAAAAATTATAAAAACTCGATAAGCTACAGAAACATTGTTGTTTTAATTATTTTAGGTAGTTTACGGAAAGAATTTCCTAGATTTTTAAGCAGTTCATATCATTTTATTTTTGTCAGAAAAGGAGAATAAAAAAAATTTTCCGGAAAAGTTTCCGGTAAAACACAAAATTGTAAAATTGTAAATTTACTTTTATAAGTGTAGCAACAGATATAATCAAAGCTAAAGTTTTTCTTTCGCAATTCCCAAATTCTGGGGGACCTGGAAAACACAAAATTAATTTTGACAGAAAATATTAAAAACCAATAGGATTAGCCAAATGCATTAAATGAGAAAGAGTTCTAAACAAAATTCTTTCAGATAATCGCAACTCTGCAGAATGATCAGCACGAGCTAAAGATTCAAGCTGTGAATATTCCTCGACAAAATTGGGATCTAATAAAAAATAATTTTTAGAAATTTTTTGAGAAATCTTTTTTCAAAAATTTTCTACCTAAATGTTTTTTCCTTCTAAATAAGGCTAATTGTTCGTTAATTTGCCCAACAGCTTTTGTTCTTGTTGGTATAAATAGTTTACGTAATTGTTCAATATCTTGTTGTTGAGTAGAGGTTGAAGGTGTTGAAGACATTTTTATTAAAATTTTGTCAATAGCCTAGATATTTAAATAATTTAAAATTCCAGAGGAAAAAGAGAATGAGATAAAGCAAAAACAAAATTTTCTGGAAAGTTTCCGGAAGTGTTCGTTTAAATTAAAACAAAAAATGTTTGCTTGAAACAAAACATGTTTGTTTGTAAAAAATGTTTGTCCGAAACAAAAATGTTTTTGCCCTAACATTTTGTAATAAAAATGTTCAAATTATAACATTCCGGAATTTTCCGGAATGTTTTTAAGAGTGTTTGTTGGAGTGAAGTTGGGAATGTTTTCCGGAATGTTTGTTCAAATTAAAAACAAAACATGTTTGTTTGCAAAATGAACATGTTTTTACAATCTCAAACATCTTAAAATACCTGAATATCATGTTGGGATATATTAGGCAATTGCAGAGGGGCACCAGGAATAAGAAAAGTAGAGAATAGTTCATAAGCAAATCTACGCATATCTTTAACATTGGAAGAAGGAAAGACATCGGTAATAAGGTAAAAAAGCTAAAAAATGAATTTTAAAATTTTATAAAAATTCTTACAAGGCTGCTAGGATTTGCATTATTTAACAAATAAGTAAAGAAAACTGTCAAATGAGCAGGTCTGGTCTTTAAATCTTGTAAATTTGTAAAGGGACCAGCTGTTTCCTGAAATATTAAAAATATTCTGATATTTATTCTGATAATGTTTGGGTATTATTTTAAGTTGTTTTGATGTTTTTCTGATTTTATTCTGATTTTTAAATGTTTTTCTGCTTTTTTATTTTCACAAAATCAAAACACCAACTAACCATATCTTCATTATCACCCTCACTTCCCTCCCCTCCATCTTCTTCTTCTTCCTCCTCCTCATCCCCGATAGGCAGAACATCTGCCTGAACATAATGCATTCCTCCAGTCTCTATCCAACTACGAATAGGTTCTACCCTCCCAACAGCAGCATCAGCTGCACGTAAAGGCACAGAACTGTTATTTGTTGTTCTCATTGATGTTGGAGGGAAAGTTTTGCTGCTCTAGAAATTAAGAGAATAAAAAAATAATTTTTTGTGTTTTAATTTTTTTATGAGAAAAATATTTCTCATTCATTAAATTTATTTTAGAAAATTAATTTTACAATTTTCCCAGTTCGCATCTTAAGAAAAAATAAGAGAAACAATAGAATAAATAATAAAATTAATTTTTCGTTTACTTAATATACAAAAATTAATTTTTGAAAAATTAAATTATTTATTTTTCATTTTGAAATTTAGTTAAAAATTTAGAAATAAAGTGATATAAAAGCAAGAAGATTTTCCCTGCAGTAAAAGCGTTCATTTAAAAACAGACTAAAAATGTTTCCGGAAGAGAGTCCCCAGAAAGACTCTCTCAACAAAGTCTTTCCCCTTTGTTTGTAAAAAACAATGCTTTTTACAATTTCGAATGTTTTCCGGAATGTATTTTATTTTTAAACAAATTCAAAAAATATAAAAGAGGAAGAAGGTTTAATGCCCAAGACTAAATAAAAAAATTTTCTTTTTTCAGTTAAAATCTTTTATTTTCCTCTCAAAAGTCGCCCAATGGCCAGCTAAAAAAATTTTTTGGCAGACAAAATGCCAATTATCGGGGTATATAAATAAAGTTAAGGAAAAGCAAAAAATGGAGATAAATATATTTATGTTGTTATTGACTTAAAAATTTAAAAAAAAAAATAAAGCTTGGGCTTTTTACAAATATAGTAATATTAAAAAAGGAAAGGATTTTTTGTTGTTTACATCAAAATCTAGCTGAATAAGAGTCTTTAAAAACATTAAAAATAAAATTATATTTAATGTTTTTGGCATGGAAACAGTTCTGATTTTTGAGTGTTTTTGGTTTTTGAGAATCATGTAAAAATCAAAAATTTTCCAGAAAACATGAAAATTGTAAAAACATTTTCCGGAAAACATTCAAAATTGTATAAAAAACATTCTCCGAAAAACATTTAAATTGTAGAAACATTTTCATGAAAACATTGAAAATTGTAAAAAACATTTTCCGGAAAACATTGAAAATAGTAAAAGCATTTTCCGGAAAACATTAAAAATTGTAAAAACATTTTCCGGAAAATTGAAAATTGTAAAAACTTTTCCGGAAGACATTTAAAATTCAAAAAACATTTTCCGGAAAACATTTAGAATTGTAAAAACATTTTCTGGAAAACATCGAAAATTGTAAAAACATTTTCCGGAAAACATTGAAAATTGTAAAAACATTTTACGAAAAACATTGGAAATTCAAAAAACATTTTCCGGAAAACATTGAAAATTGTAAAAACATTTTCCGGTAAACATTGAAAATTTTAAAAACATTTTCCGGAAAACATTGAAAATTGTAAAAACATTTTCCGGAAAACATTGAAAATTTTAAAAACTGTTTCCGGAAAACATTGAAAATTTTAAAAACATTTTCCGGAAAACATTGAAAATTGTAAAAACATTTTCCGGTAAACATTGAAAATTTTAAAAACATTTTCCGGAAAACATTGAAAATTTTAAAAACATTTTCCGGAAAACATTGAAAATTGTAAAAACATTTTCCGGTAAACATTGAAAATTTTAAAAACATTTTCCGGAAAACATTGAAAATTGTAAAAACATTTTCCGGAAAACATTGAAAATTGTAAAAACTGTTTCCGGAAAACATTATTGAAAATTGTAAAAACATTTTACGAAAAACAATTAAAATTGTAATTTCAAAAATTCTTCTCAAACATGTTTTTTATTCTCTTTTGTTAGTGAAAAACTATATTTTTACAATTTTCATTGTTTTCCGGCAAGTTTATTTTGTTCAGATTCATAAACTTCTAATAAAAACAAAGAAAATAAATAAAACAAGAAAATATAATCAATTTAGAATCAATTAACTTAAACTCATTTAATAGTTTTTTCTAAATTTGCGCAATTAAAACTAAATAAATCGCAATCGAGAGAAGTGCATTTTAAGAGAGATCAAAGGAGCGTAAAATTTATAATAAATGATATATACGTAAATTTTTATTTTTTATTATTCTTTATTTCTCACGTAAATTAACGTGAATATTGTGGGGGGGGGGGGGAGTTTGTTCTAATTTTTATATTTTTGGTTCATAAAAAATTATCGTGTTTCTGACGTTTTGACCAAAATACAATTGGATCTTACTTCAAGATTCATTCAATAATGGATTTTAACTAGAAACAGGTCCGAGACTAGTGATTGAATAAAAATCTCGATCATTGAGAATCAAGATTTTTCGTGATATCGATTTTCGTACAATTCTTATAGCCCGCTATCTACTGATATATCTCGATGTATTCTAATATACATTTCTAAAAATATGTCTGGGTAAAAATATGTACTAGGTAGGGGAGTAGTATACACAAGAATTGCAGTTAAAGCAAGGTCCGACTGTATTAAATTATTTTTAAAATTATTGGCGTTCTGTTTATTTTTTAAATTTTAGCGTTTTCACGATTTTTAAACTGTTCTGCATATCTGCCAAATTTATGTGTTTTAGAATAGATTTTTTTTTGTATTTTAGACTAAAAAATTTTTTCCTCTAAAAAATATACATTCCAATAAACCTTTTTCCTTTTCTCTTTATTTCGGCATTAATTTACAGCCAAAATTCCCCGCATTGGTTTAATTTCTTTTTTTTCTTTATTACAATGAAATGCTTCCTTCCTTTTTTTATTAATTTAATGTAGAAAAGCATAGAAAAAAGGGAAGAAAATTGCCACGAAAAAAAGAATTGCGTGATGGATTAAATAAATAAACAAGGAAAAGAAGATGGGCATTTTTAATTTATATAAAATTGTTGCAATTTTAAGAAAATATTTTTTTGGGGGATTGACTATAAATTTAATCGAGTGCTAGTGATGTTTTGGATCAGTAAATTAAACGGTTCAGAGGTTTCAGTCTTGGGCGGTTCCAAAATTTTATACTGTTCCACAGTCCTTGGACAGAGACATGACAGACTAGAATCCTCCTATGTAGTCATAGGAAGTTGATCTTGTAGCCGTATAATGGTTGAAACTGTCAGGAACCGTAAGCAAGGAATGGTTTGATTTTGGAACAGAAAAGGCACTGATTGAGGCATATTGGTGTTTAGACTCGATTAAAAATGGGTAGGGTCAGATTGAAATCTATTGAATGCGTGCCCAAAATCTTGATATTAACAGAAATTGACTTATGAATGACTGAATTATTTTTAAATTAAAAAAATTTTATTTTATGAAATTATTTTCCAACCTGTTTCTCAGTTTCATTACTCTCGATAGAGCCTCGTTTTTTGTCATTCCTGTTTAGTGGCCGTTTTTTGCCGTTTGTGACTGCTACAAAAAAATTTTTTTTTTGAATTTAATTAGTTCAAGAATTAGCCCAAAATATTATTTAATTTTAATTAATCTTCAAAATTGATTGGAATTTCTTAAAATTAACTAATTACCATTAAGCAGGGAAAGAATATTCAGTTGTTTCTCCAGCTCGTTAATTCTGCAGAGGGCTCTTTCTAATTTTGAACCCCCACCAAATTCGATTTGCTGTTGTTGTGGTTGTTGGGTCAAGTCTGAAATTCCAGCACAGACTTGTAAGGACTAAAAAATTCGAAAATATTTTTTTAAGAAAAATTTTCCAAAAGAAAGGGGGAAAAGTCTGAGGAAACGTCTAGAACAATCCCAAGTAAACAACCATAACTAATTGGCAAATAAACCTTTTTGAAATAAATTTGGTATCATTTTAAAGAGAATTAAATTTTCTATGATATAAAATTAAATTCATAATTAAAGAGAAAAGATTGAATTTTTAAAAAAATTTTTAATAAAATTATTAACCAGAAAATGACCAAATTAAAGAAGTATTTCAACCATAACTTTTAAACCTATCAATATAAATTATTTAAATAAATATTATTTTGTAGGAAATTTAATTCTCTATCGAATGACACCAAATTTGTTTAAAAAAGTTTAGCCATTCAAAAGTTAGAGAATTTAGCGTAAAGTCGGTTCGCATTATTCTTCTCGCTTTTGCTTTGCCCCAAAACTTGTGTAAAAGCTTATTAAAATAAAATAAACTTTTTTCTACAACCCAAAAAGACCTTTCAAAAATCCCATTGACTTTTTTCTTTGATTTGCATTATAAGATGGATTTATATTTTTATTTAAAAACAATATAATATTTTGTCATTCTTCTGGGAATTTAACTAAAAAAGCAAAGCAAAAAAGAAATTGAACTTTAAAGAAGAATAAAAAAGGAAAATCCCACGGGAGAAATGTGTCCAACAAGAAAATATTTTTCTTGCTTGATTTTAAATGGTAAAAAATTAGAAAAAATTTTGGAGGAAAACACAATAAATAAATGGTAAAATTAAACCAGGTAGCATTAAAATTCAGAATTATTTGTGTTTTTATTTTATTGTTAAATCAGAATTTTTATTTTTCTTGCAGAATTTTGTAATTTTTATTTTTGTGCTAGATTTTAAAAATTCTGATTTTTAATTTCAGAATTTTTTTTCAGAACTTTTTTTGAGAAATTTTTTCAGAAATTCTTTTTTTTTCAGAATTTTAATTTCAGAATTACTTTCAGAAACATTTTCAGAATTTTTCTCAGAATTATACGTCAGAATTTTATCCCTCTTATTATAATTTTCACCTCAAGATTAGCTCTTTCTTTGTTTAACATTCGAAAAAGTTCGTCTCTCCGTTCTCGTTGCCATTCCAGACTTAACATCATTTGTTCCGGATTAGGTGTTTGTTGTATTAATATTCCATTATTTTTGTTGTTATTATTATTTATTTCCTTTGGTTTTTGAATTGCCGGAAACAATTCATCATCCCAGGAGGAAACACTGTGGGTACGCGCTGGCCCCAAAAGTGTTAATACTAAGTTGTATCCACCTGAGTGTTTATTAAAAATCAGAATTTTGTATTTTTAAATCAGAATTATTTGTATTTTCATTTTGTGTAAAATCAGAATTTTTTATTTCTGTTTAAAATCATAATTTTTCAGGATTTTTTTCTTTTAAAAATGTATTTTTTCATTAAAATCAGAATTTTGTATTTTTTATCAGAATTATATCTATTTTCTTTTGTGTAAAATCAATTTTTATTTCTATTAAAAATCAGAATTTTTCAGAATTTCTTATTTCTGTTGAAAAATGTATCCTATCATTTAAAATCAGAATTCTGTGTTTTTTGATCAAGAAAGAGTTTGCAAAAGTTTAGCCACCGGGCAGGATTCGAACCTGCGACCACCTGCTAGTTGTTGCTAGGCGCTTTCGCTCACTATATGCAGGAGCTCTACCTCTGAGCTACCGGGGCATCGACTAATGCTTTCTCTTTTTCCTTTTTAGATCGTTTAACCCCCGCCTAAGCGTTTTAAATGCTGCTGGATGAATCATCCTTACAATCAGAATTATTTGTATTTTAATTTTGTGCAAAACCAGAATTAGTTATTTATCTTTGTTTGTGTTTCAGAATTTGTATTTTCAATTTTATATAAATCAGAATTTCAAAAAATATAATGAACGACAAAATGTCTCAATAATAATGGCGCGACAAAATGTCACAATTGAAGAATCCGTTGGCATGGAAGTTTTGGAAAAATTTTTTTGTTTCGTATAGGTAGATTATTCAGGGATTTTATTAAAATTAGTCAATTACCAGAAATCATTTTGATAACTTCTTGGAAGTTGGAACAACTGACTAGCATTCCGTTAACCTTCAATATTCTGTCACCCTCACGGACACCTGCCAATTGTGCAGCTCCATAAGGCTTTAGTGTAGCTACAGTAAGGGGATGTTCCCCACTTACAGTTAAGCCAAAACCGTCAGATTGCCTGGAGGAATAAAATTTTTTTGGGTATTTAGGGAGATTAAAGAATTTATTCACCTAGCCACCACAACACATCTTTCACTTAGCGTTGCTTGAGATGAATCTGAAAGACTAAATTTCCGTCTAGGTCCATCCGTGGCTATCCTTCTTTCAATAATTGGAGTTGAGGAATTTGTATTTTTATTATTAATTTGATTATCCACAGCTGAAACAGGACGTGATGAGGAATTTTCTGTATTTTGTTGTATTGCTGCCATCTTGTTGAGGGAAGGGCTAACAGTGTTAGAAGACGCGGTTTGCCGTGAAAAGTTGTTTGGGGTTTGTGTTTGTTCTGATAAATTAAAAAATTTATTAATATTTTCTGGTATTTGTATTTCTGATATTCTGATATTTTAAACTTTTCAAATCAGAATTATAAAAATAAAATAACAAAATTCTGATTTTTCAGAAAATAAAAATACAAAATTTTGATTAATATATTAATAGATCCTGATTTAAAAAATACAAATTCTGATTTCAGAAATACATATAAAATTCTGATTTATTATAGGAATTATTATAAATTCTGATTTCATAGAATACAAAAGTTACTGTAAAATACAAAGTTCTGATCTAATAAAATAACAAAATTCTGATTTTATAAAAAATTCCGTTTTAAAAATAATTCTGATTTAATTTGAGAATTAAATTCTGATTTATAATAATTAAATTCAGATTTAATAAAATTTTAAATTCTGATTACAGGAAAAATACAAATTCTGATTTAATAAAATATTAAATTCTGATTCTATGAAAAATACAAAATTCTGATTTATTAGGAAAAATACAAATTCTGATTTAATAAAATATTAAATTCTGATTCTATGAAAAATACGAAATTCTGATTTATTAGGAAAAATACAAAATTCTGATTTATTAGAAAAATACATAGTTCTGAATTAATAAATTATCAAGTTCTGAGTTATTCTATTATTATTTATTCTGATACTTTTTTAGTATCAGAATTTAACAATTCTGACGTAACAATTAATTGGAAATATTCTGGTTATAATTTCTGATTTTAATTTCTGGTATTTTCCAAATATAATTTACATTTAAATTAAAATGCAACAATTATTTATTTAAATCTACGCATATCCTATAAAATATTAAAATTAAAAAGCAACTTTTTCTGAAAATTTTTTTTTAATTTAAAGAGGAAAAAGAGAGAATATTTTATAAGAGAATATTTTTATTCTCTTCAAATTTTTAATTTTTTTTCTTTTTTTTCTTCCGCAACTCAAAAATCAAACAAAAAAATTAAAAAAAGAGGGGAGGGGGGTTTTCTTTGATGAATTAGATTTTTGGCATTTTATATATTTTTTTCTGTTTTTTTTTTGTATTTTCTGTTTGTTTTTGTGTATGTTTGTGTTTTTATTTCGTGTGACCATTTGATGGGGAAAGGAGGATATAGGGGGAAAATGAAGGGGGAGGAAAGGAGAAGAAGGGAGATGGGAGGAGGGGGAATGAGGGGGGTGGATTTAAAAATTGCCGGTCTCTTTAGGGAATCTATACCCAAATCTCTCTTTTTTTCTCCCCTTTTAGAGTGCGAAAAAATTGCTAAATGAAAAAAGGAGGTATAGGTAAACAAAAGAAAAAAATAAAAGAAAAAAATTTTAAAAATAATCTCTTGGAAATTTTTAAAATATATGGGCAGTGATTGACAGTTTAATTCTCTCCCTCTTTTATTTTTAAATTTAATTTTGAACACAGCTTAAAAATTAAATAAAGTCTGACCACTATATAAGATAAACCATTGAAGTTGAAAAAATCGTATATATTTTCCTATGAGAACGGCAAGTATCTTAAATAGAGGGTAATAGCCTTTTAAAGGTACATATAGCCTTTTTAAATAGACGGTATTTATAAATTGGATACAAACCTCCCATATGAGGTATTGCTTAGGTAGCGAACTCCATCCAAAAGCAAACCAAATTAATAGAAAAATTTTCGTACTGAATTTGTCTTATAATGAGATCTGAACGTAATAATGAATTAAAAAAAATAAATTTTTTGAACATTCGAACTTTCAGAAAATCTAAAAAAAATTTAGATTAAATAGCGTGACTCATTTAATTATTTGTTTGAAAGAAAGAGAGAAGCATTTTCAATTAAATACTTCCGGAAATCCCCTATTTATGCTTTTAAAAATAATTAAGAAAAGAAAAAAGGATGAGAATGAAAAAATAAAAATTCGAAGACTAAATAATAATACATAAACTTCTGATTATGAAAAAAAGTAAAAATATAAAGTTCTGATTTAATAAAAAAAGAGGATAAATAAAAAATTCTGATTCTGCAAAGAAGAAAGAAACAAATATATTCTGATTTAAAAATAAGAATTCTGATTTTACAAAAATTCTGATTTTGGAGAATAAATACTCCAATATTGTAAAATTCTGAATAAAAAAATAAAATTTTGATAAAGAAAATTCTGAATTTTACAAAAATATAGGTAAATACATTTCTGATAATTATGAAAAATACAAATACTTATACTTATATAAAAATTAAAAAAAATTATTTAATAATAAAACAATTTTTTTCATATTTTTGGCCTTGAAGGAAAATAAATAACTGATTTGATGCATGTGAAAAAATAAATATATTTTTTTATTTAATTGGAAGATAAATAAATCTCTTCATTCATCCATAAAATGTCTGCAATTTTATTGAAGATAAAAAAAATAAAAATACAAAAATGCGTGAAAAATATAATAATATTTTTACGTAAATATAACAAAAGAATGTGACATTAAATTTTATTGTTATGATAAATAAATTATTTTTTTTATTATGAGAGAAAAAAAGTGAAAATAACAATAAAAATGAGAGAAATAAGAAGGTGAATCATTCTTTATTTAATATTTTTAAAATTCTGATTTTTGTATTTCTTGATTATTTTAAAAAGAAACACACAGTTAATGAACTAAGTTTATTTTTAAAAAATTCTGAAAAAATAAAATCAGAATTTCTTTTTACTATTAGAAAAATAAAACAGAATAACGATATTTTTTCTGTGATTTTCTAGAATCAGAATTAAATCAGAATTTTCTTTATTACTTGGAAAATTAAACCAGAAAATAAAACCAGAATCGTTTAATTCTGATAGTAGGTAAATAATAAAAACATTCTGAAAATTTATACTGATTTAAGAAAAACACATTTAAAAATAATTCTGATTTTATCTTCTATATAAATAAAAGAACTTTCTGATAATTTATTCTGATTTGAAAAAAATACAAAAAACACATTAGATATGCTTGATTTCTGAATAATAAAAAGAAATTCTGATTTTATTCTGATTTGAAGAAAAATACATTTAAAAAATAATTCTGATTTTGTTATATAAAAAATTAAAGGAAAATTCTGATTTTAATTTTCAGAATTTTTAAAAAATAAATCCACTTTATTTAATTTAAAAAATAACATTTAAAAAAACGATGTTTGATTTTTCGCTACTTGTTTGCTTTTTAATTTTTCTGCTTCATTTGCATTTATCCATGCAAAAATGCGACTAAAAATATGAGTGGAGATGAGTTTTTTTATTTGTTGTTTTTACTCATAAAATACTTTATAATAAATGCATATATCAAAAAATATTTGGGGGAACACTACTAAAATTTTGAAAAAAAATATTTTTTTTGATAAATTTTATTTTTCAAATTAATTTCTAGTTTTTAAATTTTTAAATTTATTTTTATGTTTTATTTAAAAAATTAAAATAAATTAATTACGCCCCTAAAATAATATAAAATACATTTAAATTAATTCTGATTTAAAAAGGAAAAATACAAAATCATAAATAGTGTAATTCTGATTTGAATAAAACCTATAAAATACATTTAAAAGAAAATAAATTCTGATTCTGATTTAATAAAAAATACAATATCAGAATACTAATTCTGATTTGTTAAAAGAAAAAGTCTGATTTAAAAAGAAAAATACAAAATCAGAATAAATATTAATTATGATTATTAATTCTGATTATTAATTCTGAGAATTAATATTAATTCTGAATACAAATAAAATACAATGAAATAAATACAAATTCTGATTTATGAGAAAATACAAAATCAGAAATACTAATTCTGATTTTTTAAAATAAAAGAAATTCAGATTTAAAAAGAAAAATACAGAATCAGAAATAATTTATAATTATAATTTGTCAATTCTGATGAAACACATTTTTAAAATAAATAATTCTGATTTAAGTAAAAATACAAAAAATACAAAAGAATATAACTAAAATGATTCTGATATTTAAAATTGTGTTTTTGACTAAAATAAAAAATACGAAATTAAAAGCAAATAAAAATTGAATAAATTCAAGATTAGAAGGCAGAATTAAATAAATTGAGGGATGCGAGTGGCAATAAAATTTTGACCCAGATTTTAAAAATTATTTTTTCAATTCAACGCTTGATTCAACAAGCAAATAAAATAAATAAATAATAAAAGTGTTGGGAGGAGATGCGGGAGATTTTTAGAGACCGATAAATATATTTTTTTGGAAGCACTTTCTCTTAAAAATATTAAAATTGAACTTTTATAAAATAGATAAAATCAAAAAATCAAAAAGAATTTTGGTTGCTGAGAGAAAAAGTGAAAAGAAATATAATTAAAATTCTGATTTTATTAAAAGATAAAAATTAATTAATTCTTCTGAAATTAATTAAAAGAAAATACAAATAATTCTGATTTAATAAATATTTTAAAAATAGAGAGGGAAATTGTAATTAATCAAAATTAAATTATTCTGATTTAGTAAAATACAAATTATTCTGATTTTATATAGCTATTAAGTAAAATACAATTAAATCAGAATAATTAATTAACCAGAATTAAATAATTCTGAGAAAATAAAATACAAATAATTCTGATTTTATTAAACGAAAATACATTTAGATATTTTATAAAAATCAGAATAATTATCAGACTTAATTAATTCTGATTTTCAGAAGAGAAAAATACGAAATGTATTTTACCTTTTAAAAATGCAAATTAATTTGTATTATTTCAATCAGAATTAATTGTTTAAATTAAATTAATTAATCAGAATTTTTTTGTATTTTTGTCAGAATTCTGATTTTCTCATTAAAAAAATTTTGTATTTTATTTAAATAATTAATAGTAAAACAAATTTTGAAATCAGAATCGATTAAATAAATGAATGTTGACTGGCCTTACCCAAAAGCATGTGAAGACGAATAAAAAGGGAAAAATATGTGGAGACGAAAAAAATTAATGAAGAAAAATTTTTGCGAAGAAAAATCTGTGAAAATAAAAAATCTGCGTTGTTTTTTTATTTTTTTTCTTATGGCCAAAAATTGCTTCTTTTCTCTTCTTTCATTTTTTAAAAAAATTAAAAAATAAATTTTACACAGGTGTAAAATTTATTTTAATTAATGTTGTTTATTTATTTTTATTTTTTTAGTTGTTTTAAAAACAAAAAAAATATGTATAATTTAAAATGGCTAATGAGGTCAATTGAAAAATAAATAAAAATAATTTAAAAAATAAAAAAAATTCTGATATTATTAATTATACGATTCTGAAATAAAATTCTGAAAGAAATATTTTTTATGCTAGTCAATAATTAATTCTGACAAAATTCTGATTTCTAATAAGTTCTGATAATTAATTTTGATTTATGACAAAATTCTGATTTTTGAATTTTGTTAGATTATCACAGCGGGGGCAATTGTGGAAAATTTTCTTTTCATATTTTTTAAGGAAAAATTTTTTTCTATGGCCTTCTCTATTTTTGGGTATTTTGGTATTTTTTTGGAAATTCAATATTGTCTCATATTAAACAATAAAATTAAAAAAAAATAAAAATTAAATAAGCTACCTTAAATAAATATTAATTTTAACCAAAACAATAATGGAGGGAGAGTAGAAGCTTGTTTTTCCCCCATTATTTAATGTTAGAGTTCGCAAGATGGGTAAAGCAAAAAAATAAAAGAAGCAAGGGATCCATCCAAAAATTAATCTATAAAATTATTCCCCTCTCTACAATAAATAAATATTTTTTATTTGTACAATAAATGCAAGTAAATACTATACTGTACAAAAAAATTATTTTTTTGGGGGGTTCTAGCTAAATAAAAATAATATTAACTATTTTATTTATTTTTTAAGGGAAAAAATTTTTCAAGGGCCAAAAGACAATTTAAACCTAAAAAATTAACAATTAAGTAAATTGCTTGAATAAAGCTAGTAAAATAAACAAAAAATATTTGTAGGTACTAGCTTGAATTAATTAAATTTAAATTTATTTAAAGGAGAGAATGAGGGGGAGTCGAGGGAGTATTTTTAAAAAAAAGAGAGAATAAAGGGAAAATAATTTTTTGAAAATTTAAAAAATTATAATTTAGTGGTCATTCAAAATTATTTTTTAGTTCAATCATTTTTTAGATATTGGATACCTTCACTTTAGTGTAAAGCCCTTTAAGTAAAGCCCCATATCTCGGCACAAGCTTGTTCAATCACGGTTGGTAAATGTTCAGCTCGCATTCTACCTTCCACAAATGCAGTCGCAAAAGGCATTTTTGCTTCTTTCTCTTAATTTCCTGATAGATTTGTTCGATTTTTGAGGAAAATTTTGATAAGTTTGGGAGGTCAAGAATCCATATTTTATATTAATGTAGGAGAAGAAAAAAATTTAAGCCTTATGGAGTGGCGAGGGTTTGGTGGTCGAGAGAAAAGCAGTAAATAAAATTGCGATTACACATGCTTAAAAATAATTTTTTTTGTAAAACAATTATTTGTACTTGTCAAAATAAATGTTAAAATAAATACAATAGCTTTAACTAAATATTTTTAGTTAATCCAAATTCCTCCGATATTTGACTTTAAAAGAATTATGAAGGAGGGAAGAACAGTAAACAATAAAAGACGAGGCTTTATCCGCGTGTTTAGCAAAATGTTTTTAAAATGTTAAATAAATAAATACGTATATGTCTAAACAAAGTCTGTCTACTAAATTTAAAATTTTGTCAGTCACCAAATCACCAAAAAGGGGCATGGAACCTCAAAAGGTCAAAAAAGGGGCGATGCAAAAAAGGGGCGAGAAGGTCAAAAAGGGGACCCTAAAAAGAGTTGTAAGGGACACCCTGGGCGTAACGAAAGTCTATTTAAAAAGCGAATAAAAAGCGAATAATGGTCAAGTAAAGTCGAAAATCTGCGAATAGCTGTTATGTCCGCAGGTTGTCCGAGATATGCGACGTGCAAAAGAATAACGTTTATACAAAGTAGAGCGAAAGACACCCGAAAAGGCGAAAATTCGGAGAAAGGCTTAAATACAAAGGCGAAACTTCCCCTGGTATGCCTAAAAGCAAATCAAATCGGGAACTTGCACAGTGACGAATAAATGTTAAATAATAATGGGGGTGTCTTACGAATAAATTGGTCTTGTACCTAAACTTAAATCTCTTTTTTGTTTTAAATGTTCTCTCCAACTTTCTTGATGTAAACGACGATTGAGGTATATATAATATGTACATAGCAGCTAATCTCGCTCACTTAAAATATTAAGATTAAACAAATAAAATTGTAGATATAGACCTAAAGGTCAAAAAGTTGTTCAAAAAAGTCATCCTCAGCTGTTGAAGTCCCCTGGTTTGGTTCTTGCTCCCCTTGCAAATGCTGACCTTGTTGCTGCTGAGAATATTGAGTGGGACCTTGATCAGGGAGGGTGGAAGGATGATCTAATGCTTGGTGGGGTGCTGGATCTAAACATTTTTATAAAAATTTTAGCCAAAAATTTATTTGAAAAATTTTCAGAAAAATTTTTTGAAAATTTTTCTCGGAAAATCCATTTTCAAGAATTATTTCAAATTACCTAAATTCAGTCTAGGTTGAGGATTTGTTGACGTTTCTCCTGCATCTTGTTGTTGACTTGGTCTAACAACATCTTCTGTAATAATTAGCAAGTTATTTTCGACGTATAACCATTCTGATATATCCATGAGGTATCAATTTTTGAGACATATACATCCGCGGGTATCCGAGGATATATCCGTTTTTTCTCAAAATGGTCAAAAATTATGGTCGGATATCTGCGGATTTGAAGCATATCAAGTCCATCCGTATTCTGATATAGTATCCGTATCCATGCACAGGCTAGGTTTAAACATATCTCTCTAGACCTGCACAGGCGTACTATCCATGCACAGGCTAGGACATACTAACATAAATAAGTGCTACTGAGATTATACCGTAGTTAATTAATCATACTGCAATTTTATCAAAAATTGAATTGTTATACTCCAAATATTAGATCACTCTACGGATCGTAAACCCTTTATCTTTGTTACAGGGATAGGTTCCTGGAACTAGAGTGTATTTATATGTGTACTTTAATTCACTGTAATGTGTTAATTAAAGAATAAAAACTTGCCCAAGAGTCCCATTCTGCCGGCTCTCAATAAGCGTTCAAAATCTTCACCAGGAACATAATCAGATTGTATAGCCTGTATTTTTAGAGTGTAATGAAATTGAATAAATTTTTGATAAGTATGGATACTTGTGTAGTTTACGTCCCATAGGCCCCGCCCCTTTTTTTCTCACTTCCTGTTCTTATAAAGTGATATTTGGATCATGTTTTCATTTTTCGATTTGAGGCCTTTTTTCTCTCCTTATAAAAAAGGGAAGAGAGAAGAAAAAGAGGCGGGGTTTATGGGACGTAAACTACACAGGTACCTAATAGGTCAATTACTGCCAATTTTTGTACGCCCAGAAACGAGACTTGAATAATTGTTAAGCATAGTCATTTTATTTTCAAAACTCCTCTTGTTTCCACTGTAATGCTCATGAGTACATATCTATTGAGTATCCCTTCATATTAGGAAATTTGGTGGTTGGTTATATATTTTATTATATGTAAATGTTTTCTTATTTACTTTAGGGTTCAATGGTTGATCGCTATCCGACGATTCAACCTCAGTAGTCTCCTGGATTACTGGTAATTTTCCTCTTTCTAAAAATATTTGCAAGTTAGTCTTAAATGATTATATTAATATTCTCAATACCGAGAGCTGAAGGATTGGGACCAAATGCCCCGATAGATGGATGAGGTTGTTGCATCATTCCAGATTGATGTGAGACGTGTGGATTTTGTCTACGACGATGACGTTGTTGACGTCGAGCGTGAGGACGTCCCGAAATATGAATTCCAGTTTGTGGACTAGGATTTTGCTGGATATATGGTAGAGGTTGTTGTTGATAAGGCTGGTGTTGTTGATAGGGATGGTGATAAAGTTGTTCTTGAGGCTGTTGATAAGGCTGCTGATAAAATTGTTGTTGTTGATAAGGCAGTCGATGTACATTTCCACTTAATTTTAAAAGGTTTTCAAAAATGGTCAACGAATCGAAATTTTTATTTCGTTTATGTACAGGGTGCGGCAAATTGGCGGCCGCTTTTCTTTTTACTATAACTTTTTTAATTTTTAATGAAAATCGTTAATTCTTTTTTTACTGGATTCCCAGTACTCTGAGAATTTTTTTGATATCAAAATTGTATCTGAATTTCATAATTTAGTTTGTTTAATTTTCTCTCAAAGTTCGAGCAAAATTTTTTGGATAAAAGTCGGTCTGGATTCAAGGCTATGATTTTGATCTTGGAAATGTTTATATCGTTGAAATCAGCTTTTCAATCCGGTTCGAATGGCGATAAAATTAGAGGGCTACGACAAAAATCAAATGAGCTACGGTCCTCTGAATGATAAATTAAAATAATTATGGTAAAAATAAAATTTTTTGGTGAAATTTTCAAAAATGAAATCATAAGCTATTTCGATGCGCCTGAACAAGACGAGTCGATTGGTACTAAAATCATCGGGATTGAATAATTTTTGACGAAGTTATGCTCAATTAAAGTTTGGCAAGAAAAAATGTTTTTGATGCTCTTAAATGTTTGGACCGGCTTATCTTTACTATATGTGAACCAAATTTTTATTTTTTGGTACCAAAAAAATTCTCAGAGTACTGGGAATCCAGTAAAAAAAGAATTAACGATTTTCATTAAAAATTAAAAAAGTTATAGTAAAAAGAAAAGCGGCCGCCAATTTGCCGCACCCTGTATGTAATTTAAATTATTAAACATTTACAAAACATAGGAAAAACATATATTTTTATCAAATCTAGGAGAAACGCTCATTTATAGGGGAGTCTCAAGCTTTTAAGCCCCATAATTTTTTAGTTTCATATTCCTAGCCAAAAAAGCCAAAAAATTTTCTAGAGTAAATCGACGATGCTCTATCAAATGGTACCAAAAAAGTACAAAAGACTGAAAATTCGAGAGGTTCCCTTGACAGTGGGAGAGCACCTGCATATGTGAGTAAGGCCGAGCGAGCACTATCAGAGTTGTAGAAGGTCCTGCCCGGTGGCTACCCTTATAGATACTTTTACACGACTTCTAAACTCACGATTCATCAACACGGTATTCATTAAGACGCGGAAAAAGATATTGCCTTAGTAGACTTGTTAAATTTGCTCTAATACGATATTCATCACTGCTTAAAGCATTTGTAGTATATAGTTGCCAATCAAGAGCTTCAAGCTCTTGCAGATGATTCAGTGCAAATATTGATTCCAGAGATAGTGGGGGGCCTTTTTGAAATCAGAATTAATTTTTGAAATTTTGGTGCTATCTTGCCCACCTTTTTATTTACGCTAAATTTTGTTTTTGCTATAAATAGCAAGGGTGCAAAATGGTAAATAATGTTAACATGTATAGTCAGATTGTTGAAACTTTCGGTTTCTAATTCAGGACTCGATTTCTACATGGACCAAGGTTGGCTTTATTGCCTAAAATCCCTGAATAGTATGATTATCTTCAAATGTCAGGGTCAAGAAAATCTATTATCAGGGTCCTGCTTTAAATTACAGAGAAAGGTAGGAGATGAGATATATGTCATTTCTTAATGTGATATGATCTCTTTACTTTATTCTGTACCTCATTTCTTTACCTCATCAAGAGTAAGAAAATAAAAATGAGGACCGATAATGTGATAGTACCGAAATCTTATTAATTCCTACCAGCATGGGCAGATTGATCACCCTCAGAAGTTGTCTGGATTGGTTGATGTGTCTGTGGTTTTGGTAAAAGCGTTAAAAGGTAGTGCATATAGTTAGCCATTCTTTGGTGGGACTCTTGAGGTAATTTTTGTATATATTGTACCATTCGTTGCCTCAACTCGTTTTGTCCTTTTCGATGATCAAAAGGTATAAAGAGCGGCTCTTGAGGTGCATTGGGGTGTTGCTGAAATTTTGCCTTTTTACCTTTAGGCAATTCGGGTTGTTTAGTCGCTTTGCCTTTTTGTGTTTGACCACGTTGATGCCCTCCTCTCCCAGGACTTGGACCAATATCTGGCTGCATAGGTAATGAACGACTATGTGGTGGTTGTTGTTGATAATCTATATTTTATGGTTTGGTGAAAGGTCAGCAGATCTGGTCTAGTTTAGCCGTCCAATAAAGGTTTATTTGACCCAGACTAGGACACGGATACAGATTTTGTATCCGTATCCGGATATTTATGGCGGATAAGACGGATACAGGCTGATATCCGCAGGCATTTTGGTATTATCTGTATCCATATCCGTATCCATGACCATTTCTGATTTGATCAATAAAGGTCTGATCTCTCTTCATGTCTTTCTACCCGAAACCTGATGATTTTCGAACAGAAATCCGACTGAGATTCTCTTCCCATTGAATTTCTAGATGTCTGAGAGTTCTGATTCTATCTGGCTTTATTTTCATCGTCCTAAGTGGAGGATTAATGAGGGTCCCAATTATAAAACACAGCTTTTTGATCAAGAAATGAGGCTAAATCTCAATGGACTAAATCTAACCAGCGCTAAAATTAATTACCCTGTTCAACAAAATATCGGTCCATATAATGATTTACATTTGCTTGTGTATAGTCAACATTATTTAAATAATTTCGTATAACTCTACGTTCATTTTCAATTAAATTACACTCAAATTTATTTGTTAGTTTGTTAAAAACAATTTGATAAAAATTTAATTGTAAATTTGAATGAATTGTTGGTTGACAATTCAACAATACCTTAATTTTGAATAAATTAGTTATGTGTTAAAAGGGGTCGAATGATTCCAATCCCCATTATTTGTTCCAAGGGATTATTCCAAACTGAAGAATTATAAACCAGGAGAGGAATTTATAATTGAGCTTGACAATTCAGATATTGTGATATCCTTATGAACAAAGTTAGTAGCAAGAATTAGGTTATTGAAAGCAATGCAAAAAGTTGCCTGAAAACTTGACTGCAATATTCTCTATGAGGACACCGACAGTATATTATTCTCTTATCCAAAGGAAATGGAGTGTTCGTTCAGTCCGATCGCGAGTTAAAAGTAAAGATTTGGAATTCCGTTTTGGCGTTTTGAATTATTCTAAACTAAAACTAGGGCTGTCCATGTAACGATGGAGATCAATCCTTAAGTCTGCAAAATATATCTATGATTAGGGTTGGCGGATCCTGGGAAATCACCGTATATCCGAATATTCGATACGAAAATTTTCGGAGAGCAGGTCTTTTCAAGTTCTGGATATTCAGTTTCACCAATGCTAAGATCTAACTTAAATAAGATGCATCGTTTAAGACTTCCCTCCAACCAGTGGGTAAACAACATATTGTGGTGTCTCAATGAACATTATACCTGAATGCCATCTTCAAAAATCATTAACAAATATTCATCATTTGGGCACACTTTACTTCTGATATATTGTGATAGATATATTTCCTTTTGTTCATGTTTATCTAAAATCACATCAAAAGTTGGGCTAACATCATCTTTACAACGAATCGTCACTTTTTTCTTTTTATCCGAAACATTTGGATCTTTCCAATAAAATTGCATAACACGAACAGGATGTTTAAATAATTCTATAATCGTGTCGAAATTATTTGGGGCTTGTTGTTTTGTTAATTTTATAAATTTTGTTTCGCTATCTTTTCGAACAATTATATAAATTATTGAATTGTTTTCAATCCCGTTTAAAGAGCCGAGGTTTAACTGAAAAATAAGAATAAAGTAACTTCAATGAAACCCATTCACTCCAGGATTAATTCCCTCTCAACTTTCAATGAAACCTCTCCCCCTCTCCACGTTCAAGACCCCTTCCCTTCCATCAATAGAGCCTCCCTCTCAACCTTCAATGAAGGCCTCTCCCCCTCTCCACGTTCAAGACCCCCTTCCTTCCATTATAAAAGCCTCTCACTCTCTACTCTTAATTATATCCTCTCCTCTCTAAATTTAAAGTCTCTCTCTCTCTCTTTCACCACCTTCACTGACAACCCATCCTCTTTGACATTAAATAACACCTCTCTCCACGTTTACGACCCCCTTCCCTCTCTCCCCATCTCTTCACCCTCAAAGACACCACATGCCCTTTAACATTAAAGGCCCCTCTATCTCCACGTTAATGGCATTCCCTCTCTCCACCAACACAATCTCTCTCTCTTTCTCCCACCTTTAATAACAACATTAAAGATCAAACATTAAAGACCACCCTCCACTCCACTCCATCATTAAAGACCCTTCCTGAAACCCGATTTTTACTTCCATCGTAGTCATTTCATTATTTAGCCGAGTTTCGATTTCCAAATAAAGATTAAGATAATGAATAATAACCCACACTAAGCTCGTCAATTGTTATAGCGAGTTTATAGATGTGAGTTATCCCTTGACCTTCGTTTTCAGCTTGTATAAAGTGATGAGTGTCATATGCATCTGTCACAGCATTCATCATAAACCCGGCAGTGTTGTTAGTCAATTGTAAATTGAACCGTCCTGTATCTCTATCGGACAGATGGGGATAATAAACCATAACATTTCCAACTTTATATCGCCAAGAAATCTTTACGAATACAGACAAAGGTGTTACATTTACGTAAAAGGAGGTAATAAAAGAGAATAGTAGTAAAAATAACCACATATTGCTAAATTTAGAAATTAAATAGACAGAAATTCGATGTGTTTCTTATAGGAGGTAAACAGGAAAACCCTTCAAAATTCCCTTATCATTTAAAATTAATAGTAAATTTTTAATTTAAAATAAAATATTATGTATATTTTTAAATAAGTTATTATTGAGCGACTTGCTAAAAATAAGGAATTGGCAGGAGGGATGGGGAGGCATTAAGAGGCGTTTAAAAAAAAACGTCGCTCTGCGTCTTGCGACAGAAAATAAAATTCAAAAGAAAGGCAAAATATCTCTCCCTATTCACCTTATCTTTACTGTCGCAGCATGCGCGCGATTATAAGGCAACGTAGCATTATTGCTAGTGAGAAGTAATGCCTAGAGAAAAAAATAAAAATATAGGTAAAATTATATCTTATGAATTAAATTTTGGAGAAAAATTTTAAAATAAATTTTGCAGAATAATAACACTTAAAAAAATAATAACACTTACAATGTGTAGGCGAAGAGAATGGGACAGACGAAGGAGATCATTGACTAGCCCCGCTAGTATGATCCAAATAGACTGACGCTTTCACTGGCTTTTATACTAAACACTTTAAGGGCTGACGCCCATACACAACACATCAGGTCCTTGCATGAAATCCCACAATATACTAATATACCTCCACTAAAGCCTCAAATTTTCTCCCGTTTTCAGTGCCGCAGACGAAATTTTGAGAATTTGTAAATCGGAAAGAATAAAGCGTCGGATTATGAAATCGGAAGCCGGAATGAATTTCGACCGACCTCTGATCATAATTTACAATTGTTGAAGGACTGTTAAACAGTATCTTGTACCTCGTACATGCCTAATTTTTTCTGTACTCGTACAAGCCTTATTTTTGGTACCGTACTTCGTACATGAGAATATCAAATTTAAAATACCAAAAAATAAATAAATTTACTAATTTAAAATCAAAGGTCTACGTAAATGTTTTAGAAATGCAAATGTTAAATAAATGTTTAAAAATAGGTGAGTAATCAAGGATTCTGCCGTCATAAAAAATACTGGAGACTGAAGAATCCCAGAAGTTCCCCTCCCCGGAATCGGAACCCCCCTCACCTCCTCTCCCCAATATAAACCCGGATAAAAAACTACCACTTATAACTAAGTGTAGATAAAACCCCCCTAAAAAACTAAAATAACTCCAAATATAACTCCCTCCTTTTCCTCTTAAAATTTAAAACCCTTTGAAAAAATTTAAAAAAATTGTAGTAGTAATAGTTTGTCAGATAAATAATGAGCCCTTTTGCGCATTTTTAGTCTTTCTTTATGTATAGGTATTCGAATTTTAGTTAGAATTATTTTACATTTACTAGCGTCGATAGTCTCGGGCCTATATCACAGAGACACTCGGATGGGAACTTTTAGTTCCTCCTCCTTATTCTCCGGATATTGCGCCGTCTGACTAGCATTTATTTCGTTCGATGAAAAATCATTTGATGGATGGGAGGTTCCAAGATAATGCTCAACTCTAAAATTGAGTTGCCAACTTTCGTAATACCAAATCTGCCACTAAATTTTATCAAATGTGAATTCAATAACTGCCGAGCAAATGGCAGTAAGTGATAGATAATAATGGACATTAATTTTCTTCTTGATTTCAGTTCAATATTTAGTTAAAGTATTATTTATGCGCAAAGGGCTCATTATTTATCTGACAACCCATTATATAAAATAAAATTTTTGTAAAATGTATAATCCCTTTTTGGTTTGAATCTCCTTCCAATCTTTTTCGAGGTAAACGTCAAATGAAGTGTATCTTCACATTGTAGCTACTCACTCGCCTTAATAGCAAGATTAAACTGATAAAATCGTAGTATGAAAACCCACTATCCTTGTCAATCTCCCCAGCTGTTGAAGGATCATTGCCTGGTTCCCCTTGTAAATGCTGTTGTTCTGTATTCGGTGGACCTCCTTGTTGCTGTGGCAAATGTTGAGTTATGCCATATTGAGGATTGATAGCAGAACGATCGAATGTTTGTCGGAGTGATGGATCTTAACATTTATTTCAGAAAATATTTCTTTTGATTCTTAACATTGTCACTTACCCAAATTCATTCGAGATTGTGGATTTGATGAAGATTCTCCATGTGCCCGTTGTTGACCCGATCTAACAACATCCTCTAAAATATATTTAAACTCCGTACCGTGTCGATTCATAATTTATTAAAATTATTTAGTATTAGAGTTGCAACCCGTCCCTGTTCCTGAAACCCTGACATACCCGGCCCGAGCGTTCGGGATCCAACCCTATTTGATATAAATAAAAACTTGCCCAATAGTCCCCTTCTCAGAATGCCTTGTAAATCTCTGTCAGTAGCATAATCCGATCCAAACAACTTCTGTATTTTTAGATTTATTTATATTAAATTTCAGCATATTTTTGTCTTAATATTAACATAAATTTTTAATAGTTACCGCAGGGTTTATGTCATCGCTATCAGAGGATTGTCTTTCTGAGGCTTCCTCGATTGTTGGTAATTTTCCTCTATCTAAAAATATTTGTAAAGTAAGCACTCTAAATGAGTATATGCATTACTGTCAAATGCAGGGTTGGGATGGGGTTGTAGCATCGTTCGTGGTCGTTGAGAAGGTTGTTGCTGATGACTAGGATGATAGAATTGGTGATATTGAACTTGGGGACGTTCCTGTAAGCGAATTCCAGTTTGAGCCCTACCAACATGAGGGAAACTAGGAAAGTGCTGTTGAGGAGGTTGTTGGGGAGGTTGTTGGTATGGTTGTTGGTGGGGAGGTTGATAAGGTTGTTGATAAAATTGTTGTTGTTGCGGAGGTAATTTATATACATTTCCTCTTAATTTAAAATTTTTCAGAATGTCTATAACTTTTAATTTCATTCATTTATAAGAATGAAATCCTTAAAGGAATTTTTGTGAAGAAGCTAAATAAGGCGTGCTCTTTCTTCTGCCAGCCGAACATTTTAAAACATGACTCCGATTAAATTACTCTAATTAATTAATTCCCTTCTCCCCGTCCACACACATATTTGGATTTATATTTTAATTAAATAAATCTATTTTAAATTTACTTTAAATTTTATAATTTAACTTAGGGGTAAACCATCCAAGGCTTCGGCAATAGGACACCCGGAGCTGCCGTCGAACCACTCTCCCTCCATTTCACACCACCCCAATTTCCATAAGAATCTATGAAAGATGTTAATTCTTAAAGGAAATCATTTTGATGAAGATCCTAGGACACACGGAGCTGTCGTCGAACCACCCTCCCTCCATTTCCCAACACCTCAATTTCCATAAGAATCTACGAACTAATGAAATCCCTAAAGGAAATCATTTTGAAGAAGATCCTAGGGCACACGGAGCTGCCGTTAGAATCTCCCATCTCTGCTAGCAAGTTCAATCAAGCTTAATCCCTCCTCTTGTCTAAAATTTTTAACTAAACTTTTACTCTACTTACAATCCATCAACTTGATATTCATTAAGACGTGGGAAAAGATAATGTCTTAGTAGACTTCTTAGCCCTGATCTAATAATAAATTCATTGTTTTCTATATCCATAAAACTCTAAATTATCAAGGTCGTGCAACAAATTTAGTGTAACTATTGACTGTAAAGTTAGTGGTGGACCTGTTAAAAATTCAAAATTAATTTTTATAAAATCAGAATTCGAAATATTTAAACCAGGGCTCTCATTCGTATTTTATTTGAAAGTACAGTACTTTAAAATCGACCTCCGTACTTACGAAATTGAATTTGAATTTTATTCAAAGTATGTACTTTAAAATTTACATTTTGGAAAAAATGGAAGGGATCTGGCTTAATGACCTCCAAAATTCTCAAAATTTAGCCTGCAGCGCTGCGTTGAAATGCACAAATGCTCATTGGAAACAATTATTAGAAAAAATTCATTTAGGAGAGAAATATAAAAGATTTGAGCACGAATAAATATTTTCTAATTTAATTTGGAGTGTACTTTAAATTTGGAAATTTAGTCCCTATGAACTTTAAAATCGAGATTTTTGTACTTTAGATTGGAATTTTGTCGATGAGAGCCATGATTTAAACAGAATTCTTGTTAAGTCCTGAAGTATTTTAGAGAGATTATCAAATTCGCTACCAGCAGGGGCAGGTTGATCACCCTCAGAAGTTGTCTGGGTAGGTTGAGGTGTCTGTGGTTTTGGTAAGAGCATCAAAAGGTAGTGCATATAGTTAGTCATATCTTGGCGGAACTCTTGAGGCAATTGTAGTATATATTGTACCATTCGTTGCCTCAACTCGTTTTGTCCTTTTTGATGATCAAAGGGTATAATATAACCACCTTGAGGGCGTCCTCTGCCAAGAGTTAAACTTAGATCAGGTTGCGGTGGCATTGAAATATGTTGTGGTTGTTGTTGAGGATCTGTATTTAATATTTTTGCTGAGAGAGTAAAAGGCTTAAGGAATATAATTAAAATCAAAATATGTGAACAAAGAGAGAGAGACTAGGCTGGGCTTCTATTTTTCGATCCTCTCGTAGGGTGTGTTTATATTAGATTTACAGTATGGCAGGGTATATTGTGATATTTTCAGAAGAAATTTAACAATTGGAGGGGAGGTTTAAAATACTGTTTTAAAAACTTCGGATAATTAATACTTTTAAATAATTTTGATGTTAATTTTAAGCATTAAGACAAATTTGTTTTTTATTAAGTGCAAGGTCTAATTAAGCAGCTCATCACATAGCGATTAACAGAGGTAAGTCGGAACAGTGAGAGGTGTTGAAACTCGGAAGAGCTGGAAATCGGAACTTGCTCAAAAGTCGGAACTCGGAATCCCACTCTCCACCTCAAGTGATTAATATTAGATAAAGTTCCGCGTATTTTTAAGAAACACAGAGCTACCAGATAAACTGGCAATCGAAAGAGCTAGCTCTCGTTACTCACTCAATTAAGTGTCAAATCTTATAGAAAATCTCACTTATCGGATAATTTTGAATTATATTTAATAGTGCTTGAACATGCCCGCCGCTGAAATCCATATTAGCATATTGTGGGTAGTTTTGAAGAAATCTGTCTATTATTTCATCGGCATTATTTGAGGGCGTTGAAGTTCCTACGAATTAAGGGTTGAAAAAATATTTAACGAATATTTTTCAATAATTAATATTAAAAATCACATTAACCTTCTCCGCCGTGTGGCATGACATGCACACAAGGAAAACACATAAAAAGCAAAAATTTTTTTAAAAATATTTTTGCTTAATCAAAAAATTATTTATAAAATTAAAAAAAAATAAAAAAATGAATAGAATGATGAGAGCGGAGAAGGAGGGGGGGTAGTGTTAGGTATTGGCTTAGTATAAAAGCCTTCCTATTATTCAGTCGCGTCTTAGTTATTGTCGCAGTGTTATTCTATTCTATTCTGTCTCCACATATTCGGCGTTTAGCCATATTCCTATTGTTCGCCCTTATTGTATAAATTGTTGTAGATAAAGCACAGTTGTTAGATACTGTCTTATCTTGTTGTTATTCTTGTTAGTACGTAGACATACAAGTCTCGTACATAACAGTGGCGCGGTCGCTCTTGTATTCGAGCCTGATTCAAAAGGTATTATTCTTATTCGGATATTATTCAATTCTAATTGCATATTCTAGATCCTAAATGGACACAGAAGCAATAAAAATTCTAAACGAAATGCTGAAGTCAACCCAGAACTTCATAGCGGGTCAACAAGAAGAAATGAAGGAAATGAAGAAAGAATTCGGCAAAGCAAAAGCCAAAGATTCAGAAGAAGAACAGTCAGCTGAACTGTACTGCAAGTTAAATTCGGTTATTCAAGAATTCGAGTTTGATCTGGAAAAGGGCAAAACATTCGCTTCCTGGTTCGAGAAGCATAAATCATTCTTTGAGAACGAAGGTAATTCATTAGCCGAAAATGTAAAAGTCCGATTATTAGTAGCCAAATTAGGGGTAGTGAATATGCTAAGATTTCACAGAAAATGATGCCCCAGAAGTTAGATTCGATGAGATTCGATATTCTCATTCAAGAGTTAGAAAATGAATTCAGCGACCCTCGGTCCAAAATTGTTAAACGATTCGAAGTTATTAAGCTAAGATGTCCCTGTGTTGAGAAAATATTAGATTTTGGGACTATGGTTAATTCGGAATGCGAGAAGGCACAAATGGCCTTAACGGTCGAAGATTCGAAAATTCTTATTTTCATTGCAGGCATTCCTGAAGAAGCCAATGATTTGCGTCAAATTTGTTTGCGATTCGTCGAGCGACATTCAAATTCGGAGCAATGTACATTCAAACAGTTATTGGAAGAATGTCGCAGCTATTTAGCAACAAAGGCAGAGGCGAAGATTTTTGAGAATATTCAAGAAAAGGTAAAATTCGAGCCGGATTATGCATTCGAAGTAAATAATGTTAGTAAAAATCCTATTCAGGCTCAACCGATTCAAAATTCGAAAATGAAAGATAATTCTGAAAATGAATTCAGTAGAAACAATTACCAAAAGAAATTCAATTATAATTCGGGAAATCAACGATTCAACAATTATTCGGATTATTCGGAGAATCCAAACAAATTCAGAAACATTCAGTGCTACAACTGTGGTCGTTTTGGACATTACGGACGTGATTGTCGTAAGCCTAAAGGTTGGTTAAATAGATTCAATCGACCACAGATTAATCATGTTTCTATTGATCCAGATTCTTCAGGCACGTTTTGTGGGATTACGGACATCGTGAATCCAAATTCTATTCTGATTAAACAAAAATGGATCACGCAAAAATTGAAATTGAATGAAAAATTAGTCGAGATGATCGTTGATTCGGCAAGCCAAATAAATATTCTTAATGAAGAGATTTGGACGAAAATCGGCAGTCCCGAAGTATTCAAAGTTGATTATTCAGGCATCGGCCTAGGAAAGACAAAATTCCAGATTGAAGGGAAATTCAAAGCAATTGTAGAATTATTCGGAATTACGTCAGAAGAAGAATTCCATTTAGTCAAAGGAGATGTCAATATTTTGGGCTTGCCAATCTTGAATAAATTCGGAACGAATTCTACGATTCTAGCAAAATTCATTCCAAAAGAAGTATTCAATTCTCCAAAACAGAAAAAATGGCGTAGTCCTAAACCATTCTTGAAAAACGAAGAGAGTCCATTCTGGAAGAAGAAAATATTCAAAAACGAAGAAACGCCCAAAAGGTGGCATAAAAAAACCGATTAGCCAATGCTGAACAAGTGTTAGTCAAGAACACAAATAAAAACGGAAAAACTTTATGGCTGCCGGGAAAATTAGTCAACAAAGTAGGGCAAAAATGGCGAATCGAAGTTCCACGTCTCAAGTGCATTATTAGCCGGGAAGAATGGCATATTCGGAAGAAGTATTGGTTAGAGAAAAACCAATCAGATTCTGATAATTCTATTGAGGAGAAAAGCTTAAGGCTCAATCAATTATTCAATAAGAATATCAATTCGAAGAAAGACGATTCAAACATTCAAGAAGAAAATAATTCTAAAAATATTCGGCGTCAGTTGAAGTGTGGCAGGCATTCAAGCCGATCGAATTCATCTATTCGACAAGGCCTAGCAAACCTTAGTCAATTCTAGTCGGACCAATTCGAGATTTGAAAAGATAGTTGGAATTATTCGGTCCAGAAGTTTAGTATTTTGTTGAAAGATTATTCGATGAATTCGAGCTTGATCATCAGGAGCAGAGTGAAGGAGCAAGTTGTATTCAGTATTTTGATTATATGAGGAACCGCAGTCATGGGCAAGATGTAAGTCCCGATTATTTGTTTATTCAAGGCCGCAATGAGTAAGACGGTCAAGTGGACGTAAGACGGTCAAGTATTATTCAAGTCTGAGTCAATTATTTAGTCGCTCAGAGAAGTGTTAGATAAAATTTTATTATTCGCTCCATTGATGAATTCATATGGCATTATTCAGTTTGATAGAGAGATTATTCAGTTATTCAAAAGATAATGAGATTATTCAAATGCCATGTTTAGTTTTCGCCCAAGTATTAGAAAATAGGGCAGTATTATTCAGGGTTAGTAAAAATCCCTTACCCAGCCGGGTTTATTCAGATTATTCGATGTGCTTCTGCTTTGTTTGGATGTTTAGAAGATAGATGTTGATGTGAGGTTTTTATGGGACATTTTGTGATAATTGTGATTTTTTGTTTGTTGTAAATTTTTTGTTTTGTTTTCCCCCACTGTTTGTAAATTTTGTCCCATTTGTATTCAAGGCGGTGTTATTCAGTGATTCGATTCGAGAAATTATTCAATTCGGACCCAACCTAACAATTCTATTCAGTAGCAATTATTCAAGTTAGTCCCTAACTTTTTTTAAAGGAGGGAGATGTTAGGTATGTGTGGGTCTAGTATAAAAGGAGTCGTTAGATAAAAGGAGTCGTTAGTATAAAAGGAGTCGTTCTATTCTGTCTCCACATATTCGGCGTTTAGCCATATTCCTATTGTTCGCCCTTATTGTATAAATTGTTGTAGATAAAGCACAGTTGTTAGATACTGTCTTATCTTGTTGTTATTCTTGTTAGTACGTAGACATACAAGTCTCGTACATAACAGTGGCGCGGTCGCTCTTGTATTCGAGCCTGATTCAAAAGGTATTATTCTTATTCGGATATTATTCAATTCTAATTGCATATTCTAGATCCTAAATGGACACAGAAGCAATAAAAATTCTAAACGAAATGCTGAAGTCAACCCAGAACTTCATAGCGGGTCAACAAGAAGAAATGAAGGAAATGAAGAAAGAATTCGGCAAAGCAAAAGCCAAAGATTCAGAAGAAGAACAGTCAGCTGAACTGTACTGCAAGTTAAATTCGGTTATTCAAGAATTCGAGTTTGATCTGGAAAAGGGCAAAACATTCGCTTCCTGGTTCGAGAAGCATAAATCATTCTTTGAGAACGAAGGTAATTCATTAGCCGAAAATGTAAAAGTCCGATTATTAGTAGCCAAATTAGGGGGTAGTGAATATGCTAAGATTTCACAGAAAATGATGCCCCAGAAGTTAGATTCGATGAGATTCGATATTCTCATTCAAGAGTTAGAAAATGAATTCAGCGACCCTCGGTCCAAAATTGTTAAACGATTCGAAGTTATTAAGCTAAGATGTCCCTGTGTTGAGAAAATATTAGATTTTGGGACTATGGTTAATTCGGAATGCGAGAAGGCACAAATGGCCTTAACGGTCGAAGATTCGAAAATTCTTATTTTCATTGCAGGCATTCCTGAAGAAGCCAATGATTTGCGTCAAATTTGTTTGCGATTCGTCGAGCGACATTCAAATTCGGAGCAATGTACATTCAAACAGTTATTGGAAGAATGTCGCAGCTATTTAGCAACAAAGGCAGAGGCGAAGATTTTTGAGAATATTCAAGAAAAGGTAAAATTCGAGCCGGATTATGCATTCGAAGTAAATAATGTTAGTAAAAATCCTATTCAGGCTCAACCGATTCAAAATTCGAAAATGAAAGATAATTCTGAAAATGAATTCAGTAGAAACAATTACCAAAAGAAATTCAATTATAATTCGGGAAATCAACGATTCAACAATTATTCGGATTATTCGGAGAATCCAAACAAATTCAGAAACATTCAGTGCTACAACTGTGGTCGTTTTGGACATTACGGACGTGATTGTCGTAAGCCTAAAGGTTGGTTAAATAGATTCAATCGACCACAGATTAATCATGTTTCTATTGATCCAGATTCTTCAGGCACGTTTTGTGGGATTACGGACATCGTGAATCCAAATTCTATTCTGATTAAACAAAAATGGATCACGCAAAAATTGAAATTGAATGAAAAATTAGTCGAGATGATCGTTGATTCGGCAAGCCAAATAAATATTCTTAATGAAGAGATTTGGACGAAAATCGGCAGTCCCGAAGTATTCAAAGTTGATTATTCAGGCATCGGCCTAGGAAAGACAAAATTCCAGATTGAAGGGAAATTCAAAGCAATTGTAGAATTATTCGGAATTACGTCAGAAGAAGAATTCCATTTAGTCAAAGGAGATGTCAATATTTTGGGCTTGCCAATCTTGAATAAATTCGGAACGAATTCTACGATTCTAGCAAAATTCATTCCAAAAGAAGTATTCAATTCTCCAAAACAGAAAAAATGGCGTAGTCCTAAACCATTCTTGAAAAACGAAGAGAGTCCATTCTGGAAGAAGAAAATATTCAAAAACGAAGAAACGCCCAAAAGGTGGCATAAAAAAAACCGATTAGCCAATGCTGAACAAGTGTTAGTCAAGAACACAAATAAAAACGGAAAAACTTTATGGCTGCCGGGAAAATTAGTCAACAAAGTAGGGCAAAAATGGCGAATCGAAGTTCCACGTCTCAAGTGCATTATTAGCCGGGAAGAATGGCATATTCGGAAGAAGTATTGGTTAGAGAAAAACCAATCAGATTCTGATAATTCTATTGAGGAGAAAAGCTTAAGGCTCAATCAATTATTCAATAAGAATATCAATTCGAAGAAAGACGATTCAAACATTCAAGAAGAAAATAATTCTAAAAATATTCGGCGTCAGTTGAAGTGTGGCAGGCATTCAAGCCGATCGAATTCATCTATTCGACAAGGCCTAGCAAACCTTAGTCAATTCTAGTCGGACCAATTCGAGATTTGAAAAGATAGTTGGAATTATTCGGTCCAGAAGTTTAGTATTTTGTTGAAAGATTATTCGATGAATTCGAGCTTGATCATCAGGAGCAGAGTGAAGGAGCAAGTTGTATTCAGTATTTTGATTATATGAGGAACCGCAGTCATGGGCAAGATGTAAGTCCCGATTATTTGTTTATTCAAGGCCGCAATGAGTAAGACGGTCAAGTGGACGTAAGACGGTCAAGTATTATTCAAGTCTGAGTCAATTATTTAGTCGCTCAGAGAAGTGTTAGATAAAATTTTATTATTCGCTCCATTGATGAATTCATATGGCATTATTCAGTTTGATAGAGAGATTATTCAGTTATTCAAAAGATAATGAGATTATTCAAATGCCATGTTTAGTTTTCGCCCAAGTATTAGAAAATAGGGCAGTATTATTCAGGGTTAGTAAAAATCCCTTACCCAGCCGGGTTTATTCAGATTATTCGATGTGCTTCTGCTTTGTTTGGATGTTTAGAAGATAGATGTTGATGTGAGGTTTTTATGGGACATTTTGTGATAATTGTGATTTTTTGTTTGTTGTAAATTTTTTGTTTTGTTTTCCCCCACTGTTTGTAAATTTTGTCCCATTTGTATTCAAGGCGGTGTTATTCAGTGATTCGATTCGAGAAATTATTCAATTCGGACCCAACCTAACAATTCTATTCAGTAGCAATTATTCAAGTTAGTCCCTAACTTTTTTTAAAGGAGGGAGATGTTAGGTATGTGTGGGTCTAGTATAAAAGGAGTCGTTAGAGATCAGTCTGGGTCGACACCTGGGTCGACCGGCGCCGTCTGTCCTTCGTCATTCATGCCTTTTGCCACCTTCACTATTATTGTATTTTACCATTCGGATAAACGTTATATTCTATTCCTGTGTTATTCTGTTAGTATCGGACACAACCGCAAGTCGATACATAACAGGTAGCACGAGGCACGAGGCAGGTTGCACGAGGCATTATTAACAAGCATTGCTAGCACGAGGCATTGATCGTCAAGCATCGTTTGCTAGGCACTCTATTGTTACCTTCAAATAAATGCGGAAGAGAAATTAAAGGAAAAAGTATTCTGCAGAAATCTGACTTCCACCTCAGCCGATTAATATTATATAATGGTTCGCGTATTTTTAATAAAGGCAGAGCTACCAGATAAACTGGCAATCGAAAGAGTTAGCTCTCGTTACTCACTCGATTAAGTGTCAAATTTTATAGAAAATCTTACTTATCGGATAATTTTGAATTGTATTTAATAGTGCTTGAACATGCCCGCCGCTAAAATCCATATTAGCGTACTGTGGGTAGTTTTGAAGAAATCTGTCTATTATTTCATCGGCATTATTTGAGGGCGTTGAAGTTCCTACGAATTAAGGGTTAAAAAAATATTCAACGAATATTTTTAAAAAATTATTAATATTAAAAATCACAATAACCTTCTCCGCCGTGTGGCATGACATGCACACAAGGAAAACACATAAAAAGCAAAAATAGCCACATTAAATCAAGGACTTTAAATTTTTTTAAATTATTTTTGCTTAATCAAAAAATTATTTATAAAATTAAAAAAAATAAAAATGAATAGAAGGATGAGAGCGGAGAAGGAGAGGGGGGGGGGGAGTGGAGGGGAGTGGGCGAGGAAGGATAATAATGGCATTGAGAGTGGGGGCGTTGTGAAGGAGGATTTGCTAATGATAAACTCTCATATAAAATTAATTGTTTAAATTTAACTTCCCTATCTCTGAATAAATAAAAGAGGGGGGGGGGGAGGGAGAGAGGGGGCGTGGAAGCACATTGATTGTTGTAGATAATGGCATTGAGAGTGGAGGCATTGTAAAGGAGGATTTGACTATGTGGCACAAACATACAAAATCATTTGTTTAATTTTACCTCCCCCATATATTATATGGTGGATATAATAAATAAAAAAATAAATAGAAGGGGGTGGGGAGGGGAGGGGGACGAGGAAGGGCATTGATTGTGGTGATAATGAAGGGTAGGAAATGTCAGGAGTGAAATGGGGGTGAGGAGGGAGAGGGAAAGGAAGGAGAATAACGGCACTAAGAGTGGAGGATTTGGGAAGTGAATGATTTGACATTGTGACACTCGCGGCTACGCTTGGTTTCGTCCCCCCGAACAAAACTTTTGTTTCGTCCCACTAAGTTAATAATCGGCAAAAGGCTCTAATAAACATTGGATTTGACTTGTCGAGCACTGAGCATCCATCCGAGCACTGTATTTTCTCAAGTAGGACGAGAATCTTGAGTTAGTAGTAAGAATTTTTAAAAAATTAATAAACAGAAATGGACACGGATTTTGCTATTCGTATCGGGCCAATATCCGTATCCGTTTATATCCGTATAAATTTTTGGCATATCCATCTGCGAATATTTTGGCATATTCATATGAGGGTATATTATAAAAGACCCAAGTTCGATATTTAAAAATTTTAGGGGGTATCCGTGATCTAGGGGGTATCCAAGGGGGTATCCGTTTTTTCTCATCAAAATGGTCTTCTTGAAAAAAGTTTCAAAATGACAAAATTAATTTAGGTATATTTGAGGAATGGCTAATATAAAATAGATTCAGTAAATCAATCTCAGCTAGAAAGTAGAATTATTCTGATTATCAGTAACCTTCAAATTCCTATTAGCATTTTAAAAAAACTTATATAATTTATTTAACGAGAAAAAATTATAAAATATAAAAAAAATTATCGAGCGACTCATTAAAAATGATTAATGTGCAGGGAGGGCAGGCCAAGAGAAATGTCAGCATTGCTAAGAGGAGGCATTAAGGAGTGACGACGCTTTGCGTCCTGCGATAGAAAATAACATTAGGAAGAAGAGCGACATTGCTTTCGCTTTATCACCTTAACATTATTTGCGATTCTATGTCAACGTAGCGTTATTAATTTTTATTTACATTAATTTGTAAGAGGAATGCTAGAAAAAAAATAAAAAATTGAATAATAAAAAATAAAATAAGAAAATTAATTTTTAATGAAAATTTTCAAAATTTTCGCCTCCTGAGGTAATAGAGAGAAATATAAGTTGTAATGATAAATATTATTACAAAAAAACGGAATTACGAGTAATCGAGTCATTTAAGAATTACGAGTCAATCGAGTCATCAAGGGTATTTGAGAGAGATATACCGTAAATCCTCTAAAATAGGCCCCCCTCCAAAATAAGCCCCCCCCCCCTCTAAAATAATCCCCCTCTAGAGGTTGATCGAAAAAAATAAGCCCCCCCTCTAAAATAAGCCCCCCCTCTAAAATAAGCCCCCCTCCTAAAATAAGCCCCCTCCCCCAGAAAATTTTTAATTGTTGATTAATTGTTGTGTCCCCTCAGTTGAGTCTCCATGGAGGGATATAGAAGGATTAGAAGTGATTAGAAGGGTGTTTGGGCGATTAACAGGAATAATAAGGGATCAACGTACATAGATATCGAGGGATTTGAGGTGATTAATAGCGATATCGGAGATTTGTAGGTTTAATGGGATATATATGGATAGTGAAGATTAAGGGAGATTAGGAAGGAATCGGGGGGTTAAGAGGGATTTCTGTAGATTAAGAGATTTAGGTGATTAACAGCGATTTCAAGAATTAATAGTGAGAAAAGGATTAATAGTGAGTTTTCTTGAAGAGATTTAGTATGGGATGAATTTTATTGAATTTTAGAAAAAAATTTTTCTAAATGTTTGGTAATAAATTTAAGTTTTTAAAAAATTTATACATCGAAAAAAATAAGCCCCCGTCCAAAATAAGCCCCCCCCCCTCTAAAATAAGCCCCCTCTAGAGGTCGATCGAAAAAAATAAGCCCCGGGGTCTATTTTAGAGGATTTACGGTAAGTGAATTTGATGGGATAGACGAATATCTGGGGCTGTGACCAGTGCTTCGAAACTATGTCATTTAAAAAAATAATTTTTAAAAAACATTTCAGTGTGTTCCATATATTTTAATCCTTCAAGCATGTTCTTTCTACATTCCCCATCTTATTTGGAGATCTTTTAATTGGTTAAGTGATTTTCAAGTTAAAGCTGTAGTTTCCGCTTCTAAAGAAGTAAATTCAAGTGACGAATATTCCGCTGAAGACGAAAATTCCGAAAATGTTGGAGACGAATTCCGGAAAAAATTCCGGCACCCGCTTGGCTGCACCAAACCACACAGCTACATATCAGGGTGGTACTAGTGCCACAAAATACGAGACACTAGATACAATTTTCAAAAAATAGAGATAAAACGAGATACGAGATCTTTTAAAAATACGAGATTTTCACGAGATACGAGATATTAAATATTTATTGTTTTTCAAAATTATTCATACATAAAATTGTAAAGTCGAAAATACAAGGCCGCGCAATTCTTCTGAAATTCACATTTTGCACCAAATATTAAATACAACAAAATTGTAGAAGAAATTAATTCTCTAAATTTCGACAAAATTTCAATTGAAATGGAACAGGACACAAATACACCAGCTTTGGCGAAATCACTTTATGTACAAGTGGGCTCTTCTTAAAATTGCAACAGACCTACTCAATGAACAACAAAATTACTATGGAAATTTTCAACTTCATTTACAAAAACAACAACAACAATTTGAGACTTATTTCTCGATACACCCAAATCAAAAATTTATAGAATTAAAAAAATAAAATAGAATATAAAAATAAATAAATGCGGATACCGTTCACTAGGGGATCCAACCTACCGCCGAGCTATAACTTCGTTCAGAATTGTCGAATCCGGGAGGCCCTGGTATGTTTCGATTCAGCTCGTCAAGGCGTATCGAAACATACCAGGTTGTCCCGGATTCGACCATTCTGAACGAAGTTATAGCTCGGCGGTAGGTTGGCCTCGCGGTAGGTTGGGTGTACCCGTTCACTAGTTATCAAAGAAAATAAAAAGCAAAGGAAACATTCGCACCAACTGGGCCCGTAGAATAAATTCGGGGTAAAGGGTATTTAACCCCTACCTTGGGGTTAAATAACCCGTAACCCGCAGAATAAATTCCGGGCTATCCAACCCCGAATTTATTCTACGGGCCCTGAAGGGTGGTTGGATGGCCGAACGTATTAATTTTTATTCCGTTCGGCTTGCCGGAGTTTGCAGAGAAGGGACACTGGATCGAAGGGCGGGCACAAGTCTAACCCTATTTTCTATCGGGAAGAGGGGGAAGTTTAAAAAATAAAGGTATAGAAAAACAGAAGGGGATGTGGTGCGAGTGTTGAGAGGTGAAAGATTTTTTTCAACAAAACACTCACTCGTAGAATTACTTTACAGTTTCAATATCCCCTTTTTCTGAGTAGAGATATAAATATAAGTTCAACTACTTCCTATAAAATATTTTTCTACCCCAAATGTCCAAGTCTAATGTGTGAGTGTCTGAAACCGTCAGCTACGGTATTTTAAAATCAAAAAAATTCCAGTAATTTTTAATAAGTTCAGTAGACCTCAACCTTTGGATCAGGCATTGGCCATTGAAATGTTTTAAAAAATCTTTCAACTCTAAAATATGACACCCAGTGTCTAAAATAAAAACTTTAGTAAAATCTAATCCCATTTTGTTTTGAATGTTCTTCCAATCTTTCGAGTTACACGCCAAATGTGGCATAAAATGCTTCTAATCACTCACTTAAATTTAATATTAAACTCATAAGATTATATAAAAACCTTCTAGTCTTACATATCATCATCCCCAGCACTTGAAGGACCCTCGCTTGGATATTGTCCTTGAAAATGTGGTTGTTCTGTATTTGCTGAACCTCCCTGCTGCCGCTGAGAATGTTGAGTTGTGCCATGGTGAGTATGGAAAGAAGGAAAACCAAGTGGATGACCTGATGCTTGTTCTGAACCTTTATATAAAATGATTTCATTTTCGAAACCAAAAAAGAAACTTGCCCGAGAATTCCTTACCTCTTTCTTGCATGAAACGTTGAAAACCCAAATGAATATCAGAACCATAATCAGATTGCAAAAAATCCTGTATTTTTTAAATTATTTGAAATTTTATAATTTTGTCATAAAATTAACACAAAAACTGAAAACTGGCAACTTTTGTAAATTTAAAAAAATCTAAAAAATTCAACTAAAAAATTATAGATAAATAATAACATGAGGGTTTATCGGTTATATGGCAATTATATGGTAATTACTATATGGAATTATAATTAGGGTTGCAGTTTTCGGTTCGAGCCGGCGTTCGGTGCATATTTTTAGAGCTTGCTTTTTTTCAATTCGGTCGTTTTCGAAATTTTCGAGCTGAAAAGCCTCGGTTTTTTCGAGCTGAAAAGCAACCCTAATATTATAATTATATTAAATTACCATATATGAATTATATGGCAATTCGTCCTCTGTGGTTTCCTGAATTGTTGGTAATTTTCCTCTTTCTAAAAATATTTGAAAATATTAAATAATATCAGTTTTAAACACCTTGTAGTCGAGGATTCGGAAGTGGATGACTAGGAACATCTTGAAGAGAATGATGAGCTTGAGGACCATCCATAATACAAATTCCAGTTGGATTTTGAGAGAGAAATTGATGGGAATGTTGAGCTTGTGGTAACTCCCGAGGTAATAGTTGCATAAATTGTAGCATTCGTTGACTCAACTCGTTTTGTCCTATTTGATGAACATCTGGTATAAGCATGGGCTGTTGAGGGTTAGTAAGTTGTTGAGGTTGCGCCATTTTACGTTTAGTTAATTTAGTTCCTTTCCCTTTTCGTTTTTGACCACGTTGAGAACCTCCTCTGCGTTGTTGGGGATCTAAATCTAAGGGTTTATAATGGGGCTGATTAAATGATATTCCGCAAAGTCCATTTAATCCCTCAAGGAGATTTGGAAAATAAAATACAAAAATGTATATACAGAGTATTTTCCTTCTTTGGTCTCTTCATGTTTGTTATATCGAGATTCCACTGTATAAAAATTAATTACCATCAACGACATCAAATGCGTTCTGTTCAATAAAATATTGTTCCATATAAGAATCTACATTTACATGCGAAAAGCCAATCGGTTTAAAATATTCTTGAGCAACTTCATGTTCAGTTCCAATTAATTTACACTCAAATTTCTTTGTTTGATCGTTAAAAACAATTTGATAAAAATTTAATTCCGGACTTGAATGAATTGCTCGTTCACATTTTAGCTCTTGCTATAAAATTTTTTTATTCGGTATAGGATGAGAAATTTAGCTCTATTAGTTAGCCTTTTATTTGTTATACTCAAAATAATTCGTTCAATGTCAGATCACTCGTTAAGTCTAATTAATTTAATGCTTTAGCATTCTGTTTGGTGGTTGCGTTAGTTTCAAGTTAAAAGATTTTAGTTTTATTCTAGCAGATTTTTGGATTAGGTATCTTAGTAATGCTGAAATCGAAATGGAGAGTTAAATGTGATAGAAGCGTTATTATGAGTTTTATCTTAGATACTAGGAGGAATTAAGGTGTATGTTTTAGTACATGTGTCATACAGTACTTTATACAAATTATATTACACTATCATACTGTAAAGATGAGATCATCTGTACTTTTTACCTGAATGCCGTCTTCAAATATCATGAGCAAATATTCATCATTTGGGCACACATTACTTCTGACATATGGTGATTGATATTCATCCTTTTGTTGACCGCCATTTATAATTTTGTTTAAACTCACAACAAAATTTGATTCAAGACCCCCTTTACAACGAATAATCACATTTTTCTTTATATCCGAAACCTTTGGATCTTTCCAATAAAATTGCATAACACGAACAGGACGTTTAAATAATTCGATAAACGCATCAAAATTAGTTGGGTCTTGTTCTTTTGCTACTTTTACAAACTTTGTTTGGCTATCTTTTCGAACAAAGACATAGATTATTGAATTAGCATCAATATTATTTATAAAGCATGGATTTAACTGAAAAATAAGAATAAAGTTGACTTGAATGACTAGCCCTCCCACTTCTCTCAAAAATTAGAGTCTCACGATCTCAACCGACACACGCTTTCTCTCTCCACCTTAAATGACACTTCTCTCCCCACCGACACAAGCTCTCTCTCTCTCTCTTCACCTTCAATGACACTCCTCTCCCCACTACACACGCTTTCTCCCTCCACATCAATGACACGTATCCCCACCACCGACACAACGTCTCTCTCTCCACCTTCTATGACACTCCTCTCCCCACCGACACAAGCTCTCTTTCTCTCTCCAACTTCAATGACACTCCTCCCCCCACTGACACACGCTCTCTTCCTCCGCCTCAATGACACGTACCCCCAACAACGTTAAATACTCTCTCTAACCACCTTCAATGACAGACACACTCCCACCTACTTTAAAGACCTTACACTCAACAATAGAAAACGGAATTCTGATTTAAATCCAGAAGTTTGGTTGCGAGCTAAAAAATGGCTAATACTGTGTAATGGATAACACATCAGCCCGGTCTACTGAAGATGCTGGCTCATTCCCAACCGCCGAATAACCTTTTGCACTAGCTAAAGGAGACAAATAGCTATAGCCCAGATGCTTTACTTGTTTCGAAGCAGCTGTTAGCTGTCAATTGTAAATTCCCAAATAAAGATTAAGAAATATAAATAATTAATAATAACGCACACTATCCCCATTTATTGAGATGTAAAGTTTGTAGGTGTGGCCCAAACTGTCACCATCATTCTCAGCTTGAATAAAGTGATGAGTGTCATATGCATCTGTCACAGCATTTATCATAAACCCCGAAGTGTTGTTAGTCAATTGTAAATTGAATCGTCTTGTCTGTCTGTCGGAAAGATAGGGATAATAATCCAAACCATTTTCAACTTCTTCTCGCCAAGAAATCTTTACAAAAACGGACAAAGGTGTTACATTTTTGTAAAAGGAGGTAATAAAATGGAATAGTAGTAAAAATAACCACATTTCTTAAATTTAGAAATTAATAAACAGAAATCTAGAGTTGAATTATGGGAGGGTGAACAACTATGTATATCAAAGTAACTAGGGCAATTTTAATTTAAAATTTAAAATAAAATATTAAATAAATTTGAAAAAGATTATTAAACGATTTAATAAAAATGGAGAATGCGCAGTGAGAAGGGCATAAAGAAATGACAGCTTAGCTAATGGGAGGGCATTAAGGAGTGTCGTCGCTCTGCGTCCTGTGATAGAAAATAGCGTTCGAAAAAACGAGAGAAGTGAGAGCTGTTTTGCGCTTCTATCTATGTATACGTATCATTATTGCTTGTGATTTACATCATGAGCAATGCCTAGTGAAAAATAAAAAAAAATAAAAATATTGAATAAATTCTAAAGAAAAATTTTAAAATAAATCTTGCAAAAGGGTTTTGCAAAATCCAAATATTAATAGTAAGAAAATCTCCAAGAGTTGCCTACCAGGAGATGAGTATAAAACATGTCTTAGCACATCAATTTATAACATGGATCAGGGTGACCCTTAGGCCATTTAGGGGGCATCTACTCACATTCTGAATTTTTCGCACCCTTTTGCACTTTTTACAAAGCCATCTTTTAGCCAATTTTTATCAATTTTATTAGTCACCTTTTATTTATTTTTTGATAATTATTTTTATATAAAAATAGCGAATATTATTATGAATGAAAAAATTATTATGAATGAATTCTTTTGTTTTTGTTGTGGTGTGGTGGCTACTATAAAAGCCTCACAAAATTGTCAGTCCGTGTCTACTAAAATTGTCTCCCAATATTATCCCAACATTATTCTATTACTTCAACATTATTGTATTTTCTATTGTGTGATAAACACATTATTGTATTGCTTAATTCTTGTTGTGCAGAGACACAACAAAAGTGGCGCGGTCGACTACGGTTCAAACTGTAAATTGTATTGGTCGAAAATTGGTCAAATAAAATTGTTATTGAAGTATACAATGATTAAATTGTTAGAACCAATCGTAAAATTGTCAGAAGCAATCAAATTCTGGGAAAAATCAAAATATTGCAAAGATTGTGAAATTGAGAAGCCAATTCGGCAAATATTGAGAATTGAAACAGATCAGAATATTGAATGGCTTAAAACAAAAGCAATATTGAATGGGACCGAAGTAGACTTGGAGAACTATTCCAATATTTTTCTTCTCAATTAATTAAGCACCTTTTATTATTATGTATATTATCCAAGAAACAGGTGAATAATATTCAAATGAAAATATTTTTTTTATTCAAAAAAATATTTAAAAAAAATTAAATTTATTTTTATTTTAATTGTGAGGAAAGTTAGAGAAAAGCGAATATTATTATGAACAAAGCTATTGGCTTGAATAATAGGAATCTAATTAAAACATCTTTCCGTTGTAAGACTTCCTTATGAAATGAGACTACTCCAGTGTAAACATACTTGTCCAGTTTTAAATCCCATTCTTTGAAAAAGATATAAATACCTATTAGTTCAACAACTACGAATAAAATAGTGCCCATAGAATAGAGGTATCATTTATACTAGTTTAAAAATCAAAAAAAAATTTAAAAATATTTTTTAAAAGGTTGAATAGATCACAACCCCAAGAATCACAATTTGGCGGTAAATGTTTTTACAAATTTTTAACTGTCCAATTGGTATGTAGTAAATAAAATAAAATTTTAGTAAAATGTAATTAGAGCTCAAAACTTTTATGTATGCGGTATTATACATATGTCTCTTCAGGGCAGAAGTGGGTTGGAACAGTCCGAGGTGTCGGAAATCGAAGAGCCGGAAATCGGAACTGGCACAAACGTCGGAACTCGGAAATCGAAATTTTTTTCGGAAATCGGAAATCGGAAGGAAAAAACGCCGAAATCGGAATTCCGACCCACCTCTGCTTCAGGGTGGCTGTGTAGTTGCCCTTTTCTTGTATGTAAAAAACGTAGAAAAATGCACACGTTTTGAGAAAAGATCAGATAACTAGTCGTTCCTCTCACCTCACAATCAACTGCCCACTGGTCAGTTTTTATGCGTCTTTTGCATAAAAGAGAGCATCCTGAAGAGAGATATATAATACCGATAGACAGAAATGCTTCGAGCTCTAAATGTAATCCCTTTTTGCTTTGAATGTTCTTCCAGTCTTTTTTGAGGTACACGTCAAATGTGGCATAAATTACTTTCAACCACTCTCTTTAAATATCAAGATTAAACTCATAAAATTATAGAAAAACTACTAGTTTTATCGAAATCCCCAGCTGTTGAAGGACCCTCGCTTGGTTCTTCTCCTGGGAATTGTTGTTCTTTATTCGTTGGAACTCCTCGTTGTGGGTGAGAATGTTGAGTTGGGCCATGGTGAGGGTCGATAGAAGGATGAGCAAATGACTGGAGTGATGCTGGATCTAAACATTACTTAGAAAAATTTTACCCAGAAACCCAAAAATTTTTTTGAAAAATTTTCAAAAAAATTTTTTTAGGAAACAGCATTTAAATATTTTTAGGAAATATTTTTAGCCTCTTACAATTAAATCCAGGCTGAGGATTTGTCGATGGTTCTCCTGCTTCCTGCTGTTGGCCTGATCTAACAACATCATCTGTAATAATTACCAAATTATTTACGACGTTAAACCAGTTCTCTGGATGGACACGGATATTGCTATCAGTATTCGGATATAATGGTGAGGTAAATATCCGTATCCATTTAGCATATCCCTCTGGACTAGAAATATTAAGGTGAGAGACATGCTAACATGAAGAAGTGCTGCTTAGATAATACCGTAGTTACCTAATCATAACGGCGATTTCATGAAGTCCAAATATCAGATTATTCTACGGATCCGCAAACCATTTCTCTTATCTTGATTACAGGGATAGGTTCCCGGAGAGCGTATTCAAGAGTACTTTAATACACTGTAATTCGCTAATTAAGGAATAATGATAAAAACTTGCCTAAGAGTCCCATTCTGCCGGCTCTCAATAAGCGTTCAATATCTTCATCAGGAACATAATCAGATTGTATAGCCTGTATTTTTTAGAGTGTAATGAAATTGAATAAATTTTTTATAACTTTGATAATTGTGTAGTTTACGTCCCACAAGCCCCGCCCCTTTTTCTCTGTTCACTTTCATATAAAGTGATATTTGGGTCATATTATAAGAAAGGGAGATAAGAAATAGGCGGGGCACACAGGTGCCTAACATGTCAGTAATGTCCATTTTTGTATCGCCCAGAAACGAGACTTGACGATTGTAAAGCATAGTTTGCCCATTTTCTTTAATAGAGCAATAATCATTTTATTTTCAAAACTCCTCTTGTTCCACCGTAATGCTCATGAGTATCTATTGAGTATCCCTTCATATTAGGAAATTTGGTGGTTATATATTTTATTATAAGTTTTTTGTATTTACTTCAGGGTTCAATGGTTGATCGCTATCCGACGATTCAACCTCAGTAGTTTCCTGGATCGCTGGCAATTTTCCTCTATCTAAAAATATTTGCAAGTTAGCCTTGAATGATTATATTAATATTCTCAATACCAAGAGCTGAAGGATTGGGAACAAATGCCCCAATGGGTAGATGAGGTTGTACCATCATTCCTTGTTGTTGAAAATGTTGTTGGTGACTAGCAAGATGCTGTTGAGGATGTTGACCTTGCGAACGTTCCTGGAAACGGATTCCAGTTTGTGGTCTAACATTTTGAGGGAAAAATAGGTGATATTGTTGAGGCAGTCGACTATTACGATAGTACTCTTGTTCTGCTGGTCCACTTAATTTTAAAAAAATTTTCGAAAATGGTCAACATGTTTTGATTTCAATTTAGTCAAGTCATATAGAAAAAACGAAATAATACATGCATAAAAAGTTAATATCTAAAACGCTTCGTTGCAGAATCATTTTCAAGATTCGAAAAATTATAAACCCTTTAATGACCTATAAACACTTTTAATATATTTTATGTGATTCATGCTCATGTGTTGGTCTGAGTTCTATGGAAGAGAACGCAGCGTTGTTGAAAGTTTTAAAGAAAGCCTAGCATATACTGTAAGAAAGCAGAGTTCAATTTTTTAATTCACGGTTACGGATCTGGATAACCACAATCTTCCGTTCGTATCCCGGTCGGTATAAAGTGATTTTTTAGGATCCGCAAAACCTAATCCTACTTGAACACTTAAAGTAAGGTCAACTGAGATTTTTGAGGATTTTCGAGGTTATTTTTAGAGTTTTGAGCAATTTCGAGGTTATTTTTGTTTCGATTTTCGAAGATTTTTCTGTTACGAAGCAACTCTGGTCAAGAATATGAGCGGTACGATTATGAGAAGGAGCAAAATTTTGTTTCCAATAAAAGATAACAATTGGAAAACTTGAATATAACTAGCTAGACTCCTACTCGACTCACCAAACTCGCTCTATATCCCCTTGATATTCATTAAGTCGCGATAAAAGATATTTTTTTAGTAGTCCTCTTAGTTGCGATTTAGTAAGATATTCGTAATTTTTAGTTAGATATGCTTCATATAATTTGTTTTTAACAGTTTCATCCAAAAGATCTGTAACATATTTATACAAGTCATTCTGCTCCTGAAACTCAGCTTTATTTACTCCATGCAAGAAATTTAGTGTTAATCTTGACTGTTCTGTCAGTGGCGGACCTGTTAAGAACCGGAACTATTTTTATAAAATAAGAATTATTAAATTCCTACCTGCCAAGACAGCTTGAAGACCTTCAAAAGTTGTCTGGGTTGGAGGCTGCGTTTGTGGATTTGGTAAATACGTAAGAAGTTCCTCCATATATGGAATAGAAGATTGCTGGAACTTTTGAGGTATTTGTCGTATAAATTGTAACATTCGTTGTCTCAACTCGTTTTGTCCTTTTTGATGATCAAATGATATAAGAATGGGCTGTTGAGGCATATTGGTTGGTTGTTGAGGTATGGTATGTTGTTGCTGAGGAATGGCGGGGTGCTGTTGATGAGGAATAGCGAGAGGTTCTTGAGTTATGTCAGAGTATTGTTGAGGTATTGGGAGGTGTTGCTGAGGTATTTCGACGTGGGGTTGATGTATGGATGGGTGTTGTTGAGGTAATGTGTGCTGTTGAAGTACAGTGGTTCGATGATGATGTTTGGCCTTTTTGCTTTTAGGTAATTTGGATTGTTTAGTTCCTTTCCCTTTCTGTTTTTGACCACGTTGAGGACTTCTTGTGCCAGGAGTTAATCCAAGATAAGGCTGCATAGGCAGTGAACTATGACGTGGTTGTTGTTGCGGATCTATATGTGAATGCTTTTGTCAAAAGAGCTGAGTTATTTACTTACTCCCCGGGCCCGCATAGAAAGGCTATAGTTTTTGCAAATAATGCTTGAACTAATAAGGAACATCCCTATATCGAATAATATCGGCCCTTTAGAGTTTATTATATCGAGATTCCATTAGAGATCGGACCGAGATGAGATAGGGTCAAGAACCTCGGTTTTTCGAGATCAAGAATTTTTCGAGATCTCGATTCTTATACGATACTCCTTTGTCTCTAGATTCCATCTTATAAAAGTTAACTACCCTCAACAACTTCAATAGCATTTTGTTCAACAAAATATTGGCCCATATTATAATCTACATATACTTGAGCATTGTCAATCATATTAAAATAATTTTGAGCATCTCCATGTTCAGTTTCGATTAATTTACAATCAAATTTCTTTGTTTGATCGTTAAAAACAATTTCATAAAAATTTAATTCTAAATTTGAATGAATTGCTGATGGACATTTTAATTCTTCCTGAGAATATTTTTTGAATAAATTCGGTATGGGTGTAAAAGTAGGAATTAAATGAGTATTTGTCTTAGTATTCAATTTAAGGATTTGGCATTCCGTTTTGGCAATTTGCGATATTTTTAAATTTAAACTTTAAGGTCGTCTTAGTGGCGCTAATATCAAAGAGCAGAACGACTCTTACATACGTCTGGGGCCTGCTCTCCATTGGGAGCAGGCCAATGTACCCCCGAGCTTTAACATCGTTCAAAATTGTCGAAGCGATGACTCGCTGATATGGTTCGATGCACTTTGCGGACCCGTCTATATGCTCAAAGTTCCCCTATCACAAGCGTTTTTTAATCGAGTTATATCTATTAATTGGTGTTATAGTTTATCCCACTCTAGTTTATACCTGCATGACATCTTCAAAAATCATTAACAAATATTCATCATTTGGGCAAACTTTACTTCTGACATATTGTGATTGATACTCTTCCTTTTGTTCAACATTAAGAATTTTGTCTAAAATCACAACAAAATTTGTGTTAACTTCATCTTTACAACGAATCATAACATTTTTCTTCTGATCCGATACATTTGGATCTTTCCAATTGAATTGCATAACACGAACAGGATGTTTAAATAAATCTATCTTTGAGTCGAAACTCTATGGGTCTTGTTGTTTTGTTACTTTTATAAATTTTGTTTTGCTATTTTTTCGAACAAAAACATAAATTATTGAATTGTTCTCAATTTCGTTTATAGAGCAAAAATTTAACTGAAGAATAAGAATAAATTTAACTAAAATTATATCCTCATTAGTAAACTTTTTTAATCTAGGTTGTCGAGGGTATTAGGATTTGGGGGCCTAAAAAGGCTCAAAGTAGCTCTAAAAGTAAGGAGTGGAGATTGGTTTTGATCTGCTGGAGCGGGTGGCTGAGCCCAGACTTATTATATGTCGGAGCTAGAGCATCAAGCTCATGCCGAGATGAGATGCTGTCTCAAATTTCGCAAATCTATTGTATCTGTTACTTAAAGACTGTAGATGGGTCGAATTTCCTTGCCGATTTTTCCATGCTCTGGATAAGGATAATCAAACTTACACTAAGGTCGTCGTTGAAGATACGAAGTTTATAGTTGTTAGTTAACCCTTCATCTTCATTCTCAGCTTGTATAAAGTGATAAGTGTCATATGCATTTGTTTCAGCAATAATCGTAATCCCCGAAGTATTGCTAGTCAATTGTAAATCGAACCGTCCTGCCTGTCTTTCGGCCAGATGACGATGATAATCCAAACCATTTTCACCGTTATCTCGCCAAGAAACCTTTACGAATACAGACAAAGGTGTTACATTTTTGTAGAGGGAGGTAATAAAAGAGAATAGTAGTAAAAATAACCACATTCACTTAAATTTAGAAATTGATATAGTAGTGTTTTGTTAAAAATTTAAAAGGATATCCTAGTAAATGTGCAAACATAAAATCCTTGTGATATGCAATAAAGCTTATCTAGACAATATCACTTTCAAATAATGCAGACGTTTATTTCGGCAACTAGGAGCATTCTAGCATCTTCCGTCACCGGAGATTACCGTATTTTCTCTAAAATACCCCCCCCCCTCTAAAATAACCCCCCCCTCTAAAATAACCACCCCCCCCCTACTAAAATAACCACCCCCCCCCACTAAAATACCCTCCCCCTCTAAAATCCCCCCCCCCCCCTACAATACCCCACCCCCTCTGAAATAACCCCCCCCCCTCTAGAGGTTGATCGAAAAAAATAACCCAGGGGGCTATTTTAGAGAAAATACGGTAATGGGAAATGTCAAGATTAACATTATAGAATCAAAACGGGTAAACAACATTCAAAATCACCCTTGGCAGTTCAAAAAACATAAATTAATTAGTTAAAATTTTTTAATTTAAAATTAAACAACAAGTAAAATTAAAAGTTATTAACAGATAATCGAGCGACTTTAAATAAATGAAGAGGGGGAAAGGAAGGAAATACATATTAGCCTAGCTATTAAGAAGCGACTATGCTTGCCTTAATGAAAGTCGCTCGCGATTGCGAGGGTAAATAAGGAAAGAAAAATCGCGCGCGACATCCTCTCCCCTCTAATTTTTGTTTTAAGATTCACGCGATTTTTATAAGAGGTAGCACGAGGATTGATAGCACGAGGCATTGATCGCCAAGCATTGTTTGCGAGGCATTTATTGTTGTGGAAGAGAAAGAAAGGAAAAAATATTGAATTTTTAAAAATTAGAAAAATTTTCTGCAGAAATATTCTCAAATAAATCCTCAAATAATTATTAAGAAAATCTCTCCTTCAAGAATCGGCACAGAAGATACGAATTGCCGCTACATTTAAAAATATAATACCATGGATTCCTTTATCGAGCAATAATGAGATTAAGCCTTTTAATTTTTAGAATAAAGTCTCAAAGAATTAGAAACAACTGGGTTGAAAAGTTCTCCCTGAAAAAATTTACCTCACAATGGAACCTGTCCTGTATAAATTGGGACGTTCCATGCCGTTGTGTCACTCCTGGCAGGCCCGTAGCCGGGGGAAAAGGTGACTCCGAAAAGTTGTCTAGCTGCCAAATCAGAAAGGATTACTTTGCTCCATTGCCAAATATAATCTCGTTTCCCGTTCGTTTAAGTGCCAAATTTTAGAGAAAAATTTCTCATCGGATAATTTTGAAATGTTTTAAATATTTCTGGAAGATGCCCCTCTTTGAATGGCACATTAGCGTACTTTGGATAATTTTGAAGAAAGTTGTCTTATATTTATTGTAAGTTGTAAAAGATAATAGAAGTTTAGTGCATAGCATAGTCTCACAGGAGAAAACACAAAGTAATCAACGGATTCAAAACGGTTGCCATATGGAAGAAGAGTTGAAACTGGGTAAACTAACCCTGCACATCATTAGCCATGTGAGCAGTGATTTTTTTCAATCCTGCTGAAAGATCAAGTCCCTATGCCAAAACTGACCTCGAACAAATAGGCGTCAAAATAGCCTCAAGGATCTCTCTAGAGTAGCTAAACTGAGTTTGCACAGACAATGTTGTTTACAGCACTAACGTTGGAATACCGGAAAAATTAGAATCAAATCAAGTATGGTAAAGATTTTTCGAGATACCGTGCTTGATTCTCATCGGATAAACTTGACAAAAATGGAAAGTGACTCACTGATATAAATAAAATTACAAATTTTTTTTCCAATTTTTATAAACTTTATTCTACATAGTAGATAATTAAATGTAAAATACAATTAATGTGAATGTAAAAATTATCCAAAACTTTTAAAAACCATGTAAAAAATTACTAAAATAATTTACAAAGACAATAAAATAATAAATAAAATTTTGTTAAATACAGTGTGGCAAAAAATCTAATGTCGAAACCGGGGTGGCCTTATAATTTCTCACTATTTTAAAAAATATTTCGCGTTGCTTCGCATCTCGTTTCAAATTTTTTAAAATTTATGTGTTAAATAACTATTATATACGGTAAGAAACTGTTCTCTAAATATGAGACAAATGTAGAAGACGAAAAATCGCGAAAATTTCACGGGTTCTTTATCCCACCAGAGTTTGGAAGCTTCTACAAAATTCGGACTCGTACCTATGTACGAAGTACGGCACCAGAAAAGATAAGGCATGTATGAAAGTATGAGTACGAACAGATTTCAAACACTACTTGCCACAATGCATCATTTTAAATATCAAACATAAAACATTTAATTATACATAAACTTTTTTACATTTTTACAACCGCAAATTTTAACTTTTAAGGATGTTGACTTGTCAAGACGTTTTTTTCAAAAATATCATCTATAATTTTAAAAATTAGAGAAAATAACGGTTTTAATATAAGGGAGAAGATCGAGATGGATTATAATATCAATGCAGTTGAAAACTTGACTGAACAGGTTTGGTAATAGAACCATCACGAAGATATGACTACTATTGCGTAACGCGGATTATATAAGATTACGTGTTTATTTTACTTGTGGATTGCCGATTTCTAAGATTTTTCTGCAATTTTTCGCAATTTTACACTCCATAAATGGAAGAAACCAACACGTTTTACTGGAATCAGAAATTAAAATTTCATCATGAATTCCAGTTCCTGATCCGATTCGCAAGGTTTTACTGAAAATCAGTAATTCCGCTAGGTATTTTCACTAATTGACGTAGGGTAATTATTAAAGTTTTGAAATTTAAAGATGTGGTTGGGCATTTGATGGGGTGTAAATATTATTATTATTCTAGAACCCGTTAATTCTTTAAATAAGATCCCTAATTAATTTTGTAAAGAGTCATTACCCAAGCTGCTTTCTTTGGAATAATCTTCAAAATGACCCAGAAGGTCCGACAAATCTTCGTCATATGAACTTGTATAATCACTTGAGGATGGTGGTGTGATTGATTCTAGTCCTTGCGAAAGGTGTTGTGGTGGAGGTTGTTTGGATTGTTGGAAGCTATGTTGCCCTGCTTGCATTAGGCTTCCATAATTTGGATTAAAGGTAGGATGAGGCTAAACAAGTTCAATATAAAATAAATATCATCTCAGTTTATAGGATTTTGTGTGAAATATTATTTTTCCGGACACTCTCAAGCTTCCGATTCTTTTGGAGAATTTAAGGTAAACAAACGCGATAGAGACAAAGAAAAGGTCCAAAAATACAGGACCCGTTGGAACAGAAGAAAGAAAATCAAAGAATATTGGGTATTAAAAAATTTTAAAGTGGTCATTTGATGTGGAAAAATACCATCTGAGAAGTCGTTCCTGACATTCCATGTTCTCCTGCATTGTTAAACCCATGGATTCCTTGATGGAAATTGTATGGTAATGGATTGGTATTTGAATCTACAAATTTGTTTCCATCATCTAGATAATATTGTTAGAAATAGTGATAAACTACTACCTTTCCTTATAAAAACTGGAAATGATTAAAGGCCTATTATGGTCAAATATTAAGAGAGAAAATAAAAGAAAGGTAAAATCTATTCTATCAATGATTAAAACCCGATCTCATATAAATTATAGCGCATGATATAATTTTTGATATTTTAAAACGTTAAGAGGCCATAAAATTTCCATTTTCTGAAAAACAATCAGAAGAACCGAAACGCGGCTATCCTAAACCGAACTGAAGAAATTCTCTGTCGTTAGGTCCGATTTCGAACTTAACATTCTTAAATATAAAGGCTCACTCAAAGTCAGCCTCGCGTGATTTTCAGATAAAGCCAACAGATCAGCAGCAGGTCCGTGCACAGGAGTAGAGACGTTACTCAAAGGCGATTTAAATAAACGATCTCGATTTAATTGTATCGGGTTTTTAATTGGAGTTTTTGGCGATAATGTTTGTTGCAATGAATGTTCCTCTTGTTGAGAGTTGGAAGGACTTGTTATATTCACAATAGGGGGATGATATATTTCTGGATTCCTTTCTGTATTGTTGCCATATTGTTCCAAATCCACATGATTATTTTGTAAAAATCTTTGATCAGTTTGTTTTCCACTTCCCAAATTAACACAATTGCGTTGATTATGCTGCATGAGTTCTTGATTTTGAACAACATTTTTACTATTATCTAGATAGATATTAATTCATTCTATTGTTAATTTAGAAATTAATTGGGAGGTGAATTGAAAAATAAACAATCATGGAGGGGTATGAAATTTAAACTCACAAGACAGATTAATGCGATAAATGCTAAGGACCTAAAAGGCAGAACCTAAAACTAAAACAAAAAAAACACCCGCTTGTTAGGTTAATCCACTTTTTAAATCGGAATCCGAGACGATATTCGAACAAAAAGGCTCGGTGATCGAGATTAATATATTTTCGAGATATTAATTTAGATTCTTGTACCTCCATTCCAGTCCGAATCTACCTTAGGGTCTAAAATAATATAATAAAGTTTACTTATATTTAATTGGTTTGATTGATCTGCATACAAACATTGCATTAATTCCTCATAATGTTTATTAAAAACATCATCATGTACAAAATCCTCAGCGGAGATAGGATAAGGCTAAATAATTATGTTAGTAGTTAGGAAAAAAGAAAAAAGTTTACAGGTAGATTTGGAGTACTCGATCCTGGCATTTGATGCCCTACAAAATCACCAACATGTTGCGGAACAACACTTTTCCCTTTACTTTTCTTTGCAACTAAAATAATGTATTATTTTCTGCGCACAAGATCTAGGGTATTTTAGATACCGTTTTCAGGCATGTGTTCATATTCGTCCAAAGTTCGTTTCTCAACAATGTCATCTTCCACATTATCTTAAAAGTAAATAGTTCCTAGGTCATATATTTAGATGTCCGATTTCTATTTCCAATTCCCGAATGTTTTGCTATATAGCAAAAAACTTTCATGAGCCTCTAATTTCTAACGGCTACCCTTAATGACTGTTCCAGGGTCAATAAAAGTATCCTCTAGGATTCCAGGGTTACTGTGCCAATAAACGGTGTCAAAACACTGTTCTTAGACCCTTTTCCCCTAACAAAAATTTCGCAAACATCTCCTAGATTTAAAATTCATGGTTAGCTTACGTTGTTCAGTCAGGAAATGGTTGTTTGTTCCAACATGTTGTTGGATGTGTCCATCAATCGGAAGGTAAGGAATGTTTGTTCTATCATGTTGTACTTGCTGCTTTAGTGAATTTTTTGGATGGAAAGGATGGTCTTCTACAACATGATGTTGTTGATGTATTTGTTGATTTTGTCCAGATATATGTTGTGGTTGTGGCTGTATTTGTCCACCTTGTTGATGGAAAGGAATGGATGTTATATCTTGTTGTGTTTGTTGTTTGTGATTTATTGCATACGTTGGAGCAATTATTAGTTGATGGTTAGTTCCAGGTCCATTTGGTAATGGTTGATTTTGTATTCTAACAGGAAGTGGTGGCTTCATTGCATATTGAGGATTACTTTTCTTTTGATGATTAAAAAAATTTTGAGCCAAAGCATGAGGAACAGGAGGGGGTATTTGAGGCAAGGCATATTGTACTCCTCCAAACTGGGGAATAAATGGATTGGGTTGTGATTGTTTGAAACTAAAAAAGATTTTAAAGTGAAAATTTTATATGAAAAAAATTTAAGGAAATGAATTGGAGGTGGTCTACGATCTTAAAAGGCCCTCATTACATAGTATTTCATAGCTAGTAACATTAAATGTCATAGGCCTTATTATAAAAACGTGATTGTATTTAGTTAAATAAACTATATCAAAACGGAAGAGGCAATATCATAATTAGGGATCAAAATAATAAGACTCTTGAGATATAAATCCATTTAGTCTTTGATAATGTACATTATATAGTTGCTTTGATAAATCCCTTAAATATGGGATTTGTTGTGATAGAGGATCATATGTCAGAATTAGTGCTAGGTATGGCTCCGGGGGCCGGCTAGAATTTTATGATCCATATAAAAGAATCTCAATCTTTAATAGACCAATTACCTTGAAAATTGTGGTAATGGTATCGGATTTATTTTCGTCTTATTCAAAGGATTATCCGGACTTGTAAAAATACTTTTGCGAATTTGATTCCTTTCACCGTGTCGTTTAAGACACTCTTTCACATCCTTTTGATAAATTTCATATAATCTGCTACAATCCAGATTCGGATTTCCGCTATTCCTTATCTCTTGACAAATATTATGGAGTTTAGTATTTGCTGCAAAATCTGCATTAGCATCTTCTCCCATTTGGTCTATTTTTTGAGTTGTAGAATATTTATTATATAATTTACCTATAATAATTTTATTAGTGAATTTATTTTAGTCTACGGCGGATATGAAAATATTGTGATAATTTTTGGAATTTCCATATCTCGAATTTCGTTCGAACAATTTTAAGAATCTTCGATATTAAATCTCAACTTTACATTATCCATGAAAAATTTGTTATGGGAAAGTTCGTCCTAGACCCCAGAGGTGGGTCGGAACAGTCAGAGGTATCGGAAAAATCGGAACTGTCGGAAATCGGAAATGGCTCAAAAGTCGGAAATCGGAAGGAAAAAACGCCGGAAATCGGAAGGCACCAATACCTTCAACTGTTTAGATAATAAAATTTCTCGAGCCAATATACCCGTAAATTCCGTGTTCGAATTTAACAGTTTTTCAAATTTATTTTTAAAATTTTTGAGAAAATTTCCAAGAAAATTTTACTTGTTGGATATTTTCGAATTAATTTTAGCATTTCTGGAAGATGCCCGTTTTCAAATGTGATTTCAGCGCAATTTGGATTGCTTTGAAAAAACATGTCTTCTATTGAGGGTGTTGGTTGAAGGCGTTGGTTGAAGTTGTTGCTGAACATGTTGCTGAAGTTGGGGTTGAACATGTTGCTGAAGGTGTTGAAGGTGTTGCCAACACCTTCAATTCTTTCAGTTGAAGGTTTTGGTGCTCCTATAATTTAAGCTTTTAACGAGACATAAAATACTTGAAATAGATCCGAAAAAATTTTAAAAGGATTAACAGACAACCCGAATTTATATACCGTATTTTCTCGATTAATTCCCCTGGGGAATTATTTTTTCAACCCATCCATGGCACGGGGAATTATTAAAGGGAGGGGAATTATTCGAGTTTTGAAATTTGAACGTGCAGTAGGGTATTTGGGGGAGGGGAATTATTGTTTCAACGTATCTTTGGTAGGGGGAATTAACCGAGAGGGGGAATTATTCGAGGGAGGGGAATTAATCGAGAAAATACGGTAACTCCTCCGGAACTAAAGTTGTGGTTAAGTCATGGCAAAAATTTCGATACTTAATTAAGTATGGTAGGTATATTGTGGTATTCTTAGAAGAAATTTAACAATTGGGGGGTTTAAATTGCAGTTTTAAAAACTCAGTTTAATTCATCTTTTTAAATAATTTTGATGGTAATTTAAGCATGAATACCACTTAGTTTTTTAAGTGCAAGATCAAATTAAGCAGCTCAACACTTGGCGATTAACAGAGGAATTAACAAAACAGTCAGAGGTGTCGAAAATCGGAAGAGCCGGAAATCGGAACGTCTCAAAATGATTGGATATTAGAACTCGGAAATCGAAATCTGACTCTCCACCTCAGTTGATTAATATTAGATAATGGTTCGCGTATTTTTAATAAACGCAGAGCTACCAGAATTCTGGCACTCAAAAGAGTTAGCTAGTTGCCAAATCAGTAAGATTATTTTAGCTGCCCAATTTCCGTTGCCTAATGCCAACTCGATTAAGTGCCAAATTTTAGCGAAAATTTTACTTAGCGGATAATTCTGAGATGTTTTTAAAAGTGCTTGAAGATGCCCGTCGCTGAAATCCATATTAGCGTACTTTGGGTACTCTTGAAGAATACTATCTTCTATTTCATTGGCATTACTTGAAGGCTTTGAAGTTCCTATGTATAAATTAAGGGTTAAAGGAATATTTAACGAATATTTTTAAAAAATTCTTAATATTAAAAATCACAATAACCTTCTCCACCGTGTAGAACGGCATTTAAATAAGAAAAAGGCATAAGAAGCAAAAATAACCACATTTCGTTCAAAGACTTTAGATTTTCTTTTAAAACTCTTTTAAATTAAAAATTTTATAAAGTTTAAAATAAATAAAAAAATGAATAATGAGAGCGGAGAAAGGTGGGGGGAGAGGGCGAGGAAGGAGAATAATGGCATTAATTTGTAAGAGTGAAGGCATTGTGTGGGGAAAGATTTGACAATGTGACACACTCATAAAAATTTAATTGTTTAATTTTTAACGCCCCCAGACGAATAAATAGAAGAGGGGGTGGATAGCGAGGAGGCGAGGAAGTGCATTGATTGTGGGGGCATTGTCAGTGGAGAGAATTTCAAATTTGAAAACGTGACACTCCCATTCAAAATTAATTGTTTAATTTGGGAGGTGGGGTAGGTGAGAGGAGAGGGGAGGGCAAGGAGGAGAGGGCAAGGAAGGAGAATAATGGCATTGAAAGTGGAGGCGTTGTGAAGGAGAGGATTTGACAATGTGACACTCGCATACATAATTGTATAATTTATCTTATCTCTCACTATTCTATTAGAAGGGATACAAGCTACACCGCAGTCAAAAAGACGCTCTAAACTCAAAACATCTATCAAATAAACATCAACATTCAGAAATGTTTGAAGAATTAGAAAAATATTTTTTTAAAAATATTTATTATGATTAACCCCCTCTAAGACTAAAAATAGCAAAATAAATAAAAACTTATTTATAAATTTTTATTTAAATTAATTAAGGACTTATTTTGTGAATAAAAATTCACGTGCTTCACAATGATTTTATGTAGATGTGGATGGTTGTTGATATAATAAAGTGCTTTCTTTGGCATAAAAATGCCGCTAAACTTTTGATAAAATAGGATTGCCTCTTTTAATCAAGCCGACATCCGGTGATATTAACATGCCTAAACAGAGCGGCTCAGGTCTTTTTCCTGCAAAATTCCTATGCCTTCTCCTTCTGAACAGATCAGCTAAGGCCTTTTCTTTCCCCTAAAACCTTTCGTTCTGTGCCTAGCTTGTTTGCCAACCAGAAATAAATCCCAGCAAAGCATCTCAATAAGCCGACGGGACCGGAGCCCTAGGGACCGGATTGAGCTGGATAACGAAAAGACGATAGATGGCAGGTCAAATCTCTCTAAAACATGACCTTTTGGACTTGTTTTTAAATGGAAATAAAGAGGAAATAGACATGGGTTAACTGTAAAGAAGTCAAAAATTTTAAAAAGTGAAATAGGCTCCAATCTCTAGTGGAGAAAATTAAAATTTTGGGTGTGATATAATGTTGAGGGGGGATAAAAAACTATTTAAAAGATACAGAATTTAATGTTATTTGGCAAAATTTTTAACAAGCTTTTCAGTGGTTTTTCAAGAAACATTACAGTAAACAGTAATAAGTTTAATAATGTTAAAACATTATTTTATTTAATAAATTTAAATATTAAAATCATTTATTTAAAGAAAAGAAAATGAATAGGGCATCATGGATAAACAATTGTGAAGGGAGGGGGAAGAAGCACTCATGCCTGCCAAGTCGCGCACGTCTTTATACATAAAAAATGGCGCGTGAAGCCAAGGCGAGCATCTAAAATATAGAGGAGAGTTGGGAAATACTTTTTATAGTGAATTAGAAGGCATTGTTTAATTTTTGGGGAGTGAGAGGAATTTTTTATCATTTGACTTTTACCCATTGTCAAGGCTAGTCAATCACATATAAATAAATTTATAACATAAACTACAACCTGAATAAAGGAGTAATCGAGTCTAAAATTATTTTAAATCTTCAACAAGCTAGAGCTGTATGCTCTAGCTTGTTGCTATATTAAACAAGACTGAACTCACAGAAAAGGTAAAGCAAAAAGAATGGAACTATTCGAAATAACAGTTATCCGCTCAAACATGCAGATTATACTAATTTTTTTCTTAAACAGCAAGAGTTTAGTAGGGTTTAGTTACCGAGGAGGAATGGAACCTTCAACCTCTCTGAGGCCGAAGGTTCCAGTTAAGGCCAATCTTGCCTCATGATATAAACCCAATCCTAATCCTGTGAGTTCATTACTTAAGAATTACATAAATTGCCTATGACTTTAATTTAAAAGAAAAATCAAATACATAAAAAATAAAAGCGTATAACTATAATTTAATATGTAAATCAAAAATAGTTTAGTATTAATAAAGTTCATCTATCATTTTTTGAATTAAATCATCATCCTTCTCCTGATTTCGTTCAGAATTTCTAGGCAAACTTTGCGAGTTCATTGCTTCAGATCCCGATCCATCTCCTTTTTCAATGACAACACCCTTTCGTGGATTTTCATAAGTGTTTCTTACTCGCTTTCGGGGTGGTTCTGTATCGGATTCGACTATTCTTTTCCCCTTATCTAAATAGATTTTATTAATAAAATATATAATTTGTTATATTTTTTGTCATTTATTTCACTATACAACATCTTCCAATGTTGACACACCTTGGATTGAGGAGGCATGAGCACCATCATCAATCTGTGGAACACTTTCTAGTACACGTTGTTGTTGAGGATTGTTATTTTGTTGATGAGGGCGTTGATGGAATTGCCTGAATAAACATTTATTGGATACGTTTTATCGATAAATATTATATTTTTAGGTCAATTTATAAGAGAAGAATAACATTAATAAAGTTATATTTAGCTAGTTTTTAGCTCAGTAAAGTCAGTTTTGCTCAATGGGACTTACCAATGTCAAAGTAGTCATGATAGATTACTTAGCCAAATCATTCGTTAACTCTAACTATAGTTCAACAATTTCAATTTAAATAAAAGTCAAGTAAAGGCTCTATGTTTGTAGGTCCATTTAACTACAGTAAGCTATACTGGACTATTGCTATTCTTACTTAAACTTATGCAAAAGGTTATTTCGACGGCTGGGAGCGAACCATCATCTTCAGTTGACCTTACTAATTTGTTATCATTAATTCATCCTTCTATAATTATATGCTTTACAATACTCACTCATTTATTTGTTGACTAGCAATATTTATTCCATTGGCATTACCACTAATATTTATCATTTGTTTTATCTTTGTCCACGTAAGAGCATTTTCATACAATTTAATTTGATTATTAAAAACCAACTCATGCGGAGCGGGAAGACTGTCAACGTCTATTAATAAAAAATTATATTAGAATTAATTTCCTCTACACTCAAAAAAGTTAGAAATATTTTCTTGATTAAAGTTAGCAACCTTGCAAAATATCAGTAAAAGAAAATTTTTTAACAGTTTCCCTCTATTTTGGTAATAATTTAATTGTTTACCAATTTTTTTCTGTGTAGAGCCAAACCCCATAGTTGAATTTTCCCCAGGGAAGTGAAAAGTTGAGTATGGCATTACAGCAGGTTGACGTACCATTAAATTAACTTCATTTTAAATGAATCTCTTTTAAGATTAATCTGATTTAGAATACCTTTAGGGTATTTAGGAGGCTTTCCTAAAGCATGTTCACGTCGTTGACCTTTTTCTAGTTCATTTTTGTTATTTGAATTCAGGATTTGAAATCCTGATTTATTGTCTATCCAACCTTTGTTAGTTAATAATATTTAAAGCCTCTTTTATCTATACTAAAATTACCTCCATGAATTGCAATTCCTTCACTATCAGCAAAAACAATTTTCATAAATTGATCTACATCTTTTTCAATATCGCTAAGTTTATCCTCAAAAATGTCAGCTATTTCGAGCGGCGCAGCACGCAATTTGCAATAAGGTTTATTTGGCGGATCATAAAAATTTATATAATATGTATTTACAAAGTTATGTGTAAAAATCGCTGGGTCGCAATTTAACCATTCCTATAAAAAAGATAAATTTACAACATATATAAAAATACATTTTCTATTCCTTATAAAAGCTAACGTTTTGTGATTGTCTAATGAATTATTTTAGTTCATTCATTATTTAATTCCATGTTTTGGTTAAAAGTTTGTTTCGACTGTAACCGAAACTCAAATATTTTCATTAATCAAAAATTGTGCAAATCGCTTTAAAAATCTTATGAAAGGTTATTAAACCCTTATTGTTGCGTTAAATTCCTATCTTAGATTTATAAGGTTCTGTCGAATTTAGTTCTCTTTATCGTATATCTTAGAATACATGGAATTATATGATTAGGTATATTAATCTATTTTTCAATCAAGATAGTATTTACATTGACGTGTGTTCCAAGTAGCATAACAGAATATTGATCATTCGGGCAAACCTTGCTTCTAACGTAACAGGTTGATTGCATATTAATACCAGCTACTTGTCTAAACACCTTACTATTCAAACTAAAAATTGAATGGGTCGTAGCTTGGTTTTTTATCACTTCGTTTTTACATCCAATTCTTACATCTATTGAATTGTCTGATTTCATTGGTCGATTCCAAATAAATTGTAAAATGCGAACAGGATGTTTAAATAAATTTATCATTCGTTCAAAATAATCATTTACTGTGTTTTTGGTTACTTTTATATATTTTGTATTGTCGAGACGGGGGATGATATAGATTATTGAGTTATCTTCTATATTCTCTATTTTGCCAATAATTAACTTAAAAAATAAATGAAAAATTTTTTCAGACATACAAAATCAAAAGTTTAAGGACTTAATATATCATTTTAGTTCATTCATTCGTTAACTCTTAATTTTGGGGTTATTTTTCTGTAGACAAACCCTAATTTTTTCAAGATTTTTGCCTAAAATAAATGCGGTTTATTGTATACGATGTTCATGCTGTGGAAAAATTGTGTGGATGGGAGATGGAAATCAACCATCATGGAATGAACCCAAACCGAAGCACAACCGACTGTGCCACCATCCAACCCGATGTTGGGTTATTTAGTATTTTCATTTATGTTCTTTCTCCTAGTACGGACACAATACGTTTACGACAAGAATCTGTTCTTATAAACTCAACCTTCCAAAAAAATTTTTTTTAATTTTAATTAAATCAACTAACATCGTGTCCATTTAAAGCAATGCGTAAGTAAAAATTGCTGAGCTCATTACCAACACTTTGAAAATCCTTTTGTTTAAAGTGATAAGTATCATAACCATCTGTTACACGAACAATAGGTCGTTGAAGAGAATTACTATTTAATCCCAAAAGGAAACGTTCAGACTTTTTATTAACCAAATATTTGTAATAATCTAAATCATGCTCCCCATTATCTCGCCAAGAAATTTTTACAAAAATTGAAATTGATTCAATATTTGGATAAAAAGCGAATAAGAGTAAAAATAGTAAAAGCAACTTCATTGCTTGCCTAAAAATAATTTGATTCGTCATTTATAAGTGTTTTATAGGATTGAAACGATCGGTTAAATTTATGGATTTGTCGATAAAACAAAATTATGATCAAGTTTGAGTAAGGTTTTCTAAGTTTTCCGGTCGGAAACTGGCTATGATTAGGGTTTACTATAAACCGAACCATCCCTTCCGCGTCTCAACAACTTGAATCATCCCTTCCGTGTCTAACAATTCTCCAACCATCCCTTCCGTCTAGACAGATACCAGATGAATTTTTAGAAGGCTGATTCATTTTTGACTTTGGGTAGAGCCAAGGTAACTCCCTCAATCTAGGTTCTTATTATAACCAATGAATAATTCATCAGTGCATCTATTAGTGAGGTCTGAATATATTGTCAATTGCCCCTCAAATTTCTTAGTCTCCCTCATTAATATAAAAATAAAATTATTAAATTAATTTTTAAGAGTTAAAATTTAATAAAAAAAATTTTAAAAATAAAATAAAAAAAGAATCTTCGGCAAATTAATAAAGAAAAAAAACTTGGCAATAGAATATAAAGTGCATCCCTTTCATTTATTCACATGCTTTAAAGAAGGATTTATAGATTTCTTCGGATACATCAAAGAAAGAATATAAATTTATGAAAATAAATAAATTTTAAAATTATTACTTAATTGCTAACAAATTTCTAAGTTGAAGCAAACTACTCCAATCTTTTGTCGAAAATTATTTGGGTTTGATGGAAAATTCGAGAATCAGAGCTAGCTTCAGAAACAAGAGATCGTAACGACATAAAAATAAAATTCTTGTTTTAGGAATCCACGATCTAAAAAATTCGGGAATTCCCGATTTTCAAGAAGCGGGGATTTGGTCGTAAGTCGAAAAAAATTTCAAAAGTCAATTAAGTCGATTCAGTTGATTCAATATTCGTAATTCTACAACCGAAAAAAACTCAAATTAAGGTTCCCTACAAATTATGAGAGATGAACTAAAAAATGATTTATCAGTTCTGGATAACAGAATAGTCAATTTATCACTAATATTCACACAAATTAAAATATATCATTTAAGTTGTATTATATTATTATTCGGATTATAGAAAATTCTGCTTTACATCTTGCTCACTTTCCGTAGTATCCATAACCACAACCGCAGCCACCATAACTCCACCATCTATACCACCATTTTCTTTCGCGATCACTAGAAAAATTTTAAAAGATAAAAGAGTTTTAGAGCTGAGATTTAAATAGGTAGGACATTTGAGGGAGATTATTAGAGGGAGGGTAATTGTTGATTCAACCTTCACTGGACAAAGTTATAATTAGGGTTGGGGTTTTCGAGTCGGGCCGACGCTCGAGTCTTTTTCGGGCTTCATTTTTATCGGGCCGGCCCACCGAGACTTTTTCGGGTCGTTTCGACCGAATCAACTTTGGGCTTCATTTTTCTTTTCCGGGTCTTTTTTTCCGAGACTTTTCCTGCCAAAATTCAATGCTTGACCCGATCCTTCGGACCCGGCCGGATCGGGCCCCCAACGCTATTTATAATCGAGGAAATACGTTGAGCTACAATAATTTTTTAATATTCTTTAGCAATTCACTTTGCTTATTTAACGTTTTTATAAGCCCCAGGGGTGTATTTACAACGAAGATCAGCCCCTACTTTATTAAAATGACTTACGTCGCATTTTGTTCATTATCTATATTATAGAGCTTATCAGATGGCCCTGAAACTTCATACAAAACTGGATTTGCTTGGATTTGTAGAGAGCAAACCAACAATAATACAAATAAATAAGCAAATACAAACATTTTTTATCCTGAAAATTTATTTTTTAAATTATGTATACAAGGAACAAGAAAATTATTATGAAAAATGGTCAGCAACAAAAAAGGGCGTTCTATCCATAACTAGATAGTGTTACAAAAATTGAAAAATTTGTGCAAATATCAGCTCAAGCGAGCGAGGACCTCGGCCTGAATAAGAGGTGAGGACCTCGGCCTGAATTTGTGTTAATCACAAGGCTGGACTGGAGCTCGATTGGGCTAAAAAATAATCATAATTACAAGGCTGGACCTTCATCATTTAAAAAGAGTATATCGAGTCGTGGCGCGAACTTTGCGGACCCGAATTTTGCGGACCCGAACTTTGCGGACCCGAAATTTGCGGAACGAAAGTTGCGGACCCGAAGGTTGCGGACACGAATTTTGCGGACCTGATTTTTGCGGAACCAAGATTTTAGGACCGACACTTGAGTAAAAAGAAAAAATTAAAAATTTTATTTTTCGATGATCCCGGCAGAGTTTACCATGATCCGTACCAGATCAAGATTTTTTCTTGATTTTTCAAAATTTTTATCAATTTTTTATCTTAAAATTATTTCATAATTTAATAATCGAGAAAATTTCTTGAAGAAATCATTTATATGGCCATCTCATAAGGTCATGATGTCTGAATTCATCCTAATTAACGCCGCAGGCTAAAATTTTTGAAATTTCCGAGGTTCAGTAGACTCTATTGTCGGTCCGCAAATTTTTGGTCCGCAAATCTCAGATCCGCAAAATTCTGGTCCGCATAGTTCGGGTCCGCAAAATTCGGGTCCGCAAAGTTCGGGTCCGCAAATTTCGGGTCCGCAAATTAAAATCCGCAAATTTCGGCGCGCCTATCGAGTCTATCAAGCATCTCATTATCGAGAGTTAATAAAGTGGAAACCTAACAGAAAAGTATCAGAAATGTTTAAAAATAAAAAAAATTTTATTCGGGTTATATACCAATTTTTATCACCCTTCCGATTAGATAATTAATCAAAAATTAATTAAGAGTTTAATGTACTTTTAGTTTATTTATTTCATTTTTTTACTTCCTTCTTAATTTTTAATTTACAAATAAATTGAAATTTTTAAATAAATTGTCAAAAAAATTGAGACATTTTATTAAAAAAAACTAGTTTTAAATTTAATTTATATTTTGTTTGTTTTATTGTTCGTAGTAATTTTTGATGTTATGTCTGATAAAATTTTTTTCTGTTTTGAATTTATTAAATAATTTAAAAATAATTACCGTATTTTCTCTAAAATAACCCCCCCTCTAAAATAACCCCCCTCTAAAATAACCCCCCTCTAAAATAACCCCCTCTAGAGGTCGATCGAAAAAAATAACCCCCCTCTAAAATAGCCCCCCTAAAATATTTAATTATTTTTTGGCATTGCTATTTTTCAAACCACAGCACGGTTTAATCCCTATATTTCAATAAGATTAGAAATGATTATGGGGGATATCAGGGATTTGGAGGGATATAAGGGGATTCTGATGGATTAAGGGATGGCGGTGGATTAATATTGATTCGGGGATTTGGAGAGATATTAGGTATTAGGTGTGAATTTATGAATTAAAAGAGATAAGTATTAAGAGTATTTTTTCACTTTTATTCAATCAAATGTCCGATATCCTCCCAAGTCCCTGATATCTCAAATCCATTGATTTCCACCTTAATCCAGTCAAATTGGATTTTGAGAGGTCCACTAATAATCTTTTACTTCTTAAATCTCATAATATTCAACTTAATCCTCCAGCATTTCCCTTAATCTCTTAAAATCCATTAATATCCAACGATGTCTACTCCACTAATTCCATCCACTTGATCTCTCGACGAAGGATTAAAGTCATGTCACATTGACTTTAATACCTGAAAATGCCAAGATAGGCATCTTAATCCAATCCCTTTTAATATTATTAAACTTTGGGACTTAACTGAGTTATATAAAAGTGGGATAATAATCTAAAATAAGTTCTTAATTATGTATCCCGAACCTTAAACCAAGTTTTTTATGAATTTACGGACTGAGGAGTACTTGATGAAAGTTTTTGTGCTAGGATTTTCGTTAAGAAACCTTTAGTTTGTGATGAATTCTCTTAAATTTTAGAAAAATATTATTCAAAATTTGGTAAAAAATTTTGGTTTTCAGAAAATTTAGAGATCGAAAAAAATAACCCCCCCCTCTAAAATAACCCCCCCCCCTCTAAAATAACCCCCCTCTAGAGGTCGATCGAAAAAAATAACCCCCGGGGGTTATTTTAGAGAAAATACGGTAATTATAAAAATATTTATGAAAAATAAATTAATAATTAAAGAGGAAGTAAAGGATTAAAATTAAGGATTTAAAGAGTCAGGATTCCAAATTCAAAAATCGCTGATAACGCCAAACCGACTCATCCTGTATTTTTTACTTTCAATTTTTAAATGTGTTAGTGATCAGTAGAGCTGTAGTTTAAGGCAAGAAAACCCTCTAACTGATCATAAATGACCACCGACTTTTACAATTTAACTCATCACTCATTCAAGCAGACACGCAGAATTTATGAAGTTTTTTAGAATTTATGAATTTTACAAGCAGACACGCAGAATTTATGAAGAAACTTTCATTTGCCCTTAAAGTTTCCCGTCAATTTTCACTAATTAATTCATAAATTGCTTGAATGAGAAATGAGTTAAATTGAAAAAGTCAGTGGTCATTTATGTTCAGTTAGAGGGTTATTCGTGCCTATAAATCGCAGCTTTAGTGATCCGAAGCTTATTCCTTTCATTAATACTGTTATGGAATGCCGATAAATACCAAAAATACAGCTGTGTTTGATCACAGTTTACTGTAATCAACCTCTAAATTTTGGGCAACTTAAAACACTATTTTTAAAAACACTTAAAAACAAATTTATACTAAAGTTTAACTTTTAATTACAATAAGGTTTAAACATATATAGACTTAAATTTTTAAGAAATTCATAAAACAAATAGCAAAAAACTTGTTTCGAAACATTCTCGATGTAATTTACATCTGTTGAAAACAATGCACTTTAAATTGTTAAAGTGAGAGCGAAGTTTTATTAAAAATAAAAAGTATGTTGGATTATCGCAATGATAGGTCATTTTACAACTAAAATTGGCTTCAGTTATGCGAGATTTCATTAGGAAATCTGTTCCGTATATTTTGTTTTATATTACCAACCTCTGAAAAATGATAGAACTTGATCCTTGGATAAGCCTCCATTCTCATTATTGCTTTATTTGCAGTCTGAATGCAGTCCGGCCTTACGGTTTTAAATTAAATTTTTTAAAAATCTGTTTTGATCATCTCTATTATCTTCACCGCTTTTCGCCCTATAAGGGAAGGGCATTGCTTTATTTTTAAATGCCAGACAAAAAATAATAACACGTGAACACGGCTAAATAAAAAAGAAAGTGCACTATTGCAAAATGAGAGTCATGCCTCGGCATCTTTTGACAAATTTCTCAATCTTTATTTATCTATTTAATCTTTCGGCAATGCTTTCTTTATACTCATTTTTGAATTCATTTATTTATTCAAAATTTAAAAAAATTAAAAAAAAATTTTTTTAATCCCCCATTTGTCGTTAAAATTAATTTAATTTAGACAATGTATTTATTTTTGCTTTACATTGTCCTAATAATTTTGTTCACAACCGCCTCCCCGTTATCCATATTTGTAAAGATTTCTTGGCGAGAGAATGGGGAAGAGGTAAAGTATTACCAATACTTGGATAAGAAACCGTCTGAACGTTTCAATTTGGAATTAACCAACAACTTGTTGGATAATCCTATTTATGGGCAAACTAATGGCTATGACACCTATCACTTTTCTCAAGATGATCTGGTTGGAAAGGATGAAAGCCTAATCACCTTTTTCAAACTTGAAGTGTCTATGTATGGAAATAATGTTCGTTTTGTATTTTAACAAAATGAAATATTTAAAAATTATGATCTTTATCAAGTCTAGCTGACTGAGGTTTGGGCGTTGGCTCGAGCTAATAGCATATTAAAATCATGGCTTCGGCCTAGACTCATCTCCGCAGCTTCCACAATAATTAAACATTAAAATTATGAGTTTAGATTTATGAGATAAGTCATTTTCTTTTCACCCAGACATATCCTTGCCTACATTATTAGTATCCGTGCAACTTAACTAGCGGGACTTGGTGCTAATCTTAAAGCTCTTTGCATATTGTATTTAATAATTACGATGACACTCCTTTCTGGCCATATACTTATAGCTTCCTTGCCTACATTATCCTTCCGGAGCAATTGAACTTTGATAAAGTAGGCCCATTAAATCTCCCAAAATTTATTTTAAATAGAAATAAATCTCAGCTTTTTCAGTCAGTGAAAGGATCCATCGATAATGTCGAAAATAATTCAATTGTTTACATTATCATTCACCCAGACAAAACAAAATATATAAAAATAACAAAAGAAACTACACATTTTGAAGGATTTCTTGATTTATTTAAAAATCCTGTCCGTGTTTTACAATTTAATTTGAAAGCTAAATTTGAATCTGATCAAAATTTAAATTTAAAAATTGAATGTAAGAATCCAGATAATTCTCTATTTGCTGCAGAATTTAATAGTAATGGTAAAATGGAAGAATTTTTTCAACTTCAAACATATTATATTAAAACCAAAGTTTGCCCAGATGATCAGTATATTTTGAGAATATTTAATGAAAAAGTAAATATATTCTGCAGAATTATTTTTGGCCAGCTTTTCGAGGGAAGAAATATTTTAGATTTCCTTGTAGCAGGGTTCTTGAGAGTTCTAACATTTAATAAAATAATCATCTAAGGTTGGCCATTATCGAAAACTTTGCCTGTAAAGCTTGTATACTATATTCTAGCTGCAAAAAGGACCGAAGAAAAAACCGAAGTGTCAAAAGTATGACTAGGAATAAAAAAATGAAACTGAGAAAAGTTTATGAACTAAAAGGGACATGTAAGGACCTGAAACGAGCAATTCCCGCGTTAACTTTTAAATCCTCCTTGGTATAGGTATTTTTCCACAACTGAAAGGCGGATATATATACAAAAAATTTTTTGGGATATTAGACGGATATCTAAAAGATCTGATCTGACTACAGTTCCCATCCAGTTATTAAATCCCTTTATTATCTTAAATTTAAGTATATTTTGAATTGCGATCCAGCAATACATTCTTCCAACAAATTAAATTATTATGAAATTGAATTTAATGCGGTGAATAGTCAGCCAACATGTAAACTTGTTAAGTCTGAAAAAACTGTTATAAATCATTATTTTCATTTGATAAATGAATATCAATTATATTTACTGTGGCTAATGGAGAAAATTTTTGTTGAGGATAAAGGAACAGAAATACAAGGAGGTAATTTTATATATTATTTTTGGGTTGGGTAAGATTCGAACTTGCGACCTCCTCGTACTTATTGCTAGGCGACTTCCTCACTACATATAGTAGCTCGACCACTGAGCTACCGGAGCATCGACTAATAATTGCTCTCTTATCCTATTAGATCGTTTACCCCCTCTTCTTAGTGAAACATCCTCACATCTCCATCCTTACATCAGACCGGTCCTTTGGTCAAGCGCTTTGGCCGTTGATCACCATAGCCAAGTCAAGCCAAGATTCCTATTGGATTCTCTTGATCTACGTTCATACTTTTATTCGCTGGATTATTTCCTAGCCTGATTATCCTACTGAATACGTCCCAAAATGATTAATCACGAAAATCCATTTACCTCGAACTATTTCGTAGTGGGTTTCTGTTACTATAAATTTCTATTGCCGCTACTAATTTAGATCTAACTGTTATTAATGAAACGAGCCGAAAAAGGGCAATGACCTTGGTACAGAAGGAAAGAAAACTCAAAAAGATTCAGCATATGGAACAATATACTGAAACTGGGCTAAGTCAGATTAGAGAGAGAACTGATTATAATGATATTGTTCAATACATTCTTGTAATTCAAAGATTAGCTCTAAATGAAAATGGATTCGATAATTTAACGATAGATTTTAATGTTCTAGAACGAATTATTGTCGAATATATGAATCGTAAGTAATATGATGATATTTATTTTAATTTCCGAAAGCGAAATTCTCCGTCCGGAACAACTACGAATCCAATTTGCACACAGCATTTTATGTTATACAGCTTAGAGCAAAGAAAAGTGTAAGATAACTAAGATGAGATCCTTAATGAGTTTATTTTAGTCTCGAAGATTTGCTGATTTAAATAATATGTTGAACGAATACGGTCTAAAAAGGTCGATGACTTTAATAGTACAAGAAGAAATAACGTATATTTTAGTGCTACTAATATGTTGGCTCGGAATTTAAGCGGAAAGTTGGGCTCCAAAATTTTTGAAATTTTAATCTAAGCGAAAAAATATTTTTTTTTATTTATTTATCTACACCTAAAACGGTGCTGTCAAGAAATTTAATTTTTATTTCACAGAATATTCGTTATATCCACATCATAATTATCAAAAAGTGGCTGATCTCAAAAATAAAATAATCGGTGATACGGATAAACAAGACCGTGAAGACACTAACAATCAACTTGCTATCCTTTCGCAGTTAAAAGAATATAAAAGATATGTGGAGGGAACATATATGGATAAACAGATTAGAGAATCTGCTCTTAGAAGGGATATAAGACTAAATATAATAAATATAGTCTTTAAAAGGATTAATGAACATCATTTTAAATATCAAACAAAAGAGGATGACAATAACGATAAGAATGAAATTCCATTAAATACATCAACCCAATCTGGATATCCGACTTATCATACGGTTATAGTTGACTTGATCCCGAAAATTTTGACGAACCTCTCGCCCTCCGGCAGGAGGCTCAACATTCTAACTCCTGACATGTGTGGTAGAAGGACGGGTTACATGAAACATAGACTTCTTTCAACACGAGACTTGTTACAAAATAATTTTAAAACCTCGACATAACATCACTCAACACTATCCATCCTTGATACTAGCTACCTATGTTAATTCCCCGTAACTTCTTAGAATGAGTGGTTCAATAACGGTTAGTATATGATGTTATGAGATGTGGTTCTTGTGTATGTATGTGTAGAGGAAGGATCATGTATGGTAGAGGTTTACCTACACGAAACATTGACATATTTCGAGCTAAGAACAAAATTTGAAAACTTGACTTCTCACCACTATCCATCCTTGATACATACCTTTAGCGATTTACCTTACTTCTAAAAATGAGTGGTTCAATAGTGGTTCAGTTAAGTTTTTAAGAAAATGTGGTTCTTGAACCCAGTGAATTTTTACTAATTTGGGCCAGTGACACAGAAAATTTATCAAGTCAACTATTACCAAAATTTTTATCATCCTCAAATGATGGCTGGTCAAACTCATGATTACAATCCATTATCACAACAAGTATCACCGCAACCTACATATCAGCAGCTCTTAAATCAAGTTCATAACCCAGCTTGGTTGAAGCAAAATCTGCTTAAATTCTTTCCAGCACATGAAACAGTTCATCCAGTTCCACACCCAACAAGTGACTTATATTAAAATATTTTTTAAATTAATAACACCCAATTTTAAAAAAGTAATTTTGAATTAACTATAGCTCAACCTTTGGATAAAGGAAAAAATATGGTTGAAGATCCGTTGATTAAAGAAAGATCAAAGCAAGTAATAATTAGAGGAAATCACGATAATGACGGAGAAGCAGTAAGTAATCACTTAAGTTGTAACGGGTAACAATGCCCGTTCGGACTAAGAGATTAATAAGATTTCGAATAAGCCAGATTTTATTAAAAAGTTTCCACGGATTTTCAGCACAATGAAATCAAAATCCACATGTTTTCACACGGGATGATGCATCTGACGCGCAGTTAAAAAATATTCTAGCGATGGACCGTCTAATGAGAGGATCAGGTCAAAGTCTTTTGGGTAAATATTTCTTAAATGATTTTACTAAAAACAATGTAAATTAAAATTACAGAAGATGTTGTTAGCCCTTATCAAACAAAACAGGGAGAATCTTCAAATAAATCTCAACAAGGACCCTCAAATAACCCTCATAGTAAATTTTTTTTTCAAAAAAAGTTTTTTTCCAATTATCTTCTGAAAAAATTTTTTTCCAATTATCTTTTTCCAATTACCTAGCTAAGAACAAAAATATATTTGATTAAGGACTCATATCATTATTGGTCTATTTATACATATTATCCAAATTTAGCTAAAATTTATCGTGATATAATTGACTCTATTGGAAAAACATATCAATAGTATTCCCTAAATTCCTAGCTAAGGCTGGAGTCGGCATCAGGGGCTACCTTCCCTGAGCCACCCTAACAATGCCTATTTTTTATTAAACAGATAATCCATTGAACACAAACTCGAATCCAAGCCAACATTTTAATCATTACACACCTTCAATATATCGTCCACACGCAACTCGATTTCAGCATACTTTGGTACATAATTTCCATCAGCTGTTAGGAGATAATAAACAAAAATCGGAAGAATCTTCTGATAATGATACAAGCGCTACTGATAGTGACAACATGTAGAATTGAGGCTTTAAAGAAATATTTTTAAAAAATACATTGATAATATATTTTCATGTTAAATTCATTATAATCATTTATTTAAATAGAGGAATAGAATTAAAAAATATTTAATGTTAAATTAATCAAAGAAAGTCGGAATAAAAATTTTTTATGTTTAGTTATAGTATTATTGTCTCAGTTTTTTAAAATTTTTATAAGTAATAGTAGTTTTAGTGCCCGGTAAATCATTTTTCCTGGTCCAAAACTTGATTTTGATGGCTATTTCAGGCGATTCAGCGAAAGCTCGGGGTGACTATTGCGGGTTCGGGTTACATTTTAAATTATGAAGTATAGGTGATCAACAACAAGGATTGAATGACTTCAAAATTGTTTAGGAACTCGATCTTGGTAATTATAATTTAAATAGAATTTGATAAATGTATTGAGATGAGTGTTGGACATTTTATGGCGAAAATTAAAATTCAATTGTCTATTAATTTAATTGAATATTAGAGGAAAAATAAAGAAAAATGAGAGAAATTTTTAAAAAATTTCAAAAATTATTTCTATAAAATTTAATGAAAACTCCCCCTCACGCCCTTTTATTCCTAAACTCCTTATAGTTTTATACATGTTCAATCCATTCTTGATGAGGTGAAAGTCTCTTGATCATAAACCCCAGGTGTTTTTGGCCAGTTAATTGATATTTCTGGTTGTAGTTCATAATCTCTTTCAAGCTTCTTCATTATCTCTCTCTCAAAAATTATTTCTGTTTTGGTTACTTCAATTTTTCATTTGCCCAGTTGAAATAAAAATTATAAATTTTTGAATTCAGTCTTTTGAAATATTATAATGGCGTCTAAAATGCCCTTTCTATCATGCCCTCCCTTCCTCTCGCATTCTTAATTAAGAAAGATTTCATCAGCCTTGCCCTTTGCGAGAGGGAAAGAAAAATCATATGAGACGTATGATTAAAATTTAAATGTAAGGGGAGTGTTATAGAGACATGACTCTCCCTTTACAGACATGACTCTCCCTTTAATTTCCCCTCTCATTGAATTTTTTTATTAAATTTATTATTAAAATATTACAAAATAAAAAAATATTTTTAAAGAAAAATATTTAAAATATGTTTTTAAATTAAAAGTGATGAAACCTTCATTATAGGTGATGAAGGTTTCACTAATAAATTTCTAAAACCTTCACTAATAAATCTTTATTAGTGTTGCCGAAATGGACTGATTCGGACCGTGATCGAATTGGGCCTAAAATATATGGCCCGAAAGTGACACATATAGGACAGACTCGATAAAAATGGGCCCGAAAGCGACTCGTATAGTCCCAATAGATAGGATTCTGATACGATTTTGTAAGTTTTTTAATTATAGGTTTTAAATAGATACCTAGATAAGAATGTGGCCCGAAAAAATGGCTCGATCGGCCCCATTCGACAACGGCAACCCTAATTTTTATTAACGAAGCTTTACTTTTCTCAATCCTCATTTGATAAAAATTTAATTTTAATCATTTTTTAGAAAATGTGGCTATTTTTATTATTTTTCGTTTTAAACACCTTTTATAAAAACGTTGAACCATTGTCAATATTTGTCAAGATATCATGGAGGGAAATTAGAGAAAATAAATTTGAATATCCGCATCACTTGACGGATGAAACTAAGGAACGTTTCGACTTGAAATTAACAGGGACTTTGCGTTATTTGAAAGGTGTAAATGGAATCAGAGAGTTTCTCCAGAAAACTGATGCTTATGATAACTACCATTTTAGCAGAAATTATGACATTGAAGAGAATTTCAGCAATGAATATAAGCTTGAAATTTTCGTTAATCGGCACCATGTTAGTCATAATTTTTGATAATTTTACTGAAACAAAGGTAAAGGTTTGCTTAGTCCGGGTTTTAAAGGTGTTTTACTTACCCTGATTCGACTGTTTTACATACCCTGATACGACCCCACAAGAAGGTTAAGGAAAAAAGCGCGGGCAAAATTTGTGGACTTGGGGGTGTATATACGCATTATCAATAATCGACTATTCGGAGGGTTGATCAAGTCTCCAGACTTTCCGAATAGGCTTTACTGGTAGTTGTTCATAGGGTTACTGAGACTTTGGTAATAACGACATTACATCAACGATGAAAAATATAAAAGGCTAGGAAAACTTTACATACAGGTTCCGAAATAGATTTTAAAAGCGAAATGCGAACGGCAAAAGTCCAAAAAAAGCGAAATTCCGCGAAAGGCGAAACGAAAATTTTCACCCCCCGGGTATACGCATATGTCTATTATGAAATTATCATATGCGGAAGTGTGCATCTTTACAATACTTTATTTAAAAATTTAGTTAATTGAGCCTATAATAGTGCAAAACAATTCAATAATTTATGTTGTTCTTAATAAAAGCATTGCAAAATATAAAATATTAACATTAAATCAAGAATATTTGGATAAAATTATAAATTATTTTGAAAATCCTTTACGATTTGTACAATTTTTCTGGGACACACGTTCAATAAGACAATTGAAAATTCGTATCGGATGCAAAAATGAGCCGCCCATTTTTGAATTAAATAGATTCCTCAGAAAGGAAAATGAAACACAGAATCATAGAAAGAAGTATAAATCAGAATGTTTTAGAATTAAAATATGCCCTGACAATTTATATACAGTATACATAGTACGTTTTGGAAATTTAAATATATTACGAACAATGTTGCTAGCTGCAAACGTAAACTAACATAGAGTTTAACATACAATTCATGTAATACTTAGTTCCGAACTGCCATGATCCATAACCACGAATGTCTCACTAATAAAATTCCCTGATCAAATGGGTATCCAATTAAGCTGGGTATCCTATTAATCTAGATTCCTGATAGAATTTCCAGCATCATCTAATTGCGGTATACTTGTTCAATTTGGTATCCAATTAATTTAGGGTCCACAGGAAATCTAACATCTCCAGGTTAAGTTTCATCTCCTACTGATAGCTTTAATATATCCTAGGGCCCTTGTTTAGCAATAAATTTCAAACCCTTAATTAATTTTTTAGATTTTGTATTTGAAGGAAGTTAAAAATTTATTTAATTTTTCGAAATTCAGATGAAAGATTTCGAAAGTAGCAAATCTGAAATGATAGATTTAACTTGCACTACGGCTATTTATGCAAAGGAAGTTAATTTTTACGAATTAGATTTTTCAAATATATCAAAAAAGCCTTCATGCATATTATTAAACAATTCTGGACTAGCAGGAAACAGAAGCAAAGTTTCACATTCTGATCAAACCTTAAATGGCTGCAAGTCTTACACAAATTCTGTAAATACCGAAGAAAATAAAATTGAACAAATTTTTGAACAAAACAATGGTGGGTAATTTAGTAAATTGCTTTGTTACCCTTGACTTATTTTTCACTACTTCGTCAGTTTCATGATCGTTAGATTATTCGGATTGTTAGATATTTCAAGATACCAGGGGTTGCCGAAACAGATTTTAAAAAGCGAAACACCAAAAAAGGCGAAATGCAACCCAAGATACATACAAATATACAATTGATGTCAATGGGCACACGAAATCTGATCCCTAAACATGAACTCATACACACAACTCGACCTGATTAATTTTCTGAAATCCGACCCGAATCCTTTACTTTATTCACTTGAAATCTTATTTTTTATTTTACCACAGGTTGGATTAGTGCAAGAATTATCACAAGTTCACAAAAACGTATGTAATTTTATTATTTATTGTTAGAGAATTTTCATATTTTTTGAAAATTTAATGGTTTTTTGTAATTTTAAAACCCTACGATTCTTGAAAATTAATGATTTTTAAAAATTCCCCAGAAAACCTGTCTTTAACTTAAATTCAATTACGAAAACTTTCACTTGCATATTTATGAAAAAATTAAAGTCAATTTTAGATTCCAATGGAGATGCTAAAGAAGACAAAATGCGTAATCATCTACGTGATATATATGTAAAAGCCAAAAGAAGAAATCATCGACTCATGGCATCAGCTGCAGCCGATGAAGTCAATTATGAATTCGATTTGAATGTCATCTCTGAAAGGATGGCAGAAAGATACTTTAACTTATTTAATAAAGAAACCATCGATCTTGATCCCTGCCAAGTTGACCGTAAAAATGAAGGCACACATTTTAACAAAAAACGGACGGTTTCTTAATATATATTTTTTAAGTAAATTTAAAATCTTACAGGGAATCAACGAAACAAGTCCAAACAAAAAAAGTAAAATTTTAGTAACTCAGCTAAAAATTCTTATGTTAGTAAATCTATTTCCAGGAAGTGAGTGTCATAAAGGCAAAGGGAAACAATCAGATTTAATCAGCAAGTATTCTGAAACTAATATTGGAGGTAATCACGAATCAAATATAAATGAGGATGACGAATTTTTCACATTGCTAGATTTTTTAGATGATAGTCACGACGAACATGTTAAAGGAGATTCTTCAAGCAAGTTTTGCTTAATTATCATAGTAATACATTAGAAAGTTAAGTCTAATATATGTATAGAGCCCGCTATCTTACTAACATTAATTGCTAGATTTAGCTTACCCCTTTGTAGATGCTCTTCAGGGAGATTTTATACTTTGGCAAAAGCATTAGTTCCTCATTTCCTTCGTATATCTCAGATATCTGTCTTGTGATTTTGACAGTCTAATTTTAAATTTAAAAAAGTTTATATTCAGCTCAAGTGAGTAACCGAGATACTTTGGTTCAAGCTCCTAATTATTTCATTGGTGAAAGCCAATTTAATGATAACAGCAGTGGCAATGAATCAAATTCGTTAGTATCTAACAATGAATATATCGCAAATGAAGCAGGACTGACGGAAGATGATTCGAAGTTGAAATAATGAGAAACCTCTAGATATTGGTAAAAATTACATGTGAATATATTGAGCATTTTTGACATGTTCTTATTAAATATGTGCATAATTTCGATAAAACTAACAAATTTGGGCATTATACATAACGAGGTAGATGTCCAGCTCGCGACCATCATGTCCGCAAATAACTTTCTACAAAAATGCATATTTGCTGCATTCTAACCTTTCCTCTATCTACCATAATTTTCCTCAGGTTATTAACTGATAGGTTGATAGTTTGGCGCGAATAATAAAGAGAGAAACATGAAAAAGGTTTATTTACAAATAAATAAAGTATAGAATTATAATTTAAAATAGGTTCAAAAAAGTCAGAAATAGGTTGCAAATAGGTTTGGGTCCAAAAATGCCGAAATAGGCTTTTTAGGTTCGAATAGGTCGAATATAGGCTCATTATTTCGACCAAACTGTGTTTTTTGTGCTTATCTCATCAAAACTAGTTTTTTCAAAACTAGTTCGCAAAATATAGAAAAAAACTAAAAAACTCTCTTTAGTAATCAGTTATATCAAAGTTATCCCTTCGTTTTTGAGAGGAGAAATTCTGCATCAAAAATTGATATTTTCTTGTGGATATTTCTTGTTGAAGTTTTAGTCATTATTCACACTTTTCAAGGGAGTCTGGATCTAAAAATGGTCTTTGGCTTCTGTTTAAATTTTTAACTCTTCATTGCCCCGTTGAATAATGCTATCCATCCCCCCCCCTCCTCCCTAATTTTTAAATTTTGAAATCGATTTCACTCAGTCTTGCCTATTACGAGAGAGAGAGAGAGAGTAAAATCATATGAGTGTCTTTCTTTAAAAATCGTTAATATGTACATGAGGAGAGTGCTTTATACACGCAAGACTCTCTCTCTCGTTAATTTGCCCTCTCATTCATTTGCTTACCTTAAATAAAATAAATAATATTTTTCAATAAATAAATTTTTTAAATAAATTGTAATTATTTAAAAATATGAATTTAAAAAGTTTAACGGTGATCAAAGGTTTATAAATATAATATTATTATTAAAGCTTTTTGTCAGTTTAATAGATTTATCAGTTTAGTTTTCAAGAATAAACCTTTATGACAATTTAAGCACTAGTCTAGTTTATGAATCCAAAGAGAGTCCAATCAAAAGTTTATGAATTCGATGGAAGTTTGAACGTTAGAGATGTGTAGAAGAGCTTATATTATTCCTCTTAAAGCATGAGATTATTATTTTTTAGAATTGGGCTCAAGAACTTTCCTTGGATTCATAAAGCTTCATAGGGCACATACAATAAATCTATAATTCCAACTATCAAGATTAAGGTGGCTGTTTTGAAACCGGGCCGTTCGAGTTCCAGGCTGAAACGCGGAACAGACAGAACACTGACAGACAAAACGCAGTAGGACAAAAATCGGTCTTACCCGAACACGGAATGACAAAAAACACGAAATGTTTTCAAAAACAGAATATCTTTTTAAAACTCCCCTCGTAATTTTTATTTAAAAAATAAATCAGTTTGGCGAGCGGGAGGGAGATACATATAATCTTATCAGACTTATTAAAATCGTTAATGCATGAGTAAAGTCATGCTTATACAGACGCATGCCTCTCTCGTTAATTTGCCCTTTCATTAGTAATGAATTTAAAAAAATTTTAAAATAAAATAATTTTTTAAATAAAATGTACAAAATTCAATGAATTTAAAAGCTTAATTCGGACAAAGATTTAAGAAAACTTTATCCAGAAAGCTTTCCATGTCTTAATCCGCCTTTCATAAAAATTTAATTTTAAATATTTTTTCAGAAAAATGTGGCTATTTTTATTATTTTTTGTTTTAAACACCTTTTATGAAAACGTTGAACCATTGTCAATATTTGTCAAGATATCATGGCGGGAAATTAAAGAAAATAAATTTGAATATCCGCATCAATTGACGGATGAAACAAAGGAACGTTTCGACTTGAAATTAACAGAAACTTTACTTGAACATCCGGAAGGTTCACGAGAATTTTTTGGGAAAACTGACGGCTATGATAACTACCATTTTAATGAATTTGATAATATTAGAGAAGACTTAGTCTGTGAATATAATCTGGAAATTTTCATTAATGGATATAATGTTAGTTACATTTTTGGCATTTAAAAATTATGTTTTTGAAAACCCTTAAACAGAAGGGTTTTCATTTTTAGCCTCGTTCCTCGGCGAGGTTCTTGGCGAGGTTCTTGGCGAGGATCAAGACCGAGGCTCCGAAGCCGAGATTGGAAAATGGGCGGGACTTCGGCCTCGGCGAGGCCTCGGCCTCCAGCAACCCTAATTGAAACTGAATTTGTTTAGCTTTGCATATATCAGGAATGAAAAAGTTTGGTGATGATTGGTTAGAGAATGGGCCGGATTTCAACCCAAAAGCTGTCCAAAGAAGATTTTGAAGATTAGACTCGAATCTCGAATCGCTTTTTTTCTACAAGACTTTTTTAAATGAAACAAAAAAATTTTTTTAGATAACTGAGCCTATTCCTGTAAAAAAAGATTCTATAGTTTACGTGATTCTTTATAAAAACAAGGCAAAATACAAAATAGTCAGAAAGAATCAAGAAGAAGATTTTGATAAAATTATAAATTTATTTAAAAATCCTTTACGATTTTTACAATTTTTTGGGCAAACACGTTCAACTAGACAATTGAAAATTAGTATTGGATGCAAAAATAAACGACCCATTTTTCAATTGAATAAATTCTCCACAAATGAAGTAGAAACCGCGAATTCAAGAAGAAATTATAAATCAGAATGCTTGTTAACAAAAATATGCCCCAATAATTTATACACTCTATACATGGAACGTTTTGTAAATTTAAATAACTTAGCTGTACTAGATCCTTGCTTTCTAATAGAAGCAAAACCCTAATATAAGCACACCCTAAGAGAAATTCCTGCAAGTTGCTAGCCTGGAAGCCATGATTCCTAACGTATATGAAAGATTTCCACCCAGAACCTGATTCAATGGTATATGATTAATGGTTATTCGCTAATCTAGCAAAAAATTCTGGAAAAGCTAGATTTACTACATCCGATATCCGAAATTTAACTTTTACATTCCGAATCCTTTAACTTTTACATAATATTCCTATTAATTTTTTTATAGATGAAAGATGATATATCCACACCTGAAGAGATAGATTTAACATGCACTACGGCTATTTATGAAAAGGGAGTTAATCTGTACGAATTAGATTTTTCAAATACTACGGGAACCCCTTCATGCATATTATTAGACAATTATGTTAAAGCACGGAAAAGAGGAAAACTTTCCCAAGCAGAACAGCCTGTAGATTCTCAAAACAATAAAGAAAATAAAATTGATCAACTTTTTGATCATAACAAAGGAGGTATAGAATTTATTTTAAAAATTTTGTGAATATCGTTTCCCTATTAGATAAGTTTTTCATGTTATTCTGACAGTCCAGGGCCCATATATTTAATAAAAAAAGGATAGATGGATCTGTATTAGACAAGATTGCCTACAGTACCATCGTGTTTGCTGTCTTTTTTAAAACTCGAAAACACTGACGACCCCGGAGCCCGAGCCGGAGCCAAGTATTTGAAAGCCCGGGGCCGGAGCCAACAAATGGCAAATACCCAGCACTACTGACGACCCTTTCTTGCTCCTACATAGAAGGCGGAAAGAAAATAAAATTGTCTCAATTTTATTACAGTTTGGAATAACGCAAAAATTGTTCACCATCCACCACTAAGTATGACAATTTTATTATCTAATTTTATAAAATTTTATTTTATTTTCACTAATCTAAATACGAATTTAGTTTTAATTGACAATAATATTTAAAATAAATTTTAGATCGCAATGTAGATTATAAAGAAAATAAAATTCGAAAACTCCTCCGTGCTAAATATGATGAAGCGATAAGAAATAATCACCCACTAAAGGCATCTGATGCAGCCGATGAAGTTAATTATGAATTCGATATAAATGTTATCTCCGAAAGGATGGCAGAAAGATACTTTAAAGACTTTTCAAATGGAAACGCGAATAGAAATTTCTCTCCAACTTTAGGTACAAAAGTTGGGAAAAACCGAAAGGTTTTTTTAATATATGTGTGAAATTAATAAAATGTTTCAGGCAAGCACCAAATCGCATCCCCACAAAAAAACTAGATTGATAAGCAACATAATTCAGAACTCTAATCAAACAAACAATCCTCAAGGATCAGGTCCTAATCATTTCATTTATGAAAGCCGTGGCAACAATGCTGGGAGTAGCTCAAGCTTTTTGAGATCTGATGAATCAAACCTGACAAACAAACCTGAAACTAATTTGTTGAATTCTACAGTGCATACCAATACTAATGCTGGAAGTAATCAACCAATGGATATCGATGATGTCACTGAAACTTTCGAACAGATGGATGATTATTCGAAATACTTCTGGAATAATGATGAATTTCAAAATCTGGGTAAACATAAAATTTGAAAACATCATGCAGCACAAACATACGTGCCGATAAATTTTGAACGAACTTTTTTATTCTAAAATATTTACGAATTCCTGGGACTAATGTGTTATCAATCACACCACGCCGCATCTTGCGTAGCTTTAGGAATTAAGAGCTTTACACTATAAAGACTTTAAAATTTTGATAAGATAATTACACTAAAAATTAACAGATTCAATTTTATCTCCTCACCAACAGATGCAAGGGGATGATTCGACTACAGATTGAGTAAGCTGTTTTATTTTTACTATAGTAGAGAGACTCGTATTTCGTACCTAAGTACGAGTACGAATTTTGGTACGAGCTTTCAAGCACTGCTAATAATATAATTATAATAATATAATATAACTAATAATACATTCAATCTAATTAGTAAATTAAGGAAACTTAAATTTTTGAATAAATGCTTCATTTATAGGTACAGAATGCAAGCAATGCCGTTTATTCATTTTCAAAAAGGGGCTCATTTTTAAAATTCGTAACAGCTTGATTATTCAAGTTCATAGTTTCTCCACCTATTATTTTTAAAAGTTTATCTGTGAAATTAGGGTTACCAACTAGGGTTGACAAAATGTACGACTTGGACCGGAAGATCAAGTCGGGTCTAAGATATTTGGCCCAAAAAAGACTCGTACCGGCCGACTCGATAAAGTTAGGACATAAAGTGACTCGTACCGGCCGACTCGATATAAACAAGCCCGAAAAAAGTGCTTCGAGCCCGTCGGGTAAAAAAAATTGCAACCCTATTTCCAAGAATTTATAAAATTATTTTTCTGAATCTATATTCATTTTGTCTTGGATAATATCCTGGATTATTTCATTTAATTCGTAAATTATATCACAATGATATACCATCACAATGTTCTATAAAGTATTATATAGCCAGGACATAAGGAAAAGTCGTCTGATTTAACTACTTTTTGGTGACCAAAATTTCACATATTCTTGTCCAACCACATAAGTTCATACAAAATTTATCCTTATAATTTTATTCTTTAAAATTTAGAATTTATTTTACATTTACATATATGGGTTAAATTTTAACATTTTACTTTATTTTTAAAATTAGATTCGCATTATAAATATTAACAATTTTCTTTTTGATATAAATTTGTATTATACCACTGATTGGACTTTAAAAGTTGAATTGCTTTAAAAGTTTGACGCCAAGAAATTATCTTCCGATTTTAGCAGTTACAAGTGCTCTACTAAATGCTAAGTTAATGCTAGTTAATGCTCTACCAACTGAGCTAGTGATTGCTCTACTGCGGCTCGTTTAATAAACCAAATATGAGCAAGTGGATCTCCCTATCTCCCTCAAGTAGTAGTATTGTATTTATCTAATCAAGCTTTTATCTACTTTAGTTGATTTTATCCTATCAACTAAAAGATTGATTTACTGAAAAAATCGTTTAGTAATGGGTCTCTTGGATTTTAGTAACTTGATCTCTGGGATTATTATGAATCATGATTTGATAGAAGGCAATGCGAAACTTTTGTGCTAAATTTTATTAATCTTATTAAATACAGTACACAAATTTAAGGAAATTAAAAGACTTTTTAACATTTATTCAAGAAGTCTAGAAATTATTTAGAATATTTTAAATTAAAAATTTTTAAATTTCTTTAAAAAATCTTTCAAAATAAGACGAAATTATTTCTTAACTGACATCCTCAAGTACATCTTGGAAGGGTTTTTTATGATTCATAGTCTGTATAAATTTAATTTTTAATATAAAAATTTTAATTTTAATAACCTTCATCACGTTTATGTTTCCCAAGAAGTGAATTAGGTTTTTGATGATGCAATTCATCCTTATCTGGTAGAAATTGAAGTACTGCATCTTCTATTAATAATTTAAAATTTAAATTATATTTTCTAAATAACGTGGAAGTATGCTGGGACCTTTCTATCACACATTAACATTATATTCCCTAAGGATAGCAAATAATATGCTGGCCAGGCCCTAGATAATAATTTTACCAGACGCATCGTTATGTTTTTCTTATGAAGAATAAAGACTGATCAACTGGGCTCTGATCTATTGGAGAAAGGCTACATATTATATATGGAAACATAAACCCGTGAATTGCATGTTTCATAGGAAATTGTGATAAAAAATTTAAATGATAGGAAAAAGTATCACATGATCTCGCCTTTAAGATCAACTACAGATCGGGTTAATTCCTATTTTATTCCCAATAAATTTTAATAAACTTGCCTATATATTCGTTTGAATGCTCAATTTCAAAAATATTACGCAAATTCTTCATATCTTCTACATAAGCTTTAGAACTTTCACTTTTTTCAATAATTTTACCTTTTCCCTTGCTTTGAGCATCTTGATTTTGATTAGTATGACTTGATGGATTTGATTCAGTAAAAGGTTCAGGTTCTAAAAAAGTCAAACTTAATTTTAATTTTGGACATATTATTATTATTCTTTTCCACTTTTCTGATAACAAAATTTCAATAAAGTTTTGTTATTATAAACCCGAGGAAGTTTAGAGATCTGTATTCCTATTTATACCCAGATTCCGTCTTATGGATTTAATTTTGAGCTAGATTTATAAAACGGTATACCTCTTAAATCTATAATAAAAGAGAGGTTAGGCAGGTTTAACCATAGCAAGGATGATCTTCCTTAAGTAAATCAGTTTAAATTTAGTATTATTATTACCGAATAATTTACTTGAATTTTTAATTCCATCAGTATCACGAAAAATTTCCGAAAGTCCTTCATAATTATTATAACTTCCATAATTCCCGTTATTATTTGCGGTTTTATTATTAACTATAACGTCGTCTGATTCAATCAGTTTACCCTTTCCTTTATTTTGGGCAGTTTTATTTTGATTAATATACCATGCCGGAATTTTTTCTTCCTGCCATTCATGTTCATTTTCTTCAATTTTTAATGGAGCCAAATAGACATCTGGAACTTTTTTGACTAAATCCAGTTGGGAAATATATTTTTTAAGTTTGTCTTCAGCATTTATTTCATTTTCGCTTAATAAATTGATAAAATCATTTTCTAATTCATTTATTTCAAATTTATTTTCATTTAATAAACATTTTGTTTCTGAGGTTTTTCTTGGTTTTCTTTTTTTATTTTTAGCTTTTAATATGCTAAACTCGTATTTATTTATATTATTATTTTCGTATATAGACTGTGGACATTTTAATTTATATTCAATATGTCTGTAGTTCTAAATTTTCGAATTAAATTTTAAATTTATGATGTATTTTATATGAGATGGTATTATTATCTTTAGTTGTGAAAGAATTCCGACATGTTATTGAACCATTATGGAATGGGGCTAGGATGGAGCACTGATTGTGACTTCATCCAAACGTATGGATTATCTATTTTATTGGGTTATTATCAAATACTGTATCGGAATAGCAGCAGAGTCCATCTTCACAGAAATACAGAATTACACCATTCATTACTTATGTCGGCTCTGTAGCGAAGAGCCAAGAGCAGTTAAAATAAAATATGTCAGTTTATCTAATATCTGCCAGTTTTGTCTAATACATCCTTTCCTATTAGCTAGTTTAACCCGCGCCTAACATTTTAAATCATCCTAGGTATATCATACTTTACACTACTAATTAATTTAAAACTTTACTTTAGCATTTGTCTTTTTATTTTCAATTATAAAGTCATATAAATCATCTTGGCACATTTTTGTTTTAATAATTTGTGAATTGTAATATACTGGTTCACTGCTTTTCTCCCTTTCTGGAATAAAAATTTCCGTAATTTTATTATGATCATTCTCATTTTTGCATTTTAAAGTTACAACTTTTTCTTTGGAACCCTCAGTTTTAAAAATAAATTGAAGAAAACGAACAGGGCGTTTAATTAAATTAATTATGGTATCGAAGTATTCCTCATCTTTTTTTAATATTTTTGTGTAGCGTATTATGTTTTTACCTTCGATTTTAATGTATATTAACGAATTGTCTTCAACATTATCAATATAAGCAATTTCAGTTATAGACTAAATTATAAATATTAATTTAAAATTATTAAGTCGTGAGGATCCCATATATAGGTAGGTGGACATATACAATACGAAACTGATGTTTTGAATCTTAAACCTTATATCCCTTCTTCTTGGATCCCTCAAGAAGAAAGGGTGTAACCCCCTGCTGTGATACAACAACCTTCTCCCCCCTCCCCCTCCGCCCTTTACGTTCACACAGTTCTTTCCCCTCCTACTAAAAAAATTTAGGCGCTGGTCTAGTTTATGCGTGCAGTGATATACTACAAATTTACACACATTTTTATTCAAAACTTTGTAAACTTTCAAGCTGTATTTTCCCAAATTTTCATCATTATTTTGTTCAACGTCTTCAAAATGAAAAGTGTCATATTTATCTGTTTCGCCTTCCTTAGGAAGTTCCCATTTATTACTAGTCAATTCCACCTTGAATCGGTTTCTTGTTTTATTAGCCAAAATTTGTAATCCTTTAGGATTATCTCGCCATGTTATTTTTACATGAACAGACAACGCCGTTACATAGTAAAATATGTTTAAGAATATAAATATTAAAAATAAATACATTCTAAAGTAAAAAATGTTTATAAGGTTGAAATTGCTGATTTTGAAATTGCTCATTTTAAGCAATTTTCATTAAATCCGATCTTTTGTTCTCAGATGTAGGAGCGGATTCTATAGATTTTTCATTTTTAATTTATATTGTCTAGCATTTGTCGGAATTAGGGTTGACGGATCTGGATCCGAAACAGGTTAGGTTATTAAAGGAAATAGAGTCTGTCTTCCGAAAAGTGGCTGATAATAAATATTATTATAGTTAGGAAATTATTAGACTAAAATTCTTAGGGCTGGCCAATTTCCAATATGGTCATGGATTGATCAAGCCTTGGAGAACCACGATCTCAGTCTTAGCTGAGAATAACTCAATTCCAATGAAATTCGTAACAAATCCAGACCCCCATCTATTAGTTATCCCTTCCAGTGAGAGATTGAAACAATAATCACCCAAGTAATAATTAATGCATTGTTAAATCCTATCGTTATATATTAAAATATTTAAAATTAATTTCACAAATCCTAAAATTTTAATTTAATATTGAGGTTAATTATTTATAAATTAATAAAATAAAAATTAATAAGAGTGATGAATGTTCATATATGAATGTTCATATTTTAGACAAATTAAGAAATTTGTAAATAAATTCCCTTGCCTATTCAATCAGTCTTGTTTATTTGTCTATAAAGTGCAGCCCATAAAGTGCAGCTTATTTGTCTATAAAGTGCCGTCTAAATAATTTTTTTTTATTTTTATGATTGAGGATGATAGGATAAGGCGAGAGAAAAATATTCGACTAGTAAAGGGCTGATTGGGAATAAAAGGAGAAGGCGAGAGTAAAATATTAGACAGAAAAAGGGCATGTTTAGGGCAAAAATTTTTGAAAGATAAGCAAATTTCAAAACAAAATATATAGACGCAGATTGACGAATAATGCTCTGTGAATTGGGATTTTAAGGGTCCGGTCCCATACATTTTCAAATCTTGCCGACTCCAGGTCCGGCTACGATTATCTTTCGACCGTAATAAAGAGTAATTAAAAGAGATGGGGGAGTTTCCGAGATAGAACAAGTAATTGGAAGGCTATATGAATCAGTTAAAACCGTGTTTGTTACATAAATTCTTTTCGTCTTAAGTTTCAAATGTGCCCAAAGTCCTTCACATTTATTTGTGTTCACATTATCTCGGTTCCATCATCCATTTTTATAATTTTAAAATCCCCGCCTGTCTTTTTATGTCGAATTAACATTGCCTTAAAAAATCGTGTGGACCCAACAAGATTATTATGTTGGGTAAAACAAAAGCATAATAGAGGAAAACCTAAAAAGTAACTTAAATGTGTTAAGTTTTAATGTGGGATTGATCAAACCTGACCTTATATGGCATTTTGGCATCTTTGAACGTAGTGAGGGAGTTCAAGCAAATACAGAAATTTTCCAAGATCGAAAACAAAAGACACTCTTCAAAATATTAAGAAATTGATCAATTTAAATTTTTAAAAATAAATAAATGATCACAGGCAAATTAAATGAAAAAATTATATAAAAATTAATTCTTACACGTCTATAACCTTAAGGCAATAATCAAAAATATAAAGTAATATAACAAAATTGGCCATTTTTAAGAATATGGAAAAAATTTGGTACATAGAGCCTCTCTCTATTTTTTCATGTATTTCAAGATATGATTGCTAAAGGATTTTCAGTCACAATAGTGTAAATTTTAATTTAGGTCTGAGTTCCTCCTTACTTAAGGTCTAAGTTCCTCCTCCTCCTTATCCGAGATTACCTATAATATATAATACATAGGCTAATATCAACATTTTAAATACTGTATTTTACCTAATCAGAAAAAATATATGAATTGTCAGAAAAATCGTCAATGAACTTTATAAAAATTATAAATTTAATAAATGATTTGAATTAATTTAATGAATTGAACTAATTTAATTTAAACAAATTTAATGAATTTTAAAATAAGACAAAATTATTTTTTAATCGACATTTTCGAGTAATTCTTGGAGCATTTTTTCATTGTTTATCATCTTATTATTTTAATAACCTCCATCACGTTTATGTTTCCCAAGAAGTGAATTGGGCTTTTGATGATGCAATTCATCCTTATTTGGTAGAAATTGAAGTACTGCATCATCTATTAATAATTTAAAATTATAATTTAATTTTTAGAATAATCTCAAATTTAGCATATAATTCAGCATTAATATTTAAAATTTGAAACAGTTTCAAACTCATACAGAAATTAGAAAATTATGAAAAAGTCGAAATCGTAGGGAAATTCGTAATTCTCTCACATTTGCTCTCACGCTCCTTTAGCAACTCTCTCGACTCTGCGATACCGATAGTGTAATTATTACAAGGTGACAAGAAAGTAATGGGGCACAGATTCTATGCCATAACTTTATTCAAATGAAGGATAATGGGATATAATAAAGCTTATATGATAGAGAATTAAACAAGGAACAAGAATAATCAAGAATTTTCGAAGTATATAGCGATATTAAGAATATACCGATATTAAGATAAAGATATTTGATACCGATAGAGATACCGATCCTTTAATAGAATTACGATTGTTTAATGTACTGTGTATTCACGTTTCTAGTTACAAACCAATAGAATATATGTTGTTATCTTATATTTTACCTTGAGATTATAAAATTAACCTAGTTATTTAAAAGAAATTTTTTGTTAATCTATAATTTATTTTTAAATTAAAATAAACTTGCCTAAATATTCGTTCGAATGCTTTATTTCAAAAGCTTTACGAATATCTTCCATAATTTCTTCAAAAGTTTTGGGAACTTCACTTTTTTCAATGATTTTATCCTTCACCTTACTCTGATTATTTTGATTTTGATTAGAATGCTCTGACGGAACTCCTTTATGCGGTTCATGTTCATTTTGTTTAATTATTAATGGAGCCACAGCGGCATTTTTGCCTTTTTCTTTAGCTAAATTTAGGGAGAAGTGCTGCTAGATTTAAGCAGTTAGAGTACTGCTTAAATCTAGAGTAGGACTGAGTATGGGCAGACCTTGATCCTTTGGCCTCGTCGCAGTTATTCTAACAATGCATGTGCTTATTTTTGAAAAATTATTTGGCAAAATTACAGCACATAAAGGAGGCCAATCTATTAGAGGGGACCATCAATTAGAGGTGGCCATTCTATTTTCCTTTTATACTCCAAGGGGCCTCTATTAGAAAGGGCCATACAACTGGAGGGGCCCTTCTATTAGAGAGTATACTGTATTTAAAAAAATATTTTGTTAATTAATAATTTTTTAAATTTAAATAAACTTGCCGTTAGATTTGTTTGAATGCTTAGCTTCAAAAGTTTTATCAAAATCCTCCATAAGTTTTTGATAAATTTTAGGACCTTCACTTTTTTCAATAATTTTACCCTTCCCTTTGCTTTGATCATTTTGTTTTTGATTATTAAGACCTGAATGAAATTCTTCTTTGTGCTGTTCCTGTTCATCTTTGTTAATTTCTAATGGTGCCGTAACGATATTTTTACCTTTTTCCTCAACTAAATTTCGGAAAAAATAAAAAGAAATATTTTAAATTAAATCAATTATGCTTGTCAAAAACCGAAAAGGAATAGGGATCTGTATTACACACTGTATTAAGATTCCAAATTCCTTCTTATTTTATTAGCTCCGCTTAAAGCTAGAATAAGAAATTGATGGATGCTTCTGTCTACCATTTCAGCTGACAGAAGATCGAGATACCGAGGCAGTTATTCACTTTATCCTAACAGTCATTACTAACCGCTTTCACGCCCTACATACAGATCTTATTGAATATCCTGTTGGATCTTCCATCCTTAAACCCATTTTGAAAGTATTATTTTGGTTAATTCATAATTAATTTTAAATAAATTCCAAAAGCTTACCGAAATGATCGTCTAAATTTTTAATTTCAGAAGGTTCAATAATTTCCAAATATTCTTTATCCGGTTTAGTATCGTCATGTTTTTCATTAATTTTTGGATTAGTATATTCCGTTTCCTCATCCGATTCTACCATTATGGGCTCTTTACCCTTCCCCTTGATTTGATCATCATGATTTTGATTAAAATGACCTGAGGGCAAATTTTCTTCTTGCGGTTCAGGTTCATTTTCGTTAATTTTTAAGGAAGTCATAACAACATTTTTGCCTTTTCCTTTAACTAAATTTACGAAGAATTAACAAAAAAATATTTTTCGATAATCTGGCATTTATTGCTAGATACTTTCGTTCACCACGTACAAGTGCTATGAAGACACCCCACCGGAGCGCTGTTCACTTATTCTTTTAATTTATCTCAAACCCCTGCTAGGTTACTTATTCAATGCCTCATTTCTTCTATTCATTTTTAATGACAAAAAATAAGTGAAAACGCTTGATCTTCAATAGTGAACTTGTATAAAATTTGAATTAAAACAGATCAGCGCTGTTTTAAATATGTTACGGGACCAGTATCAGCTCTCTCTCTCACCCTCCTAACAAATATTAATTGAAAATAAAATTCTTTATTACCATCAAATGTCTTTGCTTCGCCAATATATTCCTTAAGTTTTTCTTCGGCATTTTTTTCATTATTTATTTATCAGCAAACCACAGGTATTTTAAAATACATTAATGTGGTGCAAAAAAAAACATAAAAATAAATTAATGTCAAAAAAAAATATATATGTATGAAACAACATCAAAAAAAAAAATTATATGTATTAAAAAATGAAAAGTAAACATAGATAAATTTAATATTATACCTTAAAAAAAACCACCAATAACGCTCAAGGTTAATTTTACTAGAATTTTATTTAGATTCTGATACTTTAATGAAACTTCTAAATTTTTTGGGATCATTTATTTTAAATGATTCATTTGGAAGTTTATTCCATTTATTTACCACTCTATGAAAAAAATTATTTTTTGTTCTATTTGTGTGTTTTTTAATCCTTAAAAGTAGGGGCCTGCGAAGTGATCTATTTGAAAAATTAAAATATTTTTGGGAATTAAGAGATGTAAACCCTTTTATAATTTTAAAAGCGGTGGAAAGATCGGCAATTTTCCTTCTATCTATTAACTTTTCGAGTTTACAGGTATTTAATCTTTCTTCATATGGGACCTTGATTAATCCACATTTTTTGTAAATATTTTTAGTGAATAATTTTTGAATTCTTTCAATTTTCTCTATTTGATATTTCATGTGTGGATTCCATACTTCAGTTGCATATTCTAGCTGGGGTCTTATATAAGTTTTATATATATTAACAAGGAGATTTAAATCTCTAGATTTAATGATTCTTGTTATCTGATAACTTTTTAGATATGCATTTTTTATAATCATATTTATATGATTATTAAAAGACATTTTAGAATCTATTAAAATTCCAAGATCGCGAATACAATCTGTTTCTTGTATTTTTAATCCATGAATGTTATACTCCCTTTTTAGGTTATTTTTTCCTAGATATAAGGCAAAGCACTTATGACGAGATATTTCTAAACCATTTAATTCTGTCCATTTTTCAAGTATCCATAGAGCCTTATTAAGTTCATTCCTTTCTATGCCATTTTTATGAGCTACATATAGTTTTACGTCGTCTGCATATAATTTTATTCCAATGTTTTCAGGGATTTGATTTGGAAGATCATTTATAAAAATAAGAAATAGAAGAGGTCCTAGGACACTACCTTGAGGTACACCTGAGAATGTTTCATATTCGCAAGATATTTGGGCACCAATCTTAATCTTGAAATTTCTATCAGATAGAAAATTTTTAAGAAATGTATAGACTTTTCCGCTAATGCCTGCTTTTACTATCTTATCTAGAAGAATATTTGTCGGTACAGTGTCAAATGCCTTAGCAAAGTCGATGTAAATGATATCTATGTTATATCCATCTTGTATTGCGTTATAGAGATCATCCATTGTGGATAATAACTGTGTTGTTGTGGATCTTGATTTAAGAAACCCAAACTGATTTTGATTAAAGAACTTTTTATCTTCTAGGTATTTTATTAATTGTTTTGCGATAATTCTTTCTAAAATCCTACATAGGGTGCATGTTAACGATATTGGACGATAATTAGTTGGATCTGATTTTTCCCCTTTTTTATACAAAGGTATAATAAGTGAAGATTTCCAAATTGATGGAATTTGCCCATTATCAATAATACATCGGAATATATCTGTGATTATTTCTGCAAGTGAATCAGCGCAATATTTAAGTAATATATAAGGTATATTGTCTGGAGAAGTAGAATTCTTGCTAGGAAGTGATCTGAGGATATCCCACACAATACTAGTACTTAAATCTATGTCTGTAAACTTTGATTTTGGAATTATATTTCCATCGCTATCTGAGAGATTAATGTTTCTTTTTTGAAAATTCTTTTGAAACTCTTTTCCCAAAATATTACATTTTTCTTTATCGCTGAAGTAGAATTTATTTTCTTTATCAATTAGACAGGGAATATTAGTATCTTGCGTAAGTCTGTTTCTAATATGCCTATGTATCGAATTTCCACCTTTATTGATTAATTTTTCTTCATTTGTGTTATTATGAATTTTTAATTGCTTTTTCAGGTTTCTTGAAACGATTTTATACTTAAGTCTTAGATTGTTATCATATATTCTTTCTTTAAGTAACCTAAATAATCTAAGTTTTTCTTTGTGTAATTCCTTAATTCTTTGAGGGTATGCTTTTCTTATTATCTTATTTAGTGCTCTCATCGGTATATATTTGTTATAAAGACATAGAAGTTCTTTTGTTAGATAAATGTATTTATCTTCCACTGTGAGGAAAAATAACCTAAAAAGAGAGTATAACATTCATGGATTAAAAATACAAGAAACAGATTGTATTCGCGATCTTGGAATTTTAATAGATTCTAAAATGTCTTTTAATAATCATATAAATATGATTATAAAAAATGCATATCTAAAAAGTTATCAGATAACAAGAATCATTAAATCTAGAGATTTAAATCTCCTTGTTAATATATATAAAACTTATATAAGACCCCAGCTAGAATATGCAACTGAAGTATGGAATCCACACATGAAATATCAAATAGAGAAAATTGAAAGAATTCAAAAATTATTCACTAAAAATATTTACAAAAAATGTGGATTAATCAAGGTCCCATATGAAGAAAGATTAAATACCTGTAAACTCGAAAAGTTAATAGATAGAAGGAAAATTGCCGATCTTTCCACCGCTTTTAAAATTATAAAAGGGTTTACATCTCTTAATTCCCAAAAATATTTTAATTTTTCAAATAGATCACTTCGCAGGCCCCTACTTTTAAGGATTAAAAAACACACAAATAGAACAAAAAATAATTTTTTTCATAGAGTGGTAAATAAATGGAATAAACTTCCAAATGAATCATTTAAAATAAATGATCCCAAAAAATTTAGAAGTTTCATTAAAGTATCAGAATCTAAATAAAATTCTAGTAAAATTAACCTTGAGCGTTATTGGTGGTTTTTTTTAAGGTATAATATTAAATTTATCTATGTTTACTTTTCATTTTTTAATACATATAATTTTTTTTTTGATGTTGTTTCATACATATATATTTTTTTTTGACATTAATTTATTTTTATGTTTTTTTGCACCACATTAATGTATTTTAAAATACCTGTGGTTTGCTGATAAATAAATAATGAAAAAAATGCCGAAGAAAAACTTAAGGAATATATTGGCGAAGCAAAGACATTTGATGGTAATAAAGAATTTTATTTTCAATTAATATTTGTTAGGAGGGTGAGAGAGAGAGCTGATACTGGTCCCGTAACATATTTAAAACAGCGCTGATCTGTTTTAATTCAAATTTTATACAAGTTCACTATTGAAGATCAAGCGTTTTCACTTATTTTTTGTCATTAAAAATGAATAGAAGAAATGAGGCATTGAATAAGTAACCTAGCAGGGGTTTGAGATAAATTAAAAGAATAAGTGAACAGCGCTCCGGTGGGGTGTCTTCATAGCACTTGTACGTGGTGAACGAAAGTATCTAGCAATAAATGCCAGATTATCGAAAAATATTTTTTTGTTAATTCTTCGTAAATTTAGTTAAAGGAAAAGGCAAAAATGTTGTTATGACTTCCTTAAAAATTAACGAAAATGAACCTGAACCGCAAGAAGAAAATTTGCCCTCAGGTCATTTTAATCAAAATCATGATGATCAAATCAAGGGGAAGGGTAAAGAGCCCATAATGGTAGAATCGGATGAGGAAACGGAATATACTAATCCAAAAATTAATGAAAAACATGACGATACTAAACCGGATAATTTTGTTAATTAATAATTTATTTTGTTAATTAATAATTTTTTAAATTTAAATAAACTTGCCGTTAGATTTGTTTGAATGCTTAGCTTCAAAAGTTTTATCAAAATCCTCCATAAGTTTTTGATAAATTTTAGGACCTTCACTTTTTTCAATAATTTTACCCTTCCCTTTGCTTTGATCATTTTGTTTTTGATTATTAAGACCTGAATGAAATTCTTCTTTGTGCTGTTCCTGTTCATCTTTGTTAATTTCTAATGGTGCCGTAACGATATTTTTACCTTTTTCCTCAACTAAATTTCGGAAAAAATAAAAAGAAATATTTTAAATTAAATCAATTATGCTTGTCAAAAACCGAAAAGGAATAGGGATCTGTATTACACACTGTATTAAGATTCCAAATTCCTTCTTATTTTATTAGCTCCGCTTAAAGCTAGAATAAGAAATTGATGGATGCTTCTGTCTACCATTTCAGCTGACAGAAGATCGAGATACCGAGGCAGTTATTCACTTTATCCTAACAGTCATTACTAACCGCTTTCACGCCCTACATACAGATCTTATTGAATATCCTGTTGGATCTTCCATCCTTAAACCCATTTTGAAAGTATTATTTTGGTTAATTCATAATTAATTTTAAATAAATTCCAAAAGCTTACCGAAATGATCGTCTAAATTTTTAATTTCAGAAGGTTCAATAATTTCCAAATATTCTTTATCCGGTTTAGTATCGTCATGTTTTTCATTAATTTTTGGATTAGTATATTCCGTTTCCTCATCCGATTCTACCATTATGGGCTCTTTACCCTTCCCCTTGATTTGATCATCATGATTTTGATTAAAATGACCTGAGGGCAAATTTTCTTCTTGCGGTTCAGGTTCATTTTCGTTAATTTTTAAGGAAGTCATAACAACATTTTTGCCTTTTCCTTTAACTAAATTTACGAAGAATTAACAAAAAAATATTTTTCGATAATCTGGCATTTATTGCTAGATACTTTCGTTCACCACGTACAAGTGCTATGAAGACACCCCACCGGAGCGCTGTTCACTTATTCTTTTAATTTATCTCAAACCCCTGCTAGGTTACTTATTCAATGCCTCATTTCTTCTATTCATTTTTAATGACAAAAAATAAGTGAAAACGCTTGATCTTCAATAGTGAACTTGTATAAAATTTGAATTAAAACAGATCAGCGCTGTTTTAAATATGTTACGGGACCAGTATCAGCTCTCTCTCTCACCCTCCTAACAAATATTAATTGAAAATAAAATTCTTTATTACCATCAAATGTCTTTGCTTCGCCAATATATTCCTTAAGTTTTTCTTCGGCATTTTTTTCATTATTTATTTATCAGCAAACCACAGGTATTTTAAAATACATTAATGTGGTGCAAAAAAAAACATAAAAATAAATTAATGTCAAAAAAAAATATATATGTATGAAACAACATCAAAAAAAAAAATTATATGTATTAAAAAATGAAAAGTAAACATAGATAAATTTAATATTATACCTTAAAAAAAACCACCAATAACGCTCAAGGTTAATTTTACTAGAATTTTATTTAGATTCTGATACTTTAATGAAACTTCTAAATTTTTTGGGATCATTTATTTTAAATGATTCATTTGGAAGTTTATTCCATTTATTTACCACTCTATGAAAAAAATTATTTTTTGTTCTATTTGTGTGTTTTTTAATCCTTAAAAGTAGGGGCCTGCGAAGTGATCTATTTGAAAAATTAAAATATTTTTGGGAATTAAGAGATGTAAACCCTTTTATAATTTTAAAAGCGGTGGAAAGATCGGCAATTTTCCTTCTATCTATTAACTTTTCGAGTTTACAGGTATTTAATCTTTCTTCATATGGGACCTTGATTAATCCACATTTTTTGTAAATATTTTTAGTGAATAATTTTTGAATTCTTTCAATTTTCTCTATTTGATATTTCATGTGTGGATTCCATACTTCAGTTGCATATTCTAGCTGGGGTCTTATATAAGTTTTATATATATTAACAAGGAGATTTAAATCTCTAGATTTAATGATTCTTGTTATCTGATAACTTTTTAGATATGCATTTTTTATAATCATATTTATATGATTATTAAAAGACATTTTAGAATCTATTAAAATTCCAAGATCGCGAATACAATCTGTTTCTTGTATTTTTAATCCATGAATGTTATACTCTCTTTTTAGGTTATTTTTCCCTCACAGTGGAAGATAAATACATTTATCTAACAAAAGAACTTCTATGTCTTTATAACAAATATATACCGATGAGAGCACTAAATAAGATAATAAGAAAAGCATACCCTCAAAGAATTAAGGAATTACACAAAGAAAAACTTAGATTATTTAGGTTACTTAAAGAAAGAATATATGATAACAATCTAAGACTTAAGTATAAAATCGTTTCAAGAAACCTGAAAAAGCAATTAAAAATTCATAATAACACAAATGAAGAAAAATTAATCAATAAAGGTGGAAATTCGATACATAGGCATATTAGAAACAGACTTACGCAAGATACTAATATTCCCTGTCTAATTGATAAAGAAAATAAATTCTACTTCAGCGATAAAGAAAAATGTAATATTTTGGGAAAAGAGTTTCAAAAGAATTTTCAAAAAAGAAACATTAATCTCTCAGATAGCGATGGAAATATAATTCCAAAATCAAAGTTTACAGACATAGATTTAAGTACTAGTATTGTGTGGGATATCCTCAGATCACTTCCTAGCAAGAATTCTACTTCTCGCCAAATTTGACATATAAGAAAAACATGGGGGGGGGGGGGGGTTAAATCTATTTAAAGCACCCTACGGATCGAAAGAGAAAGGATGTTACGATGGATGGTGATTAAGACGAAAGTTACGGAGGCGATGAGTCTAACTGAGTAGAAAGAACCCTAGAGGTGTAGAAGTTTTTGTACTTTTTGTTTTATGTTTCCCTTTTTTATCTCTATTTAGTATATTAAACTCGTATATATTCAAATTATTATTTTCGTTTAGAGCCTGTTGACATTCTAATGTAAATTCTCTATGTTTGTGATACTAAAGTTTTAAATTCAAATTATTTCTATAATATTATTGTTGAGTATATTGGATGGGAGAAGGGAATGAATATAGGAAACTATAAAGACTTTTTGTTAGTTTCGAGTGTTGCACGGGATTTGCTAATTCGACGGACACAAGAATTACAGTTTATCCCAAGTAGAAAGTAGCAATGTAGGCGAAGGTGTTAATTTTTTTTAATTTTTATTTAAAATATATTTTAGCCAAACTCTTTCGCGCGTCGGAGTTGCACTTGACCACTCACAGTGCATCACACATGGTCAACTTTATGTGGCTCTTTCAAGAGCACGTGATGCTGAAAGTGTGACTCCGCAAAAATCGCAGAGTGAAGAATCCAGTCATTCCCGCAATGATTGATGAAGAAGACTAATGAACTTGGACCAATGGAACTTGCCTTGCGAAGTAATAATCTCATTTATTTTAAAATTTACTTTAACTTTTGTGACATTCTTCGTAATTGTAAAAACATATTTATCATCTGGACACACTCTTGTTTTAACAATTTGTGAATGAAGAGCAACTACTTTACCACATTTCTCCCTTTCAGGAATGTTAATTTCTGCAATTTTATCATTATTGTCCTCATTTTTGCATTTTATAGTTACGACACCTTCTTTACATCTCTTAGTTTTAAAAATAAATTGAATGAATCTAACAGGACGTTTAATTAAATTAATTATTGTGTTGAAGTATTCTTCATCTTTTTTAAATATTTTTGTGCAGCTTGTTTTGTTTTTGCCTTTATATTTAATGTAAATTAATGAATTATCTTCAACATTATCAATGGAAACAATTTCTGTGATAAGCTAAAAGATAGCAATTTATTTTTGAAAATTTTAAGATCCTGATGATCATAAATATCAATAGGGGACAAGAACTGAAGGCTTGAATCTCAGAATAAGAAGCTTAGAGACTTCTACACCTCTAGGGTTCTTTCTACTCAGTTAGACTCATCGCCTCCGTAACTTTCGTCTTAATCACCATCCATCGTAACATCCTTTCTCTTTCGATCCGTAGGGTGCTTTAAATAGATTTAACACCCCCCCCCCCATGTTTTTCTTATATGTCAAATTTGGCTTGTCTTTAGAGAGAGCTTCTAGCTCTGGATAAATAGCGGGTATTTGAAATAATAAAAATGGAGAATCCTCCCATTTAGATAATGCCAATTTTGAGGGAATTTATTAAAATTAGAGGGAAATTATTTTTGAATTTAATTGAGAAATCTTAAAACTCTCATTTTAGACGGGAATTTTAAGAGAATTACTGTAAAATTAATAAAATTTACAAACATATTCATCTAAAGCTTTGTATACTTTCAAGCTGTATTTTTCCGAATTTTCCTCATTATTTTCTTCAACCTCTTCAAAATGAAAAGTGTCATATTTATCTGTTTCTCCGTCTGTGGGCAGATCCCATTTATCATTAGTCAATTCCACGTGGAATCGGTGGGTGTTTTTCGAGGCTAAATATTGTTCTGCTTCAATTTGATTTCCTCTCCATGAAATCTTCACAAAAATGGACAACGTTGTTACATTGTAAATTATGTTTAAGAATATAAATATTGGACATAAAAACATTCTAAAATAAATTCTATAAGGTGAAAATGCTTCTTCTTTAAGCAAGTTTTACTAAAAATCCACTTTCTAGAATCTCGGTCACAGATCATGCCAATAACGATTTTAATTCTATAGAGATTCACAACAAATCCAGAGCTCCCTTTCATAGAATCTCAGCCTCAGACCATGCCAATAACTAGAAATTTACATGAAATCAAGCACCCCTTAAACCCCCCTAGACACTCTGAAGCAAGATATTGAAACATAATCGGCACATTAATTGTAGGAGGGGCCATTCAAATATAGGCAGCATTCTATTTTAAATTACCCCCAAAAATGGGCCATTCAATTGGAAAGGTCATTCAATTGGAGGGGCCATTTAATTGGAAAGGTCATTCTATCAGAATTTTACTATCAGAATATTTAATTTTATCTTAAAAATCCCAAAATTTTTATTAAAGCTTGATTATAAATTAATAAAATAAAAATTAACAAGAGTGATGAATAGCTAAAGAATTTTAGACGTTAGACTAATTAAGAAATCAGTAAATGAATTCCCTCGTCTAGTCAATCAATCTTGTTTACTTGTCTATAAAGTGCAGATTTCTTAACTTTGTCGGGAGTCTAAATAAATATTTTTTTTTTATTTTTAAAGTGGTGATTGAAAGGAAAAGCGAGCTTAAACATAATTTACAATGTAACAACGTTGTCCATTTTTGTGAAGATTTCATGGAGAGGAAATCAAATTGAAGCAGAACAATATTTAGCCTCGAAAAACACCCACCGATTCCACGTGGAATTGACTAATGATAAATGGGATCTGCCCACAGACGGAGAAACAGATAAATATGACACTTTTCATTTTGAAGAGGTTGAAGAAAATAATGAGGAAAATTCGGAAAAATACAGCTTGAAAGTATACAAAGCTTTAGATGAATATGTTTGTAAATTTTATTAATTTTACAGTAATTCTCTTAAAATTCCCGTCTAAAATGAGAGTTTTAAGATTTCTCAATTAAATTCAAAAATAATTTCCCTCTAATTTTAATAAATTCCCTCAAAATTGGCATTATCTAAATGGGAGGATTCTCCATTTTTATTATTTCAAATACCCGCTATTTATCCAGAGCTAGAAGCTCTCTCTAAAGACAAGCCAAATTTGACATATAAGAAAAACATGGGGGGGTGTTAAATCTATTTAAAGCACCCTACGGATCGAAAGAGAAAGGATGTTACGATGGATGGTGATTAAGACGAAAGTTACGGAGGCGATGAGTCTAACTGAGTAGAAAGAACCCTAGAGGTGTAGAAGTCTCTAAGCTTCTTATTCTGAGATTCAAGCCTTCAGTTCTTGTCCCCTATTGATATTTATGATCATCAGGATCTTAAAATTTTCAAAAATAAATTGCTATCTTTTAGCTTATCACAGAAATTGTTTCCATTGATAATGTTGAAGATAATTCATTAATTTACATTAAATATAAAGGCAAAAACAAAACAAGCTGCACAAAAATATTTAAAAAAGATGAAGAATACTTCAACACAATAATTAATTTAATTAAACGTCCTGTTAGATTCATTCAATTTATTTTTAAAACTAAGAGATGTAAAGAAGGTGTCGTAACTATAAAATGCAAAAATGAGGACAATAATGATAAAATTGCAGAAATTAACATTCCTGAAAGGGAGAAATGTGGTAAAGTAGTTGCTCTTCATTCACAAATTGTTAAAACAAGAGTGTGTCCAGATGATAAATATGTTTTTACAATTACGAAGAATGTCACAAAAGTTAAAGTAAATTTTAAAATAAATGAGATTATTACTTCGCAAGGCAAGTTCCATTGGTCCAAGTTCATTAGTCTTCTTCATCAATCATTGCGGGAATGACTGGATTCTTCACTCTGCGATTTTTGCGGAGTCACACTTTCAGCATCACGTGCTCTTGAAAGAGCCACATAAAGTTGACCATGTGTGATGCACTGTGAGTGGTCAAGTGCAACTCCGACGCGCGAAAGAGTTTGGCTAAAATATATTTTAAATAAAAATTAAAAAAAATTAACACCTTCGCCTACATTGCTACTTTCTACTTGGGATAAACTGTAATTCTTGTGTCCGTCGAATTAGCAAATCCCGTGCAACACTCGAAACTAACAAAAAGTCTTTATAGTTTCCTATATTCATTCCCTTCTCCCATCCAATATACTCAACAATAATATTATAGAAATAATTTGAATTTAAAACTTTAGTATCACAAACATAGAGAATTTACATTAGAATGTCAACAGGCTCTAAACGAAAATAATAATTTGAATATATACGAGTTTAATATACTAAATAGAGATAAAAAAGGGAAACATAAAACAAAAAGTACAAAAACTTCTACACCTCTAGGGTTCTTTCTACTCAGTTAGACTCATCGCCTCCGTAACTTTCGTCTTAATCACCATCCATCGTAACATCCTTTCTCTTTCGATCCGTAGGGTGCTTTAAATAGATTTAACACCCCCCCCCCATGTTTTTCTTATATGTCAAATTTGGCTTGTCTTTAGAGAGAGCTTCTAGCTCTGGATAAATAGCGGGTATTTGAAATAATAAAAATGGAGAATCCTCCCATTTAGATAATGCCAATTTTGAGGGAATTTATTAAAATTAGAGGGAAATTATTTTTGAATTTAATTGAGAAATCTTAAAACTCTCATTTTAGACGGGAATTTTAAGAGAATTACTGTAAAATTAATAAAATTTACAAACATATTCATCTAAAGCTTTGTATACTTTCAAGCTGTATTTTTCCGAATTTTCCTCATTATTTTCTTCAACCTCTTCAAAATGAAAAGTGTCATATTTATCTGTTTCTCCGTCTGTGGGCAGATCCCATTTATCATTAGTCAATTCCACGTGGAATCGGTGGGTGTTTTTCGAGGCTAAATATTGTTCTGCTTCAATTTGATTTCCTCTCCATGAAATCTTCACAAAAATGGACAACGTTGTTACATTGTAAATTATGTTTAAGAATATAAATATTGGACATAAAAACATTCTAAAATAAATTCTATAAGGTGAAAATGCTTCTTCTTTAAGCAAGTTTTACTAAAAATCCACTTTCTAGAATCTCGGTCACAGATCATGCCAATAACGATTTTAATTCTATAGAGATTCACAACAAATCCAGAGCTCCCTTTCATAGAATCTCAGCCTCAGACCATGCCAATAACTAGAAATTTACATGAAATCAAGCACCCCTTAAACCCCCCTAGACACTCTGAAGCAAGATATTGAAACATAATCGGCACATTAATTGTAGGAGGGGCCATTCAAATATAGGCAGCATTCTATTTTAAATTACCCCCAAAAATGGGCCATTCAATTGGAAAGGTCATTCAATTGGAGGGGCCATTTAATTGGAAAGGTCATTCTATCAGAATTTTACTATCAGAATATTTAATTTTATCTTAAAAATCCCAAAATTTTTATTAAAGCTTGATTATAAATTAATAAAATAAAAATTAACAAGAGTGATGAATAGCTAAAGAATTTTAGACGTTAGACTAATTAAGAAATCAGTAAATGAATTCCCTCGTCTAGTCAATCAATCTTGTTTACTTGTCTATAAAGTGCAGATTTCTTAACTTTGTCGGGAGTCTAAATAAATATTTTTTTTTTATTTTTAAAGTGGTGATTGAAAGGAAAAGCGAGAAAAATATTAAAAGGATAAACAAGGGCATGTTGAGGGCAATAAATTTTGAAAGAGAATATAGACGTTGATTGCCAAGATATAGACGTTGGTTGCCAGAATATAGACGTTGATTGCCAGAATATAGACGTTGATTGCCAGAATATAGACGTTGATTGCCAGAATATAGACGTTGATTGCCAGAATATAGACGTTGATTGCCAGAATATAGACGTTGATTGCCAGAATATAGACGTTGATTGCCAGAATATAGACGTTGATTGCCAGAATATAGACGTTGATTGCCAGAATATAGAATCATTCATTCAGTCTATACCTCCGCGCATTGTTCAGCATCAAGCAAGAGAGGTTGTTTTTTTTATTGTTCCTTTATATAGAACAATAAAACCTCGGCCTCGGCGAGTAGAACATTAAAACCTCGGCCTCGGCGAGTAGAACATTAAAACCTCGGCCTCGGCGAGTAGAGCAATAAAACCTCGGCCTCGGCTGAAGTAGAGACCTCGACCTACTCTACGTCAGACTAGGGTTTCGGTTTCAATTCGAAACGAACCGAACCGAAAAAATTTTCGGTTCAGTTCGGGTCGGTTTCGGGTTAATAAGGGTCGGTTCCTTGTTAAATAATCCAAAATCGGCTTAAAACTTACCGTTAACACATCATAACTTATTTCATAAAAATAGATTATAACCTAGAAATCCGATCGCTAGGTATCAATATAACAACGATTACAAAAAACGTTCAACAATACCAAAGATCAACACAAATCATTTTTCTTTAAAAATATCTATTCCAAACATTATAAACAAATTTGTATTTACTAATAGAAATTAATAATAAAAACATGGTGAGGTTGATTATGAGGTGTAAAATATACATAAAAATTTATTAGAATAAATTCTTTTTACTAATAAACTTTTTAAATTTTTTAAAAACGCCAAATCTGCCTCCTTTTTCCTTAGCAGTTTTTGTCTGATCGCCCTTATCCTCCTCGGATTTTTGCTCCAGAAGCTCTTGAAGAGTAACTCGTCGTTTCTATAAATATTTGAGAGATAATTAATTACATTGGCTAATTAGCAGGTTATGGTGATAATAACAGTGTCTTTTAAGTTAACAAAATCAAATTGCCAGAATAGAAACTTTTAGAAACCTTTAGCAAGGAAGAATGCATTCTTTTCCTGAATGTATTTTCTGGAAAGGTGTTCATTTAAAATACTGGGATGTTTAAAATCTACAAACATCCCCAAACAATTCCCCTTTTCTTATCTCATTTATATTTTGACCCTTAAATTTCTTTATAAATATCCCAGCCTTCTCCTTACTATCGGAATTAGTGTTGGACATGAACTGAACATGTCCTTCGATTATTATTGCGGCCCGTTTAATATGTGGATAAAGTCTAATGATCCTCAGAATAGTAGAAGACTCTAGTTAGGATGTAAACTAATACAGACCTTCCCAGCCTTCCATTGAGACGTCAAAAAGGGGGGCAAATGCCCATAAAGGACGTAAAATGTCACCCCGATTCATACCGATTCCGGTTCAGGCTGAATTTCTGCTGTTGTCGTGTGTATCTCGTTTTCTAATTCGATTATTTCATCACTATTATTATTCTCAGACTTTTTATCTTTATTCCATTCACAAACTAAAGTACCATCTGAATCTGTATAACACTTCTGTTTTTCAGAATTTTCGGCTTCTTCCAAAGTTGTTTTATATATATTTTCTAGTTCTACAGGTTCTTCATTTTCCGATTCAGAAAAGATTTCAAAAGATGTTGTGGATGTTTTTGCTTGCCCGGTTTTATTTAATTCTGCTTCCAATTTCCCATTATTGGAATGATTTCCTATATTATTTTCATAATTTTTCATGGTATCCGTATCTATTGGTGTAGTATCAGAAGTATCAGAAGTTCCCTTAAAATAAATGATCTATTTAATTCTACAGGGTTTCATTTAAGAATATCCTAAATGATAGTGACTTCACGTAATAAGCTCTAGAAAACTTTCATTATAAATCTCTAGAAAAATATGATGGAAATAAAGATGTACAAATATACTTCACAATGATTTTAAGATTTAATAAATAAAAAAAACTTGATTAATAATGTGAAATATGCATACATTTTACTCTACGATTATCAGATTTCTTGTAGTTATGCAGCTAGATTGACAACGCGATACTTAACCGCGTATGTGAAACCGTGAATTCTTAACCGTGCACCTATTGTGAGGAAATCTAGTCTCCTATTCAAAATAAAAATTTACAGATTCTAGTTGCCTGAAGTATTTTTCTGCGTTTACTTTGCCTGAATCAAAAGTTATATAATCAGAAGAATCCTGGCAAATTAGAAAATTAATTTATTTATTAAGAATTATTTACTGATTCAGCTTCTTTCTCGATTTTACCATTTCCAGTTATTTCCAACTCATTTTTTGGACTACTACCAAGACTATAAAGATTGCTTGAATCCTGGATTAATGGTACATTTTGAAAATAAATTATTTGATAATGGTTTTCTGATTTGTCGGACCTTAAGGTACACTTAATACTAGATTTTAAAAAATATAAGGCAGGCGAAGCTTTGTCCAAACAAACCAAATGAAGCCCGACAGTGATGGTGGGATGTTTGATCGTTTAACACGAGATTGGGGGCTCTCAGGATCAATTCTCATTCAGTTCTTGCTATTTATTGGGATCACTAAAAGTCATAATATGACAAAATTTTCTAATATGACAAATGTTTATCTTATAATGATTTCCGACAGTATCATCTATAAATAAGTAACATGCCTCATCAAAAAACCCGTTAATATCGTGATTATTTATGCCATTATCATGGTTAGGAGATGCCAATTTTGGAGTAGAATGTTCCTTTAATTTAAATTATTAGATAATTATCTATTACATACCGTTCCATTATGATGTTCTACGGGCCATACAAAATCTATGCCATCTGGTATAAACTCGTTAGTTGATGATGGAGTTTTGGACTGAAAGGAGCAAAATTTGCTTATATTATTGAACTAGGGACAGACCGGGGAAAGGATGGAGGTAGTTCGGCAGGTTAGTCATGTTGGGCATCCCTTTAGAAATATTACAGTAATCTTGAGATCTGTCCTTCCCATTTCCAAAAAACGAACTGTTCCTCGGTTATTTAAAAGCCATTCATAAAGTAGGAGTCCTTGACTCCTGGAAGTAAATACGAGGTCGAGTTTCTGTGATCATTTCTAAAATTGAGAAAGAACCGATTGTAATCGGTAAATAAGGTGTTCGTAGCGTGGAATATATATAGAGAGAGGTCAATTTTTAACTATTTAATTTTAAAATTACATCGTCAAAATTTTTCAAAAAATCAAAATGATTAGCATTTTTTTTCTTTCCCTTTGGTGATACATATTCAATTGCATCTTTCAGCAAGTCAGGGTGACAAGAACTAGTAGAAGACTAAATAATAAATTTATAAGAGTCGAAAAAGATCTGAGAATGGATTAATCGCTTGGAGGTACTAGAATAGAGTTAATTAAGTAGTCTGAGGACACTTGATGAGGAGGTACCTAGGCGATAACCTATATTTAGTATACGATTTATTAGAATTTTTCGAACCCTTAAGGGTTATTTTGTATAGAGAACAGAATTTTGGTAGTGTAAGGAAATAGGTTCAACGAAACATCAAAATTATGATTATTAAGATTCTAAAATATTTTTGATAAATTCGGAAAATTTACATAATTATTATATCCATTAGTCTCGGGTTGTTTGGACTTTCCACGTTTATCCTTTTTCTTCTTATCTTTATCACCAAAGTCATTTCTTACATTAGATAAATCCTGTATAATTTTCCCTAAATTTTGACCATTCCCATTATTTGAAGGCTGAAAATTTTCTAAATTAAATTTTTCTTTAATTTATTTTAGGTATACATAGCTTATAAATGTAAAATTTGGGTCGTCTAATGAAAAAATTATCGGCTGTGGTGGAGTTACTGTTGATTTGTGCTTAAATTTGAAAAATAGTTTTAGTAAGAGTTCGAGACTAGAGCCCCGCTTAATAGTGTCCATAAAAAATATAAAGTGGAATTAATCTATAACGACAATCCTAGTACCAAATTGCTGGCGTAAGGGGAATACAATTTGGAAGCCACCGGAACGAATTGAGCTAAGATAAGAAGAAAGATTCCCTTGTAGAACATTCATAACAAAGAGAGATTCTATGATATATTGTGGGGTTAGGGGAAAAACTGGGCCAGTACTGAGTGCCGAGTAATTGAGAAAATCCCGACTTAATTTACATTTTTCGCCGAGTAAGTATTAGATATTGTCAACTAGCATTGTCCAAACTTTCACCTACTGGGTATTGAAGGTTTATTAACCTTTGGGGTCCCATTTAAAATTCAAATTAAACCCCAAATTTAAATTTTAACTCACAAGATTTGATGGAAATGACTAAAATATTATTTCAAAAATTATTATTAGGTAATTTAGTCTATCTCATACTTTGAATTTTACAAGTTTCTTCAATATTGGAGATTTTGGGGATTTTTCGTTGACTGATTCTGGCTGTAGGGATTTTAATGCATTTCCCTATAATAAAAGTTTAAAAGAAATAGATATCAAGAATTACTTTCGATCCAAAAATTGATCTTGGCGAAGGCTAAAATTTAATAAAGGTAAACTAATACTATTTTGATTATGATGGCATACTAGGTTTGGTATTGATATAGAAAGCATTGGCTTCTTCCAGGAGTGCTAAATTATTAAGAAAATTTTCGTAAAATATTAACATCTTATACATAAGTTTCTTTCTCGATATAAAAATCCTACTCCTCTTCCTCCTAGACCTCCCTCAATAATCACCTTCACAAGCGTGGCCAAATCATCCTAAAAACACGTGATGAGCAATCAGTGCTCTAAACAGCTGAAGTTCCCAGAGAGAAGGCAAAGAGCCGCCCATTATCTAAGCTTAACATCGCCACTAACAATTCCTAATGGAATAGCAGATCACTTCTTCATTTATTTGAGAACCTACTACGTGCGATTCAACTTTTCTATACTCTATGGAGTTCTCACATGATTACAAATTGCGCGACTACGCCCACATCAACAATACCAAAGGCACTGGGGAATGGGAATAGCTGTTACAAATATTATGATCTAATTTATTTTTTATTAACAGGGATAGGCGCATTCAGAGTTTTTGGGCATTTTTAAAGCCAGGAAACTATAATCAATCTTTATCAGTAAACGACAACTAATATCATAAAATGTGAATCATTTAATAAAGATGCTAAAATAAAATCAAAAACTATTTCTGGCCTTCGTCAGTTTCGTTTTGCATTTTTGAAATTAGCTTTTGCGCCTGTCCCTGTCAATGATTAATCTCCCACTATTTCATTAAATTTATAAAAAATATTTTATTGAAATTTTAAAAATATACTTTTAATTTTCCATTTTCATTCGCTTCCTTCAAGTCTTTATCATTATTTAACTCGTGCGGAGTATCGGGTGGGGAATTAGCTGGGGCTGATGCTGAAATAGTTTCTTCACTCTCCTGTAATTTAATACATTTTTGGAAAATTAAGTAATATGCCTGTATTTCAAGGTGGTTCGTTGAAGTCGATGCTTCCATCTGTAATAATAATTTTTAGAAAATATTTTCGAAATTAAAATATTTCTGATAATCCAAGGGGCTTCTTTTTATTTTCTAAGTGGTACTATCACAATATTTCCAATTTCATTGGGTATTATATGGAATAGAATCATCGTCGATAAGGGTCAAAGCCAAAGCACACCCGACTGCTTTTTGATACATAAATTACTATTTTTATTCGTAAGGAAACCAGATATCGGTACTTTTCCGATTTCCAACATAATCCTCATACATATTGATCAATCCTTGTTACCAATATATAAAAATTATCTTACATCATTTTTCATAACCTCTGCATAATTTTTATTAATCTTAACTTCATCAATAATATCAACTTTATCAACAACTTTATCAACAATAATGTTGATTCGTTTATTTAATCCTTTATCTTCATCATAAAAATATTTTTTCTTGATTTCACTATCAGGCATATCTTCAATATTAGAAGGTATTTCCCTTTGGAACATCCTCAGACGCTCAATAAACTTTCGAATTTCTAATTTAATAAACTCTTTAAGAATTTCACAAGCGGTATCGTTCGGAAATAATGCCAAATACTTGTTTTTAACCTTCTCAAAATTGAATTTTATCATTTCACTATGAGGTTTTTCATATAAGCTCTCACGGATACTTTTTTCGATTTTTTCCTTTGTGTTGGGTTCGAGTTTGGAGAAGGTGACACTATTTTTGTTTTTTTCTTTTGATGAAGTTCGAAGAAGCATCTTTCCAGGCAGACTTTTATAAAGCTTATTAAGATGCATGTATTTTACTGTAAATTTTGGGAAATTAAAAAATTTTGATCTAATATTGTTTACCGTATGTACTCGATTAATTCCCCCGAGGAATTATTTTTTCAACCCATCCGTGGCATGGGGAATTAATAGAGGGTGGGGAATTATTCGAGGATGGGGAAATAATCGAGTAAATACGGTAATTCTTTTGGGGTGGTCAATCACTGTGGTTTTATTTTTCAACTTCTCCATTTTTGAGGATATATTAGAGGCTGATTAAAATAGAGATATTAGTTTTAAAGAATAATAAGATAATTTGTTATCGATGATCTATTACAGGAAATGTTGAGGATTAGGATCGGCTTTGGTAATTAATCAAATGGCAGATATCCTGAATTTTTTCGGCCGATCTGCCTAGCCTTACTTTCGATTCATATTTCCCTCAGTAAGGATATTGTTCTCAATATAATTAAAAGTTGAAAGATAAACTTAACATTTCTTCTCCAATCTAAATTGTTGAAATCTCTCTTCGAATGAATTCTCATTCTCAGTATTTGAATAACAATCTGATTCCCTCATTTTATTAAGAATGCTGCTATAAGCCAAGAAAAAGTGAGTTTTTCCTTTTAATGGAACTAAGAAATTTTTCAAATATTTTTCCTCATTCTCTTTTGGATAATTAGCCAATATTTCTGACATATCTTCATCAGCGTGTAATGTTAAGAAATTGATTAATTCTGCAAAATATGAGAATTTGTATTAAAATAAAGGAATGAGTTGCTTCATATTCAAGCAAACTTACAAGGCGAAAATATTAAACAACAAAATTTACACCATATAAAGAAATACATTTATTAAATCATATAAAAGTAAAAGTATGTTTAAGGCTTAATGAATTATTTTGGATAATTCATTCGTTAACTCAAAAATTGTAGCAAATTATTTTTGTTGTTATGTGTGCTCTAGCAAAGCATGCATCATAATAAGGAAAGGCAGTTTGGTCGGGTTAGATGTACTTGTGGCCTTTAACACATGATTCACGAGATAAACTTGATTCTGTAAGGAATCTCACGAAAATTGAAAAGATCGAAAAATCTAGACCCTAGTCATAATCTTTCTCAGTTTACAATATTTACAATAAACACACCTTTATAATTTCCATTTTTATTTATCTCATCAAACTCTTTTTCAATTCTCTTGTTATAATTAGTTTTATCTTCTGTCAATCCACTAATTAACATTATTTCTTTCAACTGCTCCCAATAAAATTTATTAAACTCTCTAGGACGTTTTTCTTTTTGATGAGTATCTTCTGAAGGCTTTTGATGAGTACCTTCAGAAGGCTTTTGATTCTTATTTTTTGAAAAAATTTTTGAGAAAAAATTTCCAGTTTTTTGTATTTTTAATTCATAATTAAATAAAGGGTGATTATTTCGATTTTCTTCTTTTTGGAATTTTTCTCCAAATTTTAATGCAGCTAGCGATTTAAATTGGAATTTTGTTAATAAATTCTCGATTAAATTTGTTAATCCAGACATTTCTTTTTCTTCACTTTTTGACTCTTTGAACTGGGTAACTATTGAGGTATAAAGCTAAAAATTAATAACTTATTGTATTCTCTAGTTCAGAGCAAGTATATCTCACTAATTGTTAGTAAACTTAAATAAGTAACTCCAAAATTGAATATTAACTAGGGACAAAAAATTATTGGAGATATTTTATTACCATTATGGAGCGGATTTTTGGTTGGAAACCCAAAAAACTCAATATACTTTTCCTAAATATGTATACTATTCAGGGAAAAATATAAATAAACTCCATAGTTGTTATTACAATTCTTCGTCCTACCTTCCACTTATTTAAAACTTATTCTTTAATGATTCATAAAAATACAAAATTTGAACGAAATCCGCTAATGAGAGGCCTTTGAATAAATCTAATACCTCATTCATCTCAACCTCATCTACAATTCCAATTCCTTTATTTATTGCATCAATTCTTTTGATCAGCAATTCATAGACCTGTTTCATCCCTTTGTTTTTATTCAATTTCTTTTTTAATTTTAAATGCTTTTCCAATAAAGGTTTATCAGAATTGTTATCAGAATTGTTATCTTCGAGTAATAAATTCGGATATTTATTGTAAATTTTATTCACAGCTTCCATAAAGGGATAGTATTTGTTATTATTCCTTATTATTGGCTTGATTTCATGTCTAGGACGGGCAAACAAAATTTCATAAATTAATTTGAAATCTGAAAATGATTTATTATTATCAGCAGGTGTATCAGTATTCGTGTGTAGATGGAATTGCCTGCTTTTTGAACCTTACCTAGGGTCCTGATCAAACTTGATGCTCTTCCTGGGTCTTAAGATACATACTCGGCTCCCAATATTCATATTCTGTGTATAGCTCCCTTATGTTCTTTTAACTTGTTTGGAGAACATCGTGGAGGAATACGCTTTTCCTTAGTTCAAACTCAAGGTTACTATAAGCTCAAATAATAATGACAATGGAGATGTATTGTTTCAACCTCTCGATGTAGTGAGCAATTAATAGGGAGGTGTATTTACTCGAGAGAGGTAATTACTAGGGCATTTACGGTTACGCTTTTCTCTGGATGAGACTAATAATAAAAAGTAAAATTAGAACTAAAACCTGGATTTCTGGATTCAATTTGATCAAAAAGTATTTTCCCCAAAATTTTTGGCTTTTCCTCTATCATATTTATAAAAATTTTTGCTGCTTTTTTATAAAATTTATCCTTAGCCCCTTTGTTAATGCCAGCGAACCCCGCATTTTTTTCTCCAAAAAATAAACCATTCAAACATTTTGTCAACTCCTCGTTGTGATTTTCTTCTTTATTACTGCAATTTTCATTTCTACAATTCTCAGAAGCTATAACGTTCAGATCTCTACAAGTGTTTAGAACAACTTCTTGGCGTTTCCATCGTGGAAGGGGCACTAAATATTTAGCTAAAAGTTCCCAAACAGCTTGCTTCGATTTCAAATTTTTATTTTTTTTGTGAACAAAAATATTTTTTAAAAAATTTTCATGCTCAACGGTGTCGTTTCGTGAACATCCAGACAACAAGGATTTTGGATCAAATTCATTTGTGACTTTAATAAACAAAAATATTGTTTTTAATATTAGATCAGTTTTGTATTTATTCTTAAAAATTTATTATTTTTTAAATAATTCTGAGAACTCGGAACCTAGCAACATTGAGGATTAATAATCCATCATCTGCTACATATTTACCGGCAAATCTTTTTTTGAGGCGAAACGTCAAGGATTTGAGGAATTTGAGATTTAACAACTTATGTTCAATCAAACTAATAAGTAGAACCCCACCAAAGGACAGATCATTTTCGGCTCGATTCCTAGTCATTATTATGACTACCCTAATCTCCAGAAAAGGGGCCATTTAAGGAAGTAGCCAATTTTACGAGGAATACCGTATGTAATCTTGAATAATGTATCGATATCTTAATAAAGGTATTCCGAGCCTGAAACCTTATTCTGAGTCTAATACCACCTTTACAGACACTAAATACTAATACCAAGTTAAAGACTAATACCTGAGACTAATACCAAGTCTAAGACTAATACTTAGTTGTATTTTAAGTATGTTAATATTTAAAAAAAAGTAGACCTGCCAACTTTATAGTTAACATAAACAACAAGAAAATTAAAATTTTTATCATTACGGGTTGATAAACATTTAATAAATTTTAAATTTCCAAAATAATTTTTTTTGTTAAATAAAAATTTTAAAAATATTTTTAAAGGGATAAATAAAAAAATAAATAACAATTTTCTTTTTAATGAAGAAATAAAAGCAGATGAAGGATAAATAAAAGGGAATAGCGCAGCTTGGCAAATGCACTTAATCAGCCGCTTTAAAGTCAATAAAAAATTTAAAAGGGATCTCGCGCAATAGCCACGAATAGCATGTGAAAGTCAATAAACACATTGCTATTTTTCTTTGATTTTTTAATAAAAGGGCGGCAAAAGGGCAAAATAAGGTTAAATTTAAAATTAACTTTTTTAACATAAGATTCGGAAATTTTTAAATAAATGTTGAATTTGTTTACAGTAAATGCTCGAATAATTACCCTATCGCTGGAGAGGGTAATTAATGAGAGACGCTGCAAGCGAATCTGATTCTACATGAGACCGGACTAATATGTTAAAATTACATCGCGCTATCTTTGCAAAGCATTAGGATTTAAATAGTTATATGCTTTACAGTTTTTTATGATAGAACGCTGAAGATCGGTGGGACACCTCAATCCAAAGTTACATGATTTTCCATAGAAAATATTTATAATCTAGATGGATTCAATAAATCTAGATGGCGTTAAACAAAAAATCTCAGTTAAACTAATATAGTTCAATAAATAATGAATAAATGTATGAATAATATAAATAATGTAAAAAATTATAAGCGTGCTTGTGATCAAGACTGCCGTAAAGATTTTTCGATTTCGGACAGTATTGAATAGATTTGCACATTCAGGATCCTTGTCGAATGTCGACATAATTTGTATAGTATATAATATGCTTAATTTGAGTAGTTCATAATTATCAAATTGATAAATTTGTCTGGATTTATATCTTGCCCTGATAGAGTTGTTATGCAAATTCGAATTACGATATTCAGGATTATCTTCTTTCGATTTTAAAAATTTTGAAAATATTTTTAAAGATTTTTTTTTGTTCTAGACTTCTCTAATCCTGAAGATGCAATCATGGCCATCTTTAGTTACAATCATAAATTTTTGCTCCGAGCTTTCTACATGAAAACTATAGGAGTATGATTTTTCAATAACTGTTATGTACTACTCAAATAAATAATAAAATAAAATAAATAAATCAGTTACAATCTTTTTACAGTTTGTTGTTCCGTTTCGCACAAATTCATTCGTTTTTCCAGCAGCTCCTTATGTTTCTCAATTCATTGGTACAACTCTATTACTTCCTAAAAATTGAATTGAAATGATAAGTAATTGTATTATGGCCTAATAATTTTGCAGATGGTATAAAATATCAGCAGATATGATTGGTTATGGATGATTTTTCAAATTTTTAATGAAGGAGAAACCCTGAATGGATATGGGATCCAGATATTTGAATCCATCCTAGTTTCTTCAGCTCTAACTAGTAGCCTTAGAATCTAACTTAAAGCACCAGTAGCCTTAAAACCTTTAATCCCCTCAATCTCATAAAAAATCCCCAATACAGCAACCCAAACATTTTATATTTTATAAACATGCCTCGTTTTGTTTTTGAATTTTCTCGCATAAATTTTTGCCCGTAAACGGGAAAAGAAGCAGAATTAGACAACTTTTTTCCGCTTTTTTCAACAAAATTCTTCTGATAAATATTGCTAAGACTAAAATGTTTCTTATGCTTAGCTTGACCATCTTTATCCACGTTGGCTTTCTTCTTTGTATTTGGAACACTCTCGGAAGCCGAAATTTTTGAATTTTTGAGTAAATATTCAGAACCTTCTTTATGAATTCCTTATTAAAGATATTATTAGTCTATTTTATCATTGGATTAAAAATGAAATGGGTGAATAAAATCTAGATTGGTCGAATTTGGCCCTCCCGTGACGGTTCTATCACTTCTTATGACTTATAAAGAAGGTTTAGCTCTTAGGTTGAATACTCCGAAACAATAACTTAACAGATCAGTTAAGGGAAAACCAAATTTTTATCTGTTAATAAGTCGTAGCTTCCTTACAAATCCTATAAAAAATTACCATCATCCATTATCTTAAACCCTCTTTCCTTAACAAGAGCCAAATAAAACTAAAAAGTAAACCAAGTTTAATTTTGTTTCGTTCATCATTATCAGGGAAGGAAGCAGATTTTGTAACATCCTTTCGTTTTAATTTTAAGGAAGAATTCTTTTTAAGAATTTTTTCATTCATACTCTTGCTTTTGTAAAATTTACTATTTTTCCTTCCTTTACCAAACCAGTGTCCTTTAATTTTTTCCATTTTATTCAAGACTTTTTTAGGTTTTGGTTTTGAAACAACTTTTAAGACAAAATTCTTTTTTAACATTGAAATTCGGTTTTCTATCGAATTCATATTCCTTCCATTTAACCAATCCTTCACAGTATGAAAATCCTTCCTTTTCTCGATTTTACTTTGAGGTTTATATTTTCCGTTAAATAAGGTTTCAAACTCGTTGAATTTTTTATCAATAATTGTTTTTTCATTAATAATCAGGAAAAAATTTGTGTTTTTTAATTTATTTTGATTATACAATTTATCTAAATTTTTAGATTTATTGTAGTTAATTAGATATTTTTTTATTTTAGAGCAAATTAATTACATTCATTATACATATAGTAGGTCTAATATAAGCCAATCCTTGTAGACTCATTGAAAAATACAAGCCTTTAACTTATATTAGATACAAGCCTTGGACTAAAAGATTTTAATAAAATCCCTCACATGAGTTTTAATCCCTCTACGAATAATAGAGAGCAACACAAAACCTCAATTTTAGTAAAATATAAACATTAGTTAACGAATGAATAAACTAAAATTATATGTACAATGTTTGTCAAAACATCTCTTTTATATAACTTAATAAATGTATTTTTTGATATGTTGTAAAATTCTTATTTTATAAAGGAAGGGAAAGTATGGCAAGCAATATTTATTTACATAGCTTTGGTAATTTTACTCGATTTTTATGAAAAATATATAAAATTTTACCCTTATATTCATATTCCAAAACTCCCAATTTTCTCTCAATTTCATTTTCCTTTTCTGTTTCTCCATAACAATTAATTTTAAACTCGTTTGATTTGAAGAATGATAATAAGCCATATTTATCTCCATCAAATTTTGATAAATTTTCAATTTTTAAAATTTTTGAATTTTTCTCTAGGAATGGTTTCTCCTCGTTTTTTACTATTTCTTTCAATTCCGCTAATTTTAATTTTTGTTCTTCTTCTAATTTTAATCTTTTTTCTTGTTCTAAATTTAATCGGTTTTCTTCTTCTTCTGTCAGTTCTTTTTCCTCTCCTGTTATTTTAGTGTTATAAAAGTGTTAATTGTCTAAAAACCAAGACTGGAACTCAACTTTGAGAATCAAGATTGATATCATGAAAAATCTCGATCTCTAGAACTCTGATTTTTTTCAAGATCTCGTCCGACCTACTTTAAATGGTACTGAGTTTGGATTTATCTATCAAATTCTAACCATTTTTAATCGGAATCTAAGCCTTAAATCTGGAAGGATTCATACTTTTCCTGGTTACAAGGAGATCAGAAAATTAGTTTTTAGGTATACAAGGAGACCCCTAAGATTGATATTACTTTTTTTAAATTATGAGAAAACACGGATTCATGCATATAAGGAAAAATATGAAAATAAGAGACCGGACCGAGATGAGATCTCAATTCTCTTAAGACACTTCCAGTCCTTTCTCTAATGGAATTTATAGTTGTGTTATCATTACCATTTATTAGAGCTGATATTTTATCTGCAATTTCTTTTAATTTTTCATTTTTTTCTGTTTTTGCTTTTTCTTTTTCTTCTATTTTTAACTCAATATCTTTCAATTGTTCTCCTTCAGCTGCCTTAATCTCTTCATCTAACTTTTCTAACTCATTTTCTATTAATTTTACTTCTTTATCTAGATTTTCTTGTTCATCTTGTAACTTCATCATAACAACTTCATTGTTTCCTAGCCTGCGTTTTCGTATTCTAAAGTTCCCATCATATTCTCTAATATCCGATTTTAAACGATTTTTCATCTGCAATTCGTTAAATTTAATCATTAAATTTTTTTCGTCTTCTTCCAACATATTCAATTCATTTTTTAGTTTTTCTTCCTCTTCAGTTCCAGTCTTCTTCTTCATTTCCTCGCTGATTTTCTCTTTTTTCTTCTTTAATTCCTTTAATTTGCCTTCCATTTCATTTGTAATTTGAGTATATATTCCAACATCTTCTATTGAAGTTTTCGAAAATTCACTTTGTAATATTTTCCCTTCCACTTTATATTTCTTCATTTTCTCCCCCAAAAATTGTAATAACCTTACAAAATCATTTCCATAATGAATTAGAACGAGAGACAATAATTCTGGCATAAAAGATAATATATAATAACAAATTATCTATGTATATGAAAGATATCTTGAATAAATTTATATAGGGACTAGGTCAAAAGCTGTCACGAAAAGGTTTTGGGTATTTGACCTTATCCAGCTCTCAGCTCTAGCTCTGGGCATTTCACATTAGTGGAGAAATTGATAGATTTTCAGAATGCATTAACTCTCGGAGCCATAACCAACACCTCTCATAGGATTTTAATGTATGACTTTTTAAAGTACTCTTATACTAGAGATAACATTTCAACCCACGACTTTGATGATAATTTCCGTTAAATTAATCATCCTATTTGTTATAGAAGGGACATATTGGCATAATAAGTATAATAATTTAAAGCATAATAATAATTTTAATATTATAGATGAATAACCTTCAAATTTTTCATTAAAAATATAATTAATAATTCGATTAGTAGTATCCTCCATATATTGTTCATTTCCAGCAAATCCAGTTATAATCAGCATTCTTTTCATGTATTCAGGTAATCTAATAATTTAACTTATACTAAAATTTTCCCAATATTTTCCAAGTTTCACGCTTTTTTGGGTCTTAGTATTTTTGGGTTTTATTACTTTTGGGGTTCATTATTGATAATTTCAAAATAATTCTAACATCAAGTGACGAGAACGTTTGCTCATTAAGGCTAAGTGATGCACAAAACACCCGATTCTGTTTACCCCAGATCATAATTACCCTTAAAGCGGTTGATACTTCCCAGAAAATAGCAAAAGATTAGATCAAATAAATGTCGACTTGATCTTAAGCGCTTCCCGATGCAAAGAAGCTAACTGCATAATCATTCCACAACAGTCTGGTCCTTCTTATCTTTGCTCTATCTGTCAGCAGGGCGAACCTTTCCAGCCTTGCAATATGTATGTAGATACTCGACAACTCAACTCACCCATTAATTTTAGCTCCTTCATCCTTTCTATCTCCTTCATGCACAACATTATTGTCCTGTAGATTAACTTGACTTTCTTCATCCGAAGGAGTTTTAAAAAATTTTTTACCACATTTTTTAAACTTTTTAACAAACGATGATACGATATCTGACGACATTTCAAAATTGATCAGGATTTCTGTAAATGCTTCAGTTAATACTTCGTCATAATTATCTTTTGTGGGTTCATCACATAATTTAAGGATTTTCTCAGAAATCTAAAATTAAGTTTTTAAATATAAATTTATAAAATTTAGGTAAAATATTTTTCGAATAAGTTCCTTGCTAGGGCCAAGGAAACTCTTAACATTGTTTTTAAAATTAAGTTAGGCGTCCATTTATGCCAATTTTGACGTTATGACATTTGGCGTATTTTAAGAATTTTAAAATTTGTGTTGGCGCAAAATAATTTTTTCTAGCCTTCTGTGCTATTACTCAATGGCGCTCCGACACGGGCACAGTGATCCATTTGCACAGTAAGACAATTGCACATTGGGCATCTGCACAGTGGACAATTGCACAGTAATTTGTGGTTAAGTGCATTTGTGTTAGACTTTCTGATAAGTTTTTTAATAATAAAATGGTTTTTCTTAAACAAAAACAATTTTCCCTGTTCTATAAGCAATTTTTCCCGTTGTTGGAAAAGTTGTTCGCGGGAGACGAAAACTCGCAGAGATATAGGCTCCCGAAAATCGAAAAACAATAGAGTAAACCAAGCGGTTTTTTGGGGTAAAAAATTCGAAGATGCAAATTATAGCTCATTCGAAAGAGCTTTTTGAGTTGAGTCGGCTGACACCAAAATCGTCTTGATTGGATGATTCTGAACGAAGTTATGACCTTTAGGTGAATGAGCCTTGCGTTTATTTGGAGTGTTTCGCGACTAAACAGGCGTTTTGCGAATAAATGGGTAGGTCGTTTTGCGAATAAACAAGACTTTACTGTGCAATTGTCCACTGTGTAATTGTCCTCTGTGCAAAAGTCTTACTGTGCAAATGGATCACTGTGCCCAAGTCGTGTCACCTACTCAATACCAGTCATCTTATATCGTTTTATTGTGGGGGAATCATCTCTCTCTGATATGAGAGAGATGATCATCTCTCTTAATCTCTCATGAATCATCTCTCTCTGAAGTCTTAATATTAAATTAAAAAATATATCTCAACCTCTTTAAATTTTCCATCAAAAAATTGATCATTTTCAACGGATTCGACTCTTTTAATCAAAATTTCCCATATCTCTGTCATCTCTCTCGTATTTATTGTCAGATATTGTTTATAAGATAAATAATCTTGTAACTTATCTACTTCCTTATTTTTATCATTATGCTCTAATAATACAGCATTAAACATGGTAATAGTCCGTTTCAATTCAAATTTGGGGCTTGCCAAAATAATTTCATACAAAATATCAAAATCTATGGGATCCTCTAAAAATGTCAATTTCTAAAAAATTTTAAAATCTAATCTCGCCTGAATTCATGGTGTGATAAAGCCGTGCAGTCATTGATTTGCTTCTATCGACTATCAACAACTCTAATAATTTTGATTTATGATGTCCAAATGGTTCATCTTCATAAAAAATCCTTTTGAAACATTCCTTCATATTACTCTATAAAATGAACATTTATATATAAAAATTAAAAATGATCTAGTTTAATTCTCCAACGATTTTTATGAGTTCAATCAAAGTTTATGAACCTACTTAGAAGCATATTAGCTATATAGACTTTAAAATTCTGCCATGCCTCATAAAACTTGTTTGAACTACTAAACTATGCAATAACCTACTCAAATGTTAAACACCTTTTCGCAATATAACTGGGCCAATTCTTGCCTTTGCCATTGAGGAATAGGCAAAAATAATTTATATAACAATTCCCAACGTAATTTGTATTCTGACAAAGATTGAATATATTCCAGAATTGTCAATAAAGATAAGTTATTTTTATTTGAACTGGCAAATGGATCAGTTGAATCAGTAATTGGATGATAACGACTACACGTAAACCCTATAAAGAGAATATTAATGACAAGTATAACGGATAGGACGGCACAGACAGCAGAAACGATATCTGATACTAGGACTTTTTATAATATTTACAAGATTCCTATTACAGATACTAAACCCGACCAAGATTTTTCCCAACCGTTCCCATCTCTGACAGATATAGCCTAAAACTGATATCGTATTTGCTCATGTAATTATACATAATTAATAGGGTTGCCGATTTCGATTCGAGCCGATGTTCGGTGCATTTTTTCGAGCTTGTTTTTTTCGATTCGGTCCGTTTTCGAGCTGAAAAGCCTCGGCTTGCTCGATCTTTCGAGTTTCGGTTCGAACGAGCTGCAATCCTAATAATTAATGATAATTAATGCCCATTAATAATGAGAAGGTATTATTAGAGAGTGGGTAACTATTTATATACTTTATGTATATATTTTTTTATATAAATATAGAATTCTCTAAAATTTAAAATATTCCTGTATTATAAACGATATTATTGGAATACTAATGAAATATCTTACTTGATTTGCTTTCCATCACCTAAAAAATAAAAATTTTATATTTAAATAATCGTTGGTATTTCGAGATTGTTACTAAAGATTTATAAGAAATACCTGTTTTATCTCTTCACACAACTTTTTTAACTCTCCAATTCTGCTCGAAATGGAATTTTTATCTAGTCCATTCTTCCACTCATTAAAAGTTTCAAAATCACCCCTTTTCTTCATTTTACTCGGTGGATATTCTAAAATACTATCAAGATCGTTTTCGAACTTTTTCAATTCTATACATAAATCATTTAATTTAATCCAATCTCCATTATGGTAGTTGGCTTAAAATTTGAGTTTAGAATTATTGTCAACAAATATCCCATAAAAATTTAAAATTACCAGTATACTCATATTCAAAAGTTCCCAGCTTCACCTCAGTTCCATACTCTTTTTCTGTATATGATAAGCATTTTAAATTTGAAGATAAACCATCATAATCAGAACCATAACTCGCTATAGAATAGTTTCCTTGTTCACTAGCTTTACCCACCTCTCTGTCATCTTCTTCAGCATTTTCTTCATCTCCTATTTCTTCAACAATCCCTTCAACAATTTCTTCATTCTCAACATCTCCTTTGTCTTCAAAAATTTCCTCATTGGCTTCATCTCCTTCCGATAAAATAAATTTAAAAAACGTATCCAAACCAAACACATCATTTTCAATTTTTAACAAATTTGCCTTTTCATGTGTTATAATCTTGTCCTTCACGATTTTAGCAATTTCAACAAAATTATTTCCATGATGGATTACCACAAGAGTCATCAATTCTGTGTTAAAATTTAAATAATTTTAAATTTTTAATCTTGTGCAAGGATAGGACTGAGGGGGGGGGGAGATCTAAGAATAGGAATGAGGGGGGGAAGGTCAGAAGATTGGACTGAGGGGGGGGGGTCTAAGGATAAGACTCAGGGGATGTGAGTATAGGAACAAATCCATATCCATTACCAAGTCTGGTATATACGATGTCTTGCAAACAATGGCTGTAAATTTTTAGAGCAGACTAAAAGAAAGAACTTGAGGACCTTAAACCTCGAATTGAATCAAAGTATCAAAAAAATTTGATTATTCCCATACCTTCATACTTGCCATTTTCAATGTATTTTATCATTCGATCAGCAATATCGCTGTAATAATCCCTTTTTCTTGCCAATCCAGATATTATTAACATTCTCCCCATATATTCAGGAAATTGTTTGTCAAAAATTATTCCTTCACATTCTTCAAAATTATAAATGCTAGATTCCATAAATTCAAAGGAGTTTAACAGTACTCCCATCGATGAAGTTAACTGTATTAAATCTTCTTCTTTGACAACCTTATCAATAAATTTTTCGTTTAACTCTTTACATAAAGAAATGGTTCGTTTTCCCATCTAAATATTAAATTTAAAAATAATTTTAAATCATAGAGATTCAGTAGAGCTTCAGTAAGAAACAGACATATATCCCCAAGCATTCATAGACTCTGTGACTTTATGCCATCCTGTGACAATATATTTTATGATTCACACACCGTCTCGGGATTCCTCAACAAAAATGCGAAATTACTGAAAATTTCACATCTAGGGCACATTTTTCGGGGAGCGTTTGAGGATGAATGACAGAATAACACTCACAATTTATTGTCAGTAATCCTCCAACGCTCCCCGAAAAACGTGCCCTCAGGATTCGGGGTACAACTATAATCTATATCACCAATCCACAGCTATCAGATACCTGTCATTGATAACCCTTTTTCATACTTTCGTATACTGCACCACTACATATTAGTGTTGCTCGGGAGAAGAAAAACCCGGGAAACGGGAGTCAAATCGTTAAATTGCCACGATAGTTAGGATCGGGATACACGAGTATCACTAATACAAATATATTTCGAATACCTCTTTAAATTCTTCCACGTCAAATGTTGTATTTTTCTCAACAAATTTAACTCGATTAATTAAAATATCCCATATCGCAGCATTTCCATTTTGTTTCCCTTTGTTATCTGATAAATATTTTTCCAATTTTGGGCGTATTTTATCATCCTTCTCAATAATTTTTTTCAACTCAAATTTGGGGCGGGCCAAAATAATGTTGTATAAAGTGTCAAAATCTATTGGATCTGTTGAAAATTACATAGTAATTAGAAATAATATACACCTCATTTTAATTAAATTTTTTAAAATTTCTTAGTCTCAAGATGGTGAGCAATAGATTTATAATATCCTATCACGGATAAAATCTCTCTAGATTTTAAAACTCTCTAGATTTTCTCCCTGATTCTCCAAAAGTTGGGTAAATAAAAAATTTGTTTATATGCTGAAAAGGTTCTGCCCTCATTATAATTCCGGAAGGTTAGATACCAGTCATTACCAGATCAGTTCCACGAGTGAAGTGTGTATATCAGAGGTGTTCAGATTTTTGGCACACCCTTGTCATATCTTATAGAGAGATCGCCCTTATTAATAATTTTAAATGGACTTGAATTTAGGGTGGAATAAAGCCTCTCAGCTAGCGATTCGTTTCTGTCTTTGATCAACAATTCCAACAATTTAGATCGCTCTCTTTTTTCGTCGATATTGTTCTCTAATAATTCCGACAATGGGTCTTGATTAAATTCATTAAAGATTTCTCCAAGACAACTCGACAAATTTTGCTTTAAATTAAAAAATTTTTTAGCGATAAAGCAGTATAAAGAGCGCGAGTTTAAATTTTCTAAAATAAATTACTTCAACTTCCATTTTCGACTCATTCTTGCAGTATAATAATGCTGTTTCTTCCCTACGCCACTGTGGAAGGGGCAAAAACAGTTTGTTAATCCAATACCAACGAGTTTCTTTTGGTTGTTGGGATGTTTTGATTTCTTTGAGAATTGAAAACAAAGGTTTCCTTCCATTCTCGTTTGCTTCGGTGTTTGAGTGGAAACGGCTACACTCAAGTAAACCATATGAATGTTGCGGAACTATAAATTAATATATCTCGGCTAATAGAAGGGCACTTTTATTTATTCATCACTCCTCTGGAGGAGCATCTAGAAACACTTCCCTAAAGAAACACCCTCTCTAATATCTCTTAAATAGGATAGAAAAATAAAAACACTGATGTGTCTATTTAAGGAAATAAGCTAATCTTTATCCCACCATATTTAGAGGCTTCCGAATGTCCGGCATCATCCCTTTCAACACAATCAGTCAAACAAACAAATAAAATAAGTTTAAATAAGAGGAGTAATTTTAAAAAACACATTAGTGGAGAAAATTTTTTTTAATTTGTTAATGAAATGTCTGTTTAAGAGGTGAAACAATGAAATGATTGAAAAGACGCGATTAAAGCATTGGCAGGCATTTATTATAGGGAGGGAGAGAGAAGAGTGTAATCAATTAATGGAGGTGAGGGACGCGCTTCATAGCGTTGCCTGGCATTAATTATACAGGAGGGAGGGGGAGAAGAGAGAGGAGTGCAACTAATTAATGAAGGAGCGCGCTTCATTGCATTGGCTGGGATTAATTATAGGGAGGGAGAGAGAAGAGTGTAATCAATTAATACAGGTAAAGGAGCGCGCTTCAAGCCTTGCCTGGCATTAATTATAAGGAGGGAGAGAGAAGAGTGCAATCAATTAATGGAGGTGAGGGACGCGCTTCATAGCGTTGCTGGCATTAATTATAGAGAGGAGGGAGAGTAAAGAGGAAAGTGCAGTCAATTAATGGAGGCGAGGGACGCGCTTCATAGCGTTGCCTGGCATTAATTATAGAGAGGGGGGAGTGGGAGGAGAAGAGAGAGTGCAATGGAGGTGAAGGAGCGCCCTTCATAGCGCTGCCTGGCATTAATTATAGAGAGGGGGGAGTGGGAGGAGAAGAGAGAGTGCAATGGAAAGGAGCGCGTGATTATGACATCTGCCTGGCATTGATTAAGTTTTAAAAAGTTTTAAATGTTTAAGTGAAAATTTAAAAATAGTTAAGAAATACTTGTTTTTGAAGGTAAAAGTTATCAAGAAACCGAGATCAGCACCGCATACTTTTGAAAATTTATGATCTAATGTCTCTACTGAATCATTTTCAATATATGAAGATGAATCAGGAAAATCAAAAGAGTAATTTGTTTGGACAAATGAATTCCAGACAAGTCTTTTTTTAATTTTTTATAAAATGATCTGCCTAAATATTTTCCAAATATTTACCTGTTAAAATGTATTCTAATGATATAAAATTGTATATTTGATATAGAAATGATAATACTAAAGATAAACTTGCCCAGTATTTCTCAAACGAAAATTTTTTAGCATCGGGGAAAAGTTTGCTGACAACTTTTATTTTGTCCTTTCTTTTGAATTTAATTTTAATTTCAAAATTTTAATATAATTTTTAAATATTCTTCGGCTTCGTAGCCGAAGAATATAAAATTAACCCCACGGAAAGCTGTTCAAATTCTATTTTGATATAATTATGATCCTGAAAGTGACTATATTCAAATTTTTGGGTATGAAGGATATGGCAGATATGCCTGATAAAAACGATACAAAAATGATTCCTTTATCAATAAAAATGCTTTAGTAAAAAGAAAGGTAATCAGCAGTGACATTTTAATAAACACGGATGTTGATTGTTTAACTCAAGGATGAATATTAAAATATCTATGAATAATGAATAAAAAATCTAATTAATCTAAATAAATAAAAACATCATATTGAAGCTGGACAGTCGTTTATGTTTAGATCTGGGAATTGATCCCTTTCGCATTCAAATAATGTTTTTCTAGTGATCGACGGTATCGTATAGTGATGCTCGGGTATCCCGATCCCGACTCCCGACTCGGGAAAATTTCCCGAGTTTTTGGCCTCCCGATCCCGATCCCGACTCCCGGTGACAATTCCCGACTAAGTCGGGAAATTTTTACACCCCTAAGAATGACTTTTTCTGATAAAATTATGTTTTTATTTTTCGCCTGCCGCGCAAAAAATGAAGAAATCTGGCCTCTTGGTCTTCCAAAATTCCCAAAATTTTCGCCTGCGGCGCTGAAAAGGAAAGAAATCTGGCTTCTTGGCTTCCAAAATTCTCAAAATTTTTGCCTGCGGCGCTAGAAATGGAAGAATCTGTGGAGTTGTAGTATAGAAGAAATTATCAGTGCCACAGTCAAAAATTTTGAAAATATAAACACGAGTATCCTAAATTTTCGGTTCGGATATCGGATTTGAATATCCGAAAAGACTATCCGATAACCTTATCGCAGAGTCTGGGACGATGATGATGATTAATCTCATTATTTTTCGTTTTTCTTTTTCGTGAGAACGAATTAAATTTAGTATTATTTTTCACCTCCAAAATTCTCAGAATTTTTGTCTGCAGCGTAAAAAATGGAAGAAATCTGGCTTAAGGACCTCCAAAATTCTCAAAATTTTCGCCTGCGGCGCTAGTAAAGAAGATATCTGGATCTTTACCTTCCAAAATTTTCAATATTTTTGCCTACAGTGCAAAAAATCGGAATTTTTGGTGCCGAAGGCGCCAAAAATTTTTTTTTGCTAATTCCCGACTCCCGATCCCGACTCCCGAGGTCATTTCCCGACCCGACTCCCGTTTCCCGATTCCCGGGTTTTTTCTTCTCCCGAGCATCACTAGTATCGTAATAGAGACGGTATTCATCGACATTTTGAGGTTCATCGACATATATCGTTATATTTTTTCGGTTTTTGTTAGCGAATACTGTCTGTACGAAATTTCGATCACTAATTTCTACATCAAAAAAAATAATAGAGACTGACAAAAAATATGGAAAAGTAGAAAAACTTGTTAGGCCCTAAACTTAAAAATTCAGAGATAGCAGTGTTTCAGCCCTGATAAATTTAAAAATCAAAAATCCTGAATTGGGAACCATAAAGTATCTGAGAAAAATAAAAACCAAAAAATAAAATAAATATATAATCTTTCTAATAATTTTGTAGCTCCAACCAATATGTGTGCTTTGAAGCCTTATGCCCCTATGTAGTCATCACTTTTTCCTTGCTAAAATAGAAATATTAATCATTCCCTCAAATATTTAGATAATATGATTTTACAAATTGTTATTAATATATATTCTCTTAAGCATGAATTAAGGTTTCATATTTGTTACTTCTCCGTTATACATTTTAGAAACTAAATTAGGCAGACGGCGGATCCTGGAGATGGAGTATTCTAATTAATGTTGCATGATAGGATTCTATAGTCGGGTTTACATTATTTCTAGTGGATTTAAAGTAACCATACCCCTCCGCGTTCAGAACCTCCGTATCATCTCAAAAAACCCTCCGTTCTATGTTCATAATGTTAAGACCTAATAGAAAATTTAATTAAATCAAACCCTAATTTCTTTCGTTCATCTTTTAAAGGAAAAGAAGCAGATTTTGAAAATTTCTTAGCCTTTCCAATGTCTAATATTCCGGGTGAATTTTTTGTAGAAATTGTGTCCATACTCTTAGCTCTACGTAGCATTCTGCTACCCTCCCCTCTATCTTCTCCAATCTTCTGTTTTGGATGTTTCTCCTTTCTAATATCCAAATGTTTTGGTGAAGTTGATATTTGAGGAACTGCTGGTACTTGAGGAACTGCTGGAAACTTCTTTTTTAATTTTTCAATTCGTGTTTCTATCGAATTCAAGTTTCTTACATTCAACCAATCTTTCAACGTAACAAAATCCTTTCTCGAAACAATTTTATTTTGAGGGTGATATTGACTTTTAAATTTTTGTTCAAATTTCACAAGTCTCTCTTTGACAGTTAGCTGAAGGAAACTTGTCGTTTTTTTAAATATATCTTAATTTTTTAAATTTAATTTGGTGATTTATTAGAAAAGTTTTTAATTTATAGAAAAATATTAAAATTAAAATATATGCATCGAAATCTTATAATTAAACATTAATATGGGATTATCACCATGGTAATATTGTTCCTAATGGTGTTAGCCTCTTTTAAAATCATTTACATTTTTAAAAAAATTTCTATTCGAACACTTAAAATGTAAAATTCCATTCAGTTTAATCTATGACTCCAAATTGGTTCAAGTGCTTTACAGACTAAAATGTCTGTAATATTGTGCTAAAATGTTAGAACAACAAATCGTTGCTTTGAATGATATATAAAACAGGAAAAATTTTTCAAAAACCCTCGAAAGCACCCTTTTTTAACCCCTCTACGACAATAGAGAGTCAACACAAAACAAAACCGTTTGGTAAATATACAATGAATAATCAAACTATATTTACATTGCGTTTCAAAACTTTCCTTTTATATGTCTCAATTAATGTATTTTTTTATATGTTGTAAAGTTAGCTATTTCATGGGAATTTTTTCAAGGTTTTTATTTTTTACTATTTATTTATTAAAAATTATTCTTACCATATTCATACTCCAAAACTCCCAATTGTCTCTCAAATTCAAATTCCTTTACTGATTCTTCATAACACTCATCCTTATTAAATTCCTTTATCATCAACATATAATTAAAAACAGAAAATAAGCCATACTTGTCTTTATCTATTTTTTGCAAGTTTTTGAGTTTTAAAAGCTCCGAATTTTTCTCCACAAAGTTTCTTTCTTCGTCTTGTACTTGCTCCTTCAATTTGTCCAATTTTTTTGATTCTTTTTTCATTTTCGATTTTTCTTCTTCGGTCATATTGAGTTGCTTTAATTTTTCAATATGATATATTTCCTTCTCTTTTGCGCTCATTGCTGATTCTTCTTTACCTTCTTTTTTTGTTGAAAATTTTCCATCGTGTTCTCTAAATTGTGCTTTTAAACGCTTTTTAATTTTTATTTCTTCCAGTTCATTTTTTAATTTTTCTTCTTCCTTAACATATTCCTCCCTATTGCTTGATTCCTCGGTCATTGGACTTTTTAATTTTAGCGTTCTCGATTCCTCAAAATGTTTCTCTTTCATCATCTTCAACTCCTCTAATTTCTTCTCCAATTCTTTTGTCCTTTTCTTAGTTATATCCAAATCTTCTGCTGTTATTTCTTCAATTTCATCTTCTAATTTTTCTATTTTTTCCTTATATTCATTTAACTTCTGTTTCAATATTGTTATTATTTTTGAGAAATCATTTCCAAAATGGATTACAACCATGGATAATAATTCTGAGTTAAATTAAGGAATTTACTTTTAAGGAATGTACTTGGACTCCGTCCCGGAATCCCAGATTATAAGCAACAAATGGGATTATTTGATTTGCAATTTTGCTACGGGGTTTTCAGGATCTCGGATATTCGATTTACCACATAAATGGGTTTATAAAACTGTTTATCTGTGTTTTTATGGCACTCAATGTACTGCAGTAACACAAAACAAGTAGAACAATCTATCCCATCTTAACTACTATATTATGAATATAAATTATCACCTTCGTATTTTCCATTCTCATTATAAGACATAATTCTATTAGTTATATCATCATAATATTGATCCTTTCCAGCAAATCCAGATACAATCATCATTCTTTTAATGTATTTAGGCAATCTAATAAGTAAAAGTTTTACAGTATCAATTTTGCTTTATCCGTTTCAAGGATCACTCCGTTTCTACCCGAATACGATAATCAGGAAGTCTCGACGCCATTCTGTGTCGAGATCTACATCCCGTAAAGAGCGGAAATTAATTTTTTGTGTCGCCGAAATTACTGATCCTGATGTTTAGGCCTTTCGGTAGAGAAGGGTTTTGAACGAAATTATCTTTGTTTCCCATTTCCCCGAAAGACAGTACCTTTGATTTTTTAAAATTTTTCTCATACAGTTCTTTGGAAAATCTTTTACAAACGAAGCAGCGATATCTGACTTAAATTCAAGTCTGATCATGATATCTTTTAAATGTTTAGTTAATTCGTTATCTATGCTGGGATCATTGCAGAATTCTTTGATTTTGTTAAAAATCTACAAATATAAAATTTTATTTGACTCAAAAGCTATTATTAAACTTAACTTGAGAAATAGTTTAAATTAAAGTCTAAAATCACCCGATATTTAAAAACGTAAGACTATGGATTCCCTCTAATCCTAAGTCTTAATACCTTATGTGGTTATTTGAGGGAGCCTTGATATATTTGAAAGTAAATGAGATCTCAGTGTCTTAAAATGTATAAGGTTAGAGCACCAATAAGGTTATGGTTTTGGCGTGGATGCCTGCCCGGTGCTAAATTTGCCTCACTCTGTATAAGTTAGGAAATGTTCTCTAACCTCAGGGAATTCTCCAGCAAAAAATTTGTCATTTTGGACGGATTCGACTCGTTTAATCAAAATTTCCCATATCTCTGTCATCTCTTCCTGATGTATTGTTAAAGACTGTTTATATGATAGGTAATCATATAACTTTGAAACTTGCTTATTTTTCTTCATTTCCTTCATTTTCTCAAATTCATTATACCTCACTTTATCTTGCTCTAATAACACTTTATTAAACATGTTAATAATCTGTTTCAATTCAAATTTTGGGCTTGCCAAAATAATTTCATACAAAATGTCAAAATCTATTTGATCCTCTGAAAATGTCAAATTTACAATTAATTTTGACTTCAAATCTCGCCTGATTTCAAGGTGGAATAAAGCCTCGCAGCTAGGGATTTGCTTCTGTCGTCAATCAACAATTTTAACAGTGTGCCTTTGCGCTCTTCATATTGAGTAAAAGGGTAAAAAAGGGCGTTAAGGCAGCTTTTTATATTTCCCTATAAAGACAAAATTTAGTGTATAAGCAAAATTGAATTCAAGCTCTGTTGCTTCTCATTTTAAATTAATATTTGTATCTATTACCAAAGTTGACATGACTTTTGTAGCTACTTCCGGAGCTAGATTCGACCGGAGCCAGGATTCGGAAATGTCGGAGCTGAAATCCCATCCAACCCCCTTGCTAGAGGGCTAATTAATATTTGGAAGAGGGTTGGGAGGTTGGGTTGCGAGAGAGACTCTTTTAAAATGCTGATATTTATCATTCGGTTACCTTGGGTAATTAATATTTCAATCCCCTTTGCTAGAGGGTTAATTAATATTGGGGAGGTGATAAGAAAAAGTAATTAAATGCGGAAGTCTCGGAGAAATAATTAAAGTTTTCATAAGGATCGTTTTCTTAGTTTTCACATGTCAAGGGCTTCAAGGCAATCTAAACATTACAATCTAATAATAGGCCATAACTTTGTTTAAATAACTTTGTTTAAAATTGTAGAATCCGGACGTCATGGTATGGTTCGATGCATCTCGACAAGCTGAATCGAACCATATCAGGAAATATCAAAAAAATATCAAAAAATCGAACCATATCAAAAATCGAACCATTTTGAACAAAGTTCTGGCTCGGCGGTACCTTGGCCTTGTACCCCTAATAATATACATACTTACATGAATGTTATACACCTTTTCGCAATACAATTGCGCCGTTTCTTGCCTACGCCATTGGGGAAGCGGCAAAAATACTTTGTTTAGTAACTGCCAACGTAACTTTTTATCTTCTTTATCACGATCTTCTTTACGTGGCACTATCGAAACCGACAAAATTTGAATAGATTCCAAAATTCTCAACAAAGATTTGGATCCATCATTGTTTGGATCAGTAATTGGATAATTTCGGCTACATGTAAAATCTAGGAAATATATTTATCGTTCATATACCTATTGCCATTTAAAACAATTGTAATAAATTACCTGATTCCTTATTCATTAACTATAAAAAAAATTTTAAAAAGAAAAACGATAACCCCCACCTATGCACCCCCGTCCCCCTGCTTATTAGCCCGTATATAACTGATTTTAAATATAGGGACCACTATCTATTATAGAGTAAGGTTGACGGGATATCTGAAATACTCAGTTGGATATCGGTTCATAATCCGAAGATTTTCCAGAAAACGCTAACATTATTAGAGTGACACTCCAATATAAATCCCTAAGTGACACTCCCCACCTATGCACCCCCGTTATCTGGAAATTTCAATCCTTTAATAGCCTTATCTGGAATTTTTCTAGTTTCTATGTTATATACGTTTCTATGTGCCCTAAACAAATTTTGCCCATATCTGCACTCGGATATCCCAAGTTATATCAACTATCTTTGTCCTCCTGTACCTTTTTTAATTCGCTGCAACCCTTTTTTAATTCTCCAAATCTATTAGAAATAGAATTTTCATGGCGTCCATTCCTCCATTCTTCAACAGTTTTGATATCTTCTCTTGTATGTTTAATTTCTTTGCTTAGATCTATTTCAAAAATTTTCAATTCTTCTTGACAAATTTTATTTAATTTAAGCCAATTTTTAAGTTGAGAGTTTACTTTAAATTTTAATTATAAATTTAATCTCTCTGCAATTTCAAAACAAAAATTAAAAAGTACCGCTCCAATCATATTCTAATGTTCCCATTGTCATCTCAGTTTCATATTCTTCTTCGGTGTAATATAAGCACATTAAATTTGAAGATAAGGGGTCGTCGTCAGAATCATCACTCGTTCCAGAATCGTCCCTTTCTTCAACAATTTCTTCGTCTTCATCATCCTCTTCATACTCCTCCTCGATAATACTATCTTCCCCTTCATCCTCCTCCTCGACAATTCTATCTTCATCCTCAACTTCTTCATATTCTTCATTTTCCAACAAAATAAATTTGAAATACGTATCCAACCCGAACTCATCATTTTCTAAATTTTCGGTCTTAAAACTCATCTTCCTCAAAATCTTTGCAATTTCAACAAAATCACTTCCATGATGTATTACCACAAGTGTCAACAATTCTGTTTTAAAATTTTATTATTAATCAAAGCTAGAATTCTGATGAGATAACAGGATTGAAGTACCTGACTTAGAGAAGTATCTTATTTTTACTCTACTCGTACTCTTAACTCGTCCATGGGCCCATCCTGATTTACCAAATTAGTAAGTAGTTTTTTATGTCGGCTATACCCACGTGCGAATTGATATACAAGTGTTCAAGCAATGTTAAAAAGATGATTAGAGCACCGGACTTCAGATTTTAATATATTGGAGTACCATGATCCTTCTATGTCGGAGGTGACGGGTTTAGATGTCAGGGGTTGTGTCGGGGTTTTTGCCAAGAAAATCGTCGGGGTTGGGGTTTTTATTTAAAATAATTCACCGTCATATTTGCCCTTTTCAATATATTCTATTGTCCGTTTAGCAATATCCTTGAAGTAGGTCCCATTTCCTACTAATCTGGTTATTTTTAACATCCTTTGCATATATTTAGGAAGTTTGATACTGTAAAAAATTATTTAAAATTATTTCAATTTAAATAATGGACCCTCTTCAACAAAAAATATTCAACATTTAATCAAATATTGAATAACTCTCTCCATGTCTTCTGAAATTTTTCAAATCTCCTGATATCTCAATAAGTATTTAGGTTTAAGAGGGATATTGGAGGTGGGTTTAAGATGCATATTGTGAGAGGATATATGAAGGATACGAAGGAGGTTCTAATAAGAAAATCAATTGAGGGTTTAAGAGTGATAACGAGGGAGGGTGTGAGTGAGGAGGGTTTTAGGGGGATATTGGTGGATTCACTCTGGAGTCATTCGGAGAAAAATGCTTTTAATGAGGCATATTGGAATGGTCTCTTTTGATGAAAATATTCATCCATTCTATGATAGATATGCAGGAAACTTACGTTTTTAATGAGATTTTTCAATGTTTAATAAAAAATTTTACCCATTATCATGTTTGTTTGGAGGCTTTTTATTAAAAAATATTTTCCCACATTTTTTAAATTTATCGCTAAACACTTGAACATTTGATTGAAAAGAGCTTACGAGTACTGCTAGTAAAGTTGTTAATGGAAATAATTCTTCTTGGGCGAGAGAATTATATTTTTCGTTTAACTTTTCACAGAGTGAATTTGTTTTATCAGAAATCTAAAAATATTAAATTAACAAAATTGCAATGTAATATTATGGGGTATTTGAAGGATTCTAAAAATTAGTGTAGAAGAGTGATTAAATATTGAAAGCCTGGGGAGCTAGGAATCCTTTATGTTTCGTTAGTCATTCCATGCGGCACTCCATAACAGGCTGTCACTTTAATGAACTTTTCAGATTTTTATTGAATTTTGGAGCCACAATCTTCATTATTATTTCAGATGTCGTCCTTAATCATCCAAACACCGACCAATTTGTCAGTGTTTTGGAGAGGGATGGAGAGAGCAGAGAGAGAGAAAGGGGGTGTGACAAGTTTTCCCTCTTCCCTAACTTTGAATTACGTACCTCCTTAAATTCATCTTTGTCAAAAGTTGTGTTTTTCTCAACAGACTCGACTCGATTAAATAAAATATGCCAAATTTCAGCATTCTCATTATCATGTTTAGCAGACTCTTTTCTATGAAATAGAACTGTTTCCAATTTTGAACCCGTAATTTTATCATAATGTTCAATAATTTTTTTCAGCTCAAAATTTAGACGTGCCAAAATAATTTCGTATAAAATGTCAAAATTTGGTGGATAAGCTGAAAAAATATTTTTTTATATTTTTAAAATTATGTAAGGTGGACTCTAGCAGGAAAGACTAAAGGGCACTTTGATTCATCCTTCCGTTAGTTATTTTTCCCGTAAGAGAGAGTTAGGCCTAACACTTATATTTAAAGGCGCATATAGAACGTAGCGGTAACATCATGCCTCGGCAAGCCTGAGGACCTGATCAACCCTCAGAGCTTGACCGATTAAGGTGAAAGATATCCCGGACTTAATTCTTACTAAATACCCCAAATGGAAAGGCCCTAGCCAGCACGCTCGTGCTGTGTTTCTATTAAATCGGTTTAAATTTCACTTGAATACAAGGTGTAACGAAGAAGAAAAGCGAGTGATTCATTTCTGTCTTTAATCAGCAATTCCAATAATTTAGATCGTTCTTTTTCTTTCATACCGTCTTTAAACTCTTCAAACATTGGGGATTCTTTTTTAATACTCTGTTCTTTAAGCCATTCAAACAATTTGAATCCTCGTTGCTTATTTTCTGGCAGATTTAATTTTTCAAAAATATATTGAAGACAAATGGACAAATCTTGCTATAAATAAACAAGATGTTTAAATGAATTAGGGACTGGTTTTTGAAAAATCAAAAATTTTAGTAAACATTTCTGTTGGGTAAATTCAAATTTGACTATATTTTGACAAGGAAAAGTTGGCGTTCCAAATGAGTTTGAAAAATGGGTTTTTTTCTAATTGAGTTCCAAAATTTGAAAAATAAAAACAAATAATTCTGGCATTCCGTCAATAGTTAAAATTTGAATAAATTAAAAATTTGAATAATAAATTGGCCGATTTTTGGGTTGAGTGGGCAGTGAGTTAAATGGGAAGTTAGACGATTTTTGATTTCCAATAAATTATAATTTAAGGCGAATTTTTTCAGTTTTCCTGAACTCAACTCTGAATCACAGGATTGGAAAATTCGGACCCTTATCCGGTCCAGGTTTAAACTCTTGTACTTATATTTATGTAGTTTTTATATAAATTACTACTTCATCTTCCATTTCTAACTCATTCTTGCAGTATAATAATGCTGTTTCTTCCCTACGCCACTGTGGAAGGGGCAAGAACAATTTGTTAATCCAATACCAACGAGCTTCTTTTGTTTGTTTCGATGTTTTGATTTCTTTGAGAATTGAAACCAAAGTTTTCCTTCCATTTGTTGCGTCAGTATTTGTGTGGAAACGGCTACATTCAAGTAAACCATATGGTGGAAGTTGCGGAACTGAGATTTTTAAATTCAAAATAAATTTAAGAATTATCGTATTTCCCACAAAACGAGCTTAATTCCCCTAATGGGTGCTTCTGAATAATTCAGACCTGCAAGCTCTTTAGACGCATCCATAGATTTGAAATCAAAGGTTTCAAATCCAAATGTTTTTGCGCTAGTTTTTGCGTTTTAAACCCTTTTAAAAGCTTGGTATGGACTCCAAGATGTGTGCTATATGCATCTACTTCATAGATGGATCGGCTTTAGAAACTCCAACTTTTTTATGAGAAAAAATAAATTTTCCGATTTAACATTCATTTCAATTTTTAATAATTCTAGGGGTTTCTAGGAGTTTAGGGTGTATCAGTTCCATCCCTGTTGTAACTAAATAGAGGAGAGGTTGAGGGGGGCTCGTATTAATGGTCTACCATCTTTAGAAGCCCCAGAAGATTCCGCTTTATCATCTTGAGCGCAATCACTCAAACAAACAAATAAAATAAGTTTAAATAAAAGAAATAGCTTTAACAGGCGCATTCGTTGTTGAAAAACTTTAATAAATTTAAAAAATTTAAGTGGAGTTAATAAAAAATTAAAAATATGGAGGGGGAGTGGGGTAAAATAGAGGGGGAGTTAATATAGAGGGGGAGTTAATATAGAGGGGAGCGTAATTGTAGCCTGTGTATATAGAGAAAATTTTAAAAGGCTATCCTTAAAATCTATTAATTTTTAAGGATGTCAAGGCAGGGCAGGATGGGCAAATTTTTTCAGCCATGAAGAGAGGGTGAGGGGGTGTGCTCGACTAAGAGAGGAGAGGAGCGTGATTCAATTAAAGGGAGGAGCATGTGATGTAAGCGTCGCGCAGTCGCAAGATTTAAATTTTGACTATTTAGAAAAAACATGTAGTTTGTTGTATGAAGACATGAGTTAAAGCGGAAAGATGAGTCAGCGGAAAAATGAGGGGGAGAGCGGGTAATTGAAAGAATCGAGAAGTTTTGGGGGAATTTGTATTCTCGAAGAGTGTTTAGGGAATGTTTTTTTCAATTTTTATGTCGCTCAAACGGCAAATAATTAAAATTTTTGCGAATTAATTGAAGATTTATTAAAAAAACTTTGCTCAAGAAAGCTTCAAGTTGCACTTCTCTACACATATTAGCGAGAGTCGGAGATATAGATAAAAATTTATTTTGTCTATCGTGTGAATGCCTTAATATAGACAAGCAAGTCTCTCATTACTCTCCATCTCTCTTAGAGATCGAAGGCCAAGTCTATTTACGCGCTCGCTGGAAAATCATGAGATGTTGGGCATTTTAATAAACACGTGGTTTTAAATGCTTGTTGAATCCCCTTAAATTTGATGTTTGTCGATTTGTTTTATAAACTCCAATAGAAAGACTTTGAATGTCGAAAGGTTTATCAATTACAAATTTAATACAATTCTTTTGAATAAATGGATTTAAAATTTACTTTTTTAAAAATATTTAGAAAAAAGATTTTTAACGCCAGATTGTTTTCCTTCATTCTTAAAAGATTCCTCGGAATCAAAATATTCTTCAGAAACAGATGCCTGTTTGTTTTTGATATCTGGCTTTTGCATCTTAACGGTTAAATAGTATTTGATTAAAACTGTTCATAAAACAACACTTATTATTAGAGTTTCGGTACCGGTTCCGGAAAGTTCCGGTATATTTTGGTTCCGGTTCCGGCATCGGAACTCAAATTGGATCCAGTTTCAGTCAAAAATAATTAATAAAAAACTTCTTATAACTTCAGAACCTCCCAGAAACCTATATTCTCTTGCAACAAATGGGTTGGGTAGTAATTGGAGTGCCCTACGAGAATCGAGATATAGATAATATCGATAACCGTAATTTTCTTTCAAGATCTCGTCTCAAATTTCAACTTGGCATTTAATGTTATTGTTGTTTAACAACACAAAAGGAGTAATAAGGTTGTCAGATAGTTCAGTTCAGCAAGTAGTTTTCCTTGTTCCACCCTTTTGGAATTAAAACAGAGTCCTTAACCTGCTCCTAAGGACTCAGATCGAGAAGTTCCTTAAACCCTCTATTATTAAATACCTTCTTTTTAAATTCTAAACATTCCTTGATCAATTTATCAATTCGTTTTCCGATTGAATTTTCTTTATTTCCGTCCTTCCATTCACTCACAGTCTCAAAATCTAATCTTTTTTGTATTCCATTTTGCGGATATTCTTTTTCAAAGTATTGTTTAAAATTTTCCAATTTTTTGCAAAATTGTTTTTTGGTTTCAAGCAGATTGTCGGAATTGTTCTTTTCGATTTTCACTTAATAATTTTATTAAAATACAGTTTAATTTTATTTTAAACATTCACAAAATCCCCCAACATTATGTCGAAAGTGATGCTAAGCGCGATACCTCCCAGATAAAATACACCTTATCATAGGTCTACGCTTTTTTGTAATGTTTTTAACTGCAGTAAAGCAGGGCTATGGCTATTTCACTACTTCAGCTAGTGCAAAAGATTTATAGGCGGCTGGGTGCGAACCAGCATCTTCAGTACACCGGACTGATGTGTTAGCCATTACAGCACGCCGCCTTATGAACAGCCTTAGGAATTAAATAGCTATATGCTTTACACTCCAAATTAGGCCTAAAAACGAGAATATACGCATACATGTTTCTATGTAATTCAAATCTTTTGGGCTTACATTGTGGGATTCGGCAATGGGGATTGGCGTAAGCTTTATAGACTTGAGACAAGTCAATATATAACTGCATCGAGATTTACTAAACGCTAGAATAGATTCCTTTCTATGCAAGAGAGAAGCTGCGCCAAAACAGACTTCACCAACTGCCGTCAGATATAGAGCCTGTATCTCCCGTTCCCATTATAATCCCGCAAATTACCTTCATATTCATACTCCATCTCTCCCAATTTTCGCTCCCATTCGTATTCCTCTTCAATTTCTCCACAACAAGCCTTGCTACATTTCGAAGATAATGCATATTTAAAAAATGAGAGTAGGCCGTGATAGTTTCCATCAATCTTTTTTAAATTTTTAGTTTTATCCAATATACCTTCGACTCGCGACAATTTTTCAGAATTTTTATTTTGCTCCTCCTTCAATTTGGTTTCATTTAAAGTCAGTTTATCCAATTCTTTTTTTAATTTCTTTAATATTTTCTTGCTCTTCCCTTTTCCTTTATCCAATTTTATAAGTCCTTCCGCTATTTTACTTCCCCCGATATTTAATCGCTCAGCTAACCCATTCTTATTTCCTTCATCAAGTTCTTCCTCGAATTCTTCTCTCAATTTTTCTTCCCTAATATTCATCTCCTTCTTCAATTTTTCTTCCTCTTCATATGCCTTTCTTAATTCTTCTTTAGATTTTTCTTTTAATATTTGTACTTCATCAGACCTATTTGTTATAGAATTTTATGAATAAAAACGACCCATACTAAAAATATTCGGCAGTTAAGAATAACCTCAAAATTCTCCTATTTTCCCGTTCTGTTTGACAGTTTTTTCTTGGGGCCATTGTCTTCCCCCCCCCCCCCATTTTCCCTTGGGGGAGGGGGGGGGGTAGTAGTCTGCCCCCCATTATCTATGTCTGCCACACGAAATTGTAAACTTAAAGCTATGAATCCGCATTCCTCACTGCCAGTTTATCTTGCGAGTAATGGTACACTTGATCAATAGGAAATAATAATCAGTTAAAATATTCTAGTTGTACCTCTTGCTTATCAATTCGTCAATTCTCCATTTAGCCTTTCTATGATTGCTTTTTAGTTCAGTTTGTTCCAGCTTTTTTCCTAACTCTTCTCTCTCCAATTTTAGTTTCATTAAGTCCTCCTCTAAACCTTTCTTCAGCTCTTCCGATTTTACATTTTTCAATTTCTCTTCTAAACTCCCTATCTTCAAAGCATTATCCTTCATTTTATTCTTCACCTCCATTCCTTTCAGTTCCATATTTAACTCAAAAACCTCTTTTTTTAAGTTAAACAAATCTTTTTTATAACCTTCCACATTCCCTCTTATTAAGCTTATTTGCTCTTCACTCACTTTATTCCTCAATCTTTCTTCCACCTTTATTTCTTCCTTAAATTTTTTCTTCAATTCAACTTCCCTCAATTTCTTAGCTTCTATTTCATTTCCCAACTCAATCTCTTTAATTTTATTCCTCAATTCATCCTTCCTGTCCTTATTCTTCAATTCTTCCTCCTTTAATTGTATATCCAAATGAACATTTTTAGTTTTTAATTCAACCGATTCTCTTAATGCTAAATCTTCATTTATTTTTTCTTCTGCAAACAACTCATCCATACTTTTTAGTATCTGAAACACATCCGTTCCATAATGAATTACTATAAGGTCCGTTAAATCTGTTTTAAATAAAAAATTAAGGGAATTGTAGATCCTTTTAATGAATTGATCCATTATGTTTATAGTTTGTTATTACGATATGAGCATTCGGCTTATGATTACAATAGACATTGCACTAGCATTGGTCTAATTGGATCATACAGCCCTATTAACTCTTTAGTGTTTTTTAAACAACTAATTGATCTCTTCAGAGATAAACTGATTGAATGATTATTGAACTCTATCAAGTACTTAGTACTTCAAAAGATTGATCTAACTCGATTAATTGTCCCCTTCAGAGATAAATTGAAGCAATCATTGCTCTATATCATGCCCATCGCAACTTCGATTAATTGAACCATGATCAATCATCTTTCCAGTAGTTGATCCTTTTCTATTTACAAACTCTACAAAAATACATTGAAACAATAATACCTTGTTTCATGTGCCCTATCTACGTTCAAATTAATAGATATGAAAAGGGCTTAATTTCATTTATTTATCCCTTACTATTAATTGAACCTCCAGAGCTAAATAAATCAATCCGCACTTATGTTCAATTTTTAAACTCTACTGATTATTTACATCCGAGTGGAATGTTTCCAACAATAACTGGTGAAGTCAGTGAGGTCAAATAATCGAGTACTATTTACGATATTTACGATAATTAAAATTAAAATTTATTACTCATATTATCCTTCTCAATGTAATGTTTCATACGGTTTGCAAGGTCCTCTCTGTACTTCTTTTTTCCTGCCAAACCGGTTATAATTAACATTCTTTTGATGTATTCAGGAAGTTCTAATCTTTAATAAACAATGTAATTTTTTAAATTAGCGACCAGTATCCACCATGTTTCTCAAGACGTACCTCATCTATAAGTTGTCTAGTGATAGTCTTTTGTGAAACTTGGTTAGATAGTGTGGGGAAGCCACCTAATTAATACCTTCTATTTAAGATACCTCTCATTATAAGAAAAATTTTTTAGCGAGAACGTATTATTTTACCCTTTTGATTCGCCAACAATGGTAATAGATCTCTGCAATTTCACTTTCCTTTTCTGCCCTTCTTGAAAATCTTTACTTTCTCCTAAGCATTTATTAAAAAATTCATTGGCAAATTCTGAAACGCTTTCCGACTTGAAATCTGAATTTATTATGAGTACTGCAAAAGCGTGAGTGAAGCTAGATGCGACTCCATTTTCATCAATGCTTAAATCTCCTTTAATAATATTGCTTATATTATCGCAGAATGAGATTATCTGATTGGAAATCTGTAAAAATTTTTAAATTATGTTTTAAGAAGTCTCAGTAAGGTCTCAGAAGTCTTGAAGTTCTAAGAACTCTCAGAAGTCTCAGAAGTCAAGTCTCACTAATCTCATTGTAGACCTCATCATAACAGATCTCATCCATTAAATATCATAAGAAATAATGGGATTGAATATGAGAGCCAAGCTTATATCACCTCATTCATTCTCCTTACGAAGCTTAATTTTGTTTTCCGGATATCCGAAACCGGAAAAAGTCCGGGTATCTTAAATCTCGGTTTGGAATCGGGTCCGGTTCCTGCTTTCCGGAGGATTAAAGGTAACGATAACCATGACCTCTACTCAAAATATATTTTCTACTAAATCCAACTGTTATAGTACTTCGGCCCACTCTTTATTATCAATATAAGCCCAACTAGCGAACTCCTGAAAACGCTAACCTCTTTAAATCCTTCATTAGAGAATAATTTGTCATTTGTTTCAACACGTCTAATGAGAATATCAAAGATCTCTACATTTTCGTTTTTATTTTTTTCCAAATGTTTATTGTAATGTAAATGTATTTCTAAATTCGAAATATTCTTTTTATTTTCCCTCATTTTTTTCATGTAATTTATAAATACTTCATATTTTCTTACATCGCGCATTATATTCATTGCAAGGATTTTGTCGTAGTGAAGAATAATTTTGTTTAATTCAAATTTTGGACGGGCCAAGATAATGTCATATAAAGTATCAAAATCATTTTCATTTAAAGTGTCAGAATCTGTTTAATAGGAAGTTTCATGAGAAGTTCTTCAATGTGTTCTAATTGGGTACTAATTGGGTAGTTCTTCAACGGGTCCGAATTGGCTAGCTTCTATTATGACTGGGTACTGTAAGGACTCTACGTTATTTTTTCCTACCCTCAGCATTTATTCGAACCTCACATTTTATACCTTGACATACCGTATTTATTTGATTAATTCCCACGGGGAATTATTTTTTCAACCCTTCCGTAGCATGGGGAATTAGTATTCAAGTGAGTGGAATTATTCGAGCTTTGAAATTTGAACGTGAAGTAGGGTATTTGGGGGAGGGGGATTATTGTTTCAACTCATCCGAGCAGCGGTATTTATTCGAGAGGGGGGAATTATTCGAGAAAGGGGCTTATCATAAGAATTTAGGTGTAATTATCAGAAAATATGCCAACCTTTTATCAAAATAGAATAAATAATTTTTGCCATCTCTTCGTTTTTGTCATTAATAAGCTTTTTTAACAAAAACTTTCTTATACTTCTAAGTGATTGATAATCAGCAAATGTTTTTTCAAAGCATGTTTCCAGATCCATCTTAAATAGAAGCTAATTTTTAATTCATCTTTTGTATTAAAATATAAAATTTTACACATTTTAACTATCCTAATCTAGTTTTAAAATATGGCTAATGCCAAGGAACCTTGTGTTTTTACTTTGCAGCCTTGGTCCGTATCATAAGAACGTGGTTCGTGGTTTAACCCTTTCCGGTCGGTAAAATTGGTATCATAAGAACGTGGTTCGAGATTATGTATTTAACCTACCGAGAGGTCGTGGTTAACAGGTATCATAAGAAATCTATGATACAGGCTCTAATTTGGCAGCTTGATTCATGTAACATATAATTGAATTTACCCATATACAGTTTTCTTTTCTAATTAATCCATCGATATTTGGGGATCAAGCCCTAAAAACTCGAAACACCCCAGAAATAAAGATTTCTTACATTATAAATTCTCAACACCTTGTTGCAATACACATGTAGTAGTTCTTCTCTACGCCATTGTGGAAGAGGCAGAAATACTTCCATAATTTTCATCCACGGAATATTATCTATTATTCTGTCATCATCTCTTTCTTTTTTAATCCCTTTAGTTCTTGAATTAATTTCTTTAAGAATTAATATCAAGGATTTTCTTTGATTGTTGATATCACTAATTGGATAATACCGGCTACATTTGAAGTCTACGATCAATTTATATTGAGTTAGTGGGTAGCGTTGGTCTGCAAATAATTAATGATTATGAGATATACAGTCTATAATAGCTACTCTTTAAAATTCAAATTCGTTTGTTGGGAGGTTGAAAAGGGTTACTCAAATCCTGATAACTGCTCTCTTGAACCGGAATCCAGAACCTGATCCGATAAATTTTAGAAAATCCGATCAGAAACACAATCCGACATTTTTCTCAGCCCACATCACTGATTGACACAGTCATTTTGCCGGATGTAAGTGATGATTTAAGGGACGGCAGCGCATTCCATAACAGACGATTGCGTAATCTTTATGGGTTTTTGGAATTGCGGATTACAGATTACTGGCAGTTTCTATTGGGGCAACCCCAAGCCTTTGTAAAAACCTAAGAAGCTTTATGTTATATATCTCGATTAATTTTGGCAATTTTTAACCTATCATTAAAACATACCAAAGCTATTTTGTCTAGACATATGAGGATGTATTGTTTGTCCAGCTTGAATGCTAACATTCTCGCTTTCCTCAAAATTATTTTTAACATCCCAAAATCCATTTGAACAAACAAATAAAATAGGTAGGAGTGAAAAATATAATTTCATAATAAAATTCTTGACAAAAATATTTACGAGTAATTTTAGGTGGTATTACTCAGGAAAGAATCTCTTATGTTAAGAAATCCATCAGAAATCAGACCAAAACATTCATTATACCATTCGAAAATCCTTGTTATAGGATCTGAGATTCTTCGATGTTCAGGTCAGGTCTCTAGCACTTATCAAAATTTATCAGTGAAAAAATAAATTCCCGAGTTCGGGAATCTGGTCTCCAACGGAAATTTTTTCAAAAACAATGGAAATAAATATAAAATATTAGTTTACTAGTCAAGAACAAATAATGGTTTTATAACAAATATTTATTCAACTGTCCAAACCCAACTTAAGGAAAATTAGTAAAGATAATTAATCTATTTATCCATTATTTTTAATAATAACTAAACATCCCCCAAATTTTTCAATTAATATTTATTTATTATTATAAAATTTTTAATTTATTTAAATTAAAAAAAAGAAAATGGATGTGAATTAAGGTGTTACGCGCGCGCGTATATCTCTGTCAATAATTTTCAAAGATGTCTGTCAGCTGTCCTTAATAAGGGCAATGTTTCACAACACTTATTTTTAATTTAAAAGTGCATTCAAAACACAAGACTACAAAAAGATAAAAACAATATTAAATTACATAATAAGCCCTATTTTATTTTGGGTGTCCAATGAAGTTTTATTGGTGGAATCAAGGTGTAGAGCCAATGGTGCGCAGCCAATTTATCCGGTTTTAATCGCTTCAAATTTGGCTAATGAACTCTGCGGATTTGAATCCGAAAATTAATCCTATTAATAGTTTATTATGGAGGCAATGTTCTTTACTTAATAACCAAAAAGTTTCAAATCACTCCGGCAACCACTCATTTGGGAATGGCAAAAAATCATACCTCTAATGAAGGTTTATGGGCCCATGAAAGTATATGCTTCCGAACAATTGAAATTTTGACAAAGCTCTTTTATTACTGCGCGATTTTTCATAGTTTCCAGCTTTTTCTATAATGTTCCTATAACCTTGTTAAAAAGTACTCCTCCCCTTAACTCATTTTAAATTTTGCTTTATCACTAGCCTAAACTAAACAAACGTCCTAGTTAATTTCACAGTGATTATAAAATAGGTAATATTTTTTTCAGAAACAAGAGGTTATCTGCAAGTTCAGACCTCATTTTTATTCAAAGTATCCTGAAAAAACTTTTTGGCCAGTCATATTTTATTTAAAAATTGTCTTCTCTATAACAAACTGACTTTCAAAATTTAATACTTAATTTTAATTTTTATCATTTTTCATTATCCATTGATGTAATGACAGCTTGATCTTCATTACCCTCACACGGTCTAATCAGCGCATCATTCACATAAAGTTGGTGAACTAGTCTTTGAAAATTTTTTTAGATCTATTTAATCTTCCTTATGCATTTCCTACCCAATTTGCCTTTTTCCACTGCTCTGGGATATAATATAAGCGCTAGCTCCTGCCCCAATTTCAAAGTGTGTTTTGGTACCGCCCTCCTCCACAAACTCTCCCTTAAAATTTTTTTGAAATTTTAAGGCCTAGAAAATTTTTAAATGAACTAACAGTTGTTTCAACTTTCGAGCCATTAACCCAAACATCCAATGTTTCTTTTTCTACAGTAATGAATTAAATTATTTTTACCCAAAATACGATACCTAGGCATATTCTAATTTCCTCTTCTGCCATGCGAACAAGCCAAATCTTTAAATAAATTTGGAAAAATAATAAATTTTTATTTTAGGGTTTTTTTGCCTTATTTTGAAAGTTAAATCTGGGGGCATTCTTAAAAATAATGAAATTTTAAGTATCGTGACTTAGGGTAGCATACTGTCCCCCCTTGAAATTTCTCACCCTCGCACCAAATTTTTATGGCAAAGCTCTGACCAAACCCCGAATGCTCTACCTCAACAAACGCCTACCTAAAATTAACACCTGATCCCGAAATCCTGACCCCGAACAGCCGACATGCCTTCCCGGCAAACTCCGATCCCCCCGACACTAAAATTTTTGGGTGCCATCTAATATTAATTATAATTATACTAAGCACCTGTAAAGCCTTCTTTTGTTGTTCTCGAAATTTTTCATAAGTTTTCCCGCCAACCTGAAGGGTATATTCGTAAGCAAAAATGCCTACAGCATCAATACTGACCTTTGAAATTGTTCAATTTTAGAAATTTTTAAACAAACCTACCGAACATTTAACCCCATTTAATTCAAACATTTCTCTACCGACCAATTTAAACATCCAATCATGTTTAATTATTTCCTTAAAATTATTTATAAATTATTTAAAATTTTCAAGTTGCGGAAAAAAGGTTTCATTTTAGGACATGCGTCCAATGGTTTGGTCGCAAGGAACATGCGTCCAATGGACATGTGCCTGATGATTCGGTCTCAATTCCGATTTCGAAATATTCGACGTCCGAGTTCCGTATTTTTAGCCAATTCCAATTTCTCTAAGTTCCGATTTCCGCATCTTCGTTAGGCCCTACCGACTAATGATACGTCCTGTGTCCCGGAATTAGTAATAGCTCCCAACAAAGTTATGCGTTCCTAAATTAGTAATCGTGCGAACTTAGTATAAACATAAAAGCGTATTGGGTACGCGTTTCTAAAGCTCGAGCTTCAACCTTTTTCAAGCATTAGCTCCAGCTCCGAAGCCACCTCCCAGAGGCATATCTGCATGTTCCCAACCTTCCTACAATTTTTTAAATGCAATCCTTACCTTCCCATTAACCCTCAAAATTCTTTTTCCAGTTGTTGTCCCATGCTCAAATTCTATTTTATAAACTTTGTCACTCATTGGAACCGTCCAAGTTGCTACTAGATCATTTTCAAAATTCTTGGATATTAGATCATCATCAAGTTTAGACATCCTTTTATTAGTTTTAATTTATTTTGGCAAGAAAACTCAATAAATTTATTTTTATTTTATTTTATATAAGATAGACTGCGCCAACGTTCCCATGGTAACATTAGTCGTAGGAAGGGGTTAAAACTTGGCGTGAGATTTTTAATAAAAACTTGAATATTTTAATTTACGTTTTTACAATTTACATATACAACTTTCAAAAAGTCATGTCTTTAACTAGAGATGGGACCGTACTGCATAATGACGGTATTTTTTGTTATTATAGTACGGAATACGGTACGATCTCCATCTTTAACTAAATTATTCTTAAAAATTTATCAAAAATAAATCTATTTATTATATGTATCTAATTTCCACAAAATGAGCAAGATTTTCTACAATTTTGTAACATCCATCCTTGCGCAAATCCGTCTTGAGAGTAACACAGATTACTAACAGCCCATATCCCACAATATACATTGTTGTCTTTACATTCTGATTTCGAAATATTTTTTAAGAATATTTTAGTTTACAGAGAGACAGAGAGACCGGATCGAGAAGACTCTCGGAAGAAAATCTAAGTTATCGAAATTTTTTAAGATATTCCTACGCAAGAAAATCTAAATGGGTTTGTTGGATTAAGATGATATCTAAGGATTATTTGCGTTTGGGGAATAAAAAGATATAGAGGGATTGGTATTTAAGAGGATATTCAGGGATTAAGAGGGTTTTGTGGATTAAGAAAATATTGAGGGATTGGTGACTAAGAGGATATCGTTGGATATCTTGTTAATTCCTCTCCTTGATTAGCGGTATCTCCCTGATGATATAAATATCAAAGGATCTCAGTTATAGAGATTAGATTTTCAGATATCTCGTACAAGTCTCACGGTCCGGTCTTTTAGTTATATCCCACCAGGCATACAATACATCCTTCTAAGTTCAACCACGTCAGTTTCGCTAAGTCCATTTCTTTGTCCCATTATAGGATCATTACTTTGAGGATTGATCTATTAATTAGTCATTAAACAAAGAATTTTATATAGTCTAAAAACTTTAGCTGTCATCGTTTTCTGCCCAAAATTCTGTGTAGCTATCGTACTGGAATAATGCATAATAGACCCGTAATCGTAGCGTACACCTAAGAATTAACTTTTGGGTTTGGCCGTTTGTGTGCCTTAAAATAAAATGCAATACCATAACTTGTGAATTTTGTAGCATCCGATACAGCAAATGCATCGTATTTTTGAGGATTGACATTTTGCCAATTTATAGTAATGAAACGGTCTCGATCTTATAAATTAGGTAAATATTCTATTAGAAGCCTATCCTCAATAAAAGCCATATTAGTATTCCATGCCTAATTAAAGCCCATTAGAAACCCATCCCATCTAAATTCCATATTAGAGGTCCATCCCTATTAGAAGCCCACCCAATGACACCATTTGAAAAATAAAATCTCCGGACTTCTACATGACATTAACGATAACTTTTGATTCTAGAGCTTAATTTTTCAGTCCACCTATTCTAAGTTGTTCATGCTGCAATCCAAGAGCATGTAATGTTTCGTGTAACGCAATGCCCGCTGGATTTCCACAACCAAAACTCAAATAAATTGGGTTAACAACATCTAAACGTCCAACATAACTTTGACCACAACTTAAATTTGTTGGTGAAATGTTTTTAAGAAATTTTGGGCCTTTACTCACAAGCCAGGAAGGGCATATTTCACATAATATAGATGAGATCCTGTTGGTTTACTATTAACTTCTCGAAAGCTCAAACATTGTACTCTAGATTGGATTTCGTTGATAGCTTGTCTAACGGCGTTTTTATCGGCTTCCGCTATAAACAGGAGTAATTAGTATAGGTAGTATTTCTTTAAAATAATGCCCTCTACAAAGGGAATGAAAAGCAAAGCAAGTACGGTATCTATTACAGAACTTGCTGTTCCGATTCCCGATTCCAAAAAGTTTTTTGGAACTGTCCTGATTAAAGAAATTGGGAATTGGTATCGGTATAGCTTACATGTCACAGAGACATCAAACATGTATTGTATCGGCTGTCCCAAAGGCCATTGTTGGTTAGGAACACCTTCCAAATAAAGCGAATTTCCTGCTCTTTTAAACCTGCTCGGTTGGGGAACAACTCCTACACCTGCCTAAAATAATTTCTTCAAAATTCAAAAAAATTTAAATTTTTAACAAACAGAATTCTGGTTAATTTGATTTATGAGGGCATTAGCCTGTTGCTCTGTTAGAAGGATATCTTCTTGATATACTCCATTATTTGCTGGTTCAACCTTTATTTTGATTTTAAAATAAAATTTATTAACTTGACATACATGCCCTTCTAGACCAGCCTTTCTTATAAGAGCCTTTTTTACTTGAAAAGTTCTAGCTAAGCGAAGTTCAACTTCATTGTCTAATTGTTCTTGAGGCCTTCCCGGACTGTTTAAAATATTATTTTATTTTAACATTTAGCTACAAACTGGTGTGCTCTAGCAACAGCAGCCTCCTGTTCAGCTATAGATGCACGCATGTTTAATGATTCAGGCTTCTGTTTTAGACAATCCCCACGTTGTGAACAAATATTCTTAACAGAAAAACTTAAACTTTTTGATCTCATAAATAGAAGTGAACCACTATTTAGCCCCCGGAAACCCTGAAACCCCCTCCCTCTCACTGAAACACCCTGAAACCTCCTAAAGCACATCACTCGTCTTCCTGAAGCACACTGAAAACCTGAAACACCCTGATTCATCCTCTATGTCTCTCCTCGACATTTTAGGTCCCTACTTCCATCTGTTCCTCAAAACTATTAGATGGACCTTAAGAGATGTTCTTACCCTCAAAATAACCTAATTATTAAAATAATATCTACCAATATTGCTTGTTTTGCAATTGCAGTAATTTGTCCAACTAACGGGACAACAACCTGCTGCAGAATATTGGGAACTTAATAAATCAGATTTTATTCGAATACTCATTCAAAATAATTCATACCTCCATTCAGAAGATTCTGAAGAGGTAATTGAGGAACTGGAGTTAAGTGGAAATTGACGAGATTGGGGAAAATTGAATTCAAGTCGAAAGCATTCCCGACATTTGGAGCAGCAGGGATAGATCCTTGAGGAAGTATCCATTCTGGGTGGCCTCTGGAAATTGTTATTTAAATAGCTAATAGTTTAATAAATAAAACGGCCTGATCGGTCTTAAAAATGCTTGATAAGCGGATGGGATTTTTGAGAGCTTTTCAAGCCTATTTATGATATGACAAGAAACCCTGTTTAAGGGCCAAGGAAAATTTTTAAATTTTTAGGGCAGTGAAAATTGGGTTCGTCGACTGGTATATGACTGACTGGATGATAGAACATGAAAGTTAATTAAAAATCAACCCACTGGCACTTTGGATGATTCGGATTTCTGCTGCAAAAGCGCATAATCCTTCTCTGCACATGTGGTGGTATTGGAGAGTTTGGATTTGGGGCGAACTAGGATTAAATTAATAAAATGAATTTAGAGGATATTAGAACAAAGTTTGCAGATATTCCATTAATTAGACCTCCAATTTGGTGTGTTAGTTGATTTCCTAGGCCAAATTGATTTAGAAGGCCTTCTACTTGTCCGCCAATGTTTGGATTATTATTGGCTTAAAAATACGATTTTTAATTAATAAAAATTTTTATTAATAGAAAAGTAGCCATAAAAATGCCCATCCCGCCTTTATTTCAAAAATTTTTATTAAATATTTAAAAAATAAACTGGCCATTTGGGAAATTCCAGATATTTGGATTGTGTTGTTTGGGTTGTTTAAAGTGCTTGTTGCCAGAAAATCCTCGATTTTTGTTGTTAGGAGGGCCATGGAACAATTTTCCAAAATTTCGGCGACCCAAAATAAATTTTTAAAATTAATTTTTTAAACAAAAATAGGCGGGATGGGCATTAATTGAATATAGAGAATAAGAAAGATCAGTGCTATGTCGGCTCCGGGATTTTCAAACTGGGCAACGCCTTCGGTCTCGGAAGCCGTGAGCTAGCTCCACAGCCATACCCAGCACTGGTAAAAAATTTAAAAAATTTAATTACCATTATGTTGTTGATTAGGTGGATTATGTTGAGCTTGTTGCGGTCTCTGTCCCCCACCAAGTAACCCATTCAATGCCCCTCCTAGATTTCCAAGTCCAAGTTGATTCAAGTTAAATTGAGCTTCTGATGATATTATAATTATCAATAATTGATAAATTAATAAAATAAACATTATCTTGTGTTAAATTATGATAATTTTGGACCTCATAATAAGATACACTCTTAGGGACTAAACAGTGTGTCTTATAATGAACAGTATTTAAATAGGAAGTATCGCTAAGGCAAATCCAACACTAATGTTGTGAGGAATTTAAAAGTGTATATCTAATATAGGGTTTATCCTTTAATGAGATCGCGTACATATAATTTTAAACGATTAAAAAATTTAAAAACCTTAAAACCCTATTTTTAAAAAATAAAATTTTTAATTTAAAAAAAATATTAAATTTAACAAAATTATTTCAATCTTTTATTTTGACTAGAACAACACAAAACAAGTTTTAATTTCAATTTAACGAACAAATTTAAACTTGCTCAAAATTGATTGAGTTGACCTATAGAGGGGAATATTTTAACGTTGAAGATTAAAATTAGAAAAAAAATTAATAAAAAAAATTTTAAAAAATGTTTGGCCAATTGCGCATTTTCTTTTGAATTTTATTTTATTATTTTTACAAGAGTAGAATATGAATAGGTATTTATCAATCAACGGAAAAGTTGTGTTTTTGCATGGAAATACATATTTGTGTAATGTTGCTACGTCATTGACTCAAATTAATTTTTTTATAAGATAATACAAAATCAGAATTAAAATTATTATAGTATAATAGTTTCCAGAATTGTTCTGTTTAATAATTCTGATTTTTATATTTTATTAAGAAAATAATATTGTATTTAAATAAAATATAATCAGAATTACAATTATATTAGGTATCGGAATACTTCTGGTTTCTGAGATAAATAATGCAAAAAATTCTGAAATAAAATCAGAATTACAATTAGGTATACTTTGAGATAAATTCTGAAATAATAAAATAATAATAATTACGCGTCAGAAATTCTGATTCAGAATTACAGATACTATGCATATACTATTAGTTTCCGGAATACTTCCGGTTTCTGAAATAAATAATTCTGATTTTTAATTTTATTTTACAAATAATAAAAAAAAATAATCAGAATTACAAATCAGAATTATTAAATATAATTTCTGTAACTGTTTTTTCTGAATTCTTCTGGTTTCCAATAAGTTCTGAGGCCTTCCTACTCTCTTCTATTTACTTCACTATTTTCTTACGGTAAGAAAAAAGGTTTTTCTGCAATCATAATAGGCATTGAAGCACCGCTAGTTATTACTGAATTTATTTTTAATTTATTAGGCATAGCACAAGATAATTTGTTTGTTGTTTCAATCAGTTTATCCTTTAAAAGATTAATTTAAAAAAATCCTTTCAATTTACCTGATATTCCCCAATTAATTTTATATCATTTCTTGTTTTACTCATTTCAATTGACATTTGGATTAATTCCAAAATATCCATAAAATTTTGCTTTTTTATTTTTGCATTTAGTTTTGAGGCGTCTGGACTGAATGAAACTACGGATTTTTGTAAATCTGACTCTTGATGTCTTTCTGAAAATAATTTAGAAATAATGTCAGGCATCGTTATAGACTTCTCCTTGTCAGTTTATCATAATTTTTTAAAAGCTTTTTTGGCCACAAGGGGAAATGGATACCCCTCATTGTGAATACCCCCAGATAGTAAATACTCCTCAGTTTAGGAAAGAATTTTTTAAATTGATTGGCTATGTGGGGGCTGCCTAAAATATCTCTCTCTCTCCTCTCTCATTATACTTTTATTTAGTACTAAATACTCCTCAGTTCAGGATAGAATTTTTAAATTTTGGTAGGCTAAGTAGTGAAGGATCTGTCTAAATAATACACTCTATTAAAGACAATCCTCATACAATATACAAAATCGTGATTCCGACTTATTTTTAATTAAAAATATTTACCAAATAAAGTAACAAAATTTGCCATAAATTTGGCAATTCCAACTAGCTCGAAAGTAGACGAACTATCCTGTATATTTTTAATATGAATAATAAGACGCTAAAATTTTCAATTAAAAAAAAAATTTTTTTCTACTATACATGTAGGAATACATCCAATTTCTCCTCACTAGATTCGACCATTATAGTAATAAATAAATTTGTAATAAATTCGTTTTGACAGTTCCACAAGTTGGAATTACTCAGATAGGTGAATATTGTGTTAACTATGATCCTGTGGAAATCGAGAAAAAATTTAATTTTTTTTTGTATTTTTCCAAAATACATACACTAAGTTTTCAAGATTACATCGAATAACCAATTCGCGAATATAGGCAATAATTATAGAGTTAAAATTAACTAAAGGTTCAGTAAGTTCTGGTTCAGTTTCGGGTTTAGTTTCTTCTAAAAATTAAACAAAAATTAAGTTAGTTCTCTTCTATATTCGAATTTTTAAATAATATTTAGAGGGTCTTTTAAGAACATCGAAGAGAGAATAGTAGATATGCGGGTCCGGAAACTAGAATTTGAATTTGGTGTTCGAACCAAAACGGATCCGGCCGAATTTTTCTGAGTAAATCCTATCACGAAATTATCCAGATAACGCGAAAACCCCCTGATTTGGAACTGGAAGTTTGGAAAAATCCGACCAGATCCTTTGGGCCGCTACTAGAAAATAGTATAAAAGCAGTAGAAAAGACTAAACCTTCCAACTAGTATAAAAACAAATCTAAATTGCCAGTAATTTTATTTTCTTTGAATATATGGGATGTTACTATCACAGAGCATTAATACAATTAAATTATTATGGAATTGTTATTGCTTTATTAATTAATTTATAAAATTAATTTAAAACCTACCAACATAATAATTTTCTTTTTTCAAACTATAAAGTAATTCCCCAAGTAAAAATTCTAAAATTTTCTTAAATAATATAATATTCCATTTATCGGCATTTTTTGAAATATTTTTTAATAATAAATTTGTGCACATTACTTAATTGTTAATTTTATAATTAAATTAATTTTAAAAATTTTACCACTAATTCCAGTAAATCCATTCAATCTTCTAGTATTTTCATTTTCCCTGCCCATAAATTCAACAAACTTTTTGGCTATAATATTGTATTCCTTATACAGTGTGTTTCCCACGTCATAGTGAAGATTAATGTGTCTTTAATTTTTGAATATTTTTTAAAATTTTTTATTAGTATTTTCTTTAAAATTGGGATTTTTATGGGCGGAATTGTTGGTTTTAGCATGTAGAAATCTTATTTCTAGCCAAGGCATCGGCTTACTCATTTATCCAAGGAAACTCGAGATTTTCAAGGTGGACCTATCCAGGGTAAGATAATGTGATAGAGGAGATATGTTATATCCAGGAATGAGGATGCTTCCGTCTTCAGCCTACTTCCGTCTTTTTTGGCTCTTCCACTTCTGTCTTTAGTTTACGTTTTTATCTTCCATTTACCTCTACCTTTCATTTTGAGCTTTTCAAAATACGGCCCATCCGGCCATCCCTGAATACGGCCCATTTTGCTCCTTATAAAATATGGCCATCCTACTTGATAATATTTTTACTTAGTTTTTACCGTTGAAATAATTCTGTGCCCAAAGATTCTAATCTTTCTTCTTCTGTTTGTAAAAGTCTCTTAACCATTTCAAAATAATTTTGGACTAAAATTGTCCAGCTTGAAACCTTCCGACAATTATCCAATAATAAATTAATTATATTTACTGATATCTAAATTAAGGTTTTCAATAAGCTAGATATCTAGTAACTTACTTCAACTTTATTGTAGCTTCCTCTATCTAGGTCTCTAAAAATAAATTAATTTTGGATTTGGTTAATTTTGACTTTTTGGAAATATAATTATTTTTATATTTTGGTTATTTCCAGATTTTCGTTGATCAAGAGGGATATCGAGAGATTAAAAGTATTCGGGCAAATATCATATTCGGGCAATATAAGAAAGATCATAGGACTTGAGCTTATTCTTCTATATTCTTAAATTCCTATAGTGAGATGCAAGACCATCGTGGTGGGATGCGAGTCTCCTCCTTAACTCATTCCAATGATTATTTTCTCTAAAAGCCCCATAGTCTTTCACAGAAATTTGATGTTACCTATTCATATGTTGTAGTAAATAAGCACTAAGCCCTCCAACTTCCTCAGGATGAGCCCCAGCTATTAATTTTTGTAAATTTTTATCCCTTTTAAAATGCTCTACTTCACTTTTCTTGATTTTAGTTGTTATAAGTGATTTTTCAACAGAATCCTCATTAGTTTCTTGGGGGGATTTGCTACAACGAGTTAATAATGAACCCATTTTTGTAGTATTTTTTTTAATTTTTAAAGAGTTCAAAAAAGCTTCTTTTAAAATTTAAAAAGAATAAAATTAATTTTTTTCTAGTGGATTTCTCAATCCCTTTTTTTAACTTCTTTTTCCTCTCATATTCCAGGATTTGTAGCTACAAAATAAACAAACTTTCTTGAAAAGAAAATAATCCTAAGCTTAAACTAGGTCCTTCTAAACTTATAAAAATGAATAATATTGAAGAAATGTCTTTCGCATAGAGAGAGAAAAATTGTTTATCAGACAAGTTTCAATTCTGATCAAATTTTTAAAAATTATTTGGATTTATAATTATAATAGTTGAAAGACATAATTTTAGTTCAAATTAATTTGATTTGACACAATAATTATATTTATTGCAAAATATTTCACAATAAACTATAAAAAATAAAAATTAACTTGATTTATCAACATTTAAGATAATTATAAAATGATAATTTTAGAATAATTTATAATATTTTAGTATCCAAAATTTCATTTATTATTTTATTTATTTTTTATATAAAAACAATATTTTAAAAAATAATATGTATTTTCATAAGGCAGCAAATAGAAAATAGTGTAAAGCTCAAACGAAAGGCATAATATTGAAATTTACATAAAAGGCAAAAAAAATAAAAATGAGGTCAATGTGATAACAATATTCATTAGAATATTCATCTATCCGTTCATCTCTTAGGCCAGTAAAATCAGTCACAGAACGAAAAGAATTTAAGCGAGTTCACTGAAATAAGTCATCTCTCAGTATAATGAATCGCGAGAGACAAAAGATGAGGTTATACCCAGAAGTTCATTATATTGAGTAGGGTTGTCGGTTCTGGACTAAAAACCCGTGGATTTTTCGTTCGGTTTCGGATATCCGAAGAATTTCCAGGACCGACAACCCCAATATTGTGAGATAACTTAAAAGGAAATTTTGGTTACCAAAGCTGTTTTCGAAAAAGAAAAATATTTTTTGTAGAGATTTTGCGGTCCCGGAATCCCTGTTTTAAGAGTTAAACGTGTTTCCGGGCTTACAGTAACCAAGGATTTACCGAACTAACAGCTCAATCGAAAATAACAGCTCGGGCCGATTTCATTATAAAGAGACGAAATTTTCAAATGTTTTGATGAGATTGATATTTATGATTTTTAATAGTCAATCTTATTCTCTCTCTCTCACATTATCATCTCCCAAATCGAGGCCTCACAATAGAATCCATTTGTTTTAAAATTTCGTCCAATTCCATTTTGTGAATTTTTGGAATTTTTCTTTAATTTAAATAAAATTTTTTATAAATTCTGAAATTTTTGAAAATTCACTTTTTATGCCGGTGACTGTGCCGAGGGTGTTTCCTAACAATTTTTTCGTCTTCCCCGTCTAAATGTTTTGCGGCATTAACCCAATCATTCAGGCTTCTCCTATGATGTCTTTCCAGTCGGCCGCCTTTTCTTAGGTTGTAACTGGAAATAAATTTTTATAAAATTCTTGAAAACGATTTTTAAGAGAATTTTTCAATAAAATTTCAAAAAAAATTTTTTTGAAAATTTTGAAAAATTTGAAAAATTTTAAAAAAGAAATTTCAAAAAAAATTTTTCGAAAAATTCTGAAAATTTTGAAAATTTCATAAAATTTTTTAAATTCAAAAAAAAAATTTTTGAAATTTCAAAAAAATTTCGAAAAATTTTAAAAATCAAAAAAATTTCAAAAAAATTTTTTTTCGGAAAATTTCAAAAATTTTCAAAATTTTTTAAAAAATTAAAAAGGATTTTTTTCGGAAAATTTCAAAAATTTTCAAAATTTTTTTGAAAAAAAATTTAAAAAAAAATTTTTTTTTGAAAATTTCAAAAATTTTCAAAATTTTTTTTAAAAAAAATTTAAAAAAAAATTTTTTTTTTGAAAAATTTAAAAATTTTCAAAATTTTTTTAAAAATAAAAAAGATTTTTCAAAAATTTACAAAAAATTTCATTCAAAAAAATTTCCAGGTACCTTTTTCTCCTTTTTAAAGGCATTGCATCAGATGAATCAACTGTAAGTGTTAGCAGAAGCATTAAACTACTGGCAACAAAAATTATTGCAAACACTTGTAAATTGTAATTAGTAATTTTTCTTTTATTTTTCACCGTCCTTTTAATTTCTATAAAGTTTGTTTGTGTTGTAATTATTATTTTATCGGTCATTTTTAATTAATTAATAAATTATTAGTGCATACAAATAAATTAATTAAAATATCTGGAAATAATTTTTTAAAAATTATTTAATGAAACCTTTTAAAAATAAGAATTTTTAGGAATAACAGCCCCATAATTTTCAATAAAAATTTCAAAAAGGGGTAGATTCTAAAAGACTTTAGGCACTTCAATCAACTTCCTCAAAAGTTGATTGAAAAAATCAACTTCCTCAAAAGTTGATTGAAGTGAAGCTGTGTCTTATTTCAATAGTTACATTTTTTAATATCCGAGATAAGCATAACTCCTCGCTGAAGGGGATAATTATCTAAGAGAGGGTAATTACTTGAATATATGATTAAACACTAGAAATATTTTTTTTTAATCATATACTTTTTATATAGGTACTTTCTTTTGTACTCTCTATTATCATAATACAGAGTACATTATAGTTTGTATTTAATCACTAAATATATGATTAAAAAACAGATGATTACAAAAAGTATTTTGCTGTAAATATATGTAGTTTGTAGAAAATAGTTAAACCAAACAAAGGACACACGTTTTTTGAATGACGTTTTTTATCGTTTGAAAAATAGGGTTGTTGGAGGTCAGTTAGCCGAACCGAACTCGAAAACCATTGTTTTTGGTCAATAAACCGAAACCGAAAACTGAGAGGTCATCAAAAACCGAAAACCGGGTGTATAACCCGACGAAAACCAATGACCGGAGTACCGGTTAGTAACCGGTCGCCAACAACCCTCTTGAAAATTATCAAAAATTTTAAAAAAATGTAACTTTAATGATGATATTCTGGTAATTAAATACTCATCTTAGTTACTAAATTAAATAAATCCAATAATAATAAAGTAGCTAGTACTCTCCTAAATCCCTTGTTAATACAACGGGATAGTCCGATAGTTACAACTAGAGCGGAAAATGATTTTAGCGGTTTATTAATTTTATAATGAAATTTTTAACATTTCTTGTAAGCTTTTATGAATATTTTAATCTAAAAAGAAAATAATTTTGAAAAGGATGAGTCATTTAAGAAGAGATTTGGGAGGGATTTAAATGACCATCTATCCTTTTAACAATGACTGATTCATGGTGGTTCTATTTTAAAGTGGGATATATTTCCGATGGTGCTCTATTTCATAAAAAAAGGTGCTCTATTTCAAAAAAAATTAACTTATAATAAGAATAAAAGCAGTATAAAAGACAATTTCTAATAAATAGTATAAAAGCAGAGCTTTGGCGCCAGTCATTTTTAATTGTCTTTGAATATATGGGGTGTTACTATCACAAAAATAAATATGATTAAATTAAATTTATTTGTTGATAAATTAAAGAGATAAGCTTCCTGGCGCTCTATAAATTAATTTTTGAAGGATTCAGAGCAAAACTAATTTTAATTCCTTCTTATGTAAGGATAATTCACCTAGAGGAGCATTTAAAACGCTTAGGCGGGAGTTAAACGATCTAATTAGGAAAAAGAGTAAGCATTAGTCGATGCCCTATATGTAGCTCAGTGGTAGAGCTCCTAGAAGCGGTGAACGAAAGCGCCTAGCAATAGGCGCTTTCCTAACTGCAAAGAGGTCTCAGGTTCGAATCCTGCCCGATGGCTAAACTTTTGCTAAAATTCTTTCTTTGGATATTTATAAGGTTTTTTATTGTCACCCACTCATTATTAAATGAAAAAATTATCAAATAAAAATTGAATTATTCGCTGAATAAATAAATATTAATCATTCAACAATTAATAAAATAAATAGTTAAAATATATATCCATTCATATTTATGTAGTAATTTTTAAATTCATCCTCTGTGACGTCTCAATTTGTTTTCATGAGCTTTGCAAGAAAAAAATAATTTTTTCGCGTCACAAAGTTTTATTGTATGCGTGGGAGGAATAAAGGGGAAAAAATTCAAAATCTGAGTCATTCATCCAGAAAATTAAGAAATTAACTAAAAAACAAGGAGGCGCCATAATTCCGCGCAGTTTATTCATACTAATTTGTGAACATTAATATTTATTTGAGAGAAAACGATGAATGATCACACAAAAGTTTTGTCTCACATCGAAAATTAAAATATATAAATGAAAGACAAGTTCCGCTTAATTTTGGACTGTCAAATTTGATTATTGATGAAATTTATATGAAAAAAAATTTTTTTTGGAAAGATTTTTTGATATTTTATACTAATTAGGCAAGGTTAAATTTATAAAGAGACTAAATAAAAATTGAAAAAAATATAGGTAAATACATAATAAGAAAAAATATTGAAAATATGACAAGATATGAGGTTAATCTTAATAATCTTAGAAGCCTTTCTAATAATTAATCTCTGATTAATTAACATTTTTATGGGTATACGTGAGTACTAGAATTGTTCGAGACCGTTTATTTTATATCCCTAACCCTGAGCTTTCGTTTCCGGATTAACCAAACCACAGGTCTTCGATTTTGGTTTGTTAAACAATCGACAACCCTAATATGTAAATTTTTTTATAAATGGATAGAGAGGAAATAATATACAAAATAAGCTAAAATAATTAGCTATATCACATTCTAAATATCTAGCTTTTCGGATAGATGACATCTGAAGGATGATTACATATGAAAGGGTGATCAAGTATGATCACTGACTTTTCTCTCACAATTTTACACATTCGGAATAACTGGGAAAATAAAGAAAAATGAAGAAAAAATGAGAAAAATGAAGAAAAATGAAGAAAAATGAATGGAAAAATGAATAAGATAAGAATAAATTAAATTATTTATATGGAAGATTAAATGTGCAAATTGGGCAATTATCCATTTTTTATTGGAATAAAAAACAAAAATGGAATTATGATTAAAAATAAAAAATATCAAGTCAAAAATGAGCCGGTTACAAATAATAATTACAATAAACGGGCTTTTTGGGATATGAAAAAATTTTTTTTCTAATTTGTAATCAGCTTTAAAATAAATTTTTTTAGGTGATAATGAAAGCTGCGCGGGTTTTTCTATCCTCCAATTTAATTGTAAAAGGGAAACAAAGAAGAAAAAAATTATAGTTTTTTTGTGCGACCGCACACATTAATTAATTTTATATAAGATGATTTGTAAAAAATATAATTAATTTACATTGTAAATTAATTAAACAAGGTTATTTGAATAAAAATATATTCTGGTTTAAATCAGAATAAGCATATATTTTTATAAAAACAGAATTATAACTTGTAATCAGAATAATTAAAAGAAAAAAGAAATCAGAATTAAATTTCTGGTTTTCAAACTTATTATTTAATCAGAATTAGAATTTGAAGAAACCCATAAACAAAAAATATTCTGATTTATAATTCTGGTTTAATATTATTTCCAGTAGTTTTGTATTTTCTATATAAAAAGAGAAAATTCTGAATTCTGATTTATAGTTCTATAAATAAACTTAAATCCACTATAAAAACCAGAATTAAATCAGAATTCTAAATCAGAATTAGAATTCAAGTTTATTTTCATCAGAATTTTCAGGTTTATTTTATTTAAAATTTATTTGAGAATAATTAAGTAAAATCAGAATTCTGATTTTATTAGAGTTATAATTTAGAGTTATTCTTTTATTAAAAATACTATGTATAATTCTGATAGTTATTTTTCTGATTTTTATTCTCTTCAATTAATAAAACTACAGTAATTTATTTTCTCTCATTTCCGTTTAAAAACAGATTAAACTTTTATTCTCTCTTAATTAAATTTTCAAGTAAAAAAACATGTTAAATTTTTAAATTAAAATGAAGTTAAAAAATAAATTAATTAATTAAAAATTTAAAATAAAAAGTGAATTTGGGGCAACCACCTTGTTTGTTATTTTTCTCATTTTCAGACGATTTCCGTCTATTTTTTGTGCGAAAAGACACAAAATTTAATTTTTTCTTAAAAGTCTAGTCACATGTAACGGAAATGGAAAATAAGAAAAATTGAAACAAGGAAGGAAAAATGATTTAATGGAAGGAAAAATTAATCAACACACGAGGGAGTGGAAAATAATAACGAGAAAAAGAAAAAATATTTAAAAAAATTAATAATAATTTTATCAAATTTTAGGGTAATAGAGCAGGGCTGCACACAATTGGAAAAAAATTCCGCAATTTACACAATCCGCAATTCGCAATCCGTAATTGCGTTCAGCCCTATAATAAAGTCCATTGGGTCTATCTATTAATAATCACCCGAAGCTCGTCATAGTAAAGGAAGGGGTCTAATTCATACGAAGACCTCTATTTTACATCTATCCTCCAAAGGGAGGGTGGGTCGGAATTCCGATTTCCGACGTTTTTTTCCTTCCGATTTTCGGAAAAAAATTTGATTTCCGAGTTCCGACTTTTGAGCCATTTCCGATTTCTGGCTCTTCCGATTTCCGACACCTCTGACTGTTCCGACCCACGTCTGCTCCAAAGGGAGGGTGGATTTATTAAGATAGGGGATCTATGTAATTCAAATGGGGACTTTTAGTACAGAAAATATAACATCTAATTTTCAAAAAAATTTTGAATTTTTAAAGTTAATTTCAAAAGTTTATAAAATTAATTTAGCATTATAAGGAACGGAAAAAAATAAAGTTGGGTGTGTGCGGAAATTAACTGCGCAGAAAATTTATATCATAGAACAAGTTGTAGTATTTTTATTTGTTTGCGAGACACGCAAGTTTATTTCCGGGCAACTTTGTTTACTACATAAAAATAAATAAAAATCAGAACATTAAAATTTCATATGATTTTCAGAATAATTAAAGAATTCTTGGGGCTTTAATTAAATTTAATTTCTATCCCCGATATCCCCTTAATCCCGCCAAATCCCCCAAATGTCAACTTAATCTCACAGATCCCTCAATCTTTCTCTTAATCCCGCCACACAAAAATTATAAAGATTTAGGGCGACGGTAGGTTGAGGAGCTTAATAATCGGATTGACGTATGCTCACGGAGCTAATAAAATAATATCCAGAACTAAATTCACAATTTTGCCTTAAATTTTAAAAATTCATAAAAAAATTTTAAGTAAAGAAAAAATTTCAAATCTTTAAGAAAATGAAGAAGGCATCATTGTGAATATATGACAAAAAAATTAAATAGATTGGAGATGTGAACATTGAGATATACATTTTCAAACTTTAATGATTTTAGGGGGGCTAATTATTTATGTTACACCCTAATAAAATTTCAGAAAAAATTTTTGGAAATTTTTTAGTTTTTTTTTGGAAAGAAATTATTTTATAATTATATTCTTTAATTTTTTCCTATTTGGCAAACTAATAGGGAATTTTTCCAAATATTTTTGATTAAACTATATACAAGAATTTATCTTAATTATTGATTTATCTATCTTAATTATTAATTATCTTAATTATTAATTTATCTTAATTACGATAATTATTAGAATTTACTAAAAAAGGAGATTGGAAATAGTAGTTTAGCCTTTTTAAGCAAGCCGAAACCGGCTCTAATTTGTAATTAAATTGCGCGTCCAAAAATCAAAAATATATTTAATTCCGATTATATATTGCGGTTATTTTACAATAAAAGTGCTATTAAAAATAAATTAAAGCAAATATCATAAAGATTAAATTTTCTCTTAATTAAACGGAAAAATTTGGGCGTTGTTATTTAATTTTCAGTAAAATTTGGAAATAAAAATCTATTATATTAAAAATAGTTAAAAATAGTTGAATCAACGCCTTTATACAATTGAATCAGCTTAGTGAAGCAGATTATAGATCAGATTAGAGAACCAGGCTTGTCTATCGTGGGCAAAGTAAGGACATCTAGATGCTAATTAAACATAAAATAAGATATGACAATCAACAAGACAAAGCTCAAGTCTACCTTGATTAAATTTTCTTTAATAAACCAGGGACGGACCGAAGTTTCTGATTGGGGTTTCAAGATTTCCTGGTTTTCGGATCAGTTTCCCAGATCGGATTTCGTCTATTGAGTTTCGGGTAACCCGGTCCATCCCACCAATTATAGGTTGGAGGGATGTCCAATTATAGGTAGACATCCCGTCCAATTATAGCATTCTTAAATTTTTAAAATATACTTTCAAATTATTTATTAAATTTGTACTTACTCAGCAAAATTTTATTTTTATTATTTTTAAAATTTTTTTTTTATTTTCTCCTAAATAAATGTTTACATGCTGTGCGCATTTTAAAAATAATTTCAAAAAAGGAACGGACACAAAAAAAAATTAAATAAATTTTATAACAAAAACAGAATTAGAAAGGTTACAATAATAATGCTTTTTTTTGAGTCTAGCCAATTTTGGGCGAAAACAACAAAAAATAATAACAATAAAAAATTAGTCTGGAAACCTGTTTTTTATTAAAATTTTCTTTAAATGGCATTGATATAATAAAAATTTTTTAATAATGTCGGACTCGGACCTCAATAGAGGAAAGTCAGACTTAACTCTTTAACTAACGTCTATACCTGGGCTGGGCTGCACGCCAATGAAAGAAAATTTTTCACAGTCGCAATCCGCAGCCTGCAAGCCGAAAAAACACTAATTTTACGCAATCCGTAGTCCGTAATTGCGTGCAGCCCTACCTTAGATATGCAAATAACGTGTATCTTTTTGGCAGTCGAGGGGGAAATTGTCTTACTATCAAAAGATTGGAAGTAAGATGTCGGTTCCTAAATAGCCTGGATATCCGAAATACCGTATTTTCTCTAGTAATTCCCCAGTCTCTAATAGTTCCCCAGTCTCTATTAATTCCCCACCCTGGGGATGGGTTGAAACAATAATCCCCCTCTTTCTACCCCACTCAATTAATTCCCCAGTCTCTATTAATTCCCCACCCTAGAGAGGGTTGAAACAATAATCCCCCTGGGGAATTACCAGAGAAAATACGGTAAGCTAGTTAGAATGCATCTAGTCCTAGTTAGAACGAGACTATTAGGTATTGTGGATTTTCCGTTTCTGATTAGAGTAAGATTAAATTATGGAATAAAAATTTAGAGTAAAATTTAAAAAAAAACAACCAAAAAATAATAATTAAAAATAAAAATAAAATAACACAATAGAGAATGTTATGCTTTAATATAATTTATTGCTTTCATTTTTTTATTTTATGATAAGCAAATAACGTGTTTTTAGAGAGGTTTTTGTTTATTTTTTACTGGAAAGAAGAGTTATAAATTAATTTGTTTTATAATCATTGGACAATATAAAAAAACAAATTAAATAAGCGGAAGTAAATAATGATAGCGAAAAAAAAATTAATTAATTAATTAATTATAGTGACAGGTGGTTAATATACGCAAGGTCATTTGACTGAAAATTTTTTTTAGTCAGACGTCTCTGACTTTTTAATTTATTTGAAATTAGGGGTGTGCTTGAATGCCCGATGACGGGACCGTGGGTATAACCTGTGGAGTGTGGATATAACCTGTGGGAATGTGTATAACCGGATTATTAGGTATATTACATACGAATCTCTCGATGACTCGTTACAGTTGGGACCTGATTTACTCGTCTAATAATGAGGGGAACTTAATAGTAGGCGGCAATAGTGTAGTCGGGTAGTCAATAGGATAATTTTGGCCCGAAAAAGACTCGGTCGGGGCCAATAGAAATGAGGCCCGAAAAAACGGGCCGAACGTCGGCCCGACTCGAGAACCCCATATTCATGAAAATGACTTGATATCTAGTAGATTTGATATCTGATTTGATAAAGTATTAATATGCTAATGAAGGAAACAATAATAAGAATTTGAATGAAGTTGAATCTGGATATTTGTAGAAAAAAAATTTTTGTTGGTAATAAAATTAATTTTTAGGGCTAAAAATATGTTTTATAAATGACAAAAAATAATTTCAATCATTTTTAAAATTCCTCCAATTTAATAATAAAATTCCTCAAAATAATTTCAACACCTTTATGACCGCTAAAAATGATGAAATTAGGTTTTACACTAAAAAAATAGAGTCTCTCCCTAATTTGATGATTCAGAAAGGAAATGACTTGGAGGAGGAAGTTGTTGAGAATGACAGTTTTTGGGGGAAATGAAGAAAAATATTTTTAGTAAAAAATGTCCAATCATTCTAAGCACTCTTCAAGGTCATTTTTGGCAATTTTTTTGAAATAAACGGTGAGTAAACTGATTGAGAACTGAAAAAATGTGAAAAAAATGAGGAATTTCTATTTATAGAGTAAATATATATTTTAAAAATAATCACTTAATAATAATAATTAAAAAAGTATTGCTGTATGAAATGTATGACTCTATGAAATGTGTGCCGGAATCATATTTTTACTTACATTTTCCATACTTCCTTGGACTGTCTTAAAATGGTCCATTTTCCTTAATATTTGATGTTTGAGATCCCGAGCGGGATCTTACGGATCTTTTGGGATCTTACGATCTTATCCTTATCTTTTTTATCATCAGATATATCAAATTATCATATCACCTTATCAGATTTATAGCTTCTTCCAATTATATTTAAAATACCCAATAGAGGTAATATAAAACATGATAACTCATTTAGCATTCTCCCTACCACTACTAGAGGTAATCCGCATAATTTATTTATACCCTTTTGTTCAAGCACCATTCGGAAAAATTCATTCTTTATAGACATCCCAAACATTTACAGAAAACTCCCAACAGAATTACAAAAATCGTCAATCGAATTGTTTCCAAAGCTCCTAAACAATATTAACCTAGACAACATTTAATCAAAGCCACATTCCATTCAATTGTCTCCAGACCTTATACAAAATATCTGATTCATTTTATTTTATTTTATCTGAATGTCACGTTTTATGCGTATAAATTGAATTGAATTGAATAATCGAAAAAAGTGAGGTGCGAATTCGAACAAGACGTATAATCAAAGCAGCGATTTCGTAAAAAACATACCTACATCCATTCATTTTTATATTTTAATCGAGATCAACTGTGAATTATTATTAGATCGAACTGTGCCAATAAGTCGTACGACACCTTCATTTTAACTGTCGAAATGTCAGAAAAAGTCGAAATTTAATTATAATTTCCAAATTTTATCTGTTTGACCCCGAAATATTTCCATTTATTTTATTTTCCCAAATTTTTTCGTGCTGCCCGAGAAAGACGATTAGATCGTCCATTTAGTTAAAGCACAAAAAAAAATAGAGAAAAAAAATTATATATTTTTTTCTCGAGAATCTCTATCTATCGCCCACCCATTGGAATTTTTCTTTTCTATGATGGCTAACTAAAAAATTTAAAAAAAAAAGACAAAACGATTAGATTGACCAGCTAGCAGCTTTTACTCGCGCAAGTCTCATTTAGTTTATTTTATTTATTTATTCCCCACACACACATAAAATTAAAATAAAATTAAATAGGGGATATTGCAAAAAGACAATAATGAGGTGGAAAATGAGGTGGTGGACACCTTGAATTTTTTAATACACTTTAGACACCTTGAATATTTTATGAGTCGGTAGCTTGAAGGATTCGTCCATAAATCTCGTTATTCTAGAACATGATTTTCGATTAATCACTAAAGCTCTCTCTCCGTCTTTCTACTAGGTCTCCAATTATTATGATTATTTTTAATAGCTTAACTATTCCTCTCTTTATTTTTTAAAAATATTTTAGCTCAATCACCTTCCTCCAAAAAATAAAAAATATATTTTTTAGCTAATTCACGTGGGTCTACAAATTTCATATTAATTTAAATTGTGATTTTCTCAAAAATTTTTATTCAAAAAAAATTCAAATTTAAACACAATAGAGTGTCCTTTCCTTGTGTGCCCCAATTTTCCAAATAAATTTTCTTTGTTTTCTGCGAATAATTTTTAGTAGTTTTTAAAGAATATATTTACATGCCTTGTTGATTTATCATTTGAATAAATCAGCAATTTATTTTTTAAATTTTTTATTTAAATTTTTTTCGCTATAATGAATATAACCTTTTATTATCCTCTTTGTTTAATTAAGCACTTTGCAATTAATTTTTTATTTTTTTTTATTTTTATTAGTTTATTTTTAATAATTTTAGATGATTTTTCTTATATTTTTCTTGTTTTTAGGTTCGGGAAATATTCTTTTTAGAATAATATTAAAAAAATTTTTTTTTCAAAGGAAACCCCACGACATATTAGACTACATATTAGACCACATACCAACGGATCGGTTAATCAAGTCGCCCGAAATAGCCTTAGTTCGGGCTAAATTGATACCGAGAGGGAAAAGAGGCAATTAGACTAGAGATCATGCCATCCCTTTCCCACAATCGGAAATTTCCATTGTTTTTCTGTCAAGAATTCCGGATCCCAGCAATCAGGAATACTATTTTTTATTGGGGTTGTCGTTTTCGAGTCGAGCCGACGTTCGGGTCATTTTTCGGGCTTCATTTTTTTCGGGCCGGCCCGACCGAGTCTTTTCCGAGCCAAAATTCGATGCCCGACTCGATCTTTTGGACCGGACCGGGCCTCCAACACTACTAGAGAACCACCGACATATTAGACCAAGAATCATGCCGTCCCTTTCCCACGATCAAGAATTTCAGTTGTTTTTTGTGTCGAGAATTTCGGATTCCAACAATCAGGGATACTATTTTTTATGTCAGCCAGTAGGGGTTGTTCCCTGTCCCCTGTCCCCCCCCCCCCCCCCGTGGCGCTGCCTCCCTCCGTTGGGGAACAGCCCTAGTCAGCAGACATAAAATTTCCTTAAAATATTTTTTATACGTTTTGAATAATTATTTTGCTCATCATTTCTCTCATTTATGATTCTCCCTCAATATAATTTTAAAAAACTAGCCTAATCATAGTACAAAAAAATTTTATTTTTTTATTAATCATTAACTGTCATATAAATTCTTTGGTTATTCTCCATTTTTTTAATTTTTCTTTAATTTTTTTCTCAATTTTTATGCATTGGGAATAGAGACAGGACTGAGAGGTTTTGTTAACTAATCGAGGCCATTATCTTGAAAATTTCAATTCTCTAGAACCTAGATTCTAGTTAAAGCTCTTTACTTGATCTTATCTCTAATTAGGACCTATTTTTATTTCTATCACCCCTTAAATTACCTCTTATTGAGGATTTTGTTTCTTTGAGTCAGTATCGTTTCTAGCCGAGAAATGGGCCGAGACTTTCAGTATCGGGTTCGAGAACGAGAATGAAAAAACCGAGACGAATATTGGAAAAAAGCTGAGAATCTCTGTATCTGTCTCGGTCTCGTCTTTTACAACTCTATCCTAAACTCCAAAAACTCCTTGGATTCTGATTAAAAATTTTTCAACTTTTAATTATTTAAAAATTAAAATCTATTAAACTTCGCGCGAAATAATTTTTATTTTTATTTCGCTCATTGTTGTTTTATTTAAATAGAATTGGGGTCATCCTTTTGCTTTTTCTGCCTAAATTCTTCTCATTAAATTATTTTTGTGTGTGTACTTCTCATCATTAACCAGCCACATCATCATCTTTAGCCTTCACGTCACAAAATCTCGGTTTAATTACCTTGTACTGGTTAAATATTGTCAATCAGACAAATTTAAATTTGACAAAATGCCCAAAAAATATTTATACGGATAAATCTGCTAGCTTATTGCTTATATTTGTATTCAAAAATTAAATGTTATTTAATATTCTAAAGTAACTCCCTAGATAACTTTCTTTATAACGTTTAAAAATATTATATCCTCACATTATTTCCTCATACCAAAAGCCCGTTCAATTTAAACTTCCTTGAAAGGAAATCTCTTGTTGGGATTATGCCTTTAATTTTGGAACCTTAAAATTGATGCTAAGAGAGGATAGACTAATATTGAATCTCTAGTTTCTCAGGTTCGGTCTTTTGATGGAGGTAACTGTCCGATTCTCTCTGATTCCCTTATCTGTTTATCTTATTTGTGGTTATAACTACTATATCCAGCCTAATTTTTCAACAATTCTCTTCAAATTTTTTGATTTTCTTCCCTTGACTGGACATTTTACTAACCGAACCTTTTGATCAAAAATAAGGATAAACAACCCACACCTTATTATAATCCTGCTTTCCGTTCATTTCTCATAAAATATATTCAATAAATATATCCTTTCACAGCCAATCCCCCACCATATTTTTAAACCCATCATTACTTTAATAATTCAAAAGACTGTCAGTAAAAGTTGAAAAATTTTATTTTTAATGCGCGGAAAAGTTTATTATTTTTCTAAATTTATTTTCCTTCCTTGTTTTAATTAAATTACGAATTTTAAATAATTATAAATTAATTTTTTAACTGATTTAGAGGGTTCTATACGGATATGTTGCACCAGAGTTCGCACGTTTCTTTCGGCAATTTATATATTTTTTTCAAAAGAAACTTTGAAGCAATTTAGCCGTTAATGTATTTCGCCGGAAGTCTCAGAAGGCAATTTTTGAATTTAAATTTCAGAAGAAATTCATTAATATTTATAAATTTAATAATTATAATCCTAACATACATAGGTTAATATATTAACAAAATATTTTTATTAAATAATCCTTTTATAAATAAATATTATTTTAAGAAAATTTGCTGACGTTGGAGCAACATAACCGGAAATAACCCCTATTTAGCTCCTATATTCTGAATTAATTCTGATTTTAATATACCTTTATTCATTATAAAATTCTGATAATTCAGAATTTTCATTTTTCTGATTTTTAAAAATTTTTAAAATTTATTTTTAAAAGTGCAATGAAAAATATTCACACGGGTCATAAAAGGCCTAGAAATAGAAAAATAAAATTATACATTTCATATTTTAATTTATTAATTAATATTTTTGTAATAACTACTCTGTTTGTAAATATAAATGGAACAGAATCTGATGAAGTAAGCCTGCTTATTTTAATTCTGATTTATATTTAATTAATTCTGATGTGGTAATTCTGATTTTTGTATTTTGTTTTTTTCTGATTTTCTGACATTTTTATTTTTATTCTGATCATGTTTTTATAATTATTCTGATTTTAAAAATTCTGATTTAAATTATTCTGATTTAATTATGTTAAAAATTTATTCTGATTTGATAATTCTGATTTTTGTATTTAGTTTTTCTGATTTTCTGACTTTAATTTTTATTTTTATTCTGATTATAATTTAATTCTGAATATTAATTCTGTTTGTATAATTACTCTGATTCTAATAAGAATTCTGATTTAGATTAATTCTAATATTAGTAAGTTAATAAGTTTATTCTGATTTATTGTATTTTTTTTTCTGATAATAATAAGTTAAAAATTCTGAAAGATTAAATTCTGAAATAATAAGTTCTGAAAAAATTCTGAAATAATAAGTTCGGAAATAATAATTCTGATATTTGGAAAAAATGTTTTTAATTCTGCTTTTATTAAACCTTTATATTTCTTTTTATTTATCTCCCCATAAATTGATGAAATAGTTAAGTGGTTTGTATTTGTGTTGTGTTTGTTTTATTCTTTGTAAGATAGTTTGGACGATGATTTTAAAATTTAGCACTTACTTGGATTGAAAGATAATGATGCTAGTTATTCTGTATGAGTCCTAAAAGATTTTTTTAATTAATTTTTTAAAAACATTTTTTAGTCAAGCACTTCGGTAGATGATGAAGAACCTGTCTTTTCACAGTCAGCACAGCATTTATTTAAAAATGAAAATTCTAATGAGGATGGTGAAAAGCATCCAAGTCTAGAGGCTTCTAGCCCTTCCAAAAATCATAGACAGCACCGGAAAAACGTAAAAAAATTTTTTTGATTTATTATTTTATTTATTAATCCCTCAATTTTTTAAAAATTCAAAATTTAGCCTCCACCTTCTGTATTAGCCGATGTACAACTCTCATGTGCAGAAGGATGGGAACGCTTTGAGGGAAAGTGCTATAAACTCGTGTCTATAGAAAAGTCGTGGCCTCAAGCCCTAGCCTTCTGTTCCCGCTTTGGAGCCAAACTAGTCCGTCTTGAATCTTCCGAGGAGAATAAATTTTTGGCAAAGTATCTGATGAGGCCACATTTGACATCCGGGTAGCTTTTTTTTTGCTAAAATTTCCCTCAAAATATTTTTCCAAGTCCAACCACTTCCCCTTCTGAATATTGGATCGGTCTTTTATATAGACCTTTAATGATGGATTCATCAATTTCATCCTCTTCCTCCCACTCAAAATCTTTAACGGATGGTTCTTTTCTCTGGAGCGATGGTTCCCAAACTTCACGATATGTTGGATTTTGGTCCTATGGACAGCCTGATCCTGCAAATGGAAGTTGTACAAAAGTAAGAGAAGTAAGAGTTAAGTTGGAAGTGTATCCCATTAGAAATCCTGCATCCTTTGAAATCCCCTTGTATTACCTATTATACCTCTGAGATATTCCTCATGTTTTGAAAGTTCCCTCATATTATCCCTTTGGTATAATTGGCATCTTTCATCTCTAGGCATCTTTCATCTGTTGCAATAACCCTCGTGTTATCCCTCTGACATGAGACAACTCTCATGCTTTGAGATATCCCTCATGCTTTGAGATATCTCTCATGCTATCAATATCCTTTATTTCAGTCATTCCAACCCCACTTTTCAGATACTTGTAGATGGCCTCCAAGTAGAAGGACCAACATGGCAATTAGATGTCTGTAATCAACTTAGGCCATTTATCTGCGAACAGAATGCTTGTATTAAGGGTAATTTAGGGAAATATAATGAAAATTTAGTATAATTTGAGGATCATTTTTCTGCCAAAATGGTGTATGCCTCCCTGAACGCGCCCATTGCAATGGAATTGATGAATGTGGAGATTCTAGTGATGAATTTAACTGTCCATGTAAACTTTTTAGGAAATGTTTCTATATTTTGCCAAAATAATTTTTTAAGCAGCCCATAGTGAAATGTCTTGTCAACGTTACGAGAAAGGGGAATCTGGACGTATTGAAACACCCAACTTTCCTGCAAGTTATAGACAAGGTTCCAACTGCCGTTGGGTTATAGAAGGACCGCTTAATTCTAAAATTCAGGTGATTCGGCAAAATATACTAGATTCTTTGTTTAATAGCATTTTCAGCTAAATTTTGACTCCTTCGAGACTGAAGAACGCCATGATTTAGTTACTGTATTAGATGGAGGCCCTTCAGAAAATTCTACTTTTGCACTATCCACAATTTCGGGTACCCCCCGAAATACAGAAAAGCTCTCCTTTGAGTCGAGCACAAATAGAATGATAGTCCAATTCAGAGCGGATCAAAGCATTCAAGCTCGAGGCTTTCAAGCTAGTTGGAGAACTGGTAGATTATTTTGATTATACGTTACCCAATAGTGTTCGCCTTAGTTCCAATATCTTGTGGAAATCAGCTGCTTAAAGCCTCTTCAATCGGCCAACAATTTCACAGCCCTGAATGGCCCAGAAATTATCCTAAAGGCTTAGAATGTGTTTGGCGTATAGAAGCACCTTCTGGCCAATTAATTTCTTTATTCATTGATGAATTCAATACCGAAGCTGAGACCGACTTTTTAACAATTTATGATGGACCGAGTCCGTCTGAGCCAATATTGGCTAAATTCAGTGGGCAAATGGTGCGTGCTATTTTAAAGAAATTTTGAAAAAATTACTTTTAAGAAGGAACCTCAACTAATAATTTCAACACAATCTCAAGTCCATATCTACTTCTTCAGTAGCGAGACTGTTTCTCAAAAAGGCTTTACTATAACTTACAAGAAAGGTAGAATATCTTGGTTTTCAGTTGGTTCTTGATTATCAGCTATCATTAACTATACACTTTTGTAAGGACTGGACCTTGGAGACTTACCCAGGGCTTTAAAGCTTGTACCAAAATTCTTACTTGTCTTGTTACTTAGTATAAATTCGAGATATTAAGCCAAAGTTATGGGTTATATGATAAGGGGTTGAGCCAAACCGGAATTATAAATTATCTGAAAGTACCTCATTCTGAACTTTCCGCCCTATTCTCTCCCTAAAAATAAACAAATTAATTCTCAAGGCTGTGACAACTCTATCCGTCGCTCACACGGTGTTTTAACATCACCTGGAAATGCGCATTTGCCTTATGCTCCTTCACAAATTTGTCGTTGGAGCATAGAATTACCTTCTCAACAAATCGAAAACTTCGAAGCTGCAGCAGAAATTCCATCATTGTCTTTAGTTTTAAATTCTTGGGATGTTGCCGATTTAGGCGATAAATTACAAATTTATGAGGGAGGTGAGGATGGAAGTAGCAACGGGAGACCGTTGCATGTAAGTGATGGTTTTACTGTTAATAATGCTCCACCTAAGACGGTAGATATTTTCTTGATTTTTGATTATTTTTGAGTTAATTATAATAATATCTCACTATAAGATTCACACTTGAGCTAAAGAATCTTTTATTTGATAATGACGGGTATTGTAGTTTATGAGGTTCGCCCCTTTATACTTCGGTGAACATCTTAAATTAAGTTAAGTATATGTACATATCTAAGGATCTATTTTATACGGAGGGGTACCTTAGATCTTGTGCATTGCTTAGGCACCCCCCCCCCATCAATCACATTAACTTGATTTACGGTGTATCTTATAGTGGCATATCCCTAGATTTATGCAAAACAAGGACGTGTTGAACTCGTTTGGCGTTCTAATGTGTTAAACAGTGGAACCGGCTGGAATATTTCTTTTTCTACAAGTGAGTGGAAGATTAAGGAAATCTTTCACAAAAAATTTTTTTAATTCAGGTTGCCCTCCTCTCTCATTGCCCTCCCGTCGTGTCCTCCTCTCCACAAAAAACACAGCCTATGGTACCCACGTTACTATAAGTTGTGAAAGAGGATTTGAATTCTCAACGGGGCTCGGCAGGCATTTTGAAACAGGATGTGAATTGGGAGGTCTATGGAGCAATTATGCACCTGTTCCGGACTGTCAACGTAAAATCTGATTAAAAATTTTGAAGAAACTCTCATAAAATCCTTTAGCCGTCTATTGCTCAGCAATTCCTCAAATAGCTAACGGCTTTGCTGTCTCAGCTACCAACGTCTCATATGCTGGAATGGCTCGATATCAGTGTTATGAAGGGTTTAGCTTTGCTTCAGGGAAGCAACATGAAGAAATATTTTGTACAGACGAAGGCCGTTGGACGCAATCGCCCAAATGCAAAAGTCCTTGAAACGATTATTTCCCTTATTAATATGTCTCCCGTTTAAGCTGATGCATGTCCCGCGCTCCCATCCTTTGTCTCCGGTGAAAGAATTCTTCAATTTGGAGATGGCATAGGCTTCGGCAGCGTTTTCCAATTTCACTGTGCAAAGGGTTACTTTATTGAAGGTCCTTTAAGTATTGTTTGCCGTCCAAATGGAGAATGGTCCTCGCCACAACCTCTTTGTAAAAGTAAGCCTTTTGAGGTTAAGATTATGGATAATATTAAAAATTAATAGAATTGACGTGTACTGATATCCCTGTTGTTGAAAATGGTGAACTACATTTATTGCCTAGCAATAATATGGTTATGGATGAAAAATCCAATAAGGATAAAAAACTAAAGGACCAAACCAAAAACTTTGGATCTAAACAAAAGATGGAATTTAAAACTAAAAGGAGTATGGTAATTCGAGAGTTGCAATTTGGAAACTCTTTACGAGTTGAATGCCATTCTGGATTTCAGTCTGTAGGAGCGGAAACACTTAAATGCTTGGCAAATCAAACACTTAGTGGAGTATGTTTTATTTTAAAATGATGTTATCTCTTGAAGACACTAACGGATTTTCTCTCAAACTCGTTTAATAGATACACACACCGGCATTTTTATTGTAGCCTAACTTTTGTTTCAAGACTAATATGCTTCAAGAATTCTCTCTAAGCTTTAATCAAATGCCTCTCATAATTTAAGCTGTGCCTTCAAGGCAAATAACTTTCAACACTCTGAGGTCACTCATCCTTTTAGAAACCAAAAGACCAAACCTGCCAAGATATCCACTCTAATATATCAAATTTTATAAGATCCCGAAATGCCGTGATATTGATGAGTGTGAACTCCAATCTGCAGGAAATTGTGCAGCAAAATCAACAACTTGTGTGAATATGCCAGGCGGTTTTCATTGCCAGTGTCAATTAGGATATAAACCAAAACTAGGTAGAATAGAATATATTTCTTTAAGAGCTCGGACAAGACGAAATCTTGTTGGAAAAGCTCATCATCCTTATAAGGATTTTTCGAGATATCCAGCTCGAAGTTGATCCTCAAGTCAACTCTAGTCTCTTAAAAAATTACCTCCATTTCTAAGATTGTTCTGGACCTCTGACTATTATACCAACAAGAATACAAACATCTCATGGTGTGCCTATACCGGTTCAACAACTCAATTCAAAAAATGGATGGTGTGCTGATTCAGCAATAACAAATGCTCAAATCCTTGAAAAACGGATAATGCCCTTTAATGAGTCAATTACCAGCAGCTCTCCATCAACAATTTTAACTTTGATATTTACCTTCCCTGTGCCAAAGGTACAAAATTTGAAAGAGAGAAATTTTATTTTCCACAAAAATCAGATAATCGAAAAGCTACATCTAGAAAAAGTTGTTGTTCCAAACGCTTCTGCCCCTTCTGGAATTGCTGGGGCAATCGCAGCAACACCTGAAGCTTGGCCTCAACGTTTTACGCTTTCCTATTCAATTGATGAAGGAATGCCTTTTGAAGTCTATAATGGAGGACTTGCTGAATTAGGAGGGAATAACAACATTACTTCAACTAATGAGAATAAAAAGTCTAATGAGAAAAAATTAAATACTCCGAATACTAAAGAGATTAGAACAAGAGCTTTAGGTATAATATAACTTAGGGTTTATGAATTATGTTTGTTAACTTTATTTTTTCGAAATAATGATGATCATAGAGCTGGGGAAAATGTTAATGAGTTAGTTTAGGAGGAAACAAAAAGTTCAAAACTTTTTAGGAGGAGTTCAAAAATGGTGCTTTTTACGTTGATCCGAGCACGTTAAGATCGATTCTTATCACTAGGGCTCGGATTTTTAGATTTAAAAACTTAAAAATATGTAGGTACCTAAATAAAATGACAAAATGTTATAATTTAGGAGCAATAGGCTCGGAGATTCTTGTATTGGCTAAACCAATCGAGGCAAGAACATTGCAGATCGAATTCCTTGAATTTCATGGAGGTGTTCCATGCATGAAATTTGAGTTTTTGGGTTGTCAACGGACTTCTTGTGAAGGTATGCTTATTTGAATTTTGCAAAAAAAAATATTTGTGAAGATATAAATGAATGCGAGGATGGTCGCAATGGAGGGTGTGAACAGCATTGTCACAATACACAAGGTGGACATCGTTGCAGGTAAATAGAAGGGATTGAAGGGGAGGCCTTCGAAAGAAGGGATTAGACCTCTTTGAAAACGAGGGATTAGACTTCCATATAAGCAGGAATCAGACCTCTTTATTAGACCTCCTTGGAAGCCTTCATGTCCCTGTTACAAAATTTTGAGCGTTTGATGGAAAAGGTGCATCACTCCTTAGCTATTTAAAATTCTTATAGCTGTGAAGAAGGCTTTGATTTATTCGTTGAACCTGGTCAAAGTGGTGTTCGTTTACGTGAATGTGAAACAGGCTATGGAGAATTCGATTCATTGCGGTTTAACCATTCTTGTATTCCTCGACATTGTGCTCCTTTAATGACACCAGAAAATGGCCAATTAATAGCTCAAAATTTATACAAAAATTTTAAAAATGAAGTGAATAATACAAACAACAAGAACGAGTTCTTTTTGTCCTCCTTTGCTTTTCCTTCAATTGTTGAGTTCCGATGTACTTTTGGTTATCAAATGCGTGGGCCTTCCCATTTGAAATGTTTGGCAGATGGAACATGGAATGGAACAGTGCCATCTTGCATACGTAATTTTATTTTAATTCCATGTGTTTCTCTCATACAGTATCCCGTTCCTTTATAACCCTTTGAATGGGAAATGCGGAGAGGTTATGGAGCTAGTTTTGCCTCATAACGGGAGCTATTTTGGCTCTTAAAACGGAAGTCAATGGGGCACATATGACAGAATCTTGGGGCCCTAGAAACATAAGCCTGTGTGGGCATTTATAATAGGGGCCTTTGTGAGTTATGATAATTATCATGCCATGACCCTGTAAAATTGAAAATAAAAAATATATGATTTTACAGCCGCTTCCTGTTCCGGCGTAAAGAATAGCACAGCTGTTGGACTCTTTGTACAACCTGAAACCGTCTCCATTCCTTTTAGCCAGAATTTAAGTTTCGTCTGTTCCCAAACTAACAGACCACCAAAACATTCTGCACTTGGAGAAATACGTCAATGTATTTACGATCCTCGAACTGATGGGTTAGAATATTGGTTAAGCGGACCTGAAGTTGATTGCCCACTTGTTGATTGTGGACCTCCTCCTGCCCTATCTGGGGCTTATTATGAAGGGGATGAAGGGCATCATGGAGGAAACTTTAAAGTGGGAAGTGTCTATTTATTCCAGGTGAATATTTTATTTAAATAAGGTTTATCTCAATATAAGATAAATCATTTGGACTTATGAATTATATCATAAAATGAGAAACGTATTTTATCTAATTGAGGGGGTGTCTCTAATTTAACTGCCGTCTTGATCAGATCGGCTCATTGACGTGGGACGGAAAAATAGGCGTCGGGCGTCCGCTTAGTTAGAGAAAAGATATAAGTTCAGATGTATCTTAAATTGAGTAGTATCTTGGGAGTATCTGATAGTCAGATTTGACTTATTATCATAATTCATAGTGTCGTGCTCCATATTCTCTTGTTGGCAAATCTTCATATGATGACCGCATGGTTCGTTGTAATGTAGACGGAACATGGGATTTGGGTGATTTACGTTGTGAAGGTGTGCTGAATTTTTGTAACTGTACTTGGAAAATATATTTTCAGGCCCTGTTTGTGTTGATCCTGGCCATCCAGATGACGGGCAAACCTTTTTGGACTCTGTTGAGGAAGGGGCTGTTGCAAGTTTTAGCTGTAACAGACCAGGATTTAAGCCATTCCCTGCAGAAACGATAAGCTGCAGTCTTGGGACGCCTTGTGTGTTGAGTGAGGATGTTGGAATTTCTTCTGGTTTTATTCCTGATGGAGCTTTTTCGGATAATTCTGGTCTTATCTCTATAATTTTTCCGAAAAAGAGCTTTTTTTAACTTAAGACAAGGTAATTTGGGGTTATGAACCTCACAAATCACGCATGTCATCTTCTGGTTGGTGTGGCTCTAAGGATGCCTTCATTTTCCTTTCTGTTGATCTACAACGAATTTATACACTTACAACATTGAGGTTAACTGGTGTTGCTGGTAATGGGCATTTATCGGGGCATGTTACAAAAATGCAGCTTTTTTATAAAGTTCAATTCAGTCAAAACTATGATAATTATCCTATGGTAATGATTAATATAGAGAGCATACGGTGACTAAAAATTTTAAGGAATTTTCTACGCCCTCAGGAAATCACAGAAAAATTTATCAATTTACCCTCAATCCGCCTCTACGAGCCCGCTACATTCTCTTGGGTATTACTGAATATGAGAAGAACCCTTGCCTTCGTTTTGATATGCATGGATGTTTAGCTCCTCTGTCTACCACACACGAAGTTCCAGCACATTTGCAAGTGATCTCGCACTTTCTCTCCCTGTCTAATCCCCCTCTCTCTCATTTCAGGTTGGCTGGAATGCAAGTATCCCTCAATGCTTAGATGCCGAACCTCCAACATTTAAAAATTGCCCTCAATCACCCATAATTGTGCAAACTGATGAGAACGGGCAATTGTTCCCTGCCAACTATGTCATACCTGAAGCTACTGATAATTCAGGAAGGATTACATACATGTGCTTATTTTGGAAATATTAAAATATTTTTATCATGCTTTTAGGCTAACAAAGCCGGAAGACTTCCACCCACCCTATCCAGTCAGTCAAGACACTGATATCATCTATCAAGCTTTTGACGATGCGGGGAATATGGCTGAATGTCCTGTTCGGCTAAGAATACCTGGTTAGACTGTGAATTGAATTTTACTTTCGAAAATCCACATTTTAGACACAGTTCCTCCCATCTTGAAGTGTCCCGATTCTTATGCTATCTGGGCACAGGAAAATCAAACTGAACTTCACATGCATTTCAATGAATCCTCAGTACGGCTAGTTGTGCAAGACCAATCGCCAATTACCCAAATTTCCTATGATCCTCCCGAAGCTCGAATTAATCTTGATTCACACGTTACTGTAAGATACTGTATCTTCTAAGTCTGAAAAAAATTTCATAGGTTGAAGCCTCAGTTCTAGATGCCCATTCCAATCGAAACAAATGTAAATTCCAAGTAGCCCTGTTACCTGAACCTTGCAGTCCTTGGTCCTTACGAATTGACGAAGCTACCGTTCAAAAACAATGTCAACGCCATGCTAGTGGCACATTGTGCCAAGTCCAATGTCGCAAGGGATATCGCTTTCTAGAATCCTTCCCTCAACAAAAAAGTGAAGTTAAAAAACAACAAAATAGTACGAATACACTTCCACAACGCTATAGCTGCTCGATGGAACAACAATCGGGGAAATGGTTGCCCTCGTATGTGTTATTTTTCAAAAAAAAATTCCAAATTTTCTCAAAACCTTCCAGGCCAACTCCACCTGCATGTGTGCCAATGGCCATGGAACCTGCTCGTTACGAGATGCGAGTCCACATGAATTATAGCCTTACTTCCCCGTTACCGAGTGATTGTGCTAAAGTAAGGGAAAAGGCTTTAGATTATTAGTGATGTCATTATCTCTTAGCCTAACTGGCTCTTGTAGCCCATTTTTCAAGTTCCAACCTTCCGGGACATCATCATCATACATATCATATCCCTGTTCCAATACCTTCTAAACTTCTTTCACAAAATTTTTTTAGAGTTATGAACTGTTAGTTGGATCTTTGTTCGACAGCATTGACCAAGTATTGAGCCAGCGTTGTTCAAGTACTGTACAAATCTATGTTCGCTTCTTGGATGCCAAATTCTCGCAAATGGGCGAGAAGACTGTTAGTTCTTTGAAAAAAATTTTTATGTAAATCATCTGCTACAGATGGGTGCAAATTTCACTGTACAAATTTTGCCTACTGTTTTGCAGCAAGTATTTTATGAGCTTTGCTCGCTTACTCTGCGCACAATATTTGACCTTCGAATACCTGGAGCTACAATACCTATTAGGTCTTTGCTGACACTTTCGGGTGATTCTGTTCCAGCTATCTTGGTAGTTACCTAAAAATCTTTTATGGAAAATTTTTTAAAGAATCTTGGCTGCCCTCCTATAAACGCTTCAAGTATCTCAGTCTCTCAAGGCTTCAGTTGCTCACAAGGGGAACTACTCAAATTGCAAACACCAAGTGTTGGATCAGACGATTTTCTATCTGCAGCACCTGGACTTCCTGAATGCTGTATGAGCTATTTTCATTTGGAAAAATTTTTTTATCACAATAATATCAGTGTTTTTCCGGTATTAAACCGTCTATAGCATGTCCATGAACCTCACAGATTTGAAACTGATCAGAAACTTAGAACTGTGGAACCGGTCAGATTCTTAAAGCTGGGAAAACGCTGATTTTTTAACTTCTAGTAATTAAAAAACTCCCTTTCACCTAACAGTTCCCTGCCCAAAAGGAACAGCTTTTGTCAACAACAGTTGTATTCAATGCCCAATGGGCTCCTTCCAGGATCAGGAAGGGCAGATTCGTTGCAAACCCTGCATAGAGAATACTTATACTTTACAATCTGGAGCTCAATCTAATGAATCGTGTTTGGGTTAGTTTGGAATGGAGAGATCGGACTGAGGCGAGGTATCGTTCAAAAAGCACGTTTATTGTGTGCGTCCAAAAAGCTCGTTTATTGTGTGATTTTTCGACTAGTCCGGTCTCTAATTAGAACGACCAAATGTAAAAATAAAATCTAACCTCTACCTTCTAGACGTTTGCGGCAACGGAATGTTTTCAGCTACAGGAATGATTCCTTGTCAGCTATGCCCTAGACATACATTTGCTGGGCCTCCTCCAATCGGAGGCTATAAGGAATGCGAGCCTTGTCCAGAAGTGAATATTTTTTAGAATTTTTAGCTAAAATTTTTGTTAGGGAACTTATACAGCTCGCCTGGGCTCTGTCGGCCCTAGCCATTGCAAACAACCTTGTGCTCCAGGGCATTTTTCTGTAACAGGATTAGAGCCTTGTTCTCCATGCCCAATTAATTTCTATCAGGTAATTGGAGAAATTCATGAAGATTTTTTAATTACTCGATTCAGCCAAATATTGGCCAGCAGCGCTGTCTTCAATGCTCAAACGATTCTTTCACTGCAGAAACTGGTAGATCTGCCGATGAGCATTGCAAAAAGCTTGATTGCCAAACACTTAAATGTCAGAATCGGGGACAATGCGTTGTGGCTAATCATAAGGTATTAGAAAAGGACATCGTCAAAGGTGAGAGAATAGTGTGTATCACTTCCCCCCCCCCCCCCCCCCACTATCTTTTGTTGAGAGAGATCTCCCCCAAACTTTTACCGTACTCTTCCTTAGATCCAAAACATTAATGGTTTTGTCTTCCTCGAATTGAGCACACTTTCGACAAATAATGAAATACCCTTTGTCCAATTAAAAAAATATTTTTAGGAAGTTTGTGAATGCCGCCCAGGCTTTATGGGTTCCCATTGTGAACAACAAATACCCCTCTGTGACTCTCACCCCTGCCTTAATGGAGGCACTTGTGAATTGCACAACGGAGCTTTTCGCTGTATATGTCCACAAAATTATACTGGCTCGAGATGTCAATTTGGACCTGATGAATGTATCTCTTCGGTTCATTGTCCAAATGGGGGTGTATGTCAAGACTTGCCAGGGCTTGGAACAACAAAGTGTATTTGCAGGTGTGGTATCTGTGACCCTTCTCAGCTTATTTTTTCTCAATTAAAGGACCGGTTTCACCGGGCCAGACTGTTCTCAAATCTCTGATCCTTGCCAAAGCGACCAGCCATGCAAAAATGGTGCTCAATGTATTCCTCTACAACTAGGCCGTTATAAATGCAAATGTTTGCCTGGTTGGGAGGGGACGAATTGTGATAAGAATATTGGTCTGTTTTTGATATTTTTGGCAAGAAACCCCCTTAATTTCAGATGACTGCACAGAAAACCCTTGTGCATTAGGCGCTAAATGTCATGACCTTATTAATGACTTTGAATGTGAATGTCCCCATGGATTCAGTGGAAAACGTTGCCAAATAAAAGATAATTTATGTAATCCAAGTCCTTGTCTCAATGGAGGTCAGTGTGTTGATACGCTGTTTGATAGGCATTGTATATGCAAACGTGGGTGGAATGGGACCTTTTGTGAACAGGAAGTTAACGAATGCTCTCAGAAGCCGTGTCAAAATGGAGCTACTTGTCGCGATCAAGTAAAAATAAAAATCAGAATTTTTGTTCTGATTTGAAAAAATCAGAATTTTTGTTCTGATTTTCAGAAGATCAGAATAAATATTTCTTTATGTCCTTTTCATAGGAAGACGATTACTCGTGTGAATGTGCACCCGGCTTTCACGGTTATCAATGCCAATATATGATTGATCATTGTGCCGTCAAGCCCTGTCGAAATAATGGAACATGTATAAATCGAGGTCCAATATACGAGTGTCAATGCCCTCTTGGTTACGAGGGTGATCATTGTGAACACAATGTTGATGAATGCGAAATGATGACGCCCTGTGATGCTGTAGGTACTGGAAGGTGCGAAGACTTGGTTAACGGTTTCAAGTGCCATTGTCATCCCGGATATGAAGGCACTTTCTGCGAACAACACGTCAGCCAGTGTGAAGACGAGCCCTGCATGAATAATGGTACTTGTACTGATTTGGGTGCTGGTTTTCAATGTGAATGTCAGTTGGGATGGAAAGGTCTTTAGCTGATTAAGATTGGTAAATCTTGAAATGTTAAAGGTGATCGTTGCCAGGAAATGGAAACACAATGCGATCGAAAACCGTGTATGAATGAAGGCAAATGTGTCCCATTAGTGGACGATTATTTCTGTGTTTGCCCGGTTAGAAAAATTATTTCTAGTTTTCGCGGAATACTCAGAATTCAAATTTAAGGAGGGTGTGAGCGGAAAGAATTGCGAATTGGCCCCGAACCGCTGCCTTGGAGAACCTTGCCATAACGGCGGTGTTTGTGGCGATTTTGGTTCCCGATCTGACTGTCAATGTCCAAAGGGCTATAGCGGCAATGGATGCCAGTTCCGTTTTGATGGTTGCCACGAGGGTTTGTGCAAAAATGGGGGAACTTGTGTTAACAATAATGACTTGAGTAAACATCAAATGTCCAAAATCGAAAATTCTGTAGCTGTTGAACAGAACACTGACGCGATTGGATTTAAATGTGTTTGTGCTCCTGGTACCTTAAAAAACTACAAAAAAAATGTTGACGAATTTATTTTTAAGGATTTTCTGGAAATGAATGCGAGATTGACATTAATGAATGTCAACCTTCTCCATGTCCTTTAGCCTCTCATTGTGTTGATCTAGTCAACGGGTATTACTGTAAATGCCCTTTCAATAGTGAGATTTTATTGTATATTTAAAGATTTTTTTGGATAGTTTTATGGCAATGTATGCCTCCCTTGAAATTGTATCCCTTGGATTGCCTTATCCTTCAAGATTTTCTGGCTATCGAAAGATAGGGCAGTATATGGCATTTTAGGGGGGTATAGGGCAAAGATAGGGCATTTTTTACTATGTACTTATCCCCACCTTTGTGGCATTCCATTATCTCACAAGCTTTATGGGACCCTTACACGGTCGTGGGACAAAAAATAATTTTTTCTTAAGTGACCGGTGCCAACTGCGAGAAACGAATTGATCCAGACTATGATTTGCGCTTTCTTGAATCTTCAAGTCAGCCTGCTTCGGCCAGTTTAGGAATTCCTTTCAATTTTGTCTCGAGTGCATTAACTTTAAATATTTGGGTTAAATTTGAAAAGAACCACCAAACTGATGTTTTAAAAGAACAGAGAAAATCACCTCCAATATTTTTCACTCTTTATAGCAGCAGGTGAAATTTTGGAGGAATTTTACGTTTATTTAAAATTAAACTTTATAGTTCTGCAAATCAACCAACAAATTTAACTGAACTTTTGACTATATCTTCTGAAGCAATAAATATTAGGCTGTTTCCTGAACTTGATAAACAGCCTTTAGTAATTATTATTATCAGGATATGATTATCGAGAAGGATTATAGTTAGGGTTGTCGGTTCTTGGAGATTCTTAGGATAGCTATAATAGAACCGTAGACCTATCCGAAAAATCTTTTGTTCTTCGGTTCGGTTCCGAACCTAAATCCCTAATTATATTATTTGATCGTCAGAATTTATTATCAGTTTCCGAACTCCCAAATATCTCCATCCTTACAATAATCAGAAACTTGGATTTTATGGATCTATTCTATCCCATTTCATGGCCTAGAGGACTGATCCTGATCCCATGGCCTAATCCTAAGGATGGCCATTTGAAATCTGCCTTGATTCATGACCGAGATCACAAGGGATCACTGCAATATCACAATTGTTTTCTTATTTAGGTTCTGCATTTCCCCATCCATCAACGCCCAGACACACAACTTGCTTGGAACAATATAATATTTATGTGGGATTCCCAACAACAAGGGAGCTATTCCCTTTTATGGAATGCTGTTCGTCTCTATTCTGATAAAGGATATGCTCCACATCGTCGTCTAGATATAAACGCTTGGATAAACTTGGGCGATCCTAAGGGTATTGAACAACAACAAAATCATCATTTAATGACTAATAAAATAATTTCTACTGATTTACCTAAAGGAAATGAGAGAGTAATTGGTACTAAATTTGTTGGGTCTATTACTAGAGTTAATATGGTATTTATTTTTTGACTTTGGAAATTTCTATAAAAATGGATGAGGGATAATTCTATATCAGGGTCCCTGCGATTACTTCGGCCTTATAAGTGTAGTGCTATAGAGAATCTAGAAACATTGAACTCGAGTATCATCTTAACAGGAAATCCCAATTCATATTTGATCCCACCTTAAAGAGAGTTAAAGAGCTCGACGCTAACTGACTGAACTTCTGGTCTCAGGAAATGCATTTGCAAAATGCATAAAATGAGTGTCTTTATAACGAGTGTTTTATTTTCAGTGGAATAGAATGCTAGATTTTGAAACAGAAATTCCTTCAATTGTACAACGATGCCAAGGCTCTCCTGATCTTTACGAAGGACTATCATTACGATTCGCAAATTATGATAGGCTTCAAGGAAAGGTGGAAAGGATTGCCAAAAGGTACCTAATATTTATAGAGCTCTGTCGAGAACTCACTCAGAGATCTCGTTCATTAAAAATAAAATTTTCAAGTACTTGTGGCCGAATTGACTTGTTATCTCCAACATGCCATTCATCTGGGGATGAAAATAAAAATTTAAAAGACCATCAATGCCGTTCAAAAATTCCATCTAATACGAATGATTACTTTAAAGAAGAATTGGTAGAAGTTGAAGGATGTCCGATGGAACCCATAAATGTCCAAACACCTCTGAAGGAATTAAATATTTCTTGGAAAGAACCAAAATTTTATGAGACTAGTTCAAGGGTTCAAATAGCCAAAATTGAACAGAATTTAAAGCCTGGACAAGTAAAGACTCTTCTCTCAATCTTTATTAATCCTATATTATTATGCAGGTGTTTACTTGGGGGCAATATTCAGCCATATATTTGGCTCTAGACAATCAATCCTCACCTTTAGCTACATGTCAATTTAAGGTAGGTATTTAGTTAAAAATATTCAGTCGCGCAGACGTTAATCAGTATAATATACATACAGTACAATATATCCCTCGACTTAGACGATTATGTTTAACTGATCTGAATTTGTAAATATCCGACTTCGGATATCCGAATATTTCCAAAGATCTGTCAACCATATATTCAAGCTCTAATTTAACATACACCTCGGATAAATTGAAATCTTCAGCCCCAAGGGGTGTATCTTATATTAAGATCCGACGGTTAAGTAAATAGAATTTTTTAAATTATATTTATCAGATAAACGTGGTCAGAGAATTTTGTCCAGATACAGAGATTCCAGTTAATGGTGTTCAACGTTGTGAACAATGGGGACCTGGATTGCGCTATAAAGCTTGTTCTGTTCATTGTCAAGTAATTCTTGTTAGAAATTTAATATAGAATATCAACTATCTTTTTAAGAACGGTTACGGCTTTAGCCGCCCTCCCGCAGCTTTCTACTCTTGTGGTGAGGACGGGAGATGGCGTCCCAATGAGGGGAAACAACGTCCTTTCCGTTATCCTCAATGCACTCGGCAATCACCCGCCGAACACTTGGCTAGAATTCAATTAAGCTACCCACAACTAGCATTGTGCAATCCTGCTGGGAAATCTACAGTAACCGAAAAAATAATTGAGAGAATTAATCAAATTAATAATAAATGGCATATTTGTGCTAATAATGAAGAAAGGTTGGAAATTCTGATTTTACAGAAAATTAAATTCTGATTTAAAAAAACTCTTTTTCAAGTTCCGACTGTTCTGGTGTTCAAGTTCAAATTAATTGTCAAGATATTTTTGCCGCGTCACGTTTGAAAAGGCAATCTACTTTACAACAATTTGATGTCATAATTGATGGTTTTTAATTTTAAAAAATTCAAAAAATATTTTGAATTTAATTAAGTCCCAATCAGAGAGATTCAAAGAATGGACCCTGTAGAAATTATCCGCGACGAGGCAATGGCTCACGGACTATTCTCTCTTGAACAAGTTATACCTAATGGAAGACCTGATATTGGGTAAGGATTGAAATTCTAAAATAAATTTATATGCAGTTTGACAAACCAGAATTTATAAAATTAAAATTATCAGAATTAAAAAAACCAGAATTATATTAGTTTAATAATTGCATATTTACAATTTACAATAATAATTCAGAATTCATTATAACTAGAATCTAAAGTTACAAATCAGAATTTAATATTTAAATCAGAATTTAAAAACCAGAATATTAAATTTAATTATCAGAATATTCAAATTAGCATTTAAATTCAGAATTTCAACATCAGAAATTTTTTGATAAATTTAGAATTTTGGTTGCTTTAAAACCCAGAATATTAATTCAGTTTTGGGACTTTGAAATCTGAATGTTGGATTAATAAAAATCAGAATAATTAAATTAATATTAAACATATTCCAGAGCATTTCGAGTTGAAAATGCATTCCGCTGCCCTATTGGTTACTTGCTAAACAACGGAAGTTGTGTTCCTTGCGCACCTGGAACATTCTACTTTGTTCCGACAAGTGAATGCAAGGTTTCCCATTGTTTTTGAATCATTTTTTGAATTTTTCCTAATCATTTAGCTTTGTCCAATCGGACAATACCAACCAGAAGAGGCACAGAATCAATGTATAGAATGTCCCACAGACTCTCCAATGACTGTTGGAATGGGGTCTATTAAACAGAATGAATGTAGAAGTAAGGGGAATTTTTTTTCGAATTAAAAAAAAATTTTTGGAACTTAAAAAATTTTTCCTATAGTTCGTTGCCTCCCTGGACATCATTTAAATATTTCTACTGGACAATGCGAACCTTGTAGCTATGGATTTTTCCAGCCCGATTCTGGAGCGTTTGATTGTATTCCTTGTGGAATTGGTAAAACTACCTTGGAGAGAACGGCCATAAATGAGGACCAATGTCGCGATGAATGCCCCGATGGGCAACAATTAACAGCTAGTGGAAGTTGCCAACCTTGCCCTCAAGGAATGTACAGAACCCGGGGTCAAGACAAACAGTGTGTGGAATGCCCAAGTGGAACAACTACTGAAGGGGTTGGGGCTGGTAATAAAGTGGTGAGTGAACGAAGATTGAGACTTAGAATTTTTTAAAAATTTCAAAAAAATTTCTCAGAAAAATTTAAAAAATTCAAACAAAATTCAAAAATTTTTTCAAAAAAATTTTCAAAAAAAAATTTTCAAAAAAAATTTCAAAATTTTCAAAAAATTTCAACATCTCTTATCATAGCTTTGTAATACCCCAAAATGTGGGGCAGGTCAATATCTTCTTGCTGACATAAAACGCTGTCAATTTTGTCCAAGAGGTACTTTCCAAGACCAGCAATTGCAATTTGAATGTAAAAAGTGCCCTCCCTCGTTTAATGTAATTTTTGAAATTTAAAAAAATTTTTGAAAATTTTCAATTTTAATAGACAGCAGAGGAAGGGGCAACTAGAGAGTCTCAATGTTACTCAACAGATCAATGCGCACTTGGACAAGATAATTGTTCTTGGAATGCACAATGTATTGACTTGCCTGATGATAATGTAAATAGAAAATTTTATTAGTATATCTATGACCTATAAGCCCCCTAGAGTAATTAAGCAACCTATCTTTAGCCAGCAAGTCTTCTGAATATAGAATCCTTGATTGAGCCAAGTTTAGCCACCGTGCAGAACGAACCGGCGATCTCGATGCCAATGGAGCTTGGCATTGGGTGTAGCTTTGTAATCTGGGATACAGTAGGAGAAAATTTTGCTCTCCCTTTTCTTCTTATAGACTCCTTAGAGACCCGTCTCCTTAGAGAAAGCACCACAGATTCTCCCCCCCCCCCGCCTATGCGTTTTAAATGTTTCAAGATGAATCATCCTTCACTAAATCAGAAACCGTGGCCCTTCTGATGTATAGACAAAGCCTTAACATTAAACAGGGGTCTTTAACTCCTTATCTTTAATTTAAAGGATGTGGCATCCTGGAGATGTGTTTGCAATCCTGGATTTAGAGGAAATGGTATAAACTGTACAGGTGATTACACATAAATTTTAATAGTTGATAAGAAAATATTTTTTAAAGATGCTTGTCTAAATTTCTGCTTAAACGATGGAATTTGTAGGAAGAATAAATTGGGGCATGTCGAGTGTTCTTGTAAAGAAAACTTCTCTGGAGAGCGTTGTGAAATACGTTTCCAGGTATTTAATCACTGCATATACCTATCCCAACTGAAAATACCTACTATCCCAAATTTTGTTACTACTCCTGTATTGGGAATCGTTTAATTTTTATCAGAAATGACCCTCTTGTCAATAGAACATTGGTGCCCAACCCACCGAAGGAGCCTATGAGCTATGGTGCCTATGGTCTAAAATAACGGACTATGAAATTTGCTGCCCTGCTTGAAAGAGGGTCTCTAAGACTAAAGGGTCTCTAAGACTCTCTCAGCGAAGTGGGTCTCTACGACTCTCTCAGAGATTTTGTCTCTACGACTCTCTCAGAGAAGAGGGTCTCTAAGACTCTCCCTGAAAGAGGGTCTCTAGGACTTGATTATATACCGCCTTTCTCTATTTACTAAATATTTTCTAGCCTCGTTCTCAGAAACTTGTTTACTGGACTGGTGCTATTGTTGCTGTGGTATTTCTACTGATCGTTATTGTTGTCGTTATCTGGATGATTTCTCTACGGTTTAGTCGATCATCGGACAATTCCTTTTGTAAAAATTTTTTATAATTTTTGAAAATTTTTCTTAAATTTACAGTATCCTCCCCACTAGACAAACCTGCCCTTTCATTCACTCAAAGCACCACAGACTCTCCTCTAGCTTCCAACTTTCTTTACGGTCGTCCACCGCCTATACTCGACAGATCACATTCCTCCTCGCTTGGAGGTGGTGGATCTAATTCTATTATTCATCCAATCGGTTTTTATTATGAGGATGAACAGTCTCCATATGATGGAGGTGTTGTAGGCGCCGTTGGAAGGCATGGACGTGAAAATAGCCAAGAGGTATACACATTTTTTAAGTGCGTCTAAAAAGCTCGTCAATCTTTTTTAAAGATGAAATCCATTTTTCTGGCTAGCACTGTACCAGATAACAACAACGAGGTTGTTGGAGGTTCATCTTCTGCCTCACACTCACCCGGTCAACAAAATAATGGGGGAATTAAGGTCACAGGGACAACGAATACTACAAATAGCAGTGGAGGGTTAGCTTGATACTTATCAGAGGCCGGTCGGAATTTTCGACTTTCGACATTTGATTTCCGACATCTTCATCATTTCTGACCGTCTTCTGATGCATATAACAATTTAAAAATAAAAATTTTTTATAAATTAGATCCCCTGGATCAGCTACAAGAGCATTAGAACAACGCTTAAGGCACATACAGCAACATATGTACAGACCAATGGGAGATGGATAAATTCAAATAAAAATTTTAAAAATTAATATAAAAATATATTTAAAGTATTAAATTATTTATCGAATTCTCGTGCCAATTAAATTTTATTTATAATAGAGATTGGAAATTCATAGGATTTTAACTAACAACCTTCTGTACAAAAATCAGAGTATAACCTGGAACCTTAATATGAGTAAAATTCTGAAAATTAGATTTTGAAACCCCCCTCCCACCTCAGAAATTCCAATCTCTAATTAATTATTTTAAAATTCTCCCAGCACATTTTTTGTATTTTTGTTTAATTTATACAACAAAATTAATACATAAATTTTTACAATAATTAATTATCCAATAGGTATCCCTTTAGGAGGCGTCATATCACCACACATATTACATGCTTCTTTACACTGCCATCTCATTAGATCAAGATAAAGCTAAAATTTATCTCCTTAATTTTAAAATCCTTTATTACCTCCATCTTGCAATACCCAGCTTTTTGTCTGTCAGGGCAGTCTGTTCCCAAATTCTGACAAACCCCACATTGGTTGCAGGTTTTTTTACAATCACGGTACATTCCCTCATAGGCATACTTTTTTAGTGAGAAAATTTTTTTTAATTTTTAAATTGAAGCACATTCGGACTACTTATTGTTAGATACGTTCCTCTATCATTAAGATAAGGTATCTTCTGGAATTAAGGTAGGGGCACTAAATTTTGTCACGTGGGCAACTCCCTTCTATTATCCTATGAAAGGATTCATTGCATGGGAGATGGGATAGAACGATATAAACCTCAGACACGAAGCACAACTGTCTTATGACCTTGGACCATGATTTTATCCAACCCTATGTTTGGTTATTTCTGCTCATTCATATTCTTCGGAAGACAAAACTACACCCAGTAGCTAATCAAAATTTAATTAACGCTGATTTTGTGAGTAAATATAAGGATCGACTGTATTCTTATTTAAATGTAGTATCATTAAGAATACTTACAGCAACTATACAAAGGTCTGCTTTTGTCTCGCAATCGCCCAAATTGTCCGTACAGTCTATAACATATTAATTTTTAAAAAATTTTTAAAAATTCAAGACCGGTTCCTCCTCCTCCAGTTCCTCCTCCGCCTGTGCCTCCTCCAGTTCCTCCTCCCTGAGCTCGAGTACCTATATTACATAATTTTTGGCAATAGAGTTTAGCCTACAGCAGTAATCATCCCCCGTTGAGGCATGCATACATATCTTTGTTCTGTCGCTTTGACATACTCCATTAGTACACATAAAAAATTATTTAAAAATAATTAGGAAAGGGAAAATTTAAAGAATTTTTAAGGTTTTTCAACTAAATTTTATTTTAATTAAATTTTATTTATTTAGGCTTAATAAAGTAGCTAATGTAGCAGGAATTTATTGCGTCCAAAAAGCTCGTTTATAGAGATGAGATCCAAATAGGGGTTTTCCACTATACAAAACCTTCATTCCCTCAATCATTTCATTAAAACATTAAAATACTTTTGGGTGCTATCAATTAGTATTTGAGTTTTTGCAGCGTCCTCACACCGTTGAGGACAACAATAGAAATTTCTATTGCCATTAGCATCGGTATATTGTTCACACCCCCATTGTGTGTTTTTCTGGCATCGCATTTCTTTTAATGCTGGTTGGGTACCAGCTGTTTGTTGTACTCTTACACACCTTTAAATTTAATTTATGCTTTATAGAAGCTTTACAAGAATGAAAATTTTCTAGAGCCCAAGTCAGGTGTACCATATTTACTCGATTAATTCCCCCGAGGAATTAATATTTCAACCCATCCGCGGAATGGGGAATTATTCGAGGGAGGGGAATTATTCGAGTTTTGAAAATTGAACGTGTAGTAGGGCATTCGAGGGTCGGGAATTATTTTTTCAACTCATCCCTGGCATGGGGAATTAATAGAGGGTGGGGAATTATTCGAGGGTGGGGAATTAATCGAGTAAATACGGTATGCCATCTCTCTCTTCATCTTTTGCTTCTAAAATCAGTTTCGGCACACCCCTGAACTACATCACATGAGCGAGATACAAGACCTAGACTTGACCCCATGACTTGACATCGAAAAATCTTCGCATTATCATTATATCCGATACTATAGGGAGTAATCCGTAGTGCCATTATAGCAAATATGTTTTGATTTTTGAATAAACAAAAATCAGATTTTAGAAAAATGGGAGAGAGAAGATAGAGGGTAAGGGGCCTAATAAGGCCTAAAAAGGCCAGTAAAGGCCTTATTGCATTTTTTTAAATTACTTGTTCGAAGCATCATTCGGATCAAAAGTGATTCCACCACAGCTGTACGACGCAGCATTAATTAATGACAAAAAATTATTTAAAAATAATATAAAATATAAATAAAATATTTTAAATTTTATTTCTAATTTTATTATTATTATTGACATTTTAAAATTAAAATTGATTAGAGGGAAAATTTCAAAGTTTTTCGGTCAGCTAATTAAACAAATGGACTAAAAGTGGCAATAAAATTATTTTAAAAATTAATATCAGCCTGTTTCTTTATAGAAATTGAGTGCGATTTAGGCGATGACTAACAGAATAACATCTTTATTAGAGATCGAGATTTTTGAAAAGCCTGGGCCTGTTTCTGGGTTCCGGGTCTTGCTTTATTAGCCTGGGCCGAATCCTGGGCCTGTAGTCCAGGAAAAACCCAGGAACATCAAAAAATGCCTGGGCCTGCCTGGTCCTTAACTCTGGGTACAGGAAAAACCCAGGCCTTGGTCCAGACCCAGCTCGATCTCTAATCTTTAACACATGAATAAGAAAGTGACTAAAGCCAGGAATATCAAGCTTAGCACGAATTGTGACTACTATATCTCGTACAAGAACGCGAGATTTGTTCGAAACTTGATCTCGGACAAATTGATATTTTTTGAGATATCTAGCTTGATTCTTGTACGATCCTACTAGTCTTGGCTCTAACTTTAATGACAGGCAAAATATATATATATTAATGACAGGCCTTCCAAAGCCAACGAAGGGATGGAAAATCAAATTCAAAATTTCCCTCGAAATCATCTGACACCCCTTCAAATCCTCAATTCCGCCAAAATCTTCTGTTATCTCCTTGATCCTACAAATCCCCCGATATACCCGATTTAGTGATTAAGAAGGCTATATGGAGATAGAGAAAATTAAATCAAAGCTTTGAATTAGTTGAACAAAGGGTACATAGAGAGTTGCCAATCGCTCTATTGGAGAAACCCTGTATATGCTTCATTCCCTAAAAATAAAAATTAAAAAAAAATTTTTTTTATGAGAGTCGATGGCAATAAATGCTTACACGAAGCTCACACAAATAAAATTCCATATATGGCAACTTAAAATTAAAAAAAAGAATTTTTTCTAAAAATTTTTTTTAGTAATTTTTAGTTTATTTTAGTAGATATTTGCAAAATTATTTATTTTTAGATAAATTACCCACCCATATGAAGCATTTAATTTTATGATTTAAAAAAAATTTTTTTTCAAGCAACTTAAAATATGGTTAAACAATATTGCTATTTTTTGCTTTTTTTTATTTTTTGCTTTTTTTCAATTTAGCAATACAATTTTGGCAATATTTTGCTTATATTTTGTTAATAAATAAGAGGCTCAAAGCTCTAAAATTATTAAATTATTAGTATTCATTTATTTATTAACTTCTAATAATTTTTCTAATTTTTCGCTTTAATTTTTTATTAAAATTTATTGTTCGAGTAATATTAACTCTTGAACGTCCTCAACCCTAGAAGCTTCCAGAAAAGCTGTTTCTCGAATTTGTCTATGAGGACTAGGGTTGGGGCCCGATTCTGCCCGTTCCGAAAGATCGAGTCGTGCATTGAATTTTGGCCCGAAAAAGACTCGGTCGGGCCTTTCCGATAAAAATGAGGCCCGAAATGAATGATGACTAAAACGTCGGCCCGACTCCAAAACCCCAACCCTAATGGGTACAGTACGCTGTACTGCCTAGCTAACGTACCGCCTAGCTAGCTAGTTTTTTATAATTGTCGAATGCGTAACGCCTTTGCAAGGTTCGATGCATCTCGAGGAGCATTGAACCTCTCAACGAGCATCCCAGGGGGCATCCCCCAAAGAGCATCCCTCTCAATGAGCATCCATGCATCTCAGCGAGCATCCCAGGGGCGTGAACCAGCATCTTCAATCATGTTAATTGAAGAATGATTCACTCCTAGAAGATGCTAATTCACATTAAATAACCTCTTGCATTAGCGAAGGGGAATAACTAGCCTGCCTCTCTATTCGAAAAAAAATTTGAAACGAAAAAAATTTTTTCCGAAAGGAAATAAATTATTTCACATCTCTTTCATGCCCATAAATATTTTAAAAAAATAAAATTTTTCAGAAAAGAAGCATGCAATTCATTAATATTACCAATTTAATTATTCCCCTTTTATTATTTTTATTTTTTAAATTAATTAATTGTCTAAATCTACAACAACGCCCAAACATTATGGTTTTTATGGTGGATGATCTGGGGTTTGGGGATTTACAAAGCTTTGGAAATTTGGAACAAGAATTTAATCCTGTTGATCAGATGATACGGGAGGGGATTAGATTTACTAATGCTTATTCGGCTGATTCGATGTGCTCTCCTGCACGTGCTGGATTTATAACTGGTACTTCATATTTTAGTATATAATAGTACCGGGGGAACTGGATTTTGAAATTTTGCTAAATTCGACATTTTGACATTTTAACATTTTGAAATTTTGGCATTATGCCATTATGGCATTTGAAATTTTGATAATTTTTAAATTTTGAATTTTGGGCATTTTGGCATTTTGTACTTAGACATTTCGATTTTTGACAATTTAAAATTTAACATTTTGAAACTTGAAAATTTTCCATCTTTGCGAAATTTACAATTTTGAAATTTAGAGCTATTAAATGACGAATTTTAATTTTATAAAAATCACATTAATTAATAATTGAAGGCCGTCTTCCTATACGTCTCGGCGTCACAGGAGGTAACCGTGTCTTTATGATATATGATAAAGGCGGTTTGCCAAAAGACGATCCAACGATAGCAGAAATGTTAAAAACCCATGGATATAATACTGGAATGGCTGGGAAATGGCATTTGGGAATTAATGAGAATAATTATACCGATGGAAATCATTTGCCTGGACGGAGAGGATTTGATTATGTTGGGATAAATTTGCCTTATACTTTGATTTGGGAGTGTGACGAGACTGGAGAGCTTTATCCTAATGGGCCTGACCAGGATAGATGTTTTGTTTATAAAGGAGACAAGGCAAGTTTAGTGGAAACTAAACAATGTTATTAGGAGAGAGACACGATAGAGAGCGTAAGAGAGAGCGAAGAGGAGAGCGATAAGGACTTGAAGTTGGGAGAAGGACTTGGAGAAGAACTTGGAAGAAGGAGAAAGAGGTTGATGAGAGAAGGACTGAAGTTTGGGAAGGACTCTCTTTGAAGGAATAAAAGAGACTCTCTTTTAAGGGGTAAATAGATTCTCTTTAAAATTGAGAAAGAGAATGTCTCTTTTAAAGAGGAGAGATCGAGTCTCTTTAAGGTGGGAGACAGAGACTCTCTTTCCAATGAGGAGAGATCTCTCATTTAAAGGAGGAGAGAGACTTTATTTCAAAAGGGAGAGAAAAGGTCAATTTTAAAGACTACTCACTCACAAGAAGCTCTAATATCAAGATTCAACTTATATTTTTAGTTGTCTATATAGAACCTCTCCATAAAATAATAATAATAAACTCAAAATTAGATTGTTCAACACCCAACGACTTATTCAAATTTTACTGCTGAAATGCTTGCTGATTGGCGCTCCTTTCTCTATAACAAAGCCTTACCCACCATCAACACCAAACCCTTTTTTTATTTCCACTCATTCCCCCATGTTCATGTTGCACAATTTGCCAACAAGAATTTTAAAGGGAAATCTGCGAGAGGTTGAAAAAATAATTTTTGGATCAACTTAGCCCCTTTAAGGTATTTTTGGTGATAATCTAAACGAGATGGGTTGGTATGTTGGCGAAGTCATTAAGGATCTCTGGGCAAACAGACTTGCTTTCAACACTCTTGTAGTCTTCCTTTCTGATCACGGGCCTCACCAAGAGTTGTGTAATAATGGGGGATCAACGGCTGGACTAAAAGGTAATTTTACAAACGATATTTCGCCACATACAGTAAATCCCCACATTTTGTCACAGGTGGAAAATCCAATACTTTTGAAGGCGGATTCCGTATTCCAATGGCAGCGTGGATGCCGGGCAATATTTTCCCTGGTCAAGTCTCTCATGAAGTTATCTCTGCAATGGACCTTTACCCAACATTCGAGAGATTAGCTACAACACCTAAAGCTAGAGATCCTTTCTATGTACCCCCACCAAAACAAGAAACAAGAAAAATGGATGGAATTGATATTTGGCCACAACTTTTAGGACTTTCGACTTCAAAGGATAATAAGCCCCTAACTCCTTTAATTGACCAGCGGCCAATATTCTTTTACTGTAATGAAAAGCTTTTGGCCATTAGAGCAGGGAAGTATAAGGTAAGATGGAAAAATGAAATCCGGATCCGGAAGCAGGATCCAGAAAAAAGGTGTGCCAGTTTCGAGTTTTGCCTATCGCGGATGTTCGCCTTTTTTGAGCTTCGCATTTTCGAGTTTCGCTTTTTAAATTGACTTTCGAGTTATGCCTTTCGCATTTTTAAATCTTTTTCAGCACACCCCTGATCTAGACCTTTTCCGGAAATAATTCAACCTTCGGATCTGAATAATTTGTAGGACTTTATACTCATTTTAAAATTAAAGGTCCATTATATGACTCAACTGATCTTCAGAGATAATACTTCTATTGTTCAGGAAAACTGTCCGGGAGGGAAGCCGAAACAAGAATGGTATTTAATTAGACAAATGATTAAGACAAATATTAAATAATATCCAGGTTTGTCAGCTTTTTCTGTCCAGACGAGGAACTCACCAAACACGATCCCCCTTTGATTTACGATTTGGACAAGGACCCTTATGAAGTATATCCAATAGTGGATGAAGCTACAATTAAAACCGTAACGGATAAAGCTTCAAAGCTTATTGACGATCATCGCAAATCAATTGTTCCAGTCAAGCAAGTATTGGGAGATTTTGATTATAATGGTTGTCTTTGGCCGGTAAAGATATTATAAACTTTATTATATGATAAATTCATTGGAAATACGAGTAGAAAACTTTACGAAAATAATATACCATTATTTTCCTTCCGGAATGGATATAATAAATAAATTAGATATAAACTTTCCGGAAAAACTATAATTTCATACTTTTTCCGGAAAAAGTATAACTCTAAAATTAAAACATAAAACTTTCCGGAAAGAATATAACATTTTCCTTCCGGAATGGATATAATAAATAAATTAGATATAAAACCTTCCGGAAAAAGTATAATTGCACTTTTTCCGGAAAAAATATAACCCTAAAAACAAATTGTCATTAAACTTTAATAATTTCAGTGTTATGGTGACAATTGCGGATGTTGGGCATGATCTAAATAAACATTTTAATTACTTGGATTTTTGGGAGATATGAACATTTAAGAATTCTGGGACTCATAAATAAAATTTTTTAATACCTCAATTAACGCTGGATTTTTATAACAATACTTTTTGTTAAATCTTTTATTAATTTATTAAATTATAAAATATATGGGATAAAGCTGAGGGTGATTTTCTAAATTTTATTTTTGATAAAATTTTAATTTTTAATAACATTTATACATATTAGTATTTTCCGGAAAAAATATATTAATGCTTTCCGGAATAGAAAAGGCAAAGTAAACGATATAGCTTTCCGGAAACCCCAAAATTAACCAGAATTTTCTTAAATATTTCATTGACATAGTGATATGTTCCTCTTTCGATCACTATTTATTTTACACATCGGGATTGATGGTGAACGTGTCCTTGAAGGTTTTCCTTCCCTTATTTGGAATGAGAGAGGCAATAATGGAAGCAAATGTGTTGGGGAATTGCTTCCGTTTCTGCTTCCTTTTGGAGATATATCCTTGACATTTTGATAGTGTTTTACAATAAAAATGCTTAAATAAATCTGGAAAAACAGGAATTTATGTAAAAAATAATTTTTGAAATTTTAGAACCTTTAATGGTACACTGAAAGAATTAAGGGTAGACCCGAGCTGATAAATACTCAAAAGACTCCAATAATCAAAAAGTATAAAATGTTCAAAGCCTTTGAGGTATATTAACATCTAAAAATTTCAAAAATATTTTTGGAACAAAATTATAAATTTTACGGCAAAATTCATTAAATAGGTTGAAATTTGCATTATAGCGTGGACATTGTGTAAAGTTATCCAACACACCCACCAGATAAATAGTTCTTGTTTTTGCTAAACTATAAAATAAAATTAAAAGAATTTTCTAAAGAAATATTCTCATAATAATTTTTGAATTAAATTATACCCGTTTCTCTGCTAGATATAATAAATAAGGCATGAAAAAGCCGGGTAGAACGAAAGCAATTAGGAAGCCATGAAAAAAGTAGAATTGTACTGAAAAATGATATAGTATAGGTACTTTCCGGAAAGAGAATACTTTAATGTATATTTGTATATTTCCGGAAGGAACTACCAGAATTAGAACCGGAAAGAATATACTAGAAGGAGTATGATTAGTAAACTTCTGAAGGAAAATAATGTGTATGATTTCGGAAAGAAAATAGAAACGGAAAGAATCTATTAGACTAACAACCGGAATGAAACAATGCCTTCCGGAATTAATTTATAAAAATCCGGAAGGAAAATAGTACCGGAAATTATAGAAACCGGAAATATTATTCTGAAATATTAGATACTGGTATAATAGCGTTAAACGTACATACAACCGGAAGGAGTACAATTTAAAAAATAATTTTCATTATTACGATTTCAAAACTACCTTGTCTATCATCATATACAACATCTGCCATTTGCCGCATCCTACTACCATTTGGCATTTCCAAATAATAAGTATACAAGCCGTGACGTTGTATAGCTGGTTTCAGATTTTTTAAAATACAGCTGGTGTCGAGTAGTTGAAAAATAGCCACCAACTTAATTTTTTAATTATGATTCCGGAAAGGAAATATTAGTTCCGGAAAAAAAAATACGGAAGAATTAAACTCAATAGACTAGAGTTATATATATGTCTATTAATTCCGGAAAGAAAATATAAGATTTTCAACCGGAAGGAAGATAACTCTAACCTTTTATAAATTGGAGTTATAAAATTAATTACGGATTAATTAATTCCGGAAAGAAAATACCGGAAAAAATAATAATATCTATTGATTCCGGAAAGGAAAATAACTCTAGCTTTTAATTAGAGTTATATACTAATTATTCAGGTTTATTTAAGTTTAATATTAAAGTTTAATTAAATAAATATAGTTTTATTGTCTCTTCAAGTTTTATTTTCAAGTTTTATTAATTTTTAAGTTTAATCTTAAAGTTTAATAAAAATCAAGTTTAAATATTCAAGATTAATCTCAAACTCGAATAACTATACCAATAAAATTGTGTTTAACTTAATTTGCTTACAGGGCTAATTATAGCAGCAATTAATATTTTCACTGTGTTGGGTATGCCTCCACGCATAGAATGAATATATGTATGTAATTAGCTTTAATTGAAGACAAAATTCTTTATAAAAATATTTACAAATTTATTTTATTTTTGCATAGAAAATTTTATAATAAGCTTTTAGCCTGTTTCTCATGTTCAATTTAAACAGTGTTAGGCTAATGAGGCTTATTTTAGTAATCCGTAATTTGAGTAAATTTAAAAAAAAATTTTCTTATAATTTCAATTTATTTTTACATGCAAAAGGAAATTATAAAAATTTAGGAGAATTTAAATAAATGAGGAACTGGAAGTGATTTTAAATTTAATTATAGAAAGGCGCCTTTTTCTTTTTAATTCTAAAGGGATTAGCTTAAAAAGAAAGCTGAGATTGGTGCTTTCATTATTAAAAATAGAATGAAGTAATGAAAATAAGGAAAAAGTCTGTATGTATCAGGGATTTTACGGGTTACACGAAATCCGACCCGACAAATTTGGACCCCAAATCTGATCCTAGAAATTTTCAACGCCCAACCTGACTTATTTTCCATTTAATTCCCTAACTTAACAAGCCTTTTTCAAAACCCCAACCTGACTTTTTTCCATTTTAATCCCATAACTTAACAAGCCAACCCCAAGATTTTTTTGCGATCCGAGACCCCAAAACCCGATCCGAAAAAATTTTGAAAACCCGATTTAAGCCCTCCCCCCTACCCCGAATTTTTTCTCATCAATCCATAACATCCTTGACATGTATCTAATAATTTATTAGGCATCAGAAAATTCTATAAAATTTACAAAACAAAGCTTATTATTTTAAAAATATTTTTAAAAATATATAGAATAAAAAGGCACACAAAAAGCTTTAGAAAAAATAAAAGTCACTAATTGTAGTTTTAAATATATATGGCTTTGAGAGCCTATAGTGCATATAAATAAAAATAAATTTATGCCATGCCACACACGATGAGGAAAGACAGCTGGAACGAACGCTGTCAAAATTTTTTTTTCTTTCATTCTCACGCTTTAGAGGTAAATCGGGAATGGCAAAAATGGAAATTACCAAAAAAAGAATGTTAAATAAAATAAAAAGCCATTAGTTTAGCAAATAAAATGGAATATATTTTTAATATTTTTAATGGATTAAGAGAGATATATTTAAATTAATGCCCTGTTTTAATTGAAAAATTACTAGAAAATAAAGGTTAATCGAAGGAATTTTTTAATTTTATTTTTAAATAATTAACTATATATCAGGGGTGTGTAGAAGTCATTTTATTAAGCGAAAGGCGAACTTCGAAACACTAAAAAAGGGCGAAAATTGGTGAATGGCAAGAAATGAAATGCCGAAACTGGCATGCATTGTTGTACATATGTATGTATCAGGGATCTAGCCGACATAAAAATTCAATTCCCGATTTTCGGGAATCGGGTCGGCTTGATCCTTGGTATGTATGGAATTTGTAAATTCCGGAAAAGAATTTCTTAAAAAATTAATTTTATAGAATAATTTAATCAGGAATATTATGTTTAAAATTAATAAAAATTTAATTGAAAAATTATTTTATAAAAATTTAATTTATACTATTTTTTTAATATTTTCCTCATCCACCTTTTTCTCCTCAAAACATCAATCTATTCAATTTCCCTTAAAAATATGCTTAGAAAAATCCGGAAAGAAGCTTCATTTTAAAGCTGGCAGCTACATGCGGCATTCCTTTTTGCATTTTAAATCGATAAAGCTAAAAAATTCCAAAGGGCATTTTTTGTTTGTTTTTTTAATAAATCCGGCTATCTGTGAAGCTTAAAAATTCAAAAAAAATTTATTCAAAATTTTTAAATTTAAATAGACGATGACTAATATTTTATTATTTATTCACTTATTTTTATTAACCCAATTGGCCCCTCTAATTTCATCAATTGGATATGGGTTTTCTGTAAGTCAATCACCTTGGGGAGGTTTAGAGGGTAGAGAAGGAGCAGTTTGCAATTATGTTAGTAAATATGGTATTCAGATGAATTTAAGGTAAATTATTAAGAAATTAATTCTTCCGTCATTATTGACAGAAATTAACGGTTTTTAGAAATTTAAATGCTCGACCAGACGTGATTTAGTGCCCATACATTAGTGCACACTTCCTCAAATTTGGCCCCAGAGGAGTCTCTGGGATTTGAGCCTCCTGCACGAGGCAAGGGGGATTTTAGTTGCCCACTTCATGAGGCAGGGGAACTATTAGTATATTATTACATACATGATTTCCCTAAAAACGATCAAAATGATTTAGTGCCCATACACGGCGAAATAGCCTATAACACCTTCTTGAATTTGGCGCCCAGAGAAGGTGTCTCTGTGACCTGAGACCCTGCAAGAGGCAGGGGGACTAGTTGCCCCCTCCCCCTGTTGCCCCCAAATCTATAAACTATTAATTACAATTTAGCCATGAATTAATAGCGGAATTGGAGTGGAAACCTAACAAAAATAAACGAAGCACACCACCAACAACTATGCTAGAGTGGGATGAACGGGTTCAACTTAACTATAAAGATCTGGAAAAGCCTCAGAAAAATTGTTCTGACGAGCATTGGATTTTAGAACATTTATTGAAGGATTACGATAAATTTAGAATTCCAGGGGAGGGGAATGTACGTGTTGAAGTTGAGGTAGAACTTAATTCTGAATTCATTAATAATTCGAATTATTAAAGATTTGGGTCCAGGAAGTGTCAAAAATTATTGAAATTACGAGCGAGTTTGAATTGGATATTTACGTCACTGAATGGTGGCTGGACTCGAGATTGGCATTTTCCCATCTTAATCCATGCAAGAAGTTTAATTTAAAATATTTCTGCTCAAGCTACCTAATTTTAATTTGAAATAGAAATATGTCGGTGGATGGTGCACGCGTATTACCTGAAATTTGGAATCCTTTAGGGTGCTTTGTAAACAGTAAAGACGCTACAGTTCATAAAAGTCCTTTCAGCAACATTTTTCTACAATTGTAAATTTTACAGAAATATTTTTAAAATATTAAAAATAAGCTTGTTTACAATTGTAAAACCAGAATATTAAATAAACTTTTTTACAATTGGAAACTTAATTGTAATAAGTAAAACCAGAATATTCAATATGTTTTGATAACAAAATCAGAATATTAAATAAACTTGTTCTGTAATAATTCTGATTTATTCTTTAGATATGAGAATGGCTCAGTTTGGCATAATTATAGGCAATAATTCTTTTAAATTGCCAGAATTTTTAACTGACTTTTTATAGAATAAAATTGACTGGACCTTGCTCTAATACATTCAATCGCTTTCCGATTGATCAACAAAGGTATTGTCGTTCTTATTAGAATTTTTTAAAATTTATTTTAAGGTGTATGCTCTTCTATGAGTCGTTTAACCATAATTATGTAATTTTAAAAATTAAAAAAATAAAAATTTTTAATTGTGTTAAAGGAACAAGTCCAAATGGAATGGACAATGTCTCCAATTATTTTGCTCAAACCAAATATAACTTTGCCAGATTATGTTTTGGTTGACTTTAAGGCTTCCAGTGTTAAAAGGGTTGAAAAATTAATTAAGCTTGGATTTATTTTATTTAAATTTAAGCTTTACCCACCCGGTATATGGAATGAATTGGTAGCCACATTTACTTTCAAAAGACTATATGGTTTCTATATTCTTCAGGTCATTTTGAATAATAATTGTTAAATTTAGATTAATTATATTGTTATTATAACGGTCATAAATCATTAAAAATAAACATTTCCGGAAGTTAATAAAAAAGAGTTAAACTTAAACATAACAATGAGAATTTTCGGAATAATACAGATTATTTATAACCTACACTTTTTCCGGAAACAATAGAATAAAGCATTTTAAACCAGAATTAGTAAATAAACATTTGTCGGAAAAAGTATAACACATCAGAATTAAAACCAGAATTACAAAATAAACTCTTTCCGGAAAATAAACCTATTCCGAGTTAAAAGCAGAATAATTAAACTTTTTCCGGAAATACAATAAAATAAACTTTTTCCGGAAAATAAACTTTTTATTAGTTAAACCAGAATTAGATAGTAAATATAAACATTTTCCGGAAAATAAACTTTAAATAAATTAAACCGGAATTATTAAATATATAAACTTTTTCTGGGAACCCCTGAAAATAAACTTAAATAAAACTCTATCCTCTATATTTTCAGGTTTACATTCCAACTTATATTTCTGTTTGTATGAGTTGGATTTCTTTTTATTTGGGCAAAGACAATATTCCTTCCCGAACAATGATTGGAGTAAAAATTAAAATAATTTTTAGAAATAATTAAATTTAAAGGTAAATTCTCTCCTTTCCTTAACTTATCAATTCGGCTCTGTCGTTGCTAATTTACCAAAAACTAGTGATATTAAAGCTATAGATGTTATGATACTTATAGCTATGGGATTTATTTTTTCTTCACTTATTGAGTAATTTAAAAATTTTTAAAAAATTTTTAACAGAAAAATTTTTTATTTTTCCTTAGACTTGCCGTTGTTGGCTATTTAGTTAGTGCACAAACAGAGAAAAACGAAAAATTGTAAAAATTCAAAAAAAATTATTTTAAATAAAAAATAAAATTAAAGACATAATTGTTGGTGGGGCTGTTTGTGTTGCCCAGAACTAACAGCTTCAAAAATTGATCAAGTAAAAAATTTTTGGAAATTTTTAAAATCCTTTATTAAAATTTAGGTGTCCTTTATTCTCTTTCCTACATGCTTTGTTATTTTCAATATTTGGTATTGGTTCATTTTTATGGGGTGAATGTTTAAAATTACCTTAACATTTTTTATAATTAAAAAAAAATTTTTTATTAAGAAGGCTTAGATGACAATAAAGAATGTTTTTGAATATACAACGGGTTTAAAAAATTAATTTATCAGTGAATACAAATCTGATAAGGATAAATAGTATATCATTCGAAACAGCATTAAAAACTGTATTTAAAAATTACCGGTTAAGATTTTTTCATTAATATATATACTGTAAAGTTTAAGTACCATATTTAAGTACTATCTGATAAGGATAATTAGTATATCATTATGGAGTTTGACACAATAAAATACTGGAAATTAAAATACAAAAATATTAAATCACATTAAATACATAAAAATTTTTAAATATTTGCATCAATAGAATTATTATATTTTAAAATTAAAAATTCATTTTTCACGCGTCTGAAGGGCATGCCACCGGACAACCTAAAAAATTTTAGTCAAAAATTTTATTTTTTAAATTTACCGGTCTCCGGGTAAGCATCATTTCAGTCCAATGTTCTTGAGAAGCGAGAACACTTTGAGGGTTTTGTAAATTTATAGAAGAGAGAATTACCTTAAAATTTAATTTAAAAATTCCCAAAATTTATTTTAGAAATTTTACTTCTCCAATAAAATCGTTTTTGCTCATTTTGTCGTAATCCCAAACAGATATACACAAGTGAACTCGCTAAAATTATTTTTAAAATTAATTAAAAAATATTTATTCCCATTAATTTACCTCCATTTTGTCAGCAGAGACTTTAAATTGAAAGCTTTCATTATAACTTTAAAATTTAAAATTTTTGTTAAATTTATTAATTTATTTTTCTCTTTCTTACTATGGATTCAACGTTTTAAATTTTATTGCCGTTTTCTTCTTCGCCCACAATTTTTTGCCTTCATAGAGATAGATTTTTACATAAGGATCTGAATTATAAATATTTTTATGGTAATATAAGCAATTCCGGAAAGGCGTTTCTTTCCATAAATTATTACAAATGTACTAAATTACTCAAGTCTTCATTTCGATTATTCCGTCCCGGAAAGTTTATATAAATATTGGATTTAACGTTTTAAATTTTCCGGAAAGGCAATATAATTTTCCGGAAAAGCAATATACTCATTACAATAGTTATTCCGTTCCGGAAAGTCTAAATTATACATTCCGGAAAATTAATACTCACACTCATTGGCAAGACACTGACTCTAAATAGCAAAATATATCGTGCAAGGTTATCGGGGGTTATCTTTCGGTATCAGTAACAACAAAATCAGTATAGGAGTTCAAACAAAAAAGAATACCGACCGATAACGGTATAAATTTTAATAAATGAAATGTTTGTCAATAACTAAAACTAAGGTAGCATCATTGACCTTCGGGAGTATCGGTATCTGCCGGGGAGGGCATGGCGAAGTCGAGGACTGCGCTGTCTTTTGGGTGAGGGTTCGGATGGTCCCAGAATTTGCTTAAAATTGGTGGGGGATTGTAGGGGGTTTCGGGGGAAAAAAGGGTGTCGCATTCCTGCTCACGGTCAACTACGTCAAATTGCGCACATTTAACGCCTCATTTGGTTTCTTCCAAAATCCAAATCCGTCTTAAAAACTTTTTTTCTTTTTAACGCTGTTGTTTGCTTGATTTTCTCAAATTCTTGTCTATTTACGTTAAGATCAAGCGTTTAATTTTTGTTTTGCTCTCAATTAAAATGTTTTGCGAATAATAATTGAGCATTAATTGGGTAAATAGAAAGTACTTTATCTTACAAAATTTATGAAATTTCTGGAAAAATAGTTATTAAAAGATTAATAGGTGCTAAAACTTAAAATATCTACCCTTCGACAATTTTAAATATTTTACACTTATGACCATTTTGATAAACACAAGGCTATAGATATATCGTGTATTTATGCGTGTTGTTATTGTAAAATTAAAGAAGAGTAAAAGAGACAAAATAAAGAAAGCGAATAAAAGAAAGATATAGAGGGTAAATGTCCGGTTGGTGTCCTACATGTCCGCAAAGAGAATGCGCATTTTTCCTTCCTTTTCTTGCATTTTTTTCTGCAAGGAGTGGCGCCCATTTTTCCTTTGTGTATGGTAGACTTTTGGCATGACGAAGGAAAGAGGGAAAATAATAATTAATTACTAATAGAGTACAAATAAATATTTTATTTTATAAATGATCAGAGATGAAAAATTTGGGACAACATTCTCAAATAGATTTCTAAAATATCTGGGGGAATCTTAATCCATTTGAAAACTTAATCTGTTCCAGAATGCTTCAATCTGCTGTGTATTTGCACCGTTGACTGGATTCATAAAGAATTGTTGATGATTTACTGTTTGGTGTTGATATCCTAAATGATCTAAACCTTAAGTGAATTAATTTTGTTTGTAAATCAATCTAACATTATAATTATAATAACTTTATTAGTATTAAATTATGTACTCTATTAGTAATTAATTTTTATTATTTTCCCTCTTTCCTTCGTCATGCCAAAAGTCTACCATACACAAAGGAAAAATGGGCGCCACTCCTTGCAGAAAAAAATGCAAGAAAAGGAAGGAAAAATGCGCATTCTCTTTGCGGACATGTAGGACACCAACCGGACATTTACCGATATAGAGAATAGTGAAATAAAGAAAGAAAAGTTAAATAAAGAAAGAGATAGAAATTATTAAATGAATAAATAAGTAATTAGTGTTCTATAACCCTTTGCTATTTACCGTCGAAAATTTTTTATTTTCAAAGCTTATGTCATAAATTATTTTTAAAACTGCGAGCGCTCCAAAAGACCTATTGCTTCGGCTGTAGGCAATCAAGTCCCCCTGCCTTCGTGCAGGGGGCAACTCAAGTCCCCCTGCCTTCGTGCAGGGGGCAACTCAAGTCCCCCTGCCTTTGTGCAGGGGGCAACTCAAGTCCCCCTGCCTTCGTGCAGGGGGCAACTCAAGTCCCCCTGCCTTTGTGCAGGGGGCAACTCAAGTCCCCCTGCCTTCGTGCAGGGGGCAACCCAAGTCCCCTTGCCTTCGTGCAGGGGGCAACTCAAGTCCCCCTGCCCCCGTGCAGGGGGCAACTCAAGTCCCCCTGCCTTCGTGCAGGGGGCAACTCAAGTCCCCCTGCCTTTGTGCAGGGGGCAACTCAAGTCCCCCTGCCTTCGTGCAGGGGGCAACCCAAGTCCCCTTGCCTTCGTGCAGGGGGCAACTCAAGTCCCCCTGCCCCCGTGCAGGGGGCAACTCAAGTCCCCCTGCCTTCGTGCAGGGGGCACAAATTTTGGACCGTCCCCTGCCTTCGTGCAGGGGACATAAATTTTGGACCGTCCCTTGCCTTCGTGCAGGGGGCACACATTTTGGAGTGTCCGTGTGCCGTTTTGTACACGAGACTCGTCCCCTGCTTCGGAGGGGGCATTTAAACTTAAAACTATTTACCCAGGCTTAATTAACATATAAAATCTAAAAATTTATTTAGATGATTTTTATACATCATTATATCAAACTTCGGACCAATATATTTTCACATGGTCCGAATGTGAAAATACCAGAATACCCACTTCAAGGCATATCCGCATAAAGACATGCATTTGCATGTTTTGGCTAGCCCTAGTAATTACACAAAAGTTTACAATTCAGCTATTCTGGTAACAATTGTAAAATTAATTTAATCTATATTCTCTCTACCTGAAGAACCGCTAACATCCATTTTCTTAAGATTTCTAGCTTCCATTATTGTAACTGTTAGTGTTCCTGTTGCTAAGAAAATGTAGGAAATAATTTAAGATTTTATTTTATTACCTGGTCTATAACGTGTTGAGAAACAAATATCACCTCGGGATTCCTTAAATTTTAAATAAAGTTACAAAAAAATCAAATTTTCCAAACCGATTCTTCAATTTCATGTGGAGCCTCAAAATTGATCCATCTATCATTTGTTTGGCCAAAATCAACTGTGTTTAATGGCAATAAAATTTGACCAATTCTACAATTTTTAAATTTTAGGTTGATAATTGTAAAAAATATTTATTTACAATTTAAAAATATTCCGGAAGGTTTTTTCAATTAAATCATTTCCGGAAGGTTGAGGTTTTTGGTTCATAAACTCTTCCGGAAATATTTTAATTTATCCGGAAAAATATTCCGGAAAGTTTTACAATAGAAATCTCTTCCGGAAACTTTAAGGTTTTGTTTTTACAATTACAATTTTACAATTCAACTATTACAATTTTCCGGAAAATATTTTAGAATTTATATTTATTCTTATCAATAAAATAAGCTTACTGGTCATCCTTAGAAAGGCGATCAAAATCAAACGCAACAAGTTCTAAAGTTTTGCGACCAAGTTCAGGGAAGGGGATCTATCAAAATTTAAAAAAATAAATATCATCTTAATTAAGATTCCCTCACTTTAAAAACAAATGTTTCATTGAAGACCGGATTCAAACTATTTCTCTTTATCCTGGTTTCAAATTTGGGCTTTCGTTCTGGCGATATAGTCAATTTTATATATGGATCGCTCATTCCATTTCTGTCCATAGCTGGCAAATCTCTGCATTCTAGAATAGTCACAGATAACTAAAATTTATTTTTTGTGAGCTTGTGAATTTTAAATAATTATTCCGGAAAAAATTTTTCTTCCGGAAAAGATTCCGGAAAAAATTTTCCGAAAATTCTATAATACTTTTAAAATTTGTAATTTATTGTTTTATTTACTAAGTTTATAATAATTTTTCCGGAAAAGTTTACAAATCATATTCCGGAAGTTTTATAATTTTTACAATTTGTTTCAAGTTTATTATTTTTCCGGAAATATTTACAATTATTTATAAGGTTTTACAATTCACTTATTATTTCCGGAAAGTTTAAATTATTTTTCCGGAAGGTACCGTAAATGTTTTAAAAGAAGCACAATGCTTCCATTTTTCGATCCTCTCGTAGGGTGTGCTTATATTAGAGATGTGCTTCAATTGGGATGTGTTTTTATTAGAACATTTACGGTATTTATACTTTAAAAGATTTAAAAGTTACTTTACTAGAAGTGAAATCATAATCAAGTTTTAAATGCAAACTTCCATAACAATCGGGGGTTAATCTACTAAATAATAAATGATGTTTAGCAGATTTTTAGTAATAATTAATTTTACTTTTCACAATTATTTGTTCCATCATCTGTATTCGTTACTCTACTGCTTAATGTACTACTCGCTGTTGAAATTTGATGTGAAAAGTATTTGTTAGGGGTTGATGTTGTCGACTTATCTCCGAGTGAATCCCTTGTTTTTGTTGGTTTGTAAAATCCATTTGTTTTTGCGGAACAAGAAATAAACTTTAAAAGATTTATTTGTAAAGTGTTTAAGGGAGATTGTAATCTTTTTACAAATTGTAATTTTTCTAGAAAGTTTTTACAATTTTCCGGAAGGTCTTTAAATGATTTATTTGTAATTGAAAATTACAAATTGTAATCTTTTCCGGAAAGTTGTAACAATTTACAAATTGTAATCTCTTCCGGAAAGTTTTAATAATTTACAAATTGTAATCTTTTCCGGAAAGTTTTAACAAGTACAAATTGTAATTTTTCTAGAAAGTTTTAAGAATTTACAAATTGTAATCTCTTCCGGAAAGTTTTAACAAGTACAAATTGTAATCTTTTCCGGAAAGTTTTAACAAGTACAAATTGTAATTTTTCTAGAAAGTTTTAAGAATTTACAAATTGTAATTCGGAAAGTTTTAATAATTTACAAATTGTATTTTGTTCCCTATAAGTTTTAACAAGTACAAATTGTAATCTTTTCCGTAAAGCTATAATAATACTCAGAATTTAATTTTCTAATCGCAATTTACAATTTGTAATTTTACCTCATCCCTGTAAAAATCAGAATGATCTCCACTGTTGGTAGAAGGGAAAGGAAGGCAGATGCGAAAAACTCGCAATACAGAATTACAATTGCTGGTAATAAATCTTCCACTAATTCCGGAAGAGCCTGCTACTGCCCCGAACATTTTATATTAAATAAATTCGACTGAAAAAAATTTTTTAAGTTAAAAAAAATTTTTTTTATTAAATTACAATTTTAGTTAAAAGATTTAAGAACGTGTTTAAATACCCATAAAATCCAAAAATATAAAAAAATCGTTTTTTAACCTTAAAAGCTTTAGCAAAGGTTACTTTTCGTGACTTTTTTTCTTTATTCTTTGGCACGTTTATGTGTTAAAATAAACACATTAAGGAGAAAATAAGTGCTTTTAATGCTTAAAGGGATAAGGGGGAAAATATATCTTTGACGCAAGAATTGAGAATTTTTTTGCAATTTATATTTTAAAATAAATGGAATATATGTGCATATTTATATAATTTGTGTTTAAAATTAAAAACACGCAAGTCTGGTGCTTTGACATAAATACTAGTATATTCAATAATTAGTAAGTATTTTATTCAATAATTAGTAAGTATCAAAGGGGGATCGGAAATTCTGAAGAGATCGTGAATCGAAAATCAGGTAACCTTCTCGAGGGGAAAAGGTTTTGTCTCTCTCTCTCTCTCTCACTCTTGTTTTGGGGTAAATCCTGGTTTCGAGTCATGGTCTTTAGTAAGGTTATCGGCACGGTTCATTTCGATTCGAATGATCTAATCGGGCTTCGATTTTTGACCCGAAAAAGACTCGACAGCTCGGTTCGATAAAAATGAGGCCCCAAACCCTAGTCTTTTGGACAGGTCCGAAAATAATTTTTAACATTATTTTTTATTACCTTGAAGCCAAAAAAATTTTCATTAATAAAATACCTAATCTGATTTATATCCTTAATTTAAAAAGAATTTTTTTTCTAACAACTACATCCTTTAATGAGAAAATTTTATAAAATTATTCCTTCAATTTATATCCACATTTTTTAATTAAACAAGTAGGCGGGATTTTTTCCTTGTCAATCCCATAACATATTCAAAATTATGTGTTAGAAGATTTTTATACAATAGGTAGTTTATTAATTAAAAGGGGAACTAAATTTTTATTTTAAAAGTACATTGGAAAATTTTGTTTATTTAATTTTAGGGTGTTTTTTGAAGCTATACGGATTCTAAAGGTTTTTCAAAAAATTTTAAAAATTAAAAATAAATATATAGTTACAAATAAATAACTGTTTTAACGTGCTTTTCTCTCTTTTTTTAGAAAAAACGAACAAATAAATAAAACATTAACTCAATAAACAAATATATTCCCCCCTAGTAACTCAACGAGCACCCCCACAATTATTTATGGGGGTGCTCTCGTTGCATACGAGCTTTTTGGCCGCTCGAGAAATTGAATATCCATTTTTGGCATTGAAAGAAGGAAAAGCAAAAGAAGCATTGAAAATCGAATTTTGTGGAATCACACCATAAAAATGAGTAAATAAAACAAATTTTTATTTTTTATTTTAAGGAAAAGGTAGGGAAAACGAACAAATAAATATCTAAAATTACACACATTTTCAAGTAAATTATATATTCGTCTGATTAAAAAAATAAATTTATTTCCTTAATTTTTTTCCGTAATTTTTTTAATAAATTACAAACAATAGAAAAGTAAATAAAAGAATTGCATGACAAAATTTAATAAAAATGAAACTTGGGGGGTTTTCTCTTTTTTCCCTTTTTTTGGGCAAATTAATAAGATTTTCTAATTATTGGAGCGAAACTTGACCTAATCGGAATGTTCCAAAATTGTATACCTTTATATGCCTTTTTTTGGATTTTTAATCTCTAAGGGATTATAAATATTAATTCTAATAAAATCTTTTTTTTTGTTGCGTGAAACTAAAATATTTTTTAAATTAAAATTAAGAAAAAAAAATATTTAAAGATATTCTTGAGAGAATTAAAAATTTTAAAATATTGTTTTAATCTTCTTTACTTTCCAAAAGTAGTAAAAATCCATTAATTTTAAAATTTGGAAAGGCTTAGAATAAGTTTTTTAAACAAATTTGTAATTAAGTTTTGTGTGACAGAAATACGTATATGTAATGTTGCTTATTGTAATCAGAGATATATTTGTAATCGGAAAGTAGAAATTGTAAATCTTACTTTCCGGAAAATTACAAACTTTAATCAATTACAATTAAAAAGAAGTTTCCGGAAAATAAGAAATGAGAGTTTCCGGAAAAATAATAATTAGAACCGGAATACGTATATTTTCCGGAAAATACAAGTATGGAGTTATATACAAAAAGTATATACAAAATAAATATACAACTTTCCGGAAAACTTTATGTAGCAATACTCATAGTTATACATTTTCCGGAAAAAATAATTAATAAATATACTTCCGGAAAATACATATAATTTCCGGAAAAAGTAGTCAATTTCCGGAAAACGTATAGTTTCCGGAAAATCTAGTTTCCGGAATAAACTATATATTTTAAGATATTTCAGGAATAAGAATAGCTTCCGGAAAGTATAATTTCCGGAAATTAAATTTAATAAGCATTTATAAAAAAATATTTCCGGAAAATAGTAAATAAGTTTATTTAATAGATTTTCTAAATATTAGCTATAAGAAATAAAACTATTAAAGAATAAATTTTTTCAAAATACATTTTAAAATTAAATTAAGTTGGTATTTCAAAAAAATCTTAAATGTGTAATATTATTATTAAATTATTTATGTAAGCGAACAAAAGTATTTTAAGGTGTGATCTTTCCAAAAATAGAAAAATGGGTTTGGATAAATTTAAAAAAAAATTTTTTTTTAATTTATTTTATTTACAATTATTTAAACAAAAAATTAAGAATTCTCTAAAAATATTAAAAATTCTATAAAAAACAGATCGTGAGAACAAAGAAGATTTTTTCGATATATTTAATGAATGGGAAAAGAAAATTGCCAGTCTGCGCGGGATAAAAATGTTAATTAAGTAATAACGAAAATAAATTGAGAAAATATTAAAGGTTTCATTTTATAATTATTTTAATAAATTGTAAAAATAAAGGAAATATATTGAGGATTAATTTATTAATTTATCTATTAATTTTCATTAATTCGTCACTTTTTAATAGACAAAAGATTAGCTCATCCCACGCTTTTTCCCTTATAAAACTAAAAAATTTGGAAGTTTGTCATATTATTTCATTTCAAGGAATCTTCGCTCCTTTTGGGAAAAAAGTGCACAAAATTCAAAGAATTTTTAATTTTTATTTGACGCAAACAAATTAATAATTCCATTCTTCTCAAGCTTTCCTTGTTTTATGTAAATTATTTAGAACGTGGAAGAAATTTTGTCTGAGTAAATATTTGCGATATTGAGAATAAACAATGGAAGTTGAACATATAAATTTATAAAACTTTCCGGAATTGGTAAAATCCCAGGAAAATAGTTTACAATTGTAAAGTATTTGTAGAAAATATTCTCAAGGTATTCTGGAATTAATAATTCCTGAATCCCGGAAAAGTTGCAAGAAGAATAAAAGCAACATTACAATTTTAAAATAATTTCCGGAAGGTTTATTAATTGTAAAAAGTTTTCCGGAAACTTTATTTTAATTGTAAAATAATTTTCCGGAAAGCTTACAAATTTTAAAATAATTTCCGGAAAGTTCATAAGTTTTAAAATATTTTCCAGAAAGTTTACAAATTGTAAAAAGTTTTCCGGAAACTTTGCAATTGTAAACTATTTTCCGGAAACTTTACAAATTGTAAAAATAATTTCCGGAAACTTTACAAATTGTAAAAAGTTTTCCGGAAACTTTGCAATTGTAAACTATTTTCCGGAAACTTTACAAATTGTAAAATAATTTTCCGGAAAATTTACAAATTGTAAAAAGTTTCCGAAAGGTCTACAATTTGTAAAATTAATTCATTAATAAATAAAAAGGAACCAGAGAAAAAGAAAAATGTTAATTAAATATTTTATTTCCAAAAAAATATATGTAAAGCCTGCTTAAAAATTCTAAGCAAAAAATAAACAATAGAAACACAAAGCTAGTGTATTGTCTCTATTTTTCTTGTCCTTAATGCAGTTAGAAAATATTAACATTTACGTAATAAAAATTTTTTCATTAAAAAGGGTCGGGTAATGTTGAAAAATTAATTTTTTTAAATGCAAGTAAAAAGGAAGGAACAAATTTTAGTTAAAAAATTAAAAAAAAAAGTCTTAGTATCCAGCAAATATTGAGTTAATATACCTATCAGGGTTGTGCCGAAAATGATTTTTAAAAAAAATTAAGACGAAAATTCGACGAAAAAACGGAAATGGCAACTACTGATACCTAAATTTCCCAAAGGAATTTTTTTCAAAAAATAATAACATAAGAAAAGCTAATTAGGAATTATTAGAAGTTTTAATTAATTAAAAAACTAATGAAAAATATCAACCAAAGGAAAAAATTTTTTTTCAGTTTCTACCAGTAGAAATGTTGAACTTTATTTATAAATTATTTTTAAAAAAATAAACATAATAGCTCTATAATTTGTTTTTGTTTTTTTTTTCTTTTAAATTTTTGTTTTCATTCATTTAATGGTTGATTGAAAAATAGAGTGGGGGGGTTTCTTGTTATTTTTTTCTATATATTAATTTTAAGGATCTTTTTAAAAAATACTAAACTAGTTAGAAAATGTAAAAATTGAAAAAAAAACAAAAATTGGAACAAAATGGAAGCAAAAAAAATGAAAAAAAATGTTAAAAGAGGAAAAAGTACACACATATGGTGGGGTTGGCATCCTCCTCTACCTCATTCTCTTCTTCTACTTCTTCACATTTTGGTTTTCATGATTAAATTTTTATGTTCATTTTACAAGAGACACCGAAAAAAAAAATAAAAACTTGAAAAATTAGGAACATGAAAAAGATGAAAAATAAAAAAATTATTAGAATTTTTGTGGGGAATAATAACTAAAAAAATATTTAAGGAGGCAACTTTAAAATTAAAAAAAAAATTTTTTTTAATTTTGATTTTAAAAGAAAAATTTCAAAATAACCATAAATTTTATTATTTTTTATTAAATAAATAATTGATGAATCAAACAAAAAAATAAACAAGTCGTTGATGGGAATAAATATATTTAATATTGATAATTATTTTGAAGTCATAGTATAGTACATAGCTATATTATTTGAGAAACATTTTTTTAAATTGATATTCAGTAAATAAATTAGTAGAATTTTGAAGAAGGTCCAATAAAAAAAATAAAAGAAGCAAAAAATTTAGAATTTTTTAAAGATACCCAAGAAATCAAGGACTGCCATAAATTTGACAGAAAAAAAAGTCGAAAATCAGTAAACGCATTTTTTTAAATTAAAAGAGAATTGGAATAATAATAATAAAATTAAACATCAATTATTAAAAATATATATATATTTCTTAAACAATTTCAATTTTTTAATAATATAAAATATAATAATTTAATTTTTATAATATGGGAATTGTAAAATTTTTTCAAGCCTTTTTTTCTTAAAATAAATTAAAAAGCTTTTTTATTTTTATTTCTATTTTCCTCCCTTCTTTTTACTTAAACTTTTCCTCTTTTTCAAAGCTTCTTCATCAGCTTTATTTTTCTTTCTCCTTTCCTCATATGCTTCTAATTCTTGGTCAACCAAATATTCAAATTTTTGAGGATTACAACGCCAAGTATTAAACTCGCTAAAATATTGAACAAATTAAATAAAAATTTTTTTACATGAAAATCTTTCCGGAAAGTTTAAACAAATTAGAAGAAAATATAAAACACTTTTCCTGAATGAAAATAAATATATAGACCTTCCCGGAAATTTTTATAGAATATATTTAACGACAAAAAAATATATAAACAACTTTCCGGAAAGTTTATAAAATTGCAACGAAAATTAAATTTTCCGGAAAGAAAATATTGTTTCCGGAAGAATATACATATCTAAAATAATTTTTCTGGAATTGAAATATATTTCCGGAAACTTTATAAACATAATTGTCCTACATTTTCCGGAATTTATAAAATAATTTTTCCGGAATGAAAATAAAAGTTTCCGGAAACATTAAATCAATAGAAAACCTTTCCGGAAAACTTTTACTAGAAAATACAAGCTTCCGGAAACTTATTAATTTAATATAAAACATTTCCGGAAAACTTATACTTATGTAGCTATAGTCATATTTATACATTTTCCGGAAAAAAATAATAAATTTAAATAAAAAATAATTATACCTGCATTCAGTCATTAATGATGGGTCAGAAAATTTTATATCCTCCAAGAATGGAATTGGAGGGAAAATATAATCAACAGTGTCAATAGCCATACTCACATAATCGGAGACATAACCAATTTTATCTGCACGACGAAGCATTCCAGAAGGGTCAATAATTAAAATTCGTTCCAAAGGAATATCTACTGCTTTATACGATTTTACATCCTTCAAAAAAATTATTTTTTTCAAAAAAATTTTTTAATAAAAAAAACCGTTTCTCGATTTCCAAATCCAGCAAAAAAAGGTCTGTCAACTGGGAAAAGAGATTTTAAGTCATTTAAACAAGCAATTTTAAATTCTTCTGGTCGACGTTCAATTACCTCTCTTTAGAAAAAAAATTTTAATTAAAAAAAAGAAATAAAAAAATCTCCAAACTTTTTAAATGCCATTAAAACAGAAGTTGGAGAAAGCAAAACTGGACCATCTGGAAGTGTTTGAGATCCTTGAGCAATACTTTGAAGATATGTTTTTGTGTAATGAGATTGGCCGATAGCACGAGATGAGAGGTAAACCATTTGATAACTATGAAAATAAAAAATTTTTTGATTTCACAGAAAATTTTTACCAAAAATTTCTTAAAAATACAAATTTTTTTGAAAAAATAAGAAAAAAAATTTTTTCAGAAAAATTTTTTTTCCAAAAAATGTTCGAAAAAGAGTGAGATTCGTAAAAAAACCTAACCCATTGTTCTTAATTCTTGTATAAAGTTCCGCAACACCAGAATGTGCCCAAGTTCCCCCAATTGCAGGTATTACATGACCAAGAACGTCACTTTTAGTTATTGTTCCATCAATATCAGAAATTACCAATTTATCACACCAACGAAGTAAATAAATGTGACAACTACACCAAGCAGTTCCCTTTTTTAAAAGATTAAAAAATAAAAAAAAAAGAAAAATGGTTCATTCAGCAGCCGCCACATACATATGTGAGACCCTGCCCAAAAAAATCTCAAAAAATTTCATAAAAAACCCTCAAACTCCTAACGAAAAATCATGAGTTTCAATAAAAACAAAAATTGCAAATTAAAAAAAAACCTGGAATTTAGTTGTTATACTAAACCTAGCATCATTCGAGCCATAATCCAAATTTAACAATTTTAATTGATCACTAGACAACCTCAACGAACGTTTGTATTTTTTTGAAGCTGCGGATACTAAATGTTCTGCTGTAGTAGCAATAAATTCTTCATCGCTGAGATTTCTTTAAAAAAATTTTTTTAAGTAATTTTAGGAGTGGAGGGGGTTCCCAGGGTTCCCACCAACAAAAATAGGAAAAGGATTCCAATAAAAATAGTTAAAAATGAATACAAATCAGTAGCACAAGAAGCATCAGAATTTCCACTATCAAAACGACTTCTTGATGTTGGTACATTTTTAGATTTTTCCAAAGTTGAAGGTGAGGAAGTTGAGGTTGCTGGAGTTGCTCCAATATTGTTTTCAGCAGTGACAATCTACAAAATGGAAGAAATTTTGATTAAAAAATAATTTTAAAATCTAATTGAAGGACCTTTAATAATAATGAAAATCCCGAATTTTTGGAAAAATCTGAATCTGACCGGAAAATAAAATTCCATGAAAATCGGAAGGAACTCTGAATCAAGAGAACAAGAAATTCTATTCCATGTTCTCAAAAACAACCAGAAGAAGCCTCAAAATGGGGAAATGGAGAGAGAAAGATGCATCTGAGAGATTAAAAACCTAAGGAAGTGACCTTAAACATGGGAAATTAACCGTGTTCCAATTCCAGCCTTTACTAAACCCAAAAAAATTAATAAAAAAATTTAAAAAACCAGATTTTCCAAAGAATGTGCTGAACTATTATTCGTCGGTTGTTTATTCATTCCATCAACCACAATTCCTGTTAATGTAGCTGTATCATTGTCGTCATTTATACTCATAGCAGAAGAAGGACTTGTACCAAGAGAAACACCTTTTCCACTATCAAAATTTGAAGCATTTGAAGAAATACTTTGAAAAAAAAATTTTTTTAATGAATTAAAAATGGGGGAAACTAGCAAAAAGCAAAATGGGAAAAGGGACAAAAAATTTATAATTGAGAGGTATAATTTTGATAAGCAGAGGTTTAGCTAATTTAAAAAAAGGAATTTTTCCTACTCATCCAAATATTCACAACAACAATGCGAAAAATCAATGTCAAAAATAAAAGGAAAATCATCAACACAAAAATAGTCCAAACTGAGTCTCCCACCACTATTTTTTTAATTTATAAGATATTTTAAAGAATACAAGTAATAATTGGGGTTATAGCCACAACATTTTTCCCTTACCCTCAAAATTACTACTATTTAGGGGACGGTCGAGAATATGAGGGTGCCGGAAATCGGAACAGTCATAAATCTGAATTCTGACCTACCTCTGCATTTTAGAAAATAAGAATTGCGGGAGAAAGGACAAATGTTTGACATAAACCCCGAACTATTACCAAAAATTAATTCAAGAAAAAAATTTTTAAAAGAAACCTCATTGCCCCACTTCTAGTTCCAAAATATTTTTCCAATTTTGCCGGATCATTTCCCAAATCTTGAAGATAAAGTCCTTTTCCTTCTTGTTGTTTTTCTTCTTCTTTTTTACCATTCACAACTTCATTTTTATTTAATTTATCACCTCCATCAGTAGCTTCTTCCCCTTCCTCTTGTTGTGGTTGTCGAGACCATCTAAACCAATTCCAACGACCTTGTTTTTCATTTTTCTTGGTTGTGCTTCTAGAAGAGTCTTTAGTTTTTGAAGATTTTGGAATTTCACCCCATTTCCATTCTGGGTCATTCTGTGTAAAGAAAAAAATATTTTTGAAGAAATTTTCTAAATTTTTCGGAAAATTTTTTGAAATTTCAAGAAAAAATTTTTGAATTTTTTCAAATTTTTTTTTGAAATTTTAGAGATTTGGGACATAAAAACAATCCAAAAAATCATTTAAATAAAAAAATAACCATATCAGGAGAATTTCCTTGACGATCAACTTCAGGGTCTGAAAGAGCTCCATCTGCTATATCACTCCCAACATTTGAAGGTTTAAGCAAATTATTTTTTGAATTTTCCAAACTATTAGGGTTTTCCTCATCATCATCTGAAGAACAAAAAAATGTTGTCTTTGTGGACGATTCTGGCGAAATTGATTGTTTTGATTCTTCCTTTTGATCATCTTGTAGAGAAATAGGAGAACTTGGTGAGGATTGTTGTTGTTCACTATTTGACGAAGGAGACAATTTTTCAATTGGAATCATGTTTAAATCTGTGTCAGTGACCTAAAAACAAAAATTAAACAGTCTCTCTCAAATCAATCAACTAAAACTAGAATTCTCGACCTACTCAAAAAAATGAAATAAGGGAAAAGAAAATGGGGCACACCAGCAGCTTAAAATTTTTTTGAAGGTCTCCTTCCCGAATCAAAAAATCCTAATCAAATAAATTTAAAAAAAACTACATTTTTGAGAGCTGTTGAAGCAGATTTAGAATGATGAAACCCTCCTCCATTTACATTTTTGGAAACAACATTATTTTCATTAATTAATTTTTGCATATCAATAGCACCAAAAGTTGCTTTCCTTTAAAAAATTATTTTAAAAAAATTTTCAAAAAATTAAAGAAACCTTTTATGTTTACTCTTCTTTTTTCCATTTTCCCCTTCTCCAACAACCTGTACACGAGCAGAAATGACTTGAGAATTTATATCATTCTGGTTGTAATCGCTAGGTAAAATTGACAAATCTGGAAGTGAACGATTTTTTCTACATGAATAAATTGACAAAGAAAATGGAAGCATTTTTTTCTGTCTTTGTTGTTGAGGAGGTCTACTAAAAAATTTTTAATAAATAAAAATAAAATGAGAAAATACTCTTTCAATAATTTCGTTGTTTGCCGATCCAGGGATCGAAATGAACAAATTCTAAACTAATATTCGGCCTCAGCAAATTAGATTACTTAATAGAAAACGTCAAAAATATCGAAGATTTCCTAAAGTTAACTAGATTTTTCTAGGGACCAGTGAAAACCATCTTTGCTAAAAAGTCAATAAAAACCTCTTCTGTAAAGGCAATTCATCGTCACTACTGCTTGAACCTTTGCGTGGCCTAACAACGGCAGAATCCTTTCGAGGCGAGCGTTTAGAAGGTCTAGTTTGATCAACAAGGCTTTTGCTTTCCTAAAAACAAAAAATAATAAAACGATAAGAAATTTCGCTACTGTAATTTACCTTCGCTGAAGGCGTAAGTCTAGCAGCCCCGTCAGTTTCCACAATGTCATCAGGCAAAGGACTGGCCTCCAAATGTGAAGGCAATTCTGTCTCCTCCTCAGATTTTTCTACAAAGAAGGCAACACCATTCCCACCCAATTTCATTTTTAAATCAATTTCTTCATTATTTATTTGTATATCAACATACTAAAAAACAAAATTCTTAACAGAAAATACCCTCAAAAAACCTTATCGTCATAATTAAAAACTCCATATTTTCCAAAGCGAACATGAAAAGGTGTTGACAACATTGTCCCATCTGGTTGTTCAACAACTATAACATCTATTGCCCCTTAAAAAATAATTTTTTTGGTAAAATTCCGTCAAATCCCCTTCTCCGATTCGGACAAACTATATGGCCTTCCAAAGAGCTCATGAGTCGAACAACACTGTGATCTTCCAAAGAGCTCCTCGTCAAGCTGATGACCAAAATTAAGCTCGGAACTCAATGTAGACAGAGATATATTGACCATATTGTTTGTCCAAATTGGAGAATGGGAGATAAAACGGAATCTTTCCAATTTTCTCTATTAAAAAATTTCTAAAAGGAACCAGAAAGTGTTGCTGAATTCATCGAATTATAAAGATATTTGACGTTGTTAAAAATATAATAAACATAATTCATTTTGTGTAGTTTTTAATTTTGCGTGTCAATTTTGCGAAATAAATAAAAGAAATTTTTTAGAGAATGTACTTAAATTATCAAAAAACTAAAATTAAAAAAAAAATTTTTTTAATGTAGATATTTTGAAATAAAAATCCTCTTTTTCTCTAACCGTCTCTCTTCTTTTTGCACACTATTTCGATAAAGCGAAAAGTAAATCCTAAGCTATTGAGTTTTAAATCCGCTTTGTGTTCACGATTTGACGTAAAATATATGTTCTACAAGAAAGAAAAAAGAGAAGAAAATGTAAAAAGATAGGAAAACATTTTAGAAAGCAAAGATTATTTAGAAATATGTAATTATGAAAAAAATGGGAAATTTCCCTTTGGGGATTCGGAGTCACTCAATTAATACATATTTAAAATAACAAATTACCTAAAAATTAAAAATCAAAGTAAATTTTAAGGAGTAACTGGGAAAGGTTATTTTATCAAATTAGAAAGTATCCTTACTTTATAAACACCTCAGTCCATTCTTCGGACTCTGCAACTTTTTAACCCCCTCATGACTACAAATAAAAATAAGTGTTATAGGAGAAAAGTGTGAACACAACAAAAAAAAGATAAATAAAATAAAAATGCGCTGACTTTTAACCGACAAAGGTTCCCCCTTTTTTCTGGTTCTCTCAAGGTCTTGTATGTTTGTTTGGAAAGTATGGGCTGACAAAAAAAATTTTTTTGAGTGCCTTTGATATAGTCAAAAAAAACTTTTGATAAAAAAACTGTGTTTAGTCAGGAGTCTAGCAGGGTTATTTATTTGTGAGTGATTTATTATGAAATGGTGACAAAAAGAGAATGATACTACATATCAAAAATCAAAGAATCAACAAAAAAAATTTTAAGCATGATTATTTAAAAATACCAATTTAACTATTTGTATTTACATAGCAATAAGTGAAGGAGTAAGGTTAATAAAAATCAGAATTCTTATTAAAAAATACAAATCAGAATTAAAAATAATTATCAATAAAAATAATTCTGAAAACAAATCAGAATTCCTATTACATATTTTAAAATACAAATTCTGATTTAAAAAATACAAACTAACCTTAATATTTAGAAAGACACAAATCAAAATTACTATTCTTCTAAAAATACGGAATCAGAATTTGAATTGTAAAACTACAAATTACTGTTATACTAAAAATCAGAATTAATCAGAATCAAAAGTACAAATTCTGAGTACAAATTCTGATAAAGTACAAATTCTGATTTTTCTGTTTTGTAATTTTTCAAATCAGAATTTGTAATTTAAACATGTTAAATTATTATTTTAAAAAATACAAACCAGAATTTGTAAAAAAATACAAATCAGAATTATTATTTCATATTATAAAATACAAATTCTGATTTAAAATTACAACTAGAATTCTGATTTTCTCAAATATATGTAGAAATTGAAATTAAGTGTTTGCCTAAGTTTTATCAGAGTAATTAATATTTACATATAAGGCCGTCGAAGTTTCCTCACAGCCTATAGATAAAGCAAAAATGAAAACTAGAGCATTCTTTCCTCTCAAAAAATGTTTAGAGGAGATCAAAGAATCGAGCAATTAATTTTAAATTTACCCAATTTTAAAGAAAAAAAATATTTCAAAAGAGGAAACCCATTAAAGTTAAATGTATCTTTAACTAAAATAAAAATAAATTTAGAAAAGAAAAAAGAATTTAGAGGATAAAAATAAATGTGTGAGTAGACCATGTGGTCTTTTCTACCAATTAAAATACTTTGGATTTAGAAAAATTAGGGAAAAAAAATTTTTTTGAGTTGGAAAAAAATATACTAAAGGGGACCGAACTTGAGAAACTCTCGAAGAAAATCTCGATCTCGATTTAATTTTTGAAAGAGATCTCGAGTTGGTCCCGAGCAGAAAAAAATTATTTTGCTCGAGAACCTTTTAAACTTACTAATTTTTTGTTTAATCAATTCTTATTTATCTAATTTCATTATTCACCAATTTAAAGTGTGATAATTATTTGTATTACTATTTTAACACTTCTTCGATTACCACAATCTACTAAATATTTTATCATTTTTAATGTAGAATTCTCGCCTTTAAGTTATAAAATCGACTACTAGTTAACGTTGTTATAAATCAGAATTTACAAATCAGAATATATTTTTTAAATTCTGATTTGTAAAATAATTCTGATTTAAAAATTCTGATTTTTAAGAATCAGAATTTATGTATTTTCAATTTGTAAAATCAGAATTTACATATCAGAATTAAAAAATCTATTCTGATTTGTAAACTCAAGTTTTATAAATTGAAAATAGATATTCTGGTTTGTAAATCAGAATTATCTTTTACAAATCGTAAAAATTATTTTTTACAATACATCAGAATATTTGTATTTCCTATTCTTCTGATTTGTAACCTATCTTATTCTCTCCTTTTAATTCTGATTGCATTTTTATATTTACTTTTCTTCAAAATTCTGATTTTTCACTTATATTTTTCTGATTTTTAACAACACATAAGAATTATAATTGTATGCTGAAAAGCTTTATATGTAGCTTCAATTTTCTTTCCCCTCATTTTATTCAGAATAAAAATCGGAAGGTGTTTATGAGGTCATCCTCATTCATTTTTGAGGTGTGTACTTTTAAAAATAAATAATAAATATATTTTCTCGTTGGGCGCAATTTTAATTTTAGGGCTTTTTAAACTCCTCGATTCATGCGAAAAAAAGCGAAGATGCGACGATTATTATTATTTTTTGATGGTGACGGAAATAAATAAAAATAATTTATAGTAAATAATCCTAAGGAAAATTTTTGACTTTTCAATAAAAAATATAGTAGAAAATTATTTCAGAAAATTTTCAAGATAATTTTTTGGCAAGATAATTTTTTTGCGCGTCTTCACTTAATCTCACTATAAAATTAAGAATTTTCATATGGGCAAAAAATTTGTTTCTTTTCAAGAAATTTATTCTTCTAAAATAAACGTTAAATAAAATATTTTTTTGTAAACGTTCCTTAATCTAACAATATTTTTTATTTTTTTTTTCAATTGATCTAAACTGCCTCATGCCTTTATTGAATCGCTTGAACGATTCCTTCCTTATTTCTTTATTTCCCTCATAAAACCAGGGATTTATAACCAAAAATAAAAATCCCTTTATTCTTTATTTTATTGACGATAAACAACAATAACAAAAGTGTTCTTTTAAAACGTTTAATAAAATCCGCAAATGATTTTTGCGGATTTCTGCAAATGATTTTTGCGGATTTGTGACTTTTTTTGCGGATTTCTGCAAATTTTTTAAAATCAGGAAATTTTTTGCAGTTTTTGCTAATCTTAGTAGAATCCGTAAATAAAAACAAAATCTATTGTTGATCTTTTGAGTTTTACTAAAATGTACTTTTCATACCTGTATATCCTCATTTACATTTTTTAATTGCCCTGCTTGTTCTTTTTTTTTGCTTTTAAAAAAATTACCGGATTGTAGACGATTATTGTCATGTGAAAGGGTAATTTAGATTTTGAATTAGCGTTTTTACTTTTTTTTGTTTTGATCTCTCTCAAAGGGAACTAGACAAAAGCTTTTATGTATTTTCTGCATTTATTTTAATTTCCAGAAAAATTCACAATTAAATTTATTAAACCAGAAATTCCCCTATTTTATAAGGGGAACATTCTACTGCATGGAAGAGTAGTTGAACAATAGTAGTTGAACCCCCGTTTTTAAAATCTTTTGGCCACTTGGTGGAGAAGGTGTCATAGAGGTGTCAAAGAGAAGGTGTCAAATAATGACCCAATATACACCTCATTATACGATAAAATTTTTCACCTCCAAGTGAGGATTTTATAGCGAGCTTCTATTTAATATCATAAATTCACTTGTCACTTTCACACTTTTTCAGTTGAATTTTACTTAAAATTGTGTAATTAACCAATTAATGACCCAATCAACACAAAAAACTATTGGAAGCATTCAAACAATCATTCTATATCGAAAAAGGCCTTGTAGAGAACAAAATTTTAGCAAATGGAAAAAACAGAAACGCAGCTTTTCTCCTTGCCTAGGCTTTTCTGTTGTTGGAGGTGTGGATTCGCCTAGAGGGCCTATGGGAATTTTTGTTAAGACAATTTTTCCCAATGGATTAGCTGCTAGAAGTGGACTTTTGAGAACGGGTGGGAGATAAATTATTTATAAAATTTTGGATAATATTTGCGGATTAATCCGCAAAATTTTTTAATTGTCCGCAAATTTTTTGCGGACAAAATTTTTTATCCGCAATTTTAATCCGCAATTATAAAGGTGATGAACTTCTCAGTGTTTGCGGTATTCCTCTACAAGGAATGACTCAAGCAGAATCTCTCCAAGTTTTCCATAACACCACAAAATGTACAGAAGTTATATTATGCATAAGAAGATCATACCTGCCTTTTAATAAATTTAACAAATTTAACAACACAAAATTTGTTAATGATTTAACGAAATTTAATCAGGCATTTTTGGCGGATAATAAAATAGAGGGAGTGGATTTGAGAGAAGGAAGAAATTCCTTAAAACGACAAATATCAACTAGTGCTAGGAGCGATAAAGTAAGAAAAGATTCTCCCTTATAATAGCTTAGAAAGTACTAAAACCTAGTGAATATTTTTAAAGTCCTTTCTAAAATCAAAAAGTGGTCTCTGAAACTTTGACAGATTATTTCTATTTTTAATCAGAGAATAGGAAAAACATACATATTTTTTAAGACGGCAACTTTTCTTATTAAACTTCTCAATGGGAAAAGGAGAGTAAAAACATTAGAAGCCATTCTTAATAACTTAAAATTATAAGGGAAATATTTTTGAAAAATTTTCTAATTTGTCCATTAATGACCATTTCCCTATTAAAAACAAAAATTAAGCCTTTTATTTTTTGCTTGAACAGCTGCTGGGCAGTAATCGAAAATGGGGGATAAAAAGTGGACATATTTACTCAATCAAGTTTACACAGTTACTCACAATCATTACTTAAATTAAGCTATTCTTTTTATAAATATAGTATATATTTTTACAAATCAATTCTGGTTTTTATATTTTATCTACATCAGAATTTTTTGTTTTAATTACAACCAGAATAATCTGTAGTCGTTTCAGAATATTTTTTAACTTTAAAACAGAATTAATACAAATCAGAATTTATTTATATGTAATTATTTAAGTCTTGTATTTAACCTTTCCGGAAAATATTATACTTACTTTTCCGGAATTTTTATATTTAATTTTTCCGGAAATTATTAATATAGGTAGCTTTTCCGGAATCTATACATATTTATTTTTCGGAAATTATTATATTTACCTTTCCGGAAATTTATTTTATTATACTTTTCCGGAAACCATTATATTTACGTACCTTTCCGGAATCTATTTTATTTATTTTTCCGGAAATTACTATATCTACATACATATTCTTTTTCCGGAATTTCTGTATTTATTTTCCGGAAATTATTAATTTAGCTTTTCCGTTCACTTTCCGGAATTTTAACAATTATAAATACAAGTCTATAAGTGTAAAATATTTTTATTCTCCGTATTCGACTGAGATTATTCAATCATAATGAAGGTAATAATTTAAATTAAAGTTTCCTTTGAAAATAGTGCTTCACTCAAGGAATTTTTTTTATTTTCATTTTTCTTAGAATGTTATCTTGCGAACTAAGAGACGTTTGGGCAAGCGTTTGTTTTTGGGAACAAAAATGATAAAATCAAAAATAATTTTAAAACGTCAAACGTTGGACGAACGTTTAGGTATTGCTATAGCTGTAGAGAATGATGAAAATAATGGGAGGTAGATGAAATAAAAATTTTTTTGAAAAAAATTTTTCTTCAAGAGTTTTATGCGTTCGAATAGAACAAGTAGAAGAAGGTTCTGCTGCCCAACGCAGCGGTTTATTACCTGGAGATGCAATTATACGAATTGATGGGATAAGTGTTAATAGCTGTACAAGAATTGAATGTTTGAGGCTTTTTGCCGACGCTAAGCTTTTAACAGAATTGGTTATTTTGCCTGTTGAAATGTAAGAGTGGGATTTTATAAGAGTTTGGGAGATGGGTTTATAGGGTACAAAATTTTTTGAAAAAATTTTGCTTAATATTGATAGTAACCGAAAATGTAAGACGGAAACTGGACGATAACCGGAAGTTAAATAATAACCTTGGAAAATAAAAAAATATTTTCCGGAAATGTTCATTCCTTCCGGAAAAAGTGAATAAAATATTTTCAGGAAAGGTAGATAAATATAATACTTTCCGGAAAAGTAAATAAAATAATTTCCGGAAAAGATATAATAAATTCCGGGAAATTAAAAAAATTCCAGAATTTATATATTCTTTCCGGAATACTATTTAATGACCTCTGAATTATATTAACTTTAATTCCGGAGATATCTTTCCGGAAGCATTTATAATTAATTAATTATTAATTATAATAAATATAGAATGGAAGCGATTGAGAAAATTGGAGGTGCGAACGAAGATGGAATTTATAAAAATATGCAAAACAATGAAAATATGAAAAAGCCGGCACGAGGTAATTAAATACTTTAATATTAAATAATTTCAAAAATTCTTAAAATCGGAGAAAAATTTTGAAAAAAAAATAATTTTATTTCCTCAACACTATTTTCAGACGTTCTAAATATTTTTATAGTGTTTTTTAGTTTACACAATTTTTATGACCAAATAAAAGATTTATAAACGATCATTTTCTGAATCATTGCCAATGCTCAATTCATTTTATTTTTATTTTATTATTTTTTAATTTTTTAAAAAGAATTTAGGGTTGAATTTTTATTTTATTTTTTTTGTTTTTTTTTTCAGCCAATTAATTTTTTAAAATGCTTCGTATACCTTGTAGCTAATTAATTAATTTACTTCTTAAAAACCCCCTAAAATCTATTTAATTTTCAAAGTGTTATTGAGTTTTAAACTCTTGACTCATACATTTTAACCATCAATTTTTAACCTCTCCCTCCAATTTTTTAATCGAAAATTCTTCTTCCTCCCTTCAATTTTTCTAATATTTTATTTCTTTAAATTCAAGTTTTCTTTTCCCCGATTAATTCTTTTATTAATCGGAATTTTATTTTCGCCATTTATTCTCACATTTCTCTCAAAGCCTTCACACAATAATTTTGCAAAATTAATTAAATAATTTTTTTTCTGGGTTGTTCTGGAGGAATATTTAAAACTTTAATTATATCATGCAACTTTATATTAGATATATTTTGCGAAAAAAATATTAACTATACTCTTATATCATTATTACATTTTTCCGGAAGAACTTATCTTTCCGGAAACAGTTTTCCTGCATAATTCCTGAATTATAATATTTATTTTATAGAAACATTTAAACTTTTCCGGAATTTTTTTATATGTATTTCTAACTGATATAAAGTTTTCCGGAAGTATACAGTAACTATATGCTTCCGGGAATTATTTTTATTTGTTTCCGGAAATAATATACAATGCATTCCTGAATTATAATACTTACTATTTCCGGTAATATTTTTTCCAGAAGAATTATTGCAGGTAATATTGCTTTTATTTCCGGAAACTATGATAATTACATAGATATATAGAATCCATTTTAATCTCCAATTTAAAAATCATCTTTAATTTTGTTTATTTTTTATTAATTCTCATTTTATCTCTCCAATAGTAATTATTTTTTAAAAGTCGCGCAGAGCATTTCCACTACTAAATAAATCGATTTATTTGCTTACTTTGTCCCTTCTCATTGTTCTCCTTTACAAACCTAACAAAATAATAGTCATCAATGGTCACTTGGCCCTTCGCGCCACACTTTATTATTTCTTTTTTACTTCTTTCCCTCCTTTTTTGCCTTACATCCGGCCATATTTTCTTAGCTTTTGTCATTATTTTTGGCTTGGATCAAAAATCAATAAGAGAAAAAAATATGCCACCCTTGTAAATGTGGCCATATTTTTGTTTTAAATTTATAAAAAAGATTTTTTCCTGAAAAGTTTATTCGTTCAGGAAACAATTATTTTTGAGTTATCTGTACATATTTTATTTTCCGGAAATATATAAACTTTTCCGGAAAGAATAATATTATATTTCCGGAAGCATATTATTCTCCGGAAAATACGGAAAAATAGAAAAAATACGTTTCCGGAAAAATATATTTTCTTGAATTATATTTTCCGGAAATAATTTTTCCGGAAAGTAGAATAATTATAACTAATATTAAAAAAGGAAATTCTCGAATGGATCGTTTACATCGTCAAGAATCATTTCAACAACAACAACAACAATCATCTTCTTCATCCTCTTTCTCATCAACAAATTTGTTGACCTCTTCAATTACCCCATCACTCATTTTTAATGAAGACGAAAATAATGATAATAAAAATTCCACAGAACAACAACAACCACCGGTTGCACGGGAAAGGAAAAGTAGAAAATTTCAAGCTGGTTCTTCTGCTTGTTCAATTTCTTTTTATTCTTCCTTTTCTTATGATGATGATGGAATTGATGAGAAACGGAATCAGAATTGTGGTAATTAGTAGTTTTTATTAAATTAGTTTTCCGGAAACAATATTATTTTCCGGAAAATAGAAATAATAATTATTTTCCGGAACACTTTATTTCCGGAAACTTTATTACACTCTCTTCTTTATTTCTCTGAGTTTTTAATATTATCCGGAAAAGTGATGTATCAATAATTTCCTTGTTAAGGTTAATTAATGGGCTTCTAACCGGATTAACTGGAATGATTATCATTTGAATATTTCTCTGGGAATATATAAAAATCCTAAATATTCAGAGAAATCAGACGGTTTGAGAGAAAGCCACACCGGGCGGCGACCTTTTAATGTCGATTCGGCTGTCAATAATATCACCACTGAAGCAATTAATAGTGGAGGAAAGGGACGTCAACTAGAGCAATTTCGTAGTGGTCAAAAAGGAAGGGAAGAGGAAAAAGAAGAAATTGGGAAAGAGTCAACTAGCAATTTTAAAAGCAATGAGGGAGATTTTGACGATGAGCAACAGCAATTTCCCATCGGGGGAAGAAGAGGAGGAGGGGAGCTTTGGAGTGACAGGTAGTCTTTTTTAGATAAAAGAAAATTTGAATTTTTATATACGCGTTTTGGATTAACCTAAAAAAATTTTTTTTGAAAGAGTATAATGGGAAAATATATTTAAAATCCAGTCCAGAAACCAGACGCCAAAAAAAAAGTTTGTGATGTGCGCCATAAAATTTTTTCCCAAGAAATTTTTTTTCTTTGATTTTCTTTGATTTCTTTCTTTCATTGTTAAGGATTATCTGACTTTATTTTACAATAAAATTTTTTTTGTAAATGAGGGTAATATTTATCTAACGCCTAAAAAAAGTTAAAAGTGTAGCTGTATTACGAAGGTCAAATTTTTGAGGAAGAAAAAAAAGTTGATGAGTTAGAAGTGAAGAATATCCTCGCACAGCCAGGCACACACACAGAGAGTTTTTTCAAACATTAAATAAAGCCAACAACAACAATAAAAAATGTTTTGCAACTTAAGGGGGAGTAAGGGAAAATTGTTGGCGATGTGCGCTGTGACATTAAAAAAACTTTATTTTTTTTTGCATTTTTGGGATAAAAAAAAATTTAAAAAAATTTTCCTCCTCTGCCTTGAATTAAAAAAAAATTTTTTTTTTAATTTTCTCTGAGTATTTTTTTCATATTTCCCTCAGAATTTATTGTTTGGCGTTTTGAAATTTTTTTGCGCACACCTCCTTCCTGCGCAAAAATTGTCCTTCCAAACCCCAAATTCTTTAGTATTAAAAAACCTTTTTTTTTGTCTGGGAAGATGTAATGGAGGGAAGGAAAAATTAGAGAAAAATAGCAAAAATGTATATTAGGTATATTTCATTAAAAACATTTTTTAGGAGAAAATAACACACACAAAAATAGCCAATTTAATATAAAATTTTTTTGCATTAGACGGAGGGAGAAGAACGCCACGCGTTTTTGGTTATGTTGTTTTTAGTGCGTTTTAAACAGCTTTTTTTCTTTTAATGTTTTGTTGTTTTGTTATCGACTGTCAAAATCAGCAAAAGAATTTTTCCCAACGTGTATTAAAAGTGGATATATTTAATTAAATGTATTTTTTCTTCCTTTTTTCTTTCAAAAGAGTTGCGCAATCGGGAAAACGTAGCGCGACTGAAAACGTTTCCAAGAAGAAAAAAAACTTGATCAAAACCAAAACAACTATGTATAACACTCAAACTTTTAATGAAAAGGAAAGATGGGGGAAGAATTCTTTAAGGGTGTTAAACACTCATTTTTGGAAACGTTGAAAAAATTTTCTGAAATTTTTTTCTGAAATTTCTCCGGCAAAATTCAGTCATTTTTAAGAGTTAGTTAACCCCCCCCCCCCCAAAGTGCTTTAGAAACATTGTATTCTTTAAATTTCCTCGTCATCATTTTGTCCTTCAACTCATATTGCCTTATTTTATTCTCTCATCTTCCTCATCGCCCTTATTATTTTCCTCTTCCATTGAAGAAAGTACACACATTCTTTAATAAATAAAAACAACACCAACAAAAACCACCCATTTACATTCAAAAATTATTTTTATGTTAATCATTAAAAACATAAGACAACCAGCACAGATTGTTTTGTTAAAAAAGCTGTAATTATATATTAATTGTAAATTATATTGTAATAATTATTTTATTTGTTGTATTAATTGTAAATTAATACAACAACACTTAATAGAAACAAGTTGTTGTTTTTGTATTTTTTATGTGTTTTGTATTTTATTTTGTATTTTTTCGTGTTTTTCTGAATGTTTTTATAATTTTAAATGTTTTAAAAACACAAATGTTTCTCTAATGTTTTAGTAAACAAAGTTTTTAAAACACAATATTTTAAAACACAATGTTTCTAAAACACAAAACAAATGTTTTTAAAACACAAAACACATGTTTTTATTAACGTGTTCTATAAAAACACTAGTGTTTTTAAGAAAATGTTTTACAAACATTGTTTTAGTGAAAAGTTTTACAAACACCCCAAATGTTCACAAATGTTTTTAGAATGTTTTACATAGAGTGTTTTACAAACATAGTGGTTTAAGGATGTTTTACAAACCAAATGTTTTAAAGAAAATGCTTTAAAAACCTTTGTTTTTGTGAAATGTTTTACAGACACAGATGTTTTAATAATCGTACCTCAAACATTCTTTTAAATTGTATTTTTATTTTTTGTTTATTTGGCGTTTTGTTCAATATTTTTAAAAAATGACATTAAATCCCAACTTAAATTTTAATTGCAATTTTTTCGAATTTCTTAAAATTTTCCTCGCTAGATTTAAATTTTTCAATTTTTAGCACAGCAACAATTCATTGTCTTTCCTATCAACCTCAACAAGGTGGTTGTAGTGACGATATTATTAACAGTGACAGCAGCGCATCTACACAAATATTCCACGTTAGCGAATTGCTTATTTTTTTATTCAATAAATCGAATATTTTTTGGGGGAATATTTGTTGTTTTATTTAATAATAAAATTTATTCTTTTTTTCCAGCAAAAAACAATAATAAATCAAATGTCCCAGTCAAATAATAATAGCAGCAATATTTCTTCTGACGACACAAAACCTGCAACGCTTTCTTCAACAAATTTTTCTTCACGTGAACAACAACATAATAATAATAAATTGTAATTTTAATTTAAATGGCTCTATTCCAGTTTGTGAATCCAATCAAAAAATAATTGGATTTTTCTTGGTGTTGCAAGGTTGGGGTATGGCTCCAAAACATTATTTCATGTTCAAGACCTACTTCCACTGTGTCTGGGACCATTCCTTATCCCATCCCTCGAAATTTCGGAAAGATAGCCAATTTTTAAGAATTTCAGAAAACCAATTTTAACTTTCCGAAATTTCGAGGGGTGGGATAAGGAATGGTCCCAGACCCAGTGGGCGTGGGTCCCGAACATGAAGAAATGCTTTGGAACCATACCCCAACTTATCAACACCAAGAAAACTCCAATTATTTTTTATTGGACTCATAAACTGGAGTAGAGCCATTTAAATTAGCCAATTTATTTTTAAAAAATATTTTTTTTCTAGTGTTTCTTCTCGTCAACCACCACAGCCTAAAAACAGAAGAAGGGCTAGCCATTTTGCAACAACTTCAAGTTCATTTAATGAATCAAGAGAGAGAAACATTAGCGATGAACAAAAACAAGCATTTCTTTTGCAACAAGAACAAAAACAACAAAATTTGGGAAATTTGGATAATTGTCAACGAAGAAATACAACATCAAATCTGGCTATTCCTACAAAAACAACAACAAAGGAGCGTGTTGGGGTGCTGATTAAACAGGTTGAATAAATTAAACTTTTTTTTGTAATATCACATTATCTCCCCAAAACGTCTGCAAATGTTTGTCCGCAAATTTTTTTTCAAAAAATTTCTCAGAAAATTTTCAAAAAAAAAATTTCAAAAAAATTTTTGTCAGGGAACTCCTCTATAAAAATACAAAAACGTGAATGTATGCATTATTTCAGAAGTAGATTTGTCGGTTCCAAACCGAGCGGAACCAAAAAACCAAAGATTTTCGGTTCGGGTTTACGGACAACCATTTGCAGACGATAGGGGGGGGGGGATTTGTAATTTATTAAAACTTTTTTACAATTTTTAGTTCAATGCCTTAGACAAGGGAGAATTGCCCATTCCCAATGTTTTACAACCTCAAACTCTATCAAAATCTACTTCTGTTCGCAATTTAAGTTTGAGTCCTTCAATTCGTTGTATTAATAGACAAACAACTTCAATTTTGTCTGATGATAATAGAGAGGAAGGGCAATCTCCTTCCCTTTCTTTGGACAGCGATTTTCTTTTGCGAGAAAAGGTTAGCGAATTTTTAATTGAGGGGAAAATTTAAAAAATTAAAATAAAAAAAAATTTTTTTTTAAATTAAAGGAAAATTAAAAAAAATTAGGAAAATTAAAAAAAATTAATTAAAAAAATTAGGAAAAAAATTAGGGGAAAATTAAAAAAATTAATTTTTTTAAGAAAAATTTCAGAACTCAACAACAGCATCATCAGTCGAAAATGATGAAGTTCAATCGCAAACAACAGATTGTACAAGTAATTCAATTGCTAATGCCTCTACACATTTGCCCTTAGAAGGTGGGGGAAGTACGGGGGCATTGTTGGACTTGTCTCGATTTAAAACTGAAAAAGTATTTTTTTTAATAAATTAAATTAAAAGAAAATTAATATTTTTTTTTCAAAGGTTATTGGAAGAACAGTCCCTTGTTTTCCACATTCATCAGATTCTGACTGTGAATGTGACGATACTGCTAGTAATAATCGACAGGTTTTTTTAAAAATAATTTTGCTTTTGTAAAAATTAAGAGAAATTACAATTTGTAATAAAATAAAATTGATTTTCTAAAAAATAAACTTGAATTGTAATTTTTAACTTTGATTTGTAATTTCTCAAAAATATATAAAACTTGACCATGCTTTTGTAAAACCTAATTATTGGAAATTACAAATTGTAAAATCGACTTGTTTTATGAAAAATAAAACTTGAATTGTAAAAATAAAACTTATGACAGAAAATAAACCTGAATTGTAATTTCTCAAAAATATATAAAACTTGACCATACTTTTGTAAAACCTAATTTTGTAATTTTATTTAAAAACTTTTTTATTTTCAGACCAAAAAAACTTTGTTGTCATCAGAGAAACAACAACAACAAAGTTTATTTTTATCTTCTCTAACTTCTGCTCAATTACAATCTACTCTAAATTCTTTAAATTCTTCTTCTCTAATTTCATCAGCATCTTCTCCTTCACCAAAACTTTCTTCATTAATTATTCCAGAAAATAACAAAAAAGAAGAAAAATCACAACAAATAATTTCAACAAAATTAGAAGAAAATTCTCGCAAAAAATCTTCACTTCCTTCTCCCCCAACCAATAATTTTTGTTTATCAACAACTTTCAAAGAAGAAAATCTTGCCAATATTTCGATTAGTGATAAAACACTTACAGAAGATATAAATATTAAAGTTGAATTATCTACTCGTCAAAATCTTTCTTTATTTTTGGCCTCGTCTTCTTCCCCTTCACCTCCTCTGTTAGTGAAGGATGGAAGTTTAGACAGTCAACAACAATTAAAACCTAGCGAATATGAGGTCTGTTTGTATTTTTGTAAGCTTAAACTTTAAATTTGTAAAAAATTAAAACTTGAAAATTTGTAAAAATAAACTTGGGAATTGTAATTAAAAAATAAACTTGAATTGTAATCTCTAGAAAATAAGCCTGAATTGTAATATATAAACAAATAAAACTTGAATTGAATTTATAGAACATAAAATTTGACCATGCTTTTGTAAAATTAAAACTCGAGTATTTGTAAAAATAAACCTGAAAATTGTAATTTTAAGGAATTAAAGTTTAAATTGTAAAACTTGAAAAAATAAACTTGAATTATTATTTCTAGAATATAAACTTGATTTGTAATTTTTGTGGAATTAAAACTTGAATTGTAATTCCTTAAGAAATAAACTTGACCATGCTTTTGTAAAAATTAAAACTTGAATTTGTACTTTTGTAAAACTTTAAATTTTTTTCTAGTTATCAACAATTCGCGGACTTTTAAGTCTTGATGAATATTCAAAAACTCATCTATTTTGTGTACTTTTGCATAGACCAGTTGGACTTGATGAAGTTAGTGTTGGTCTTTTATTATCTGAAAGGCCTCTTGTTCGTTCTACGCCAGAAAGAAATTCTTTAAATTATGCTATTGAAGTAATGAATTATTTTTAATTTTTAATTAAAAAATTTATTTTTTATTTTTAAAGATTAGTAAAGTAACTTGTGGTTCTATTGCTGAGAAAAATGGGTATTTAATGCAAGGCGATAGGGTATTTTTTTAAATTTTTTTTTTAATTTTTTATTTTTTTTAAAGGTTTTCTTTATTCAACATGAGTCAACTGAAAATGTAAAAAAAATTTTTTTTAATTATTTTTTTTTTGCGGACAATTTTTAATTCAAATTAAAGAAAATTTTTTTTTCTTAAATTACCTAAAAATACTCACGAATACCCCCAAAGAATTTTAGAAAAATTATAAAAAAATTTCAGAAAAGTCCGCAAATTTTGTCCGCAAAAAAAATTTTTTTTTCTTTTAGATGCGCGTAAAAGAGGCTAGAACGTTGTTACGCTCACGAGCCCCGTCAGTTCATTTAATTGTTGGACGTCGTCAAGGATTATTATATCAACAACAACATAATATTACAAATTGTTTAACTAATTCATCTACAAGTGGTAGTAGAACAGCTTTAAGTGCTTCAAGTACTTCTAGTTTAACTGCTCTTTCTGAATATCAGGAAGATCACCAATCTTCTATTTGTAAGGGAGAAAAAATTTTTTTTATATTAATTTTTACATTTGCGGAGTTTTAAAAATTTGCGGAAAAAAATTTGCTGACTTCTTTAAATCCTTTTTTTTAAACTTACTGTCTTATTTCTTTCCAGAAAAATAAGTGTATAAAAAGTCCGCAAGTTTTGTCCGAAATTTAAAAAGTCCGCAAAAAGTATTTTTCCCCAAATATTTATTTATTTATTTATTTATTTATGAGCAACCACACGGTATAAAAAATACACTAATAGTGGTGAAAAAAGACAAATATATGTAATCAAATTTTATATTAATTTTAATTTATTTTTCTTTTTTTTAAGTTTTGACTGATCCAGCATTGGAGAGATATGCTCCAGACTCTATTCTTGTTACTTTACCTAAATCTGAACTTATTATGGGTCTATCACTTGATGGAGGTTTAAGCTCACGTTTTGGCGATCGTCCAATTTTTGTCAAGAGAGTTTTTGCTGGTATTATTTTAATAAAATAAACTATTTATTTTAATAAAATAAAAATTTTTTTTTGTCAAAATGTCCAAATTGAAAAATGTCCAAAAAATTTCCAAAAAAAAATTAAAAACATTTTCAATTTAGCAGGAGAAGCAGCTCTAGAAGGCAGAATTTCTCCAGGCGATGAAATCCGAAGGATTGACTCAACTAATTTAAATAATTTTACCCGTTTTGAGGCCTTAAAATTGATAAGAGGATTGCCTGATGGACCTGTACAATTGGAAGTTTATAAAAGAATTTGTTAAAAATAAAAATATATAAAAATATTTACCGTATTTACTCTAATTGAATGACTCCTCTATTTGAATGACCCCCCTAATTGAATGACCCATTTTTGAGGCTATTGAAAAATAAAATGACCCCCTCTATTTGAATGACCCCCCTAATTGAATGACCCTTTTAGAGGTGAAAAAATAATTAATAATTTTTATTAATTTTATCTTACGTATAATCGTAATTATAAGTATTATTAAAGAATGGATTCTTTTTATAATATTGAAAATAAAATCGACGTAGAAACATTGTCAGATGGAGAAGGACCTTCGGTAATCCTTAAGATCATTGGTCCCTTGAAGGAAATTAGTAAAAAATGCTCCTTCGATATTCTTGAGGCTTGCCAGTAAGTAATCGAGTGTGCTGAGTCCGAATCTCAACTTAGAATTTGTTTATTTCGAATCCCGGATCCGAAATCGACCTAGTCGAAATCGGGGTAAAAATTAAAAATTAGATGGGTAGCAGGGATGTGCCGAAAGTAATTTTAAAAAGCGAAAGGAGAAAATGCAATAGTAATTTTAAAAGGCGAACAGCAAAAGACGAAAGTCCAAAAAAGGCGAAATTTTTAATCTCCGCTTGAGTCTAGAGATTCTTTGGTCAGGTAATTCAAAAGCCTTGTTAAGTGCAGTGCTTCGAAGCTCGTACCAAAATTCGTACTCGTACCTCGTACTCGTACTCGTACCTGGTACGAAGTACGAGTACGAGTACGAGCAAAAAAATTAGGCAAGTACGAGTACGAGTACGAGCAAAAAAATAGGGGTGGTACGAGGTACGAGTACGAGGCCAAAAAAAGAGGTGGTACGAAGTACGAGTACGAGTACGAGCAAATTTGAAATTTCGAAGCACTGGTTAAGTGTTCCAAATCTACAGATAACTCTCAAATCAATTAATCGGAGATATCAAGGGATTTGTAGGATTAAAAAGGATATCAGATGAGTTGGACGAATATCGGGGAGTTAAAGGGAAGTCAGAGGATCTCTAGACTTCTCACTTCGTTGTCTTGAAAAGGGTCTGAGAATCATGGGAAATCCCTGGATCCTGATCCGAAAATTTGGAATATTCGAAAAACAACCAGGATTTTATCAAAACGCAATTTTAAGTTGTCTTATTAGGTATTTTATTAAAAATTTTAATGTAAGAATTTCAATAAATTTACTTAAAAATTTACAAATTTTTGATAAAATTTAAAATAATTGGTTATTGAAAAATAGAATGACTGTCATTCAATTAGAATAAATACGGTAAATTAAAAATAATATAAAAAAGCAATTTATTTTTGTGTTTTTTTTTGTTTTACACACATACAAAAAATTATTATTTTTTTTCTTTTGTTTAATGATTGGATATATGTACTTGATTAGATTATATTTTTTGCTTTTTTGAAAATATACACAAATACATAATATTTAATTTTAGCTTTATTTATAAAATTGCTGCATATTGCAAAATTAATTTTTTGTTTTTTTTAATGTTAAAAAATAATATGGGGATCATTAAAAATTAATTTACCCTGAGAGGGTTCGAACCCTAGTCATATTACCCCATAATTTTGGGAGCTTTCCCACTACACCATAAAAACTTTTTTTTTGTGATTAATTGAAGCTTTGTGAATTTTCGAGTGAAGTGACTACTTTATTTAATTTTCTTTACAAATTCATTTTATAAGCTGATTTTAATTTTACCCAAAATTCTTTTAAATATTTATGTTATAATTATTTTTTTGAAAAATGTTCTTCAAAATTTACTATTTTTGAATGACAACTAAAGATCACGTTTTTAGAAGCATTTTTTAACTGTGTAAACAATTTAAAGTAGATTGAAAAAAAGTAATTCTGGAATTTCTTAAGAATTGGAAACACTCCAAATTAATTTTTATTTACATTGCTAATAATAGATAAGGCTTTCCGACAAAGTTTTTTTCCTCGATTTTAGTTGATAAAGCAAAAAAAAAATTTTTTTAATCATTAGTTTTTAGTCATTAACTTCAAAAAAACTTTGAATAATTTCTTCCAATTTTTTTTCTATTTTCAGTCTTATCTTTAACTAGAATAAGATTAGGATCTCGTAAACTAAGATAAGACATACCGATATTTAAAATCAAACTTTATTATTGCCGCTAGGATATAATGTCAATAATGGGACCAAATGCCCCTCCCTTGGTCTATCATTAAAATTCGATTTTAATTGTAAATAGCTGACTAATAAAATTTTCAGGAATTATGCATCTTAACTACAATCACTTTTTTTTCTTTACTTTATTATTAATTACTATATTTATGTTGATTACAGGTATTTTTCTGATAAATATTTTTATAATTTAAAATTTTTTAGTTCCATATCCTGTTGAAAGTTTCAATATTGGTAAATCTTTTAGAAATGGATGGAAGAAAACGAAAAATTTTTTTAGTTGAGAAACACAAAATTCTGACGATTTTGATAGAAACAAATGAACGCTTATTTAAAAGCAAAAAAATTACAAGATATTTTTTTTCAATGAACAACTTTTATATATCTCAAAAAAATACATACTACCTTAGTTTTAATAAAAATTTAATTTTTTGATAAAAATAAAAATGCGTCCTTAAAATATTTTTAAAGTTTTTTTTAAATTTTGCGCAACACTCTAAAATTCCTTTTATTGAGTGTTCAAATTTGTGAAAAATTAAATTTAATAAAACTTGAAAATTAAAAGTGGTTATTGTTAAGGTCTAAAAAGGAATTTATTTTAATGGTAGTTTAATGGAAATTTTTTTTAAAAAATATGTACATGGTTTTTGGCCATGTTCCCCACTCAAGAAAATTTTATTTTAATAAAAATTATGATGACACACAAAGGAGATAATAAAAATGAAATTTTTTTGTTCAATTTCAAGATGGAGGAGGGAAAATTTTATTATTCCAAAATTTTTCTATTCAATATAGTCTTCCTAGATTTTCGTGTCTATATAAATATAGGCAAAACTTGGGAACACATAACACAATTTAAATTTGTTAAAATTCCTAAAATTGTTAATAAATTCAAAAATTATTCAATTATGCATTCCACTACTATATGTGCTTTAATCTTTTTGGCCGTTTTTGGCCTTTTTTTAAACCAATGTGGAGGTAGGTATTTATAACTTGATTATAGTCGGATTTTACTATATGATAAACCCTAACAGCTGGAAAATTCGTCAGCTTTTATTATCACCTTTTTGATTTCTAGGTCAACAACAACCACCACCTAAACCGGCAACTGTAACTGCTGTAAAGCCGGGAGCACCACCACAAAAGACTGGAGCTAACAAAGACTCTTCAGAATCAGAAGAGGATGACAAACAACACCCAAAAACAAATGCCACAGGGGCTGCCCCACAACCTCTCCCAGCATTTTGCCAACAAAACGCTGCAGACCCAGCAGTTCAAAAATGTTGTACAGCATTGAAAGCAGCCGCTGCCACTCATAAACCGCAAGGAAATGTCAAATTGCCTGAATGTGTTCAATGCGGGCAGAAATGCAATATACCCGTCCCTGCCCCTGTCCCTGCTCAGGGAGCTCCTGCTCATCCACAAGTGGCTGGAACTCCTCCAAAACCGCATTAAATAATAGTAATGAGAAATTAAAAATTAACAAGATTAAATATATCAAATTGATAAGATAACTTTTTTTAAATAAAAATTAACAATTTATCATTTAAATAAATAATCTGACTATAAAAATAAATTGTGTGTAAAACTAAACTTTGACACTATAAAATCATGGAAAAATAATTTAAATAATAAGTTGGTGTAATTTGTAATGATAGAATTACAATTGTAAATATAATGAAAAAACAAATTAAGTGACAAACTTAAGTATTTAAGAAACAAGTTTAAGAAATAATTCTGAGAGAGAAAAACAAGTTTTCCAAGTTTGTAAACTTAAAAAATTGTAAACTTAAAAACAAGTTGGAAAAATATTTTTTGTGTTTTGTTTGTGTTTTCCCTTGTTTATTTGAAGTTTTATAAACTTAAAAAGGTTTGTCAAAGTCTGTTTTTTCCAAAAACTTTAAGTCTTCTAACTAAAATTATTTTAATAAATTTATTTTTAAATATTTAAATAACCCCCAAAATCAAGCAATCTTTGGTCTTTATGATTTAATAATCCAAAAGCTATAGCTCTATCACTGCAACATTCATTAATTTGAAGAATTGTAGAATTTAGAGACTTAATTAAAATAAATATTTTAATTAAAAAAGACAAAACTTTTTTAGATTGAAGTTGTTCAGATTTGGAAAAAATAGCTCTCAAATTACGCTTTACAATAAGAGGCCTTGATTCCTTAATTTTAAATTATTAATCGTTTAAGAAAAAAATACAACACAACATTATCTAAAATACAAAGTTTTTTGATCAGAAACACAAATTATAAAACACAAACATTTAAAATTTTAGAAATACAAACAAGTTTATTATTTGAAAACACAAATTGTTTTTATAAAACACATTAAATCATGTTTATTTAATCAAGTTTATTTAAAATACAAACAAGTTTATTTAAAATACAAACAAGTTTATTTAAAAATAAAAATGAGCATTGTTTCGCAAACTTAAAAAATTTTAATATTAAAATTAAAACACAAACAAACTTTTCACAATTTTAAAAACACAAACAAGTTTAATTTTCAAAAACACAAACATTTTACACAAACACAAAACAAAACACACAACTCAAAAACACAAAACATTGTTTAGGAAACCTAAAACATTCTAACATCAAATAACACAAACAAAATACAAACACAAAAAACACAAATAAAACACAAACACAAAATTTCACAAACACAAAAAAAGTTTTAATTATAATAAACAAACAACTTCATCTATCGGATCCAATAAAGCAATTCCCATTTGTATAGCACACCCACCAATTGTTCTTCCCGTATGTTGGGGTACCCCTCGAGCATTAATTTTATAAAATAAAATAATTTTCTGCCACCAACTTGTAACATAATTTGTAGATTGTACTCCACACAATCTGCTAATTGTAAAAAATGCTTTGGGGCTTATAATGATGGGGACATCTGTTGATATTGTAGCAGAAATAGGCCAATCTGTTGAGGAAATTCCAAAAAATGGAAATAAATTGGAAAATATTGAACGAAGTAAATTACTTTATAAAACAATTATTAAATAGGTATCTACAAGTTTCTTACATTTTTGTTTGCCTAGAACCAATAATTAAAGGCACATTATCATCCACCTTGTTTAGTAAATCCAGCAAATTATTTGTGTGGATATAACTGTAAATTTTAAAATTTTCCAAATTTTTTGGAAGATTTGCCTCTTCCCATCTGAAATAATAGTCCAAAGCTTTTCATCACGTTTACCCTCGTTAATAGATTTATTGTCCACATAATGAAGAATATATCTAACTAACGGCCAGTCGTTAGTATTTAATGGAGAAGATTGTCCTTGAACTAGCAAAATTCGAGAAGAAACATTTAATACATCTTTAAATAAAATTTAAAAATACAATATTAAATTAAAGTTTACAATCTTAAAAATAGAACTTTAAAAAACTTAGAAATCTCAATCTTAAAAATACTACTTAAAAATAAAACTTAAAATTACAACTTAAAAATAAACTTTAAAAATACAATATTTAATTATAATTTACAATCTTAAAAAAAGTTGATTTGTTTTAGATTAAAACAAGTTTAAAATAAGACTTAGAAATTACAAACTTAAAAATAGAACTTAGACTTAGAACTTAAAAATAAACTTTGAAATTACAATCTTAAAAATACAACTTAAAAATAAAAATAAACTTGAAAATAAACATGAAAATTACAATCTTAAAACTTTTACCAGCATAACGCTGTTGTAAACTTGCAGAATCAGTAAAAAACAACACTTAAAAATTACAAACATTCTTTTATTTTCAAAGTTGTAAAACTTGCATTCTTTACAATCTCTTCCCCAAGTATCTAAAATAGCAGAAAATTCTTTTTCTGGTTTCTGACGGTCCCCAGAAGTTAATAAAACAATACAACGTAACGTTAAATTTTGCGATTGTTTTCTTTTTTCTTTAATTAGTTGACTAGGCAAAATATTGAAGAATGGATCTAATAAAATTATTTCTCGAAGAATTTATTTTAAAATACCGGGAGTATGGATATTAACTGTAAGTAAATAATCATCATCAAACATACTAATACATAACCCTAAAAATATGCCAAGGGCAATGCCAATAAATAACTGATTTCCGTTGCTGAGCATACGTAGAGACGTTGTCATTGTTAAGATTATTTATAAATAAAAGGTTGTGTTTTACAAATTGTAAAAAGTTTGTTTACAAAATAAACTTAAAAAAGGTTTTTACAAAACATGTATTTTCTTAAAACATTAATATTTTGCAAAAACACAAACAAGTTTATTTCTAGGAACAAAATAAAAACAAAACATGAGAAAACAAGTTTTACGAACATGTGTTTTCAAAACAACATGTTTTATGAAAAAATACAAATTTTAAGAAAGTGTTTTAAGAAAAAAACACAAAATAAACACAAACACAAATTTTACAAACTTGAAAGTTTTTGTATTTTCAATAAAACGCAAAAAAGTTTTTTACAAAACAAATAAAAAATACTTAAAAATACAAAAATTAATTTTTAAAATTTGTTGCGCAGATCTAAAAATTTTTGTTATAAGGAATTGATTTTTGCGCATTTCGGTTCTGATGTGGGCGAATGAAAGTTGATGAAGAAAATTTTAACTGGAAGCGAGGGGAAAGTAAGGTAAACAAAGGCAAAAATAATTTTTCTTCAGTTTATTAATAGCAAGGTCATTCTTAGTGAAAATTTACTCAAGTAAAGGACAGAAGTTTTTGACAATTAAAAAAATAATTTTAAAAAAATCAAAAAAATTATACGAACGAGAATTATCAGTCGAGTAAAAAGAATAAAGTGCACTCACAACAATTATAAATCCAATATAATTGTTTTTGAAAAAGTTTTTACAAGTGTATGTGATTGAAATAATTTGAGTGAAAATTAAAGCAAAAAATTATTTTTAATCCCTAAAATTTATTGTAAAAACATTTTTAAAAAGTTTTACAATTCAAATGTTTAATTTTAAATTTAAAACAAGTTTGTTTGTCGAAAACACAAACATGTTGTAATTAAAACACAAACAAGTTTTGTTCTAAGAAACACAACAAGTTCTAATTCAAAAACAAGTTTTAACATAAAACACGAATAAGTTATTAAAAACATTTGTTTTTATTATTCAAAAACACAAGTTTTAAGATTAATAAACTTGAAATTAACATAAAAACAAACAAAACACATTTTTAAATTAACTAAAAACATGTTTTATTCTTCCTGTGTTTTATTTTATTATTTTTGTATTTTCTTTTTTGTATTTTCTTTTAATCCATTTAATAAATGTTAAGCTGCGGAAGCACCCATGCATTAAAAACTATCAAGTAATTGTTCCAACTGCTAAATAAATAAATAAAATTATTAAAAAAATTTTTATTTTCAAAATAATTTTTATTTGATTTCCTTTGTTTTTAAAATATTGATGATTTTATTTACAACATTTTTATTCTACACAATGAAAAAAGGGAAATGAAAGCTTCTTTCTTCCATTTATTTAAAGCTTATCTCATGGGAAAAGCGCATTTTAATGTCGAGAACTGGCCAGTTCTTTATATTTTTGTTCCTACTTTTCATCATTTTATTTTGTAAAATTACCCAGATGTTGAACTAGTATTTTTTTGAATAAAATTAGAATTTTTAGGATTTTTTTAAAATTATTAAAAAACGAAAAAATCGAAAAAATTAAAAAATTCTATCAAAAAAAAATTCTTTAAAAATTCCATTTTTCCAATTTTTGGGAGTATTTTCTCGTTCGAATGCCATTCTTGTTTTGGCATTCTCTGTCTGTTAGTAGGTATATATTTATTTTTATTTTACCCAATACTAGCAAAAACATTTTGGCCATCCATGCTAATTCTATTCTACACGCATCCACACTAGCTCTATATTTCTATTAATGCTTTTTCTATTTTATGCGAGAAAATGCACTGAATTGATGAAAAAAATTTTTTTTCATTTTTTTAAATTAAATGAACACAAATAGACAACTTTAATTTTACTTTTTAAATTAATTTTTTTTGGAATAAAATATTTTTTAAAAATAAAAATTAAAATAAAATTATTAAACAAGTTTTAATAAATAATTTTCGCTTCACTTAATTTCTAAATAATCATTTATAATTAACTATCCAACAATGGGAACCACCCATAATTAATGCGCACTTAATTAATACTTAACCTATTTAATAAATAAATGTCATGTAAAACATGTTCATTTAAATGTTTTATGTAATATTTATTTGAACAACTACAAATGACTTTATAGACAAACATATTGTAAAACACAAAACAAACTTTTTAGAAAACACAAAATAAACACAAACACAAACAATAAACACAAACATAAACACAAACATAACAAAAAACACAAACATAAACACAAACTTGACAATAAACACAAACATAACAATAACTTTTTTTCAAGATTGTAATTTTATTCATTCAAGTTCATTTTTAATTCAAGTTTATTCTTGAATTTCCTTCAAGCTTGTATTTCAAGTTTATTTTTTTCTAGTTTGTAATAACTCATTTCTTTTATCTATTTAATTACAATTATGATTTAAGTTTTTACAATTATTTATTGTTTCTTTATTATTTTAATACATTTAATTGTATTTTTTGTATTTTCTCTATTTCAACAGAATTTTCAGAATTTTTATTATTTATTGGTTGTCAACAGCAACGAAAATCTTCTCGAAACGGGGAGATTTTTTATAAATAATCGTTCATATTTAATTTTTTTGTTCAATGCTAATTTATTCATCTCGTTCCTCTCAACAGCAACAAACACATTTATGGACTGAACAATTTTCTTTTGAACGGCAAAAACTTCGTTTACAAATTGCTAAACAAATTCGAAACCAAATGTCTTCTATTGTTGGTAAATTAATTTTTAAAGAAAAATTTAAAAATATTAGGACACCTTCCAACTGCCGATTTGTTGTTAATAACCTCTGATAGTCAAAAATTACCTGCTCATTTGTGTGTATTAAAAACCCGTGCTCCTTCTTTTTACAAACGTTATGTGCAGCCTATTTGTAATAATGGACAAAGTAAATAAACTTTTTTTACAATTATTAAATATTAAGTTTACAATCTGAAAAATAATTATATTTTTTACAATTCCTTTTACAATCCGTTCTACAATTATTAATTAAATCAACCTTTTTTACAAATCTAAAATAATTTTACAATCCGAAAAATAAACTTTTTATAATTTATCGTCAAGTTTACAATCCTTTTTAAAATTATTAAATAAATAAACTTCTTTTTTACAATTATTATTAAGTTCTACAATGCGGAAATTTTTTTACAATCCTTTTACAAAATAAACTTTTTTAACAATCTTAAATAATTTTTACAATCCGGAAAATAAATAAACTTTTTTACAATAATTTTTACAAATAATATTTTAATTAAATAAACTTTTTTTACAATCACTAATTAATTTTACAATTCTCTTTACAATCTTAGCAGTAACTTTACAACAACCACAACTTTTAGAAATTCCTGTTAATATTGAATTTAGTGCATTAGAATTTTTTATTCGCTCAATTTACACTGACGAGGAAGTTTTAGAAATGGATATATCAACAAATTTAAATAAATTAAACGGGTCTTCAGTTGACGATAATAATGATGATACAGAAGGAAATTTTGAAAGTCAAAGTAGCGGGAATGATCAAAAACAGGAGGATTTTTCTAGCAAAATAAATTTGAGTCAAAATCAGCAAATGTCTGCTTCGTATCCCTCTCCAAACTCCCCTCGAGAGATGTTAATGCCTGGGACAACAAATAATTCTAGTTTGGCAAACAATGAAAGGAGGTGTTTGAGTCAGGAAATTTTTGGGTATGGAGAGGGGGGGTGTTTTTAAAATTTAAATTTCCGTTTTAGACAAACATCGGACGATAATCAAGTGAGAAAACATTCAGCAATCTTTCCATATTTTATCAAAATGGGGATAGAAGAAGAGGAAGAAGGTTGCAGTACAAGTAGAACATATTGTGGCAGTACGGGGGTTATGAGTAGGAGTTTGCCTCTTTCAACTGGTAGCAATAGAGGGGAATCGCCTCATTCAAGAGATATTTTTGACGTAATTATTTAATAGTTTATAGCTTTATTTTGGGGAGGAGACCTGATAAGATAGAGTTTATCAGCACCTCCACCTCTGTTCTATGGGTGGGATAAGACAGAGTTTACCAACTCTTCCAGTCCTTATAGTGGGATGACAGAGTTTATCAAAGCTTCCTTTATCTCAATATTTTCAGTGTAATACAATCCGCGGTCGTGCAATAGCTGCTCGTCGCCGTCAGAGTTTATGCTCATCCCTTAGCTCACTAACTTCGATAGACATCTTAACCCCCACTCAAGAAATTGCCCCAGCTCCCGTGTTTGACGACCAAAACGCAGCAGCTAGTAAATTAGCCGGAGATTTGCTTAAAATGCTTGTGGAAGAGAGAGATTCGGCCGATGTACTTTTATTGGCAGCTAATGGAGAACAAGAGAAAGCCCATTCATGTATATTGTGGGCATGCGGATCGGAATTTTTTAGAGTAAATTAAATTAATATACTGTCGGATATATAGGATACTTTGATAATGGATACAAAGATACCCTCTAGATAATGGGACCCCCTAAGGGTTACACTCAATTTAAGATTCCTTTTCGAAAAAATATAGGTTAGTCACTGGGGGAGGGGTGGTTAAGGGCTTTCTAAGCTAAGTGACGGAGGAGGGCTGAATAGCTAACTGTCTAAGCTAGCCTTACAACTCTAAGTTAGGTAGGAGGCTAGAGGAGGATACAGCTAAGCAATACCCTCATCTAACTCCCTTTTTTCAAACCCCAAAAGGTATATCTATCTATAAGGTCATTTGAATCCAAAAATTCAGGAACAAATATCTTCACAATCCACACGTCTTTACAACATAGACTTGCCTCGATTTTCTCGAACTTCTGTTGCCTTTCTTCTCCAATTTATTTATGGGGGATTAACCTGCCTTCCTGCAACTATTGGAAAAGACAACGATGCAGAGCTTTTAGATCCATGGGAATTGGTTGAATTGGGGGCCTTTACTAAAGTGGAAAGTTTTGTTAAAGTAGTTGCTTTACATATAAGAGCTGTGGTAATTTTTGAGGCTTATTAAGCTTACCAAAATTTTAATCAAACATTTGAAGCACTGCCACTTCTTTCACCGTCCATGTGCTTCTTGCGTTTCAGCCGTTTTTGAAGCATTACCCAAAATTGAGCGTGAAATTCCCGTAAAGTTAAAAATATTTTTTAATAATTTATGAGTATGATTACAGGAATTAAAACAGCTTTTTAATGATGCAATGCAATGGCAAGCTGCGCATTTTACTCGTATTTGGAAGGGTATTTAATTAAATTATTTAAATTACTGTAAAAGGAGGATCAAACTTGAGATTAAATTTGGGTATTTCTGGCTCTAAGAGGCTTTTTTGTCCAGCCTGAATCTTAAATTTCCCCAAGCTTGTATTCTTCTCCAATCTGAATCCAGCCAGCTTTCCCCATTTATTAGCAACTTAGGCGAAAATATTTGGGATTTCAGAAGCCAAAAGAGCCTGATTCTCTTTCTGTGTCTAATTTCGGCTCAGAATGACACCCTCAAACAACGACAACCTCTTCTAATTGAAAAAATTTTTTCTAGGCCGAATTTTTCTCCATCTTTCCTTCCAGTGGCAAAAACATTGTAGAGATGTTCTTCTACAATCCATAGGTACTTGACCAAAATTAAAAATCTCTCTTAACTCAATCAGATGAAGAAAATGTTGTTGATGTCCTCTTAGGTTGCGAGAAGCTTAATTTAGCTTTACCCAGAGTGAAACAACAAATATCGGCACAACAAGTGCTTAGGCTTGTTAACGATGTAGAGGAATATTGTATGGAATTTTTAACGAGTTCATTGGATTCCCTAATCCAATCTAAAGCCTTCTGGTTTGTAAAATCAGTGAACAATTTAATTAAAAAAATAATTTTCTTCTAGTTCCTATGGGAAAGGGTTAGCGTTGAATTTAGCCCTCCTTGAGGATATACTTCCAACATTAATACACTCTTTATGCCCGGAAACAACTATACGAACATTTGTTGCTCTAAAAGAGTTTGTAATAACACAGTTACTTGGAGAAAAAAATTTACAAATTAAAATAAAGTTTATATTTTGACTTTTAAATTTAATAACCATGAAGTTTTACAGTAGTAAAAATGTACTGCAGAAGCGGAGCTTTGATAGTAGCAGTAATACAATGAGTAATACAACTCGAGAACAACATAATTTATTGGTAGAGGAATGGAATCCTGTAGGGAGTTTAATTATACTGACGGACCTCTCTATAAGATAACCCCTCTATATAAGATACACCTCTGGTTAAGAGACGTTTTTGCGATACTAAGGCAGTTCCCCCTATATGAGCTCTATTTCAATAGGTTCACTGTATTCCCACAAAATTTTTTATGGGAATAAAGAGCTCTACTAACCCAGAGTTATTATGGCACAATACAGGACCATTGGTTCTAACACGTAGGCAGTGTGCCTTTGCCCATGGAAGTAGACCATAACCTGTTTTGGTTGGTCAATGAGTGGGAGAGATGCCTAGGCAGTAACTCTATTTAATACACACATATTTATAAGATAAAATCGGCAAGCCTAGGGGTGTATCTTATAGCTAGGTCCGACTACAATTAAAATTTTTTGGAAAATTATCCAAAGTTTTTCAGCGGTTCAAGAATCTTTGCCTTAGATTAATTGACTTACTAGAACGCCATATGTTCCATTATGCTTGTTCTATAGTTAATTCAACCGAATGGCCTTTATTAAGTGTTGAGGATCAGAATCGTGTTAATGAATGTTAGATTGATTTATTTTAAAAATTTTCAAAAATTTTTTTCAAGTTGGACTTTTCATTGAAATGCGAATGCCTAGAATTGCCCCACCTCGTCTTTCAAGCGCTTCAAGCCATAATTATTGCAAAAGATCGTCCTCTGTGGGGATTTATTCAAGTCACCCAGAGAGGGAATTAATTAGAAATGAAACAATAGTAGTTCCAGAAAGGGCCAGGTCGATGGAAAGGATTAGAGGAGGCGTTGATGGACGTGCAGGAAGTAGTAGACGAACTAGTAGACAAATTAGTGGAGGTTCGTATTCGAGGCCTTCTTCACTAGCTATTCAGGTTAGAGCCTTTTTCTGGGTGTATGTCCTTCATGATTTACCCATCTAAAATTTAGGTAGAGGAGGATAATTTATATGAAAATGATCAAACAAGTGTAGCAACTACAACTACAGTACAACTTGAACATGAATTGACAACTCAAAGTGGCACAAAAAACGATCAGAAGTTGGAGAAGGAAACAGTACCTAAAATTCCACAAAAGGATACTGAGAAAAATTCCCCAAATAATAAAAATTCAATGGATCCGAAGCAATTTGAAGAAGAAAAGGAATTAGAGAATATTCAATCAACATCGACAACTACAATTGATTGTAGTGATCAATCCTTACAAAATTTGGAGAGTCAAAAGAGTTTGAAGGAAAAGGAAGTATCACATACTGAAGATAAAAATGATGAAAATTTTGAAGAAAAAGTTGAAGAAAATTTAATTATAAATGAGCAAATGGATGCGAAGGAGAGTAGTAAAGAGGAGGAGGTTCAATTAACTGCAGATCGACGGGTAAAGAAAATTTTCAAAAAATTTTCTCTGCCCAGAAATAAGACTTGAAAAAGAGGCCGGATTAGGACGAGATCTTAAACAAAAATCTAGGTTATCGAGATCGAGATTTTTTGTGATATCTCATACGACACTCCCAGTCCGTTTTCCTCATGAGAATATTTTCTGAAAAAATCAGGATTTGAAAAAATATTTTCTAGAAATTAAAAGTATAGCCCAGAGCAGGCATCGAGCATTAACATTCCTGTCAGTTAACTTACCGGTGCTATACTGACTGAACTATCGGTGTGCATCTTCTCTTTAATAATAGATCTTAAACACCCACCTAGTAAGCTTTATAAATGCTAGCTTAGCTGGATCTCTTCTTTTCCTTATAAGCTCCTTCCTCGTAAACAAAATTCACAAAAATATTTAATAAAATTAAGCAATCCGTTCCTTCAATAACCTTGCGCAATCGACAACGTACCCATACAATATTAAACGTAGATAGGAAATCTATAGCTGCTGCAGCTCACCAACACAGCAATGTTTTAATAGCTAATAATGCTTCTAATACTGAAATAAAGAAAAATGCAGCAAAGCCTCATTCTATAGTTAGACCAATGCCTAAAGTGATTAATGGACAGTCTACCATCTCTACATCAGAAGCAACTACTCCAGAAGCTTCATCAACACCTTCCTCAGTTCCTTTGGAAAGAAGAGAGAGGCGAAATGCGAAACAACCTACAAATATTGCTTCAACTTCAATCAACAAATCTGGTAAAATTGAAACAAAAGTACAAAAAAGGCAAACGGGTGGGGTTACTCAAGTAGTATCACAACAACAACAACAAAGACTAGCACAACAAAAAAGTGGAATTAAAAAACCAACAACTGTTACTAGAAAATAATAAAAAATATTTTTGTATTTTATTTATTTGAAGGGGTTAATAATAATATTATTTACATATATGCTATTGTTTCAGAGCATTATTAAATAAATCCAAAAATTTGGATAAAGTTTGTGGACGCATGGGTGCTGAGCAGATATGTTCGAGTGTTCGATGGAATAGGGTGGATCGCTATTAAAAAAGTATAGTTAGGGTGAATGTGCATCCAATATTTAGACTTATACGGAGTAACATTATCCTAAATTCGATGCTTTTTGACTTCCTAAAAATTAAAAATGAGCACATGTCTAAGTCAGTCTCCTCCATTCCTCGATCTAATTAGGACTAAATTAGAGTGCAAAAATTATTCCTGATTTTTTAAAAATTTATCTTTTATTTGCTTTAAAGCTTTTCAGAAAAAATATCAAGCAAAAAATATTCACTCAAGTATTACAAGTAGACACCCATCTATGTTCCAAACATTCCTTGCATTCCACTCTGCAACACCAAATAAATTTACATTGGCATTTATAGGGAACAACTTGATGTGAGACCTTTTAGTTTGAAATTTATTTGACAATCAAAAAATTTTTTGAAAAATTACCGTATACCCCTTCCCACAACACAAATTAGTACAATCCCCTTCAGTGTAAGTAGCATTCCTCCAACTACAGATACGAGGTAGGGAGCGTTTTCTTTGATGATCGTAATGAAATTGGGAACAAATGTTTAATCCGTTGTCGGAATATACCTAAAAATTTTCTCAAAATTTCCAAAAAAAATTTTTCAAAATTTTTTTCTAACCAAATCAGAACTGTGCGCGTTAAGTTGACCGTTGGGCAAAAAACTGGCAGCTTTAGCGGTCCTATATTTATGTGCTAAATGTCTGGCAATAGAATTTAAATCTGCCGTCTTTTTCCAACATGTTTTCTAGAGGATTTAAAATTTTTTTATTAAGAATTTAATATTTTTAAAATTTACTTGTTGACAACTTCCACTAACTCCATGGCAAGTACACGATGATGTTAAAGTTCTTCTGACAGCCTAAGAATAATTTTAATTTTAAGTTCACAAACAGAAAGTTGCTAAAGTTTAGAAACACAAGTTTGTAAAATCGAACTTAAGTTTACTAAAGCCAAACATAACTCAATTAAACGTAGATTTACTAAACCAAGACTTAAGTTTATTAATTCAAGTTTACAAATTCAACTTTACTTAGTTTATTAAACTTAAGTTTTTAATTTTTACCATTCTTCCAACTTTTAAATTATGTTTTTCCAACTTGCGCAACAATTGTTGATTGTTTGGTTTTCCGTTATGAAAACTTGATGTTCGTGTTAACAATTTTCTGGAGGTAACAACTCCGTATTGGACACCATATGAACAACTAAACATTTTCTATAAACATCAAAGCTTTTAAATTGTAAAGAACTAACCCTCCCCAATCCCATTCAGACATTCTTCTAACTTGATTTGTTGTTCTACTTTTTACTTCACCCATATTATTAATACATTTACACTCATCTAGCCATCCCTGTGCACAAGCTGTAGCAATTCCCCAAGCAACACCAGCTGCAGAGATAGCCCATAAATAGGCAGATTCGGGTAGTGCTAAAGAGGATATTTGTTGAGTTTAATTAATTTGACAGAACTTTGCTAGCTCAAACTTAAAAAGCAAGTTCCTCAACAAAATTTTCATAACACCACAGGCCCTTTAATCCCACAAATCGTCAATATTCAAGTTAATTCTTCGATTACCCCCGAAATCCTCCTAATTCCTCTATTAGATATCCCCCTTACTCTGCAACAATCCTTCCATACCTATCCCCCATAATCCCTCTCAATGCTGATATTTATCAATATCAAGTCAGATCCCTCTTGAGGAATCCCCCAAAGCCTAAAATACAAGTTAAGTTCACAAACTCAAGTTAATGACTCTGAAATTAAATAAGATATTACAATGTTTAGTAATTGCAGGTTCATGCAATATAGTCCCAGAATGAGAACAATCCCAACGTTCAAATTTCATTTGTTGTCTACACTCATCCATAGCTTCCAGAATACCCTAATATAAATTAAAATTTAGAATTTCAAATAAAAACTAAACTTCATAAGCTACTACAGTTAATGCTGGCTGTGTTTTGCATAGAAGAGGAAATTGCCGAAAAGTGTTTAGCTGTGTCAATTCTTTTGGACATCCCTTAAAATATTTCTATAAAATTTCTTGAAAGGTTTTCTTTAAGTTATGCCCATAGTTCTGAAATGATAATAAATTGGAAGGGCTTTGATAGGGCTTTGACCAGAATAAAAATTTTTAATTGTCTTGATGTTAGTTTATTAGTTATCGGCATTATGCATCAGTTCAAAAAATATATTTTTTAAATCTTATCCAAACAGAGTAATTTTTCAGGCTTTATGGATTAGGCGTTTAATTAATTTCTAATTTTTAGGAGTTTAATAGATTCAGCTCCGGGGTTTCAAATTCTTGGCCTGGCTCCGCAAGAGGATTTTTGTCAATTTTGGATACCGAAGCAATACCCTACACTGATATCAACACAAATTTCTCCAAATTCCCTATCTCTTTTTATTGGATAACACTGTTCTGTATAGTTTTGAACATACTTTAAGCAACTTTTCAGGCTTATAATTAAAATTATTATTTGAATATGAGCGTGTATTTGAAGGGTTTTGGAGGCTAATTAATTCTTTGAACGAAGAAAATTCAAAACTGTTTAATGAAGCAATAAGCAGTAAAATAATAAATTTAAAAAATAAAATAATAGAGGGATATATTGGCTTCATAGTAATTTAGTAATCTGATAAACTACCTTAAAAATTACTTTAAATAAAATATGAATTTTGGATGGATTTTTTTCAATTTTTAGAATATTTTGAAAATTAAATCTTAGGTGTAGTAATATTTTAAATTATAATGGAGGGGATAAGGGAGGATAAGGAATGAAAAGCTGTAGAAGAATTATTAAGCTTTAGGTTCAGCTGATCCGGAACAAGGATGTGTCGAGTTACCCAAAACATAAGGGGTTTTCGACCCGAAACTCGACACGACTTTTCCCCGGCTTGCTCCGGAACTTCAATATATGCTTTAATATTAACTAAAACATAGAAATATTCTAATAATTTTTAAGTTAATGAATCAAAAAATAATTTTTTTTATTTCCAAGCATTACAGTAGTCGTAAAATTTATTTGATTTGCGCATAAAAGAGCGCGCGGGGGTTATGAATAAAAATTGTTGTAAAAGAAGATTGCGGAAAAGTACTAAACTTGTAATATATAAATTAGAAAAATCGGGGAGGGGGGGGGGAGTAAAAATATTTTTGTTGTTGCTCGTAAATTTGTTTTTGAATGACAACGCGGGACAACAACATGAAGGAAATTGGAGTTATAAATGCGCAGATTTTTTAATTGTTTTTGGTGATTCCTTTTGAGTCAAGAAATTGGGAATTGGGTGTGGTATGGAATTTAGTTGGATAAATTTAAGTATATTTTATTGCTGCCACACCTGTTGAAGAAGGACTTTGATTTTCTATTAGTTTTAAATTTTATTAAAAAATTTTTTGATCTGTTACCAAATTAGGATTTTGAACAGACTTGGTAATGGATACAGCTAATTTTAAAATGCCCGCGGATATATGCCTGTATTACCAAATTCCATGTCAGTAATTAAGTCTGGTTTTGGATTTATATTTACAGGATGGGTAAAAGTAGAGTTGTATCCCGACCCCGACCCCATACCCCGACCCAAAATAATTTAATCCTCTTACCAAATAACAAAAGATAAATTTTTCGATCTCAAGGGAGCATTAAAAAATGAGTTTTTTATTCGGATCAGATTCAGTATATCCGACTTGATCCAAGCTTATCTCGCTTCCATTAATTTTAAGGGTAAATCCAAAAAAAAATAAGAGACTTATCTTAAAATTGCCCAATGAAATAAAAATTGGTTAAAAATATTTTTTTTCGATAAATGAAAGAATTAAAAAAATTTTTTAATTAAAAATATCTATGTACATTTTAGAGAGAAACACAGATGCGCAACATTTTTCCTCATTTCCTTTAAAAAATGATTGTTTGTATTTAATTTGAGTCAGCCGTTTTTTTGATGTTTAATGCTTTTTTTGAAAGGAATATTTGTGAATTAGGGAAAATTATGGAAAAAATTTTTTTGCTAAATTTTGATCTGACCCTACCTCATAAACAAATAATTGAGATATACCACAGATACAATTTAGGTATTTTCAAAATATTTTTTCGAAAAAATGGAACAAACTTTAATAACTTCATGTATTTTTAATGGATATAGATGAATAATGGATATAGATGATGTACACAAAACATAGGCTCCGATCTTGTACAGCAAATAGTACAAGCATGTTCGGGTGAAAAACAATGTATTTGGAGGATTGGCAAGGATTTACCTTGCTTTACATCGAGTAACACAACTTTGAATTTTCATATGTGTTATTTTAAGAAATTTCAAAAAATTCTAAGGACATTCATTGGTGCAAAAAATCTTTTATTTATTTATATCAAATAAAAATATTATTAAATTCAGAATAATATTCGTCAAACATAATTTTGCAAAGTTTTTTAAATATTTATTTAAAATCTTTTTGTTTTCAAAAGAAATTTTTCATAAAATTATGTGTGTTTATTTTTATAAAAAAATTTCAAAAATTCTTTAAAATTTAAAATTATTATTCATTTATTCGCCAAGTAAAAAAGTAAAGAAATATAAGAACAATAACAATAATAAAATAAGAATTTTGCAAAGATCATGGCTCTGTTATATTTTCATAAATTGTGTCTCGATTATTACAATAAAATTATTAATCTCAATTAAATTACAAATCTATGATGGGGGAAACAATGCATAATTTTTTGGAGAAATTCAACTACCCATATTAACAATGAACAAAGTTTCGCTTATAACCAGATAGGCATCCGAATCCGATGATTCATATACAAAGTGATTAGCATGAAGGCATTTGGGAGGAGTTTAATTAGCGAAAAATGGAAGATGGAAACCCAAAAAAGATCCTTGGTCTTTAGGAAAAAATCCTGAAACTATTATACCAAATATCAATTAGAAGGACTCAAATCTTTATGTTATTTTTATTCCTTGTTGTACCATACATAACAGATTTTAAAAATTAAGTTATAAAATCTACGATTCAATAAACTGATATTCATATGATCTAATTAATATACCTATTTTACTAATATAATTTAAATAAAAAATAATAAAAATCTATATTTCCTTTACTGATCAAAAGATTTAATTCATAAAAAATGATTGATCAACTCCCTCTCTCTCCTTTCTAAATAATTTTAGTGAAGGAATTTTTTGTTTAAAAATTGTATGTATATTTGTAAAATATTAACAATGGGTAAATTAAGAAATTTGGTGAATAACTAATTCCACTCTTGACTCACTTTAAAAAGAAAATTGTGAATGACTTGATCAATTAACACAAAATTTTTCTTTTTACAAACCCTTTATTTAAATAAATTTGTTCTAGAAAAAAAATATATTTATTTAATTGACAGATTGTGAAATTATCAATTCACATTGATTTGTGTTTAATTTCTTGTCAATTGATATACATATTTTTATTTATCCAAGTCTAGACATTTATTAAACAATTTTTAACTTTTATTGTCAGTTTCTTCAAGTTCTGGTAGCTCCAATAATTCAGAATAGGCTCCTTACTTGATTGTTTCCTTCAATAATAATGAAGCATTTCCTTCTCATTTTTATTTAATTTTTGGTGATATCTATATACTATAACCTAGCTATATGTAAACGAATCATCATATATATGTAGATTACCCTATTTACTCAATTAATTCCCTTCACTCTCGATTAATTCAAATTCCCGAATTTTTTGAAATTAAAATTCCCACCTCGAATAATTCCTCTAGAGATCGACCTGAATCTGGATCCAGAGATTCTTCTTAGATTCATAGTCCAAATCAAGGTATTTTTCAGCGCTCCTTGATTTTTTCTTTACTCAAGGTCCTAGATCTGTTCAAGGTACTCATAAAGCATACCGAAACCTACTTTTTTAAACTTGAAGTATACCTATTGACATGAGGACCTCTTAATTAATTTTCTTTACCAAGCCTTTGTTATTCGGTAAAGAAAACCTCCAAAAATTTTGCATGAATAATATTGACAATAATTTATTTTTTCAAAAGTACAAGTGTTCTCATAGAATAACAAAAATCGTCATAAACCCATAATATTAAAGTACTGCCAGTAAACGTCACAAAAAATTCGCCAAATTCTTTCATAATAAATTTTCGGTATTTCTTTTTGAAATTTTATTTGATTCACATTTTTCTCCCCACACAATAATAAAGAATTGAAAGTCCAAAAATTTTACTTATAATTAAATTATACACGTCACTTGAAGGCGTGTTACTAAATTAAGTTTTTTTTTGTTTGATCGGAAATTTATATATAAAATAAATATTTATTTAAATAAATGTCTGTCATATATTTTTTAAAATTATTTTCCCCCAAAAAAATTTTTTTAAAGGCTCTAATAATATTTTAAAAATATTATTAAACTTTAATTTTTAAAGACAAAAATAGTAATTGTTTTTATTACAATATTTTAATTAATTAAATAAATCAAAATGCTTGGAATGATGAATTGCCCTACTGAAGTATGCCTTTAAATTTTATTTTAATAATTATCAAAATGTTTGGGAATAACATGAATACAAATTTAGAAAAATAAAATTTAAAGGAATTATGGTTGATAAAGCATAGGAGGGATTTGGATTATGCAGAGGGGTTTTATTAGAATCGAGTCTACCATAAGATTAGTAGAAGTATTCTATCTCAATTTAGGATCATTTTTACACGTCGGATGGTCGCGTAGATAACCCCTCATTTAAGATACCTCTCATTAAGGAGATACCATTTTAAGCTTCAAAGTGATCCTAAATCGAGCCTCAGTGCTATAATTTTATGCATATACGCTCTTGAAAAATCGAAGGATAAACCTAAAATATCAAATCAAATTTTTTATAATTAACCTTTCCTAAATTTTTTGGAGAACTTTGAGTTCTACTCAGCTTCACCTTCTGCCCTTAGACAACTAAATTCATCGAGATCAGGTGCAAACTCCCCAAAACATGACAGATCAGAAGGTGACAGTGTTTCTTTAGATGAAGAAAGAATGAATAAAAGACGTGGTTTGGAAGTGTTTAGTCAAGTTAAGCAACGACCAAAAATTACTTATACACCTGGTAGGGAATTATAAATTGACCTTATTATGGGATACCCCTATTTAGATATTACTCGAGTTATAATCCGACTTAAAGGCGATTGGCTACCCACTCAGTACTCTCAGTGGTCTCATAACACACTCTGGATTACCACTAAGTCTTCCCCATATTTAGGATGCTCCTTAATATAAAATACCGTATTTCCTGTATTATAGCCCACCCCCTCTGTAATATAGCCATTGTTTGGAGGACAGTTGAAAAATAGAGCCATTGTGGCTCTAATAAAGTAAATACGATTGGTCAACTAGAGGACTGGAGGGCATCTCATAACAGACTTACTGTATAAAGCTAATAAATAAAAATTTTTAAAATTAATCAGATGGCAGAAGAATGATTGGAGGTAAATTGGAAGCTCCAGAAAGTAAGCCTGACGAGCTTTGGGGAAAGCTGATAGTTGATTCCGTAACAAAAAGAAAATTTTTTGGGAGTCAAGAACAAGGTAGTAGCAAACAAAATGACAACGAGGAGAGTCAGATAAAGATAAAAAATGAAAATCAGAGTGAGTCTTTTAAAAGTTTTGAGGATTCTAATTAATTAAAGACATTCAGAACGAAAATTCTCATTTGGATCAATCTTCACGAGGCTAAGAAGAGGGACTAATACAAATAATAGTTCAGATAGAAATACCTCACCAGTCAACGTACAAAAAAAGAAAACATCGATGATTTAAATTTTTTTTAATTTTAAAAGTAGAAATTTCATATTTCAGTTTTCGTCAGCATTTATTTTAATAAATATCCAATCAATATACCATAAGATATAATACAATATATAATTTTTTAATATTTTTTTAAAACTTGTACTCAACTGACCGAATTTAAACGAAATTTTTAAAAAGTTATGAAAATTAAAGTTTAAAATAGAGTTGGCCGGTATCGGGATTTAGAGAAAAACCCGGGATCGGGGTTTTGGAATGGTGATCCCGATCCCGACACGGGATCGGGATCATCCAAAACCGGGATCGGGATTCACCTTTCGGTCTCGGGATCAGAAAAATCGGGATTTGAAAAACCCGGGATAATCCCGCCCGATCCCGACCGGGATCCCGATCCCGGCCAACTCTAGTTTAAAAAGCTTTGTAAAAATATTAAAAATAAAAAAAAGTTAAAAAATAAAGCAAAAATTACTCCAAGTAAATCAATCCCGTCCAATCCTATTTTTTATTTCATTTATTTTGGCCATTTTTCTATCTTATTAAGCAGGTGTACAAACAACAAAAATAGCCTTTATAAAATTTTATTCTCATACTTTGTCCATATTTAATTTACTGATCTAAATGACCCAAAATATATGCATTATATGAATTATTCCTATAATAATTATTCCTGAAAGCACCCACTCTAATAGTAGAATGGCCCTTTGGATGATGATTGAAAAATAGATTTTTTCCTTCAAATTTATCTCATTCCTTAATCGGCACGGCATTGTTCTTTGAATTTACAGTTTTGGCGCATTAAATTTCTGAAACCAATCATAATCTTAGGCAATATTTTCATGAAAGTTTGACATAAGTTTACCTAAACATTAAACTTTCTTTTAAATTTTCTTATAAATGTGTGTCTATCACATGCATATCTTATGAAAATTTGACCGATTTTTGTTATGTTATTTGTTTATTTCTTCATTATAAAGCAATAAAAAAATCTTTCACATGCACTATTATAATGGCATAGCCACAAACCATTAAGGGCGAAATGATTAAAGAAAATCATTTAAAGATTATTTACCTATAAAGGGCATGAAAACAATCCCTTTGAGAGAAAAGGGCGACCTTTTATCCCTGACAAGTTTTTAAATTCCCAAAAAATTAAGCGAGGAAGTCCCGAATAAATCCTTAAACCGCTATTCTGTCCGTTTGAAATAAAACTTCTAATTTTCAGCCTTTATTCATGTTTTTTCGAATCTTTTTCGCTACACTTTTAATAGAATCACTCTCTCAAGGATGATTAGAAAACTAGGTAATTTATCGTTAGTCCAACACCGATTTCCAAATCAAGTTTGACAAATTTTTTACCCAATAACAAAAATTTCGAAATTAAGAAAAACATATGAAATAAACATGTAAAATATCAAAGACCGCTTTTTTGAATTTCATTTTCACGTGAATATTAAATTAAAGTTATATTTAAATAAAGAGAAATTATTTTATTTATTCATTTTAATTAAAATCTGGGATAAAAAATAATTTAGGGAAAGAGTTAAATGATTATCCATCTTTTAATTTAATGATAAGCAGGGTTACCGTAGATAAGCAGGGTTAAGCCGTACCTAGCGAGTTGGATCCTTCTCCCCCATTGCCCTATTGGGGTTCTGCTTTCAACTTGCCTTATAATAGATCCTCTAGCCCTCTACCTATTAAGAGTTTCTCGCCAGTTGGATACTTTTCCCCCATACAATCCATTATTTTTATTATTAACTGAATAAAATTTAAGCTTAATTTAAAAATAAAATTTAGACAAAGAATGTCTTCAATCCAAAATTTTATTTTGCCCATAATCCTTCTCTTATTTGTTGTTCTTAAAATTGAAACAACACCGATTGCATTAAGGCCTATCAGAATCAATTCTGAATCCAATTTGTTTCAATATCACAGGCATTTTTCGGCGCCTCCAACTGTTTCATTTTTAAAATTTAAAAAAGCAATGCTGAAACAAACAAAAATAAATAACAAGAGTAGAAGAATTATATTGGCATCCAATGCTCCTCCCTTCCATTTGGAAGAGGTTAGAAAAGATTACCCAGTGAAACAAAGACTTCAACAAGGCCAATTTAGTATTAAAAATGTTAAATCAGAAGGGGATATAGTTAGAATGGAGAAAGGATTAATTAGCCGTATTGGGAAAGAGTCGATTATTCAGAACCATTCTGCCAGGAAATGGATAATTAAACAAGTAGGATTCTTAAATTTAACTAAAAATCTGAAATATTCAGAGAAAACAATATTCGAGAAGTTCTCCAAAATTTCCTAGGCTATGTCCTAGAGGGCATTTATACATGTTTTTTAAGACTGATTATAACGACCCAAAGCGAGTCATTAACTCTAGGGTCATGTCAGAGAGTTATCAGTCATGGACTGGCGGAAAGATTAGATCGAAAGTCAGATAAGAGGCAGATTGGCGGGGAGATCTTTATATAGAGGGGTAATTATACCGACATTGACTATATTCAAATTATTAAGTCTTCTGGAGGGCTTGTTTCAGCAGTCGAGCCAGTGATGGAAAACAACATGGAAAACGTTTGGGTTTTCCACGCTACAGGTAACCTTATATTGTTTAAAAATTAAATGAAAATTCTTGTTTAGCTAGCAATTCAAATCTTCCCTCAGAGGATGACCCAAAACTTCAAGCCATTGAAGAACACAAATCAAAATCAGCCTTTGGGTTGAGATCGGTATAACTTTTCCGATATGTAGTAAGCAAAAAAAGTTATTTATTAAGGTCTTGATTGATGATGAGACGTATCATTATTATTATGAGGATATAAGCAATTGCATTCTATGGCCAGCATTGCACAATATTCAGGAGAATATTACAGTTCATGACAATGAGCGTGATTTTAATGAGGCCATAAATGGTGGGTAAAAAACTGATATTTAAAGCTATGATAGCCTTCTGAAAGTTGTGATAGACCTCAATCTATTGGACCACTGAAAAGATTATCCTTACATATTACTGGCCCAGGGAGTTCGGCTGTTCTTCCCGAGTTCAGAGTTATTGGCTGACCTAGGGATTTCAGGTGCTCTTCTCGAGCTCTGGGGCGACTGGCGGAAAGCCTATACCTTCCATCATTCTTTCCATTATACGGTATCTTGCCAAAATCATCCAGGGCCTATGTTTTTGTGGCAGTTAACCCCTCTAAAACATATCAAAACTTGAATCAAAAATATTTGTCAATTTTTACAGCCTATAAAAACGTAAATAAACAATTTGCCCAAACAATTTTTGACTTGGAAAGGACAGAAAATGATTTTATTTGGATTCAAGATTATCATTTGATGTTTGTTGGATCTTATCTGAGGCAAATGGAGAACAAAAACAATTTTAAAAATAAAAAACCGATGGAGCTTGGATTCTTTTTACACACCCCTTTTGAATTGGCAGAAGGGTTTACTGAAAAATTTACTGAATTTGGGCTTCAAATAATTAATGGAATCTTGAATTTTGACAAAGTTGGGTTCCAAACAAATAAAGATAGACAGAAATTTATAAAGCTGGCAGTTAAATTATTCCATTTGAAAGAGGAACACAAACCAAAAAATATAATTAATTTAAAAAATAATTATATTACTCCTGTGAATGGATGTAATTTGGGGGTTTACCCAGCTACCATAAATGTCAACGAATTTATTAAAATTGCAGAAATGGAATCCACTTTGATAGAAGCCAAAGAATTTAGAGAAAATGTAATTAAATTTTAAATAAAAGGAGGTATAGGATTAAGAAATTATAATGTAGCTATCCCTTCATACTTGGCTTATTCTCGATTTATGGATTCGGCTCTAAAATTCAGGCGGCTTCTATACTTTTATTCAATTTTAATGATTTATAGGATTTTCTATTTCCTCGAAAACGTAAGTATCCCTTTTTGAAGCCCAACTCTAATAGAAGCCCCTCTAATAGAAGCCCACTCCTTAAAGAAGCCCTGCTCTTTTAGATACATTTATCAGGATTCTATTAGGATACTAAATATTTACATTAATTTACACTATAGGAATAATTCTATTTTTTTTTATTAAAAATAATTTCTCCCCTTAGATAATGGCAAACTCTCTGGAAGGAGGAAAACTTTTCTTCAGTGTTGAACGTTTTGATTACACTAAAGGAATCTATGAAAAATTAGAAGGTTTCAAGAGGTATCTTGAAAGATACCCCGACCGCATTGGCAGAGATGTGTTTTATCAAATAGCCCCATATAATCGTCGAAATATTGAAAACTATAAGAATTATCAAGTAAAAGATTTAAAAAATTTGTACAAAAATATGTCCAAGAGGGAAATTCTTTAAGAAGGGGAGGTGAGGGGGTTGGAGACTACCGGTTATTGCCTGAAATAGCAAGGGATATATGTAGGGCCAGGGCTGAGCGCATTGAGTTTTGATTTGATTGAGTTTGCTATTATTCACGTAAAACGTTATCCTCCATGCTTTAGATTTCTCAATCTTTAATTTATTAAACTACCATGTGTATGTACTATTTTCACGTGCAAAGTGCTTGTGGATATAAACGAGCAAAGACCGAAAAGGGCAATTGATAAGGACTTAAAATTTCTTTAATTAAATAAAAATACTTAAATTAAATTCTATTGTCAGAACAACTCTCTAAAAATCAAAGAAAGAATCAAAATAGAATTTGGAGAAGGATCCACTAGAAGAAATGATATAAAAATACCCGAAGGATATGAACCCTTTATTATCGAATTAGAAGGGGTCCCACGTGAAAAACTAGTTACTAGATATTTGGCTATGGATGTTGGTGTAGTTACTCCTGTAATGGATGGAATGAATCTGGTAGCAAAAGAAATGATAGCCTCTAACCCGAGAGCCCCTCTTATTCTCTCAAAGGGTGCCGGGACTCATCACCAACTTAAAGAGAATGGATTGAGTGGAAATTATTTTTTGGTTGAAGATATTAAAAATTCTGAACATTTTGCCAATGTTTTGCACGATTCTACAGTATTGTCTGAAGAAGCGCAAAAAATACGGGGCGAAAAACTTAGAGAATACCTCAAAAAACATAGTGTTGATAAGTAAGTCTTTATACCTGTAGAAAATATATGAACGAATTCAAATAGATAACTTTACCAACGCTGCGGGAGATAGTAGTCGATCACAAAACACCCGAGGACTGTAAATTTGACTGACCATAACTTGGCCCAAAGTCGTTTTGCAAGAAAACGAATATTACTTTGCAATAGGAAGTCGTGGGTCCTCAATAGAATGGTACCAAAAAATATATCAACCTCTCAGTCACTTAATCGCAACAATATTATGATATCTCTTCAAGTCTTAAAAATACATCCCCTCTAGTCTTAAAAAGTTTAAACGCTTAATAAGAGTTCTGGCAATTAGTAGATTAGAGATCAGACAATAGGAAGAGTTAAGCCAATAAGAGTTAAGTCAAAAAGTAAATTAGAGATCAGACAATGGGTAGTTAGATAATCGATCCTTTCTTAAGATGATTGATCAAATTGATGTTATAATATTATAAATTTATTTAACTTAATTTACAGATGGAGTGAAGAGTTTTTGGATGATTGAATAATCTTGGAGACAGTTAATGATGATATACATATTTTCTTTTTTTCATTTAACTTCTTAGGGTTAGAATGGCATTTATTAGATCTAACTAGTTGTATGATTTTTTTGTTTATTTATTTAAATTTGGGCTTATAATATTTTTTAAAGTGATATTTTATCAAAATTATATGTATAAAGAATATAAATTTAATCTCTTCTATGGACCAAGAATATGTGGAAAATCATCAAAAAATATTAATAAGAAAAAAAGTTACGATGAAATGAAAAGTGCCCAGTTAATTTTTTGTCACCCTGAATACAACGCTCTCTCTTCGCCCTCTACATGCTTGCCCTCTACCTGCTTGTAGAGCGCCTCTACATGCTTGCCCTCTCTCTACATGCTTGTAGAGCGCCTCTACATGCTTGCCCTCTCTCTACATGCTTGTAGAGCGCCTCTACATGCTTGCCCTCTCTCTACATGCTTGTAGAGCGCCTCTACATGCTTGCCCTCTACCTGCTTGTAGAGCGCCTCTACATGCTTGTAGAGCGCCTCTACATGCTTGCCCTCTCTCTACATGCTTGTAGAGCGCCTCTACATGCTTGCCCTCTCTCTACATGCTTGTAGAGCGCCTCTACATGCTTGCCCTCTTAAGAAATAAATTCACGTGTAAATATTTTTAAAAATGCTTAATGTTTATCCATCAATTTTGATAATAAATAAAAAATAGAGAAAGGATTTTCACATGTAAATTATTATTAAATAAAAATAGATTATCAAACATCAAACTTGATAAATGCCAAAAAAATTTAAAAATAAATATTTTAATCAAGAAATCTTCATTTAAAAATTTTTTTAAAAAATATTTTTTTATTTGAAATGTTTAATCGAATTTTTTTAATTTTTTTCCTATTTCCCGAAAATAATTTTAATTAATAAAAATTTGATAAAAATTTTTGCAAACTTTTTTATTAATTATTTATAATAAGACGAAGCTTACATAGAAAAAGCTTTTAAAAATTTAAATTTAAAAACAAAGTAAAAAATTTTTTTAAATTGCAAGAATAGTGTGAGGGCGTTAAACACGATGTGCGGAATTTCAAAGTAAAATCACCAAAATTACCCCATTACTTTTCGACATATCCTCTTAATTCCCCTTTAAACTCCACAAAAAATTTTATGAGACTTTTTGGATTACTTGCCTTCTATGCCTTTTTAAAGGATTCTCCTTGAAAACTAATTGAAAATAGATCAAACAAAAGTTATTTAATATTCTCTGGGTTTGAATTATTAAAAAACTAAGCTTATAAATAATAAACGACAGTGAAGATTGAAACTTAAGAAAGTAACCAAAGAAACCCGTATGAGGCCAGTAGTTGGAAAAATTTGAAAAATAAATTGAAAAGCCCTCCAGGAAATTTAAAAATAAAATTTTAAATTAAATTTCCATTTATTTTAATTAAATTATTTTAATTAATTTTTATTTTCCAATCAATTATTTTAACAGAAAAAAAAATTTTTTTTAATTTTGCTTGACAATAAAAAAAAATATTTACAATGGAAGTGGAGCGAGGAGGAGTGATGGAGTGAGAGGGAGAATGGGGTTAAGGAAGGGGAAAGGAAGAGGGAAGGAAGAGGGGAGGAAGAGTGAAGGAGGGAAAATATTTTTTATAAGTCGAAGAGGCACTCTGAATTTTTAAAAAATTAAAAAAAAATTTTTTTTATATAATATTTGCTTTAAAAATATTTAAATCTTCTTGCAAAAGTTTTTGACATTTAAATTAAAAATTATACTATTTATGTCAGACCCCACTAAAAAATTTTTCCAGAATTAGATAGACTCAGTTAAGTATATATTTTTAAAAATTAAGCACCCTATAGGGGGAGCTGGTGCCTCGGCCAGAGCCGAAGCTTGGAGTAGAACTTGAAAAATAAATTTTGCAGACCTCCAAGAAATTAAAAAATTAAAAATTAATTTTTAATCTCCATTTATTTTAATTGAATTTTAAATTTAATTTTTGATTGTCAATCAATTATTTAGTAAATATATTTACAATAAAAATTAAAAATTTTAAAGACAATGGAATATATTATAAGGAACTAGCAGGGAGGAAGGGAGAAACACTTCCGGCATCCGCAACCCTTCTCTCTCTCCCTCCTCCTTCGAGAAGCTTTCGCCCATGCGCATAAACCCCCTCCGGGGGGAGCTGGTCCTCCTCCACCCTCTCGGCTCTCTCCCTCTCCCTCTCCACACCCCTCTCCTCCCTCCCGCCCCTTTTTAAAGTTAATATAAATGAAGTTGTAAAGCAATGCTAAGCATTATTTTTTTTAATTAAAAACTTATTAAAAATTTAAAAAAATTTAAATTAAATAATTTTCAAATTAAAGTTTTTTTCTGCAATTAGTGAATCTTTTAAAATTTAGGAAAAGCAAAAAAATTAAATTTAATTTTCAGTTAAATGAAATTCTTCAATCATAATCCTCTACAAATTTTAATTCTTTTGTTTTTAATTTTTCCTTTTGCAATTGGAGGAACAGAACAAGGAAGCCCTCGTTCTGTTCTTGGTGAGTTAATTTTTAAATGGAACTTTTTTGGATAGCTACCTCAATATTTTTTAAATACACATTCGGACCTCACTAAAGAGATGCCCTCTATTGGAGAATATTTCAGCTTAGAATGAGGGTATTTTAGATAAGGGTATCAAATAGAGGGTATAAGCGAGTGTCAGAGCACAGTGTCCAACGTCAGAAAAAAACAATTTTTTACAAATTTTTAACAGAAAAGACAGCCTTAACAGAAAGGACTGCCTCAATTACCAAATATAAAAGAATTATTTTGGCATCAAATGCTCCACCCTTCCATTTAGAAAAGCCAAAAAAGGATTTTGTTCATACCAATGAATGGAAAATTGAACCAGTATGTTTAAATTAGGGGATTTAGATTCGTTCTCTAACTAATTTTTTAATTAAAAAAGTCTTCTGGAGGATTGGTTACTGCAGTTGAACCAGTAATTAAATCAAACGAGGAAAATGTTTGGGTTTTCCATGTGACACGTAAATATTTAATAATACTATAAAATTGAAAAATTAAAAGTAAAAACATGGGTAATAGCTTGGTTCAGACCATATTATTCCTGATTTCATTTGCGGCATCATAAAATTATCGCTGATTAATTGCCCTCTCTAGAATAAACACCGACCTTCTGGAGGATTGGTTACTGCAGTTGAACCAGTAATTAAACCTCTCTAGAATAAACACCGACCTCTCATAGATGCCTGAGTTTGAAAGTTTTGAAAATAAATTTCCAGGGTTTATTATCCCCATATTATCCCCAGGGTTGAATCGAGGCGTTCTCTTTGTGGATCTCTGGAACTACAAATAGATTATTTAAGAAATACGTAAAAGAATGTTTTTCAAAAATAGTTGACCATACTTTGGCATATTTAATATTATAATTTATTTATTTAGTTAGTGATCCTGAATACATGCTTACTCCAAAGGAAGACCCAAAACTCATGGCCATTGAAACGTACAAAAATTCAGGAAAATCAAACTTTGGTTTATCCATGGTAATTTAAAAAAGAATACAGTATTCCTTAAATAATTTCTGAAATATTTAATAAAATTTTCCATGAAATCCTGAAAAAATCTACTTTTAAAGGTTCTAATTGAACTTGAAAGATTTGATAAATTCTACAAAGGAATGAGCAATAATATTTTATGGCCAGCATTTCACAATATACTTCATAAAATTGATGTCAAAAATGAAGATTTTAATGAAATTCTTAAGGGTATGTTATTGTAGGATCATTATTGTCCAGTGACACTGACGGATTGTCCGTCACGATTAAAATAATTTTGGCAAATATGAATTTTTTGGGTGAAATTTTCAAAAACAAAATTTTAAGCTATTTCGACGCATTTGAAGTTTAAGTCGATCTAGACAAATGATAGGGAGAGTGGTATCATAATAAATAAATGATCGGATTAAAATTAAATTTTTTGGTTAACTAACACATACAGAGTGATAAATCTCAGAACCAATCTAGTTCCGGATTAGCTAAAATACCAAATGTGTTCTAATAATTTCATAAAAAAAGATAAAATTGCAATATTTTTTAGAATATAGAGAAGTGAATAAACAATTTGCCAAAAAAATTGTTGAAAGCAAACCAACAAAAAATGATTTTATTTGGATTCAAGATTATCATTTACTGTTTGTTGGGGAGTATTTGAGAGAAATTGAAGTAGAGAATGCTAAAAAATTATTGGTGAAAACTAAGAAGTATTTGGTGAATAATAAGAAATATTTGATGAAGGCTAAGGAACCATTTGAATTGGGATTCTTTTTGCATACTCCCTTTAATTTAACCGAAAATTTTGTTGAAAAATTCGAGAATTTTGAAGAAAAATTTAATAATTTAACGAAAGAAATCATAAAAGCAATGCTAAGTTTTGATAAAGTTGGGTTCCAAACAAACAAGGATCGCGATATTTTTGTGAAATGGGCAAAGGTTATTGAAAATTTTTTTTTAGATATAGTCAAAAAATATTTCTTTTATTTTTAGCATTTTTATAAGAAAAAACTACATAAAACAATTAGTAAAAATATTATTATTATAAAAATTGAAAATATTACACCGAAAAAAGGATGTAATTTGGGTGTTTACCCAGCTACAATTAAAATTGATGATTTTACTAGTATTGCAGAAAAAGAGGAAATTATTAATGAAGCTAAAAAATTGCGGGACGACGTAAATTATGTTTAAAATAATTTTTTAAATTTTGTTGCTTGACTCTTTTTATTTTTACTCCCTCACTAAGGTTGACGTATATCCCAGGAAATCGGGTGAACTATGGCTTTTGGGGATTTGAGGTTTTGGGGAACCCACTTCGCTCCACGCTTCGTTCCCTGTTTTTTCATCGCCTCACATAAATTTTGGAAATGAACCTCTCATTAAGAACCTCTCACTTGTACTCAGGCCGGCCCTCTGAGCCCCCCTCTTTATAATTTAATTTTTAAAAATATTACAGAAAATGGCAAACACTTTGGGGGGAGGTAAACTCTTCTTTGGCGTTGAACGCTTTGATTACACCAAAGGAATAAAGGAAAAACTTAGAGCCTTTGAAAAATACCTCGAAGATCATCCTGACCGAGTTGGCAAAGATGTTTTGTACCAGATAGCTCAAGATAATAGAGGTGGCATTGGATCTTTTAAAATATATCATGTAAATATTTTTCTTTAAATATTTTTGAAATAAAAATATGTATAACTTTGGAAATCTGAAAAAAAATCGCCTATATATGTAGACCTTGATAATCAAAATTTTTGAACTAAGGATCTACTCGATCTAATCTCTATCAAAAATAGCAAACATTTACAATGTCGAGCTTAATCATGCCTTGGCCCCTATCCTGAAATAATTTATAACCTATCTTGCTTATCAATCTTCTATCAGCAATCCTCATAGTAAAATAAAAACCTTAAGTGTTACTAACAGATTTTAAAAAGGAAAGATTGAAGCGCAAGAAGCAATATCCTTTATAAGGACCATCATTAGCCTTTACAGTAAGCTTCTAACAAAATTTTGTTTAAAATCATTTTAAAAATTCAAATATATATTTTCCCAAAATAGGATGAAATTAAAGAAATACCTGAAGAAATTAACAAAAAATTTCAACAAACTTTTTATTTGACTGATAAAGATGGCCAAGGAATAGAAATTAATTATAAGCCAATAATTTTTGAAACTAAAGGCGTAAATCGAGAAGAGTTAGTTAAACGCTATTTGGCTATGGATATTGGTGTAGTTACACCTGTAATGGACGGAATGAACTTGGTTTGAGAGGATTTTTTTAATTCAAAAATATTTTCCTAAAAAGTAGGTAGTCAAGGAAATGATTGTTTGTAATCCAGATGCTGCTCTTATCCTTTCCGAAGGAGCTGGGACTCATCACCAATTTACAGAAAATAAATTGGGACACAATTACCATTTGGTATGTTGTATAGTTTATTAATTAAGGACAGGATTTGATAATCGAACAAGATTCGAGCTCGATATCACGAACAATCTCGCCCTTGATGACAGTGATTTCAAACAAAATATAGTCTAGATTAGCTAACTAGTAGTCAAATATTGTTGACTGAGTTATTAGAGAATGACCGATTGTCGTGAATATACGGTAGATTTATTACTGTATTTAATTAGAGATGAGAGATGGTCTTACAAAATTTCCTAATCTCTTCATGAGAATGCCTCATAGCTTGTAGGTGCCAGTCTGAAATTATCTTGGTCTTTATAATTAGTGATCAGACGGTACTGTACTATAAACGGTATATTGCGTTATTTATCGGTATTCCGTATCGTAGTACGCTAAGAGATACGGTATACAAGTTTTTCCTTACAATAATACGGTATCGATGAAAATCTGTCGGTATTTTTCTAGCATTTTGGAAAATTCAGATCACTAACAACGACCTTTTTTACGTTACTATTGTTTAATTAATTACATAAATTTAATTTAAATTTAACTAGGTTCAAGATATTGAAGATGCAGAAGCATTTGCCCAAGTAATGCATGAAGCTGTTACTCAACCTAAAAAAGTTGCTGAACTTAGCGAATACCTCAAAGAGAACGGTGTTGAAAAGTAAGTTTATTAGTTAGGGAAGGGTAGGAGAAAAATTTTAAATAAAATAATAAATTTAAAGATGGAGCAATGAATTTCTGTATGGAAAAAAGTAAAGAAAAATTCTGATTGAAATTATTCATATCTCGGTATTCTTGTGTTATCTCCCCCATATTATTTTCTTCCCCTTTTATTTTTATCTCTCAAAAAATATACATTATCAAATTGAATCTATATCGTGAGTTACCATGTTTTGAAATTAAAAATCCAATCCCAATTTTGGTGTGTGTACCAGTACGTCTACCATATTTCATTTTTTTAAATTTTTTATATTTTCAAAGTAAACTGCTATTTATTATTTATATTTATGGGTCGGATTTTTAGGTTACAATCTATTTTTACTAAAAATTGGGGGTTTTTTCCTATTTTGGGTGGTTTTGCCTATTTTTGGGGGTTTTCAACCCATTATAGATTGTAACCTATATGTTGATTTTTTTTGTGTTTTTATCACCATTTTGTAACTTTTTTCGGAAATCTTTCGTAAAAAACGATTTTTATTTTAAATTATTATCAATTTCATAAAAAACTTTAATTTCCAAAAATTTTACCAATTTTTCTTGTAAACTAGATAAATTTTTTAGTTATAGTAAAAATATCTAGTCAAAAATTAAACTTCTTTACGATTAACAACTTTATTTTAAAATGCCAATATCCAGTCATTTGAATTTCGAATAATTTAGAATTTTCAACAGATTCGTCAAAGTAAAAGTCATATTCAACAGATTCAACAATTAATCTCAAGACTTGAAGAAAATATCGGTGGATAGGGTATTAAAAGTGTATGGAGATATCGTTCAAATTATATTAGACAAATTTCGATTTTAAGACCTCAAATCTTAAAATTGGCTCCTCGCATTAAATGTCCCCGTCTAATATAATGTCAATTTGGAGGATCACTGAAAAATAAAATTCTTGAATTAATAAATTATTTAAATTTAGCCTATAATGTTTCCGAATTAATATTTTACTGAAGAATATATGTATAAAGATCAAATTTAAACTTTTTTATAGCTCGTTGATTGGGCAGAAAAATATATTAAACTGAGTTTTATACAACTATAAAACCTTTGTCGCATCCGGCGAATTACTCATTTAATTAAACTTAGTTAGATTACGAAATTTGTTAATAACTAAAATTCCTTATTCCCTTTCCCATAATCCATTGGAAAAGCAACTACAGCTTTTCCTTATTTCAAAAGAATTAATCACCCTTTCTTTAAATAGATTGTTCATGAAGCTAACGACTTCACTTTTCATCTTTTCTATAAAATTAATAAATCCGGCACTTAAAAAACAATTGTCTATTTTTGAAAGTGAATAAATATTTGTTTGAAAAATTGGTTGAATAATTGTCAATTTAATTAGGATTTAATATAAAATTGAGTCTAAATCCTACAGCTCAGCCGGTTTAAAGAAAAACCGAGAAAATGTCAGCCCCTTTTCGTAACCAAATTCGGTTGTTGGCTGAAGAAGCCGATGATATCCTAAATAATCAAAAATCATTTGCCCTTCCTGTCCAAACTGGAAGCATTTCTCAATATCATACCCAAATTCGCACCCTAATTAATTCATTAGATACTGAATCACAAAATGCAACAGAAATTTACAACGATATCAATCGCCAAAATGATCTTTGGATGGGTGTCAGAACGTCAATGACGGGAGCCGAACGAATAGCAGATAATCCCATATATGATGAATTTGTACAAGATGTGCCCTACCCAACTACAATCCGTAATTTAAAGAAATATATTAACAAACTACGCACAGAAAAGGCAACTTTATCTGAAAACCTTCCCGACCCTTCCAAATCCACTGATACTTTATTTCATCTACCCAAACTATCACTTCCCAAATTCAGTGGAAAATGTATCGAATTCACCTCATTTTGGAACTCATTTCGCGTTGGGGTCCATGATATTCCAAATCTGTCAGACGCTGTTAAATTTAATTACCTCAAGGAATGTCTGGATGGACCGGCACTTTTATTAATAAAATCCCTTCCATTAACTGATGCTTCTTATCACGAGGCAATTCGACTTTTACGTGAAAATTATGGAAATGCCAATGAAATTAACAAAACCCTTCTGCATTCAATACGTAAATTGCCCATAGTTCATTCAAATAATGGCCCCGAAACCTTTTGTATGGAACTACGAGCTTTCGTAGACCAATTCGAACTATTGTACTTACAAATGCTTGAACAAGAATTTGACATAAATACCCTTTCCGTGCAAATGGAGTTAGAATCAAAACTCCCTCCCCTTATTTTGGAAGAAATTTTTAAGGCTAAGGATGAATATGGAGATGAATGGCAGACTGATCAACTTAGAACAACACTAAAACAAATATTGAAGCGCAAAGAAGGCATAAAATCATTAAAGGATCAAAAGAAAGAATTGAATATACCAGAAGCAACACGTTTTTCACCCAGATCCCCAAGAAACAATTGGACTAATGAAAGTTCACCGCCTCACACCCCTAATTCCTCATTAACATTTTCAACCACCCGTAATAACATGCCAATGCCTAGATCAAGATTTCCATGCGTATTTTGTAACCAATTTTCTCACTTCTCGAACGCATGTACACAATATCCAAACCTGCAAACACGTACATCCCGTTTGTGTGAAAAAGGACTCTGTTTTAAATGTTTAAAAAATAACCACCAATCAATAAACTGTCCCCGTCCTATTAAATGTACTTTCTGTCAAAATAATCATCCAAGAGCAATTTGCAGAGCTCTATTTAATTCACCCCAAAATAACACAAACACCCTTAACAATTCACGGTACAACACCAATAATTCAAATCGTACCAATCCACATTTTCCTTATCAAACCAACTATTCACAACCCCAACCTGCACAAATACCATCACTATTTGCTAACACATCTTCACAAAATTTTAATGAATTCCCCGCACATCAAAATCATTCAAAATATAAAAATGAACAACAACTGCCATCACCAAACCCAGAAACAAAACCTATTGGCCCCGCCCAAATAAATACTTCATCACGGTATGTTTACCCTCGAAACCCAAATTCAAGCCCACCGATACTGCTTAAATGTATTAGAGTAGAGTTCTTCAACCCGACTTACCCTTCGAAACGTAGTACAGGCTTTTTAATGTTAGATGATGCCAGTACCCACTCCTACATACAAAAGTCCGAAGCAATCTCATTAGGACTAAAGATGAAACCCACTACAGTTAATTTAGGAGTATTTAGCAATCCCTCATGTCAAACGACCACCACCTTCTCTACTGAATTTGGCCTCAAACTTATAGACGGCCGATCCATTTACATTAATGCTTGTACAATTAATCATTTAACACAACCCACAAAATATATTCCCCCATTTTTTGAGACAATAAATAGCACTTCCGAATTTTTGCCTCCAGCCGAAATAATATACCCAGTAATATTATTAGGAAGTGACTACTATTATGATCTTGAACCCACCCCAATAAAAAAGCTTCCATCGGGATACACTTTAGTTAGCACCCTTCTTGGCCCTATTGTGGCCGGTAAACCGTACTCACCTAGTAATAGTATAATCCACACTACTAATTTTTGCTCCCAAATTGATGACCAAATACAACAATTTCTTTCCCTTGAAGGAATTGGTATAAAAGAGGATCCTGGGGAAAATTCTGAAGACAAAGTATCAACCCAATTTGTTAAAGACATCAAATTTGTTGACGGGCGCTATGAAATAAAGTTCCCGTTTAAAACCGATCCAGCCCATTTGCCAATACCAACTAATTTTCCTTTATGTTACGGACGCTTGCGTTCTGTATTAAATTCCTTGAAAAATGATAAAACGCTTATTTCCAAATACCAAGAAATACTCACGGAACAGCTTCAACTGGGAATAATAGAAAAGGTTCAGAACCCAAATCAAAATTGCGTACCACTTCATTACCTTCCCCACCACCCAGTAATACGGCAGGATAAGAAAACCGTTCGAATAGTTTACGACGGTTCCGCCAAATTAGGAAAAAACCTGTCACTAAATGAATGTTTATTCTCTGGACCTAACCTTCTGAATGACCTTGTCGGTCTTTTATTTAAATTTCGCTTCCCAAAATACATTATCACGGCCGATATTCAAAAGGCTTTCCTTCAAATTAGTATAAATCCGTCTGATCGGGACGTAACACGCTTTTTGTGGTTACAAGACATCTCACTTCCCCTCTCCTCGTCCAATATCCAAATTTACCGATTTGCCCGTGTACCTTTTGGACTAATTTGTTCACCATTTCTCCTTGCAGCAACAATTCGCTACCACCTTTCAAAAAATAAATCCTTACTTTCGCAAGAATTGGAAGAAAACATTTATGTAGACAACATACTCCTGACAGCCTCCTCTATAACAGAAGGAAAACTAAAATGTCTTGAGGCAACAAAGCTTTTTGCAAAGGCAAACATGAAACTGAGAGAATTTGTAAGTAATTGTCAGGATATTATACAAGATGTCCCAGAAGAGGATAGACTCCCTAGCTCAAAAATAAAATTTCTCGGTATTAAATATTGCCCAATCGAAGATAAATTTAGACTTAACTTACCAAATCCCCCAGAAATCTCCAACCCAAAGAAATGCGACATTCTCTCATTTGTTGCATCATCTTATGATCCATGCGGGTTTTTTTCACCCATTTTACTCCCCTTAAAATTATTTTTCCAATCTTTATGGCTCAATAATCTGAAGTGGACCGACCCCATACCTGAAGAAAAATTAAATGAATGGACACAATTATTTGTTGAATGGAAAGAATTAAATTTTTCAATTCCAAGATGTATAAGTCCCGACCCGTTAAATGTGAAACAAATCGAATTACATTGTTTTAGTGACGCTTCTTCACAGGCTATGTGCGCCGCTATTTATTTACGTATCCACCTTGCCCAATCAATACATTCAACTCTCCTATTTAGTAAAACAAAGCTTAAACCCATTACAAAGAAAGGGCAAAAATTAACGATACCAAAAATGGAACTTATTGCAGCTCTTGTTGGAATGAGAGCTCTTAATTATGTTAAATCTCAACTCCCCCCTTCACATTTGGATGAGAACCTGACCCTTTGGGTAGATTCATCCGTAGTTATTGGTTGGCTAAATTCCCGATTGCCAATTAAAGACATATTTATTTATAATAGAATTAAACCCATCCGAGCCACCCCAAATTTAAAAGTCCGGCACATAGTAGGAAGTCAAAACCCCTCAGACTTGGGCACACGTGGAGTCACAAAACCAAGTGAGTTGTTTAAAAATGATTTATGGTTATATGGACCACCTTGGTTGTCGAGTGCAACAAATTTTTGGCCAAAAGAAAATGCCGAAATTCCAACATTCTCATCAAATGATTACAAACCAGTACTAGAAACGACAGAAACACAACCGATAATGACATTCCACACTACACAAACAAAACCGACACCCCTAATAGAAATTAATAAATTTTCTCGCCTACCAAAACTCCTTCGGGTTACTGTGTATGTTTTGAGATTTATTGCTTATAATGGACATTCTTCAATGTCCCCATTTCTGAGAAAATACCCAAGAATTAAGAATTCAAACATATCCATCCGAGAACTACGCTCGGCATTGAAAATTCTCATTAAACAAGAACAAGATTATTACCCTCCATCCGAACAGGAAGAAAATTCATTGGGCTTATTTAACGATGAAAATAATTTAATTAGAGCAAATGGCAGGCTAGGAAATAGTAATCTCCCACAAAATACTATTATGCCACTATTCCTGCCAGCCAACTCCCACCTCACAAAATTACTAATTTATGAAATTCATGTGCTAAACCATCATGCTAGCCCACTTTCAGTACTGTCAATGATTAGAAGGGAATTTTGGATACCACGTGGCAGACGGGTTGTACAACACACTCTTTATTTAAGTTGTCTGCCCTGCCGCAGATTTAATTCCGTGCCATTTAACCGACCACCTCTCCCTCAACTTCCAGAAGGCAGAGTGACCCCATCCCGTCCATTTTCCGCCATAGGGTTGGATTATTGCGGACCATTACGTTTAAAATATGCTGACATAAATAATCAAAAATTTTACATTCTTTTATGGGTCTGTCTAACAACCCGTGGAATATGCTTAGACTTAGTCCCAAATCAATCCGCCCAACAATTTTCACTGGCTTATCGTAGATTTTCTGCCAAATTTAGCCCTCCCACAGTCATTTATTCGGATAGCGCTCCAACATTTGTCTCGTTTAAAAATTCCCTAAAAACTTACCCCCAACTTGGAACCTTCGTGTACCATACGCGGCTTGGAGAGGAGGTCACTACGAAAGATTTGTGGGCTTAATAAAATTTCATCTCCGCCGCACCCTATCAACTGGAATTATCCCTAAAATTTTTTCATTTGAAGAAGCGCTAACAATAATAGGAGAAATAGAAAATATTATAAACCACCGGCCTATAACCTTCGATTCAACCGACCCAAATGAAATACGGCCATTACGTCCAATTGATTTTATACGTCCACTAAACAAAAATATTTCCCCAATCTCCAATTTATGCCCACAACCCCACCCTCTCGAAATAAACAGTAACACAATTTCGCTTCAAAAATTATGGAAAACTTTAACAAAAACAAGCCAAAAATTTTGGAAACAATGGGCCCAGGAATATATATTATCACTTAGAGAAAGGCATAAAAATTTAAGAAAAAAATCCGACCGAAGTCCAACTAGTGGAGAATTGGTAATTGTTGTTGAAAATTCCCCCGTCTCCGTTTGGAGAACTGCAGTAATTGAGGAAATACAGTGTAATAAAGATAACATTCCCGATATCGCAACCATTCGTTTCTCATCCGGACGAAGAACAAATCGTTCCATTAGTCATCTCTGTCCCTTAGAAACAACTGATGAAATTAATAATAGAATAAATCTCCCAGTCAATCCCACAAAAGAAAATAAAGAAATTACAACAACACTTTCCCAATAAACACAAATACAAACAATTTCTAACACTTTCCCAGGATTTTTTATTAAAAATTTTTTAAATCTTTAATTTTCATTATGTAAAAATGGGAGGAGAGATTTAAGTTTAAAGCATATAAAATCTCTCAACCTTTCAATTTAATTATCCTTTTTTAATAATAAATTTCTTCAATTAATTATGGGAAACATAATTGCTATTAATATTTTTTCCTTAGATTTCTCCGCTTATTTCCAACCAACTAAACCTGAAGGCCCAAATTGGGCATATTATTCATTTTTCCTAATCCTTCTTGTATTAATAGGCTTAACAATAAATTATGTGTACAAAAATTTTAAATTCGTCCATAAACAAAACCATAGGCAAAACAACAAAAAATCCAAAGGCCTTTCCTCTCATACAAATACTAGGCCTGTTAAAACCTTAATAAAACAATTTGAATTATCGTCAATTTGTATAATCTTTTTCCTAATTTTATTCTTACCACCCCCAGCCCTCCCATTCCCAAAAAGAAAAGGAAAATACACAATAAGTAAAGTATTCAAAACGGTTGGAAAGCCAACCGCAAAATTTTCTCTACCCATTTTTGCTAGTTCGGCCCTCTATTTCGGCATGGAATCCCTCTCTTCATATATCCAAGAACACCCAGAATCATCGGCAGCTATATTTTCACTTTTAGGCTGCTTCATTTCATTATTTATAATCCTTATTTTAAAATTAGCTACTTTACTGCATAAATATTTTTCTCGATCCCAACCCCCCAAAACTGATCAACCGATAGAAATGTCGGAAATTAGAAATAATTTAGAAGAATTAATACTCCGTAGCGACCCTCCCCGCCCTCCTACCTCTCAATAATTTAAATTTAAAATTAAGATGAAAACGAAAAATACTCGAACCCCTATCCCCCAAAATGAAATTTATAAATTACGAAAATATTTAAATTTTACTATTAATAATAATTCATCTAATTCTTCTCCTGAACCAATGTCTATAAATACCAATTTGGTGGCAACTACCGAATCCTCACTTCAGGCGGCCCCCACCGCTGAAATTTCTTCTAAATTTTCAGAAATATCAATCACTGCTAAATCAACTGCCCATCCACCAATACTTCCACCATCACCAACACCCCCACCAACCAACATGCCTGTGGATGAAATCCCACTGCCAATTCAACCACCACAATCGCTTGCGTCTCCGGAACTGAAAATGATTTTGGATCCTCCTCCACCACCTCCTCCCAGCTCCCCAATCAAATTCCCAATCAGCCGTGTGCGAGTGCTCCCTTCCGGCTTTGTTGAACGTCTCCCAGCCTCAACCATTTCAAAAAATCAATTGGCCAAATTGCGAAAGAATAAGAATAAGAAAATTATGAAAAGAAACATTTCACACATTCCCCCATTAAATTCTATTAAATTTACGGTCCCCCCTGTTGTTGGGCGTAAGCCCCATATTATAACAAATTATAACAACTTAAACCCCAACTGGCCCATCCAAAATAATCAAAATCAATTTTCAGTTCCGAAAACCCAAGCTCCACCACAAAACACTATTGTTACTAACACCATGGTCCCCATTGTTTATTTGCCTAACAATCTTCTCCCCCTATTTAATGTCCAACCAATTCATTCAAATTTCGCCGCGGGAGTGTCGCATCCGGCGAATTACTCATTTAATTAAACTTAGTTAGATTACGAAATTTGTTAATAACTAAAATTCCTTATTCCCTTTCCCATAATCCATTGGAAAAGCAACTACAGCTTTTCCTTATTTCAAAAGAATTAATCACCCTTTCTTTAAATAGATTGTTCATGAAGCTAACGACTTCACTTTTCATCTTTTCTATAAAATTAATAAATCCGGCACTTAAAAAACAATTGTCTATTTTTGAAAGTGAATAAATATTTGTTTGAAAAATTGGTTGAATAATTGTCAATTTAATTAGGATTTAATATAAAATTGAGTCTAAATCCTACACCTTTATATCCTTTTAAAAAATATATTTTTCAACATAATTTAATCCACAATCTAAAAGTTTAACTAAAAGTTGGTTCAATCCTAACCCCACCATTTATAGCCCAATGTATGTGATTTACCTTGGGCTCCTTTTAGGTGGATTATGCTTGGGGGGGGGGGGGGTACCCCCGATCAATCCAACTCAACAACTATTAACTTTTGTATTTGCATGACTTCCGTTTCCATCTTGCAGAATTCTAAATTCTTATCCCAATTTTGCAAATAAAAGTCTAAAATAGAAAATAAAAAATCGAAAAATCGAACAAAATTTACCCCTGCCATTTCCGCCTGCCATTCCCCCTTTCATTTCTTCTCTAGCATTCACTATCCTCCTTATAAAAGTCGATTTTAGAGGAGGAACCCCCATTTTAATTTTTTATTTATAAATTTTTATAAAATGTTTATTAAATAAATTTTATTATTCTGAAAATTTTAAAGATTTTATATAATATTTTATATAAAACTCAACTTTAAGTTTATTAAAATTATTCAGAAAAATGCCTTGTTTACTTTGGGTTCTAATATTTTCTAGTGTTATTTGTTCGACAGAAACAATGCATTATTCCGATATTGCAGGCACTTCAAGTAACAATAACTTTTTAAAGCAAAAATCATTTATGTAAATCCTTGGTTAGAATGATAAGCTTGAATAGAACCCTTAAATTATAAATGGATACATAGGTAGTTGGATACATCTTTGGAAAATCCCTACAATGTAAAGGATGTTCATTGTTTAGACAACAAAGCTCTCAAAGCTTTTATCCTACAAAATTCTTGACAATATCCTGAGATGGGTGGCACTAATAAATGAAAAAAACTTTCTGCCACTTGCCTATAAACTAGGAGAAATTTTTTCCCCAATCTTGTGTTAGGATAGTTTTGTAGTAGGTTAATAATTGACCTTTAGTCAAAAATAATTTTTAATTAAAAAAGTTTAGAAGACTATAATGAATTTTTAGCTGGATATTACCCAGGACAGGAATACCAGTATGGTGAAGGAGAGGAATACCAGCATGATGAAGGAGAAGAAGGACAGGAATACCAGTATGGTGAAGGAGAAGAATCCCAGTATCATGAAATTTCAGCAAAAAGGAGGATAATTCTGGCATCAAATGCTCCTCCATTTCATTTAGAAGAGTATAAGCCTACTCTCTATAAAAAGGAAAAGCCAAAAAAGAAACCATTTTTAGTAAACTTTTTAGTGGTTGCAAGAATGTAGACATTAAAACTCCCGAAAAAGAGCCAATTAAACAAGGATGGCATATTGAGCAGGTATTTAAGATAAAAAAATTTAAAAATTAAAAAAAGACTTAAAGACCAAATATAAATTTTCCAAAATATTTTTGAATAAAACTTTTATTTTATTTACCGTATATGCTCAAATAATTACCCTCTCTCTCTCTCTCTCGAATAGTTGCCCCTCTCAGATTAAATCAAGAATGGTTCAAATATCAATATTTAAAACTGCTTAAGCGGGGGATCTATAAGGAGAGACATACTGCCCTTTTAAATTTTAAAACTCGAATAAATCCCTCCCTCGAGAATAACCTATGATAATTATTTAATTTTACATACAATAATTTCTAATAAAATCAAAAATAAGGCTTCTGGAGGTCTTGTTTCAGCTGTTATGCCAGTAATGGAAAGTGACAGAGAAAATGTTTGGGTCTTTCATGTTACACGTAATTAAATATTTCTTAATTAAGTTAAATATATGTAGCCTGAACTTTACAAAATAATAAAATACTTTAAATTGAAATAAGTTCTATAAGAATTTGATTCGTCAATTAGTGGAGGTTTAAGAATTAATCCCCAATTAAGATACTAAGCTGAAATACTAACACAAAAATTTTTTCAATTCCAAGGTTATATCTTATATTGGAGCTATATTTCAATAGAAAATTAGAAATAATAAAATTTTATCAGAATAATGAACATAATATTTAAGCAAGCGACTCTTCTGTACAACCAGACCCAAAGCTTCAAGCGATTGAAGATCATAAATCGGAATCACGCTTTGGTTTAGAAACAGTAATTATTTAATAATTAAATAAAAAAATAAAAATTTTAAAGGTTTTGATTGAATTGCCTAAATTTACTAATTATTACCAAGAAATTAGCAATTGTATTTTATGGCCAGCGCTTCATAATATTTATCGAAATGTTTTGATTAATAAAGAAACGGGTCTTGCTCTCGACGGTATACAAAATACAATGATTTTCATAATGCTCAAACCTATGATAAATTTAATCCCGATAAGATCTCGATAAGGGTAGAGGAAAGATCATGATTGTAATAATTTGTGAGAGTAGTAACAGACGACTCCCGGTCAGCCTGTTTTTAAGCAGTTAGTCAATCTGTTAGTTAATAAATGAAAATAATAATCCATCTGTTGCCTATCTTAATGATATTACCAGCTATCTAAACAAACATAAAGTAAATGTTTTCATTATTACAGATTATAGAAAAGTCAATCGCATGTTTGCCCAAAAAATTAATGATCTAGACAGAACGGAAAATGATTTTATCTGGATACATGACTATCATTTATTATTTGTTGGAAAGTATTTACGAGAATTGGAATACCCTGAAATTATTCAGGATAAAGTAAAACCTATGAAATTAGGCTTCTTTTTACATACACCTTTCGAATTCCCAGAAAATTTGGCAGAAAAATTAACAGAAATATTGCAAGAAAACGCGTCAGAAAATTCAGGAGGATTGCCCGTAGAATTGCCAGAAGGAGTTAAAGCTAATTTAGAAGAATTGACTAATGAAATAATTTTTGGAATCTTAAGTTTTGATAAAGTTGGATTTCAAACAAATAAAGATCGCATTAATTTTATAGAACTTGCAAAAACGGTATCTTCTACCATATTTAATATTCGACTTTTAACAAAATTGTGCCGTTACTAAGGTGTCGTAATAAGAATTTCTAGCTCACATATGATATCCACAATATTGTGGGATTGCCTAAAATATAGGTCTTCGGGTAAAGTTAGTTAGTCAACCCTCATTCTTTAGCAAAGCTTTTAACCTGGATATATCCATAAGGATAAATTCAGGTGTGTTTAAATCACTCTATAAGCATTATATTCTTTAATTCTGACAAATATAATTTATAAATATTATTTATTTAAGCGTTTCTACATTCAAATTACCCCAAGATACAATGACAATATTTTCAATGTTTTTGCTGATGGAATTACTCCAATTAATGGATGTAATTTAGGTGTTTATCCTGCAAGTATCGAGACAAGATATTTTGGTAATCTTGTTAAAAAGAAAAGTGTCCAAAAGGCAGCAGAAGATTTCAAAAATGATGTAAATTATTAACTAAAATTTTTTAAAAAATAAGTCAAACAAAAATCCCTCGGATATCATCACAAAATTACGTCTCGGAAAGAGACTTAAGACTAGGAATAAAAACTTGGATTTCTGTTGTTATATCCTTTAAAGATAACGGGAGCAGGCCACCGTACCGCGACTCGATGTACCGCAGAGCTATAACTTCGTTCAAAATAGTATAACTTCGTTCAAATAGACTTGTTATGGTTCGATGCATCTCGACGAGCTGAATCAAACTATACTAGGGCCTCTCAGATTCGACAATTTTGGACGAAGTTATAGCTCTGCGGTACGTTCTGGTGTATCCAAAGATAACATTGTTTTAGTGTGGGATCTTTTCCATGGAATGGAATGCGCAAGAGGGAACGTCCATTACTAGAAAGAAAGTCATATGTAGCAACTATCTCTGCTAAAATATTTTTAAATTTTAAAATTCAGACAATGAAAAACAGCTTAGAAGGCGGTAAACTTTTCTTTAGTGTTGAACGTTTTGATTACACGAAAGGAATTTTGGAGAGATTAGAAGCCTACGAAAGATATCTTGAAAGGTATCCCGATAGAATTGGTAAGGATGTGTTTTATCAATTGGCTCCATTAAACCGACAAAAAATACATACTTACAGCAGGTATCAGGTAGGAACTTGAATTTTTTGATTAAAAATTTATTTAAAATTAGAGTGCATGTAGAGAAAAGGTACTCAAAATTAATCAAGATTACGGAGAAAATTATGAAAGAGAAGACGGGAGGAAAATTATGAAAGGATATAAGGCTATTGATATCCGTACGGACGGTATGAAACGAGAATTATTAGTTTTGCGTTATTTAGCTATGGATGTTGGGATTGTGACACCTGTAAAGGATGGAATGAATTTGGTTCGGGATTTTTTTGAAAATTCAAAAAAAATTATTTTTAAAATAAAGGTAGCTAAAGAAATGATTTTAAGTAATTCGAAGGCTGCTCTTATCCTTTCTGAAGGTGCTGGAACTCATCATCAATTTTTAGAAAATGGATTGGGTGGTAAATATCATTTGGTAACCACATTGTTTAAACAGATTTAAAGTAAAACCAATTGGTAAAAGTCTGGTTCAGACCCACCCTTCTTTTTCCCGTTTCCCTGACCATTTTGAGCGTTTTGCTTGATCTATAATTTAACAAATAGCATTCGACTATTACCCACAATTAGTATCTAATCACGGAGAGAATACTCGAAAAGGTATTCTCAGGCCAGGCTCCCTAGTTAATTATAGCCATATATGGGGGTATATCATTTAGAGGTTTAAATTGGCTTCATAAAATATACATAATAAACTTTAACCGTTTTTAACAGAATGAGGCTGGTATAGTACGAATTTTAGCTTCTTGGAAAAATCAGATACGTCGTTTCGAATGAGCTTTTTGAATTTTAATATCCATATCTCGATTATAGGCCGGGTTTCCTAGCAAATAATCCGGAATAATCCATATTTTTTTATCAGATAACGGATATTACTGACAAAGATGAATTTGCTAAAGTTATGCATGAAGCTGTAACAAACCCCAAGAATTGTAAAAAACTTAAAAAATACCTCAAAAAAAATGACGTTAAAAAGTAAATCAAGAATTTAGGCTTTATTAATTTAAATACTAAAAATTATTTCCAGATGGGGTGCTGATTTTTTAAATGGAACGGATTGAAAGAAACATTGAACTGATTCGTAGAAAATTAGCTAGAATCATTTATAGATTTCGATTAGCTATTTCATTAAATTTTTAGTAAATTTTTCAGTTTTTTAAATTATTTTTTTCATGATAAAATGAATTTTTTTTGGAATTAATACTTGAGAATAATTTTAAAAATTTCTACACTAATCAAAATACTAATCAAGCTTACACCCTCTCCTTTGAATGATCATTTCTGCTGCAGAACATCCCCATTCAATACATTGCTCTAATTTGAAGCCACAAACATATGCAGCAATAAAACCTTTAAAATTATATTAATTTCCGATATTTTTAAACCTCCAGCAAACGCATCTCCAGCACAGCTGGAATCAACTAATGCTCCGTTTGGTATCTCTTTAACTTTGTATTCAATCAGTTGCCCATCGTTTTTGATCACTATTAATGGTAATGCATCTCTAGTTATTACAATCACTCTTTGGTTTAAGCTGCTAACCTTTGAATGAAATGTTAGTTTTGGAAGTATTTCTAGTGAAAAACAGGAAAAATTTTGTGGAATTTCTGTGTATCGAATCTTTGTTTAGGGCAGTGTGATAAATCTGGGGTTGACTATCCCTGGAGAAGACTGTGAGCATAATTTACTCCAGCTCAGTACAACTAGCATAATTTTCTAGATCATATATTTTTATATACTCTTAAAAAGTCATAACAAAGAACCTCAAGACTTGGATAAAAAATTCACTATGTCTGAAAATGATTGAATTTTCAACTATTTTTGGGGCGTGAATTGGAGATTTAAGAAAATCGTGAATTGGGTTCCTTCTATATAACCAGGATATTATTAAATTTCAATTTTACTTTCTCATATTTAGCCATTTTTAATCCAATATCCCTAATATCATCTTCCTTATCAAAATTCATTTCGGTTGCAAACGCCCTATATTCATCTTCATTACCTTAAATTTAAATTTTACTTAATTTAAATTAAGTTTAACTACCAAAAATTAAATCGGAATATTTTAAAATAATCTCAATTTCTTTTTTGAATTTCTTTGCCAAATATATAGCTCCCATATTGAAAATAAATTTTTTATTTTTGTTAGCAGCATATTCACATATCCGCATTATACAATTTGGAGAAACATTGAGGAAATGGGCCTAATTTTTTATTTTGAAAATTTATTTAATTTCAAACTGATGTGTAATAAACGGTAGCATTTTCAATAACCGACCAATTTTCAGGGGTTTCCAAAAATTCCAAATTGAATTTGCTTGCTGCGCCAAGATCGGCACACATTGACCTTTTAAAAATTAATCTAGATTGAAACTAGGGTTATCAACACAACTCTTCGGGGTCGGGGAGAGTGGGATTCGGGTTGGGGGTTTTCCAAAAGTTTTTTTGTGGGTTGGGTTGCTATTCTAATTTAAACCGATTTTTAACTAAAAAAACCTTTTCGTGCCATTTATCATTGTTAAGCATCTACCAGTATGCTCATCTTCAATTTTTTGACATAACATACGTAAACCTGATTTTTGACTTTCTGACAATAATATTTCTGAATAATCATCGTTTCCTGTAGCACCAAAAAATGTTGCAAAATGAGTAATTGGCTGATTAAAAATTATTTTCTAATCAGAATTTTTAAAATAATTTTTAAATACTTTATTATCATTGTTGACTATTCTGTTCATTGCCCATTGAAAAATCCGAACTGTATTAAGTATTGTGCCTCCAGGCGTATATTCAATATCAGGATCACTTTGAGAGTTGAGAATCGCGTCGATTCTAGATCAAGATGGATTATATTGGTCTAGGTATACTGACTACATGATTCACGAAAATTGTGAACGAGGTCCTTAGATCCCATATTAATTGATAAATTAGATCAGTATAGGGTGAAGACTTAAATGTTGAAGACTTAAAAGACTTAAAAGTCAAGAATGAACTCTACTTAGTTATACCTAGACTTCAAATGTAAGACAAGAGAAGTGTAACATACTCTGTGATCTCTAACCTAGTCTTTTATGTATTTAAAAACTTTTAGTTCTTAAAAAACTTAATTTTAAGTACTTAAATTTCAAGTATAATAAAGAATAATGAATTAACTATTTAATTAATAGGATCTTGGGATTATTATTTTAAATTATTTTTACAATTCGTCCATATATTTTTTTGTAACAAGCATAGAACCATTTTCCTCAAGCCTGTGATTTTGTACAAATTGTTTGTCCACATTTGCTGTTATATCTTGAATTATATCCAATAATAATGATATTATTATTATTTTTCTACCTAAAAGAGGATTTCCTATTCCAACAAGAATATTTTTGTAGTCCATAATTGGACATTAATTTATTAATTATTGAACAAATATAAGAAAACATGGCGACTATTTTTTATATTTTAAAATTATCAGTAACTGATTAAATTACAATTTTCGATAAATTATTATCACAAAAAGGAATAAAACAACATTATACTTTTAGAAAATTTAAAGTGCTTAAGTACAAATGAAAATTTAATTTGGAATATACGGGGTCGAAAATGTTTTTAAAGTCGTTTACTCTCGGTTTCCGTTGATTTGTGGATCTTGTTATCTCAATATCGAGAGACTTTAGACCTTGATTTCATTAGGTTTTCCCATCGATGTTGATAGATATATGTATGTTTAGAAAATTTTTCGTGGATCCTTCTCAACAGTTAAGACATAAAAAACAAAGGTTCTTTATAAGGACAACTTTATTAGGGAGATCTTTATTTTTCGGGAAAACAGAAATAGAGTTAATGTAGAAAATAAAAAATTTTATTTAATAATTCTCAAAAATGTTTGAAAAATATCCAATTTGTCCAATTCTCTCAACATTTTTTTCGTAAAATAGATTTTATCGTCACAAGCGCATGATCATTCCGATGAAATCAAATAACAAACAAAAATTGTTTTCAAGGTTAAAGAGACATATTGTTCACGTCTGTCTGTAAAATACGGCGTTTTTATGACGAAAAAAAAGCTAGCGGCAAAAAATAAAATAAAAAACGAACGGCTGGCAGTTGAAGGAATGTGAATAGATGACTAATTATTTTTCTGGTTTTTATGTTCGTTTTTTGATAAAATAGAAAAAATTAAAGAAAAAATAAGCAAAAAATTTGCAGGAAAGCTGGTGGATGGTACGACGAAAGATGTTACTTTTTTGGATGTTTTTGGATTTTTTTTGGAAGGAGGGGTACCGGAACTAGCAAAGGGAAAAAGCAGCTTTTTGATAAAAATGATCTTCAAGGTCATGAAAGTTGGATCATTTAAAGAGTGAAATTTACAGAATAAAATTCATTTTAAAATTAATCGAAAATAATTAGACAAAAGAGATTTCCCTCAAAATCCATTCACTAAAAATGTTTCCAAAATGCCAATATTCAACATCTAAACCAATTTCCATATTAGTACTCTTTCTCACAATATTTCTATTCTTAGAATCAGTAACTCCTCTTGGATTTGGAGGAATTTTGGGCGGAACAGCCGGAGGAGCCTGCTCAACTTCAAGCTGTAATTGCCAACCTGTAGCACAACAAGCACCACCACCCGTTCCTGTATGCTCTCCTCAACTTCCCCCACCTCCAGCTCCTCTATGTGCCCCATCATTTCCCGCTCTACCTACGTTACCGCCACTTCAACCTTTGCAATTTCCACAACTTCAATTACCTACATTCGGTAATTTTTTAAAATTAGCCCAATAAAATTCATTTTTTAACTCAAAATAATTTTAAGGTAATAGTTTTGGTTGCTCGTCGTGTTCCTCAAATGTTGCGGCCGCTCCTCAACCTCCTCCACCTCCCCCTCCTCCTCCTCCTGCACCCTTGTGTTCATCCGGCTGTTGTGGCTCAAGTAATGCCAATTGTAATCCTCCAAATAACAATCAGGCAGCTTATGCCAACAATAACCGCCACAATAACAACAATAATAATCAAGGAGGATATTCAGAAAAATTTTGAAAAGATTAGAAAAGAGCAATTCAGGGAGTGATGGATCTCTAAAATGGTTTTAAAGGAATAAGGAATTTTTTTATTTTTTTGTTTAATATTTGAATTATTTGCTGTACTCCAAAAAATGTGTAAATAAAGTTTAAATATTATTTTATCAATTTTATTTATTATTCTACAATTTACAAATTTACAAGAATTTCTAAAGTGAAAATAAGGCAAAGATAAGATTTTTAATTAGCCCTTTCTACTAAAAATAAGCTATAGATTTGACTTGACTTTTCTTCAGTTTATTCTTATTTTCCACACCCACAACCGCATCCACAGTTTACAATTATTGGCACTGATGGACCACAGCAACCACCCCCACATCCTCCTAAATAAGAAAAAAATAATTAGGAAACAAGTCCACTTTTAATAATTACCTCCACATGATGGAGCAGGAACTGGAGGAGGAGGAGGTGCTCCTCCGCAAGGATTGCAACAACAACAGGGCGAGCCACATGCTGGAGGAGGTGGTGGTGCACATGGTTGTGGGCAGCAACAACAGCAACCTTTAGATTCTCCACCACCTCCTAATCCGCCGAAAAGGAAGCTTTGAGACAAAGGCAATTCCACAACGAGGATTATTGAGAGGATTGCAAAAAGGGTTGAAAATTTAACTGGAGACATTATTATTGTTGTTTTTGAAGGTTTTGAATGTGTTTTGAAGGAGGAAAGTTGATGATTAAAACAACAAATTGAACAGCTTTATATATGGACAAATTTTAAAGCCAAAACACGTTACACCTATTTTTTGCTAAACAGAACAAAAGAAAAATCAAAGCCGAACTTTGATCCAAATTAGCAGACCAATGAGCAAAAGAACAATAAAAACAAAAAATTTGGTAACCGATAGCCTAAGGCCCATTGCACAATTTTGATTTGAAACGAACGGTGATAGCATATTTTACAATAAAAAAACAACAAAGAGACGAACACATAAAAACACAAAGGAAAAGCATTCATGCAAATCCAGTTTAATAAATTGTAAAAAAATTATAAAAATTTTTTTGTTATTATTCCTGTTCAACCAGTCAACGTTAATTAAGTTCAAAATATTTTTTATTACCTAATTGTTGTAATTAATAATTTATTAATTTACAAAATTATCAACTTTATTTTAGGGTGATCCGAAATTTGGTTCAGGAAGATTCGAAAGATTCTATAGGTTCTATACACCTCTATACACCTCTAGATTCTATACACCTCTATCCTTACCTAAAGAATTTTAAATTAAAGACTTTAATAGGCCCTAAATTTAATTTAAAATATCGATTTTAAATGCCATCGAGAATCTGCCTCGATTGTCCTCTCCTTCCTTCATAAAAAAATTTAAAAAGGCATTTTAAAAAGGCATTTTAAATTTTCTCTCAGCCACGCGGCTGTCAGATGCTCTCGTCAATTCACTCGTCATTCGTCATTTTACAAGGGCATTTATTAATTTTATTTTTAAATAAATGTTTATTACCTGCATTTTATTCTTAAAATTAAATTAAACTTGCTAATAAAAATTAAAATTTAAAAAAATTCAAAATTTCTAGAATAACCTGAAACATGAAAGAAAAAATTCGTTTGTTCCATTCATCACCTCCTGTAAATATTTTAATGTTTCTTCTGATTTTGGGTTTTCTACATTTAAAAAGTGGAGCTGCTTTGCTCTCAAAAAAAGATCCTTCAATGCCCCAACAAGTTCATTTGGCCCTTACAGGCAAAGAGAATGAGATGAGTATAACTTGGTTAACTCTTTATGATGCAAGTATGTTTTGGACCTCCGTCTAATTTAATAAAAATAATATTGAATTATCCTCACTTATCAGAACAATGGCTGCTTGAAACGGCTTGACGAATTATTAAAATTAATTTATCTCTCTTTTTACCGTATAATTACCCTCTTTCAAATAACCGCACTTCGTTATTAATTACCTCTCCAACAAGAAAACATTAATTACACTCACACAATATAATTTCAAAACTCGAATAACTCTCTTTCAAATAATCAACATGTCTGATTAACTATCTCCTCCAACGGGGAAGATGTGATAATAATTATATGCCCCAAATGCCCTACTGCATGTCCCAATTTCAAAACTCGAATAATTACCCTTTCTAAATTAATTACCCCCTCTAGCAGAAGTTTGAGATAATAATAACAGTGTAATTATTAAAGAATATAAGATATTTCCTATGAATTTACATCCCAAACAAGCTGATTTATAAGCCTGTTAACTTATTCTTTTATCATTCCCGATGTCACAAACCCATTTAGATAATTTTCCATATAAACATTATTAATAAAAAAATAATATAAGCTTTATATCTGCTCAATGTTTAACCAAAAACACCGTTTTTAGGATATACGAAAGGTGTGCACACATTTGTTGACTATTGGGAGTTCGGAAACAAGAGAAAAACAATCAAATCATCGACGGCAGAGCTTATTAAACACAAATATTTTGACACAATTGAAGTAATAAAAAATTTAGATAGGGACTTTATTTTTAAAAATATTTAGACTTCGTGTGCAACGAATTTGGAACAATTAAAAACTCGTTATATTCATCGAGTTACCCTTACAGGGTTGGTTGAAACTAAAAGATATGGTAATTAATCTAATGAAAATCAAATTTTTTAAATAAAAATTTGACAGAATACCGTGTTGGATATTTCAAACCTTCCCAGATTCGCGGGGTAGATTGTAAAATCCCGCAATCTTTTTCTGAGGGAAATGATCCTCGCCATTGTAAAAAAGTAAAAAGGAAAGACGTCTTCAATTTTTTCATGTTCCCTTGGTCAAACCCCGGCGATTTTGATTTTACAATTGCAATATTTGGTGATCTGGGATTGAAAAAGCCTGGTGCCAATGTTTCTTATAAGGTGAACAATTTATTTATAATCTGTTTGGACAACAAATTTGGACATCATTACGTTTCTAAAGTTGCGCTTGGCACCAATAATACTAATAATAACATGAATCCTTGAATAGTAGATATACCTTTAGGTGTATCCTGAAGAATAATTAGTTCCTCATATAAATGATAATAAGATCTCTAATAAATAGTAAGTTCTAATAGATGATGAGATGATGATCTAATGGATAGGAGATAAGATAGATGATGATCTAAGATGATGATGATGGATAGGATGATAAATGATAGGATAGGATGATCTCTAATAGATAGAAGATCTCTAAATTACCCTTCTAAGGAAATGAGTTCCTAATTTATTTCAAAGCTTTCCAAAATACTCATATGCAGTTCAGAAGATCAGAACATCCGATACATATTAATGATTTTAAATTTAAGCCGTCATGGAGAAGTCCCAAATATGATGAGCTTGCTCCCCAAGCATTCGAGTCATTAATAGAGCTTGTTCACAGAAATGCCAACCCAAAGCATCCAATGCTTAATAGATTGAAACATCCTATACACATGTCGCATTTGGATAAAAAGAGTAGTGGATTTAAAATGCAAAGTGTTCAGCTTATTTTACATATAGGTTTTTAATCTTAGAGATGTTTAAATAAATCAAATCAGGTGACATTGCTTATGATCTTCACACATGGCATTCCGAGGGGAAGAAATCAAATTGTAAATTTTACAATCTAGGAGACCGTTTTATGACAATTATGGAGAATGTTGCGGCATATGTCCCGTATCTGGTATAATATTATTATTTTATAATGAGAAAATAAAGGGTAAGCATGATCTTAAATAAAGGGTTAACCTAGTAGGGGATTTGGCAGCCAACTACTGCCAAATCTTGCTTTATCTTTAATTGGGTCTATCCATTTTTGGGTCTGCCAAGAATTATACATATTTTATTTGGGGCATCTATATTTTCCGTTTTTGGGGGTAACTTCTAGGTATGAAAATAAATTGAAGAAAAAGAATAAATTGAAGAATTTTTTAGGTAATTGCTGGTAACCATGAAAATGAGGAGAAGAATGAGAATAGACCAGATCCGCCTGGCCCGGATTCAACATTTTTCAATCCACAATACGAACATTTTGAATCGCGCTTTTTTATGCCGCGGAATCTTACTAACCATACTACGAATCATTACTATCAGTATAAATTAATTTATCATTAAAATTATCAAAAATTATTGTAGCTTTACATATGGTCCCATCTTTTTTGTTTGTGTAAGCACAGAGTTTTATTATTCCTATTCAAAACAAGAACCCTTTAAATGGATACCGGATGTTGCCCGTATTAAAAAACAATACAAATTTATTAAATACAGTTTGGAGGTAATTAGGTGTTCCAATTGAAGCCCTCGCTAATTTAATTATCAATTTAAGAAAGCAAATGAAGAGCGTGATAAGTATCCTTGGCTCGTTGTTGTTCAACATCGCCCTTTTTATTGTACGTCGAAAAACAAACAGACATGCAGATTTAACAAATATGTTGGTAGATTTATAATCCCAAGGGCTAAGAGACCGGTTCGAGAGATTTAAAGTCTGGGAGACCGGACTAAGAGCTCAGTCAGAAGGGAGCTCAGCTCATTGTATGAGACAAAGTAACGTGCCAGGATAGCTTGATCACTATTTACAAAGGGGATTATTATTTATTCCATTTAATCCTTCCAAATCTATTAAAGCATAAAGATGGCATACCATTAACGGACCCAAACAATCCAAAAATATACAAACTCCAATATGGACTTGAAGAATTATATAATCGCCATCATGTGGATTTGGTTTTATCTGGACATGAACACGCCTTTGAAATGTTCCCTCCAATTCAACTGAACAAAGAAGTTAATAAAGTTGTCCCACACAAATATTGGTGGGATGCTACACGTTATGTGAATGAGGGCAATACTACAGATCAACATGATTTTATGGCGTTTCGGGTTTTTATCCTTTCATAGATAAAAGATTTCGAATTAAATATAGGATCCAGTTGCCCCTGCTTATGTTGTTGTTGGGCGGCCAGGAAACACGGAAGAGATGGAGCAGTTATCCTACATCCCCTATTTGGAACGGATAAAAGAATACACAGATTTTTCCATGTCTTTGCTTCATTACCCAGGATCAGTTGCCAAAAAGTCGTTGATTACAGTAAGACAGGTGGATGTACTTCAAGGCAATGTTCCTATGGAATTTGCGTTGGAAAAAACATTTTCCTCTTTTAAAATCAAAGAAATTTGTGAATCCATGGAGGGAAATGTTAAAAATAAATATCAGTTGGAAAGCAGTTATTTAATCAACGATAGAAAGCGGCACGAAAAATCCTTGACGGATACAATCGAATTTTCAATTCATAATTATGCGAATTTAGAAGAAAAAGAACCGGATTTAGTTTATCCAGCACTTTCTAAAGATAAAGATATGGATAAAGAAAAAGATTTTCTTACTAAAGAGATAAGCATTACTGCTGGTGAAAATAGCAAAATTCGAGCTTTGTTATACTCCTATAATTTGAAAAGAGAATATCCATGGGATACTCATTTAGATGAAATGTACAAACTTGCAATAAAGGGAGTTTGTGTAAGTAATTATCAACAAATCTTGAAGAATCAGACAGAATGGAAGAATCAACAAGACTGGAAGAATCAACAAGCTCAAGAAGCTTTTAGGCAATTTACTCAAAAAATTTTAAGGGACCATTCTAAAATGTTTGGTATACCGCAAGAACAAAATATCAGTAATGATATGAAGAGGAAGAAGTCAGTTACAAACAAAGAAAATTTACAACCTAATGTTAATGTAAAAATTTTAAATTAAGCTTATCTAAGTAAGCAAAAATCGCAATTATTTTTTAGCCATTTCAAACAAATGTTCAAAAAACTACGAATCCTTTTCAAAATCCTTTCGGTATAAATATATTTGGAACAAACAAAGAAAATGTACAGCCAAATTTTGTAGCTCAAACTGTTCCACAACAAGTGTTCCATTTTCAAGCAGGTGCTAACTTAAATGTCAATACTAAAAAAGGTAACGACTCAACACAATTTAAATTCAACCAGGAAGATCGTTTTTGGAATTTTTTCAAACAATTATGGCATATAGACTTTCCATTATTAAAATTAGGGATAAGGATTGACACGGTACTTTCGAATCCGGTTGTTCCAAAAATCTGAAGTAATCTTATCTCGATCTTATCTCTATCCTCGATCTTCCCACATTTTACTATGAGAAATAAGTGATTAACTCAATTCATTGTTCAGTGGTATTTTATTCAGAACAAAATGATAATGGAACTACTAAAATATTCGGAACAAACAAAGAAAATGTACATCCCAATTTTGTAGCTCAAAATGGTCCACAAAATGTGTTCCAATTTCAAGCAGGGGCGAACGGAAATGTCAATACTAAAAAAGGTAACGCCTCAAAACATTCCAAATAAAATTTGGAAAATCGGTTGTGGAATTCTCAGAAATATTTGAATATATTGGCTTTTTCAACCTAGATCCAGAGGAATTATGGCATATAGACTGCCATTATTAAAATTAGGGATAAGGATTGATATCGCGAAGAATCTCAAACTCGGTACTCTTAAATCCGTTATTTCCAAAATCTGAAAATACTCGATCATATCCTGAAGGAGCGAGGATCTTCAGTATAGATCCTCGATCTCTATCCTCGATCTTCCCACCTTTTACTATGAGAAATAAATGATTAACTCAATTCATTGTTCAATTATATTTTATTCAGAACAAAATGATAATGGAACTAAAATATTCGGAACAAACAAAGAAAATATACAGCCAACTTTTGTAGCTCAAAAAGTTCGTAATTTAAGTATTAGACTACTTAAATTATTAAAATTTAAGCCTGCTTCTACAAAAGCAAAGAAATCTGCCAGTTTTGCTGAAAATATTTCGACAGATATTCCGCAAAATTTGAATACCTCTTCGGTAAATACTAGCAGCACAACTGGAGGATTAAAAGGAATATTGAAAAAGGTTAATGTACCGCTACCAGATTTTCCACAAACAAATTCTCTCAAACCCGTACGAGTAGATACCGATACTCATATCACTGCTGAATATTCACCTCAAAGTTTAGACAATCCAAATTCTCCACAAGTTACATACCGTATCAACACTCAAGTTAAAGTTGATTACGAACCTCAAAACGTTATGAAACGAGAAACATTGAAAGCAAGTGAAAAAACGCGAAACAAAGTCGAAAAAACACAAGAGGTTAAAAAACGAAAACGAAATTTTCAAGGAAAAATTAAATGGAGCAAGAAAGAGCTTAATGATCTCACATATCTTATCCATCATTTTTATGATAGAGCTTCAAATAGGCCCTCTTGTGATTTGTCAAAATTTCCACTTTTTGTAGAATATATTGATCAGAATGAATATCCGTTTTTAGAAATGGATCCGAAGGTCGCAGAAAAAATTATTTCGAATGATAAAGCAAATTGTGTTTTCATTCACTACTACAAGTATGAGCCAAATAAACATGCGAATGATGGAACATTGTTGGACGCAATATTTAGCTCCAAAGGGGTCTGTTTTTCAATTATTATTTGTTTGAAATAGAGATTTGACCGCGAAATTATTGGATCTTTATTTTTTGAGATATCAATCTCAAGCTCGATCGGTCCTCTCTCGGTCACCTCTCTCGGTCATCAGACCTCTATTTTCCTTTATATTAAAAGCATTCAAAAACTATTTCAGTTAAAATTTTCCGGAGACGAGATTAAGAAGCGTGTCCGTTTTTCAGAAGACGGACGAAGACAGATATATGACGCAGTACCTCTTCGAGTTGTTCTGCAAACCCTTAAAGAAGTCTCTGTTGAAGGAGATAATTTTTTTGTGAAGAATCAGGAGCTAATGTATTTTTACATGGATTGATTTCAATTTTATGAATTTTCCAAAAATTTTATGTTAGAGTTATGAAGACACCGAAACCCCGGATTTTTAAAATTTTATTCAACGATTCATTTAAAAATTTAACAAAACATACCTCGGCTTTATTTAAGTCTCCTCCTTAACATTTTTTTATTCGTAGTTACCGTATAACCTGTATTAATTGCCCTCCCTCAAATAATTACCCCACTCATACAGCGATAGATTGAAACAATAATTACCCCCAACAAATGCCTTAAAACACTTTCAAAATTTAAACCTCGTATAATTACCCTCCCTCGATTAATTACTCCCTCCAGCGGAAGGTCGAAACAATAATTACCCAGAGTATTTATTAAAGGATATACGGTATACATATTTATTTAAAATTATATTATATTATTTAAATATACACAATTTGTATTATTTAATTTATATTTTGCAAAATTTGGTTCGATTTATATTCGAAAAAGAATTTTTTATTACAAATCTGAATTTTAAATCAAATTTTATCCATCTAAAATTTATTTTATTCATTTTTAAATGTCTCTAGATAAATTTACTTTAGTCCTTTTTCTCTTAATTTTTGTTTTGACCAGCTGGTAATAATTTTTAAATTTATTTTTGCCTTATCAGTTTTATTAATTTTTTTCAAATGTCAAATCAATTTAATGTTAAATAATCGTCCTTCAGCCGTCATTAGGGGAAGGTATGTGCACCAAAAATTTAATTCTTATCATTTAATATTTCTAAAATCAACGCAAAATGTATGGCGCCCCAATATATTTTTGTAAATTTAAAAAACCTTCAAATTAAATGGAGAGAAAATGATCGAATTATAATCGGCGGCTGTAAATTAAATAATAAATTGATAGGAAATCAATATGCGCATTTAAAATTACGCACCGATCTACCTCGGTTCAGTTACCAAATTTATTTGATGTTAATAATTTAGGTAATTATTCGAGCCCCAAACTTCAACTTACTGCGAGCCCAGATACCACAGAGCTTATAAATTCGTTCCAAATTTCATGATATAAGGAAGTCCATATATGTTTGGTGGCCCATATGTTGGGTGTTCGACGATTTTGAACAAATTATAGCTCACGTTGGGTTTCTGGTTCGTTCTTCTCGAGGCACCCTTCTTTCGAGGCACCGTTCCTCTCGAGGCCTGCTCCTCTCGAGGCACCCTTATTATCCTCATAAAAATTTCTTTCCGATTTTAGAAAAAACTTTTTTTTATTTTTCTTTAATAATTTTCGACTATTAAATTAAATTCTCGAACAATAATTAAACTTTCCTTAAACTATTTTTACTTAATTAAATTTAAAAAGAAATGCAAGGTATCAGTATGAGCAACACTATGCAAAGAAGACAATTCTCTGTATTAGCCTGTGTTTTTCAATCTATTTTTGTAGCATTATTTGCTATTTTTGGAGAATTTCATAATCATGAGGAGGATAAACACAATCGTGTTCATGCCAATTATCCAATGTTTCAGGACATTCATACAATGGTTTTTGGGGAATCAACTAAGATTATTAATAATTTTTAAGGTGATAATCGGCTTTGGATTTCTCCTCTCATTTCTAAAGAAATATGGCCTCTCGGCTTTATCCATAAATTTGTTGCTTTGCTCCTTTGTTATGCAATATGCACTACTGTTGAGAGGATTTCTAAGTCCCGAATTTTTAGAAACGGGTCTTTGTACTATCTCTATTGACGAGTACTTTTTTAGAAATTTTAGAAAAAATTTTTATAATTTAATCCAAGGTTGGTACAAGCAGACCTCTCATGTGTTACAGTTCTTATTACAATGGGTGTTCTTCTAGGCCGACTGACACCCGTTCAATTTCTTGTCCTGGCCTTTTTAGAAACCTCAATAACTGTTTTACTCGAGCATTTGCTTTACAATGTTCTTTTTGTGAGATCTTTTTTTCAAACTTTTAAACTTGTTTCATTACCTAAAAGATTAACGATGCCGGTCGATCACTTGTTGTTCATTGTTTTGGTGCCTACTTTGGCCTAGCTGCTGCCAAAGTTTGTCATAGGCAAAATACAATGGTAGTAGATGATGACGAGTCGAGTGGGCATTCTTCTGAATTGTTTGCCATGCTTGGTAAAATTCAAGAAAATATAGAATTGAATGCCTAAAATTAACAGGAACTCTATTTATCTGGTCATTCTTCCCCTCCTTCAATGCCGGCTCAATTCCTCATTCTACACCGGAAATGAGACATCGTGCTTTCTTAAATTCCTATTTGGCAATGGTTTATATTTAACAACCATCTAAAATTTAAACACAAATTTTTTGTAAGCAAAGGCTGCTTGTACTACTCCTTAGCTCCTTAGCTGATCACCTGGGTCGTTTCAATATGGCCCATATTCAAAGCTCTTCTTTAGCTGGTGGGATAGCTATAGGTGCATTTGCTAATGTTATTCTTTACCCTCATCATGCAATTGTTGTTGGAGCAGCTGCCGCACTTATTTCGGTTGTTGGGCATGTTTTTGTTACGGTGAGAGAGACAAATTACGAAAAATAATTAATAAATTTCCAGCCCAAAATCCTGGAAAAGCGGCTGAGCATACAAGATACTTGTGGCGCTCATTCACTACATGGACTTCCTTCTCTACTTGCTGGGGTTTTTATTTTTATTATTCAGACAAATCCTTATCTTACCCCTTAAAATTTGTTAAGTTCCTCAGCGCTCTTTTTGTCCTCCTCTACGAACCATCAGAATATGGCCCAAACTTTGTGGAGCAGTATAGTGCAATCTATCCACAATGGAAAGGCTCTGGACAGCCTGGCGCGCATAGAGATCTTCGAACACAATGTTTAGATTAATTGAATTTATAATATAAATTCACACAATTTAAGCTTTCTTTCAACTTGCTGGCCTTGGACTAACATTTCTAACGGCAATTTTTGGAGGGCTTTTTTGTGGATGGGTAATGAACTGGTCTTTGCTGAATCAAGTACAGCCTAAGCCGAGTTATGAGGATGCTAGCTATTATTTGAATGCAGAATTCTCACTCTTTGGAAACGTAACATATTTTTAATTACAAATCTACAGGACTTTATTATGTATGATCGAGATCTATAAAAAATCTTGATTAACAGGATTATTAAAATGCCCGATCTTTCTCCTGAGGAAATTTTTTGGGGTTCTTCCGTTGATAAGGAATTATCAATCATATCCATCAAATTCATTTTTAGATTGATAATTCTGGTCATGGTCTCGGAAGCTCAAATACTTCAATTCATAAATGTGGCCGTATAGACTACAGACCTTTGGATATTGAAGCTGCCTTGAGAGCTGTTAAAAGAGCTGGAATTGGGCCAGATGCCATATTTTAATGCCAAGTTTATTACTATATTATAATGCCTTTTGATTTTTAGATTTATCCTATATATATATAAATAAAATAGATAATAAATTATTTGACGTAAATATTCTAATTGGAACATGTTTATATCAACAATATGGGAAACATTCTCAAGATGAACACCCATTCTCTCAAGCAGAGAGAGGCACTTATTACTTCACCTCTCCACGTGGAGGGATCTTTCAAAATCAAAACCCATGATTTCAATTAGTATACATATTTACAATATCATTTAAAATTATTTTTGTATTGTCTCAATAAATTTGGTGGAATTCTTCTTTGAAGAAATCCTTTCCAACCTTCTAACACTCATCCTCGTTTTATTTTCAACAAAACTTACTCTCTAAAATTAAAAAAAATTCATATAAATTTTACTAAAAAGCCTTACTTTTTCAACCTTTTCTGCAAAACTTTTTGCATATTTTCTGCTCTCCCAATTCCTAATTATCCACCTTATAAACGATTTTACACTAATTAAGAAGATTATAGACAAAAGTATAGATGCCGTGCCTATACCAACCATTGGATCATAATTGCGATAAAAATCCTCAAAAGACTTCTCTGGGTTGTAACTGAAAAATAGTATTAGAAGGATTATTGGCTTTATATCTTTCTTGAATTTTGGTTCCGATTAAGGCTGTTCAAGACCAGAAATTTCCCTTAAATCACAACTAGATAGATTGCAAGGCTTTAGATCTAGTCTGCTATTCTAACTTATCCCTCCATATATTCTTTAGGGCATAATTTTTAGGACATGATTTCTAGGATGTTCAGGAAGATAAGGACATGATCTAGCCAGCTTTCTAGCCAGAAGCTTTTATGTTTATGGCCCATAATATTTTGATAATATTAAACAAATACACACGAAATGTGCAAATTAGAAAATTACCTTTGGAAATCACGTTTATCCGGTGCTTTACAATAGGGATGGCAAGCACGCTTTTCATAATACATTATTAAAAAACTAAAAAAATTTTACTAAAATTTATTATAAATTGACTTTTTAAAGAGTAAATTTTAAGCAAAAATGGCCAATGCTTTTTAAATGAAAAAATATTTAAGTAGGAACACTAGCATATTTGTACTAAGAGTATTGGATTTCACAAAAATATGCAACCGCTTTATCCTCTTCTTCCTATTTTAAAATAACTAAAATTTAGTTTTTGAAAAATGGCAACATTTTTCCATAAAAAATAAATAAAAGGAAACATTAAAACCCCCCCCCCCCCACTCCCACCCCCACGGATAAATTAAACTCCGGCTCTGGTCTTGTTAGATGGCCAATGAAAGTCAAGAAGTACTAGTATACATTCAAATTTGAGGTTTATGAATCTCTCATAAATCTTTACTAATAAATATGCATGGGGCCCATAAAATTTTATTCGGACCCATAAACTTTCATATGACTAATAAACCTTCATTAGACTAATAAAGATTCATTTGACTATTAAACTGGACCAGAGCCAAATCCCGTACCGGAAATCTAGTCATAATTTTTTATAAATAGCCCTCCCCTCCCGAAAAAATTGAAAGCAATGAACGTTAAAAAGCTCGTTGATATGGAATTTTTCTAATTTTTTATGAATTCTGTTTTTATTTATATTTAAGTTCCAAAAAGTTTATCATGTGTGAGAAAATTTTGGAGTAAATGGCTTTAACCGCTTAAGATTTTGAGTTTATTTCTTGAGTAAATGAAAGAGACAACTAAAAGCAGTTGGAAAGAATAGTTCGATGAAATTGGTGGGGAAATTGAAAAAAATTGAGAAAAAAAATAAGAAAAATGAAGAAAATGGACTATAATATTATATTTTTTATGTAGTAATTCTCGTCGCTATGTCACGAAACCCTTGGGAAAGACAGCTGGCGGCTGGCAAATATATAGACATATTTATTTCTTCCGGAAATATATTGAGGGGAACAATGAAATATTTAAAAAGTAATTAAGCGACTTTAGATTTTTTTTAATTATTTAATATTTCAAGGGAAGGAGTAATTTTTACCAATGCTTTATAAATAAAATTTGATTTTTTAATTAATATATGCAATAATAATATCCATAAAACTTGTTTGTTAGGAAGGCTTAAGCAGTAAGGAAAGATGAGATCCCTTGAGAAAACAATACTTTAAACCCCAATATGTATTTGAAAAAGGCTAAGGAGTTACATAGCATAGAGTAGTTTAAGAATGTTTTATTAAATTTGACTTTTATTAAAATTAAAAAAAAGCAATGAAAGACTTAAGGTTGAGATCAATGCTGGGTGTTGATCATTTTTAGATCCGGCTCTGGGGTTTTAAATTTATTGATTTGGCTTTGGAGCAGGCTCAAGACTAGGAGCTATACCCAGCACTGGTTGAGATCAGCTCTAAAATGAGGGGAAACATAGGCAATTAAGTAACAAATAAATCAGGTACCTAATCATTTTAACAGAGTCAAGTACCTGATTTTTATCAAGAGATACATAGATATAAGATATCAGCTTTTCTTTTTTAATCTATTAATCTCTAATGCAGCTAATTCTCTAGCACTTTTATTTCCAGTACTAGTTTCCTTCCCTTCAACATGAGTATCCAACAAACTAAAACTTATTTTTCTATTGTGATTTGAACTTGTAGTTGATGTTGAATGTTCTTGATAATTATCTGAAAAATTTCAGATCAGATCCAAACTGTTAAGATATCTACCATGTGGATGTACTGAAGGTGTTGCACTTCTTGTTAAGCTTAGTCTGTCGCTGCTTGGAAGCAGATCACTTGCGGTGCTGTTTTTAGCTGATGATTTAGTAACTGAGCTGGATGGCAACATTGCAGAGCGCAGCTTTTTCAATGGGCTCTAAAGGAAATTTAAGGATATTAGAGAATTTTGTAGGATTTTGACGAGTTTTGAGGAGACTCTTCATAATAAAGAAAAATATTTCCTTTACCTTAACAACACCAATCGCCTTCGTTAGTTTACTAGACGAAGAGTAATCGTGAGAGAGACTCTCTGAGCTACACAAACTGTCGTCCAAATCATCAGAAGCAATATTTGAATGTCTCAATGGCCTATCAGGTTGAGAACAACTTCCAATGGATACTTGCTTTGTAAGATTTGAACGGTTTAATTTAGAGAGCGCCTCGTCTTGTCTCGAGCTTGGTCTATAATATAATAATTAAGTTCACAATTCCTTATCAGTGTTTTTATCAATTTTAAAATTATTTTTTAAGCGCACCTACTCGACGGTGTGACAATCACTTGTGTATTAGATACAGGAATCGTTTCATAGACACGTGATTGAGACAGAACTGCAACTGTTTGTTGTTGGGCCCCGTCAACAGAGGATTCTTGTTCTATCCTTCTAGAACTAATTGAAGATTATTTTTTAAAATTAGGATATTAATGCCTCTGAGACAAGGGAGAATTGCAACGATTAATAATTCTTCCTCTTTCAACTGTTGTTCCACTAGAAGTTGTAGTATTGCCTGGAGCAGTACCTCGAGGATTTGGATGATAGACTACAGCACCACGGGTATTTCTAACAGCAGCGGGTACTTGACGATAGGAAAGAAAACGTGAAAGACGAGCGTGGGCATTCCTTTGAATAACTCTTCGCCCAGCACTACCGCCAGAAGAACCATTGTGATTTGGAGCAAGGGAAGTAGATGAGGCACTACAGCCGATACGTCTTCGAATTGATTGGGTACTTGAAATATTTTTAAAACTTAAATCTGTATTCTTGATATACCGAGCAAAATTTATAAGCACCGAATCTTCATCAATTAGATTTTCTGGGTGTTGTGAAAGATATCTTTTCCATAAAGCATCTGTTATTTCTGTACAATACATCACTCCAGCATGGAGTGCTATCATTCTAAGCACCAAGACTCCATCTACCTTTCAAAAAATATATTAGAAAATCTATAGAAATTCCTAATAATTTTTTCAAAAATGATTCACAATCCAAAGAAAGGACCATTCATTTTAGATATGAGAGATTACGGTAGCTACATGTTAAGTGTATTTTTAAAGGCAATACCAAAGGTCCAACTTTTCCAATTTCCGAAAATTACAGGTATTAAGACCATCCTTCACAACTAGCTATTCTATGCCAAAATATAGTGACCCCATTAAATTCTTTCGATTATTTAAAAAAACCTTTAGATAGGCCTTCAAAAAGTGTTCAACTTGCTTTCTTTTCTCCTTTCTAAAAAGCTCGGGACGATCTGGATCAGAAGTAAGCTATAATAGAATTCATTCATTAAACTATTTTCTCTCAATAATCACCTCCAAATGTCTCAAGACAAACCGAAACCTATCTCTATGAAACAAAGAAACACTAAACCAATATAGCCCATCAAATAAAGTTATAAAAAATAGAATACAGAACCAAAGCCATAACAAAATAAATATTTTTTCGTTAAAAATGTTGATAACTAATACACACTTTGAAATTATTTTTTATTAATTTTTTAAATTTTAATTTAAAAATTGCCTGGACAGAGTGCCTTTGAATATTTCCTAAAACTCTAACTTCAAAATCACACTAAAAATAATTTTTTAAATTATAAAATGAAGACTTTATTAATAAATTTTTACCAGTGTAACACGAGGGAAGTTGCCTAAAATTTTTTAAATTAAAATACTGAATATTAGATAACTCTTAAATTATTAGATACCCCCTAGATTTTCAACATAAAGTAGATAATTTAGGATATCATTTTTAAATTTGATTGGACATGGGTGAAAGAAGTGTAGCCTAAGATATCCTTCCATTTATGATCCCTCTCATGAGGATATAAATTTTCAGTCCCGAGGGCATATACAAGGGCATACATATATCTGATAGAGAGGCTCGAATGAATAATTAATTTATTTTGGTCCCAATACAAGAGAATTTTATAAAATTCCAAATTAAATGCCTGATTGTGTCCAAGACTTGCCAAGCAATAATAAATCATAAAGGACACCAAGACCATAAATACTGTAATTATTAGTTTCTAGGAATTTATTTACAAGTAATAAATTTGTGAGAACATTTCCAACATAAAATACTTTTGTTGCCTTTAAATTAATTTGAAAATTTTGAAAAATTGTTTAGAAAAAATATTAAATTACTAAATACATTCCAGTCACGTAGCTTTCATAATAGCGCAGATTAAAGCATTTAAATACCCGATGTAGCGTGTATTGAGTACGGGATGTTGCTGTATGTTGGTACCTTAAAAATTAATTTTTTGGGATAGTCTAGAGGTAAAACAAAGGATTTTAAATAGGAGATAGATCTGAGAACGATCTCGTTTTTTGAAGGTTAGGGGTGTTTTTGCTTTTGGCGTGTCTTTGAGTGAGATAATGTTATTCTATTACTTATTCTATTAAGAATAACTGAATTTGGATGATCTCTAGGAGGAGCTCATGGGCATAGACGAATGTAATCCCTATACCGATTGTAAAACTTGGTTATAAAATAGTATTTTAAAAATTATATTCGTATCTAAACCCGATTTTTTTCGGAAGTTATTTCAAACCTTAAAGCTGCTTCGATATGCCTAGCAAGTGATTCAATTGTTCTCATTCCTTAAATCCAAAAATCAGAATATTAATATATTAATTATAAACTGTATTCCGGTTCAATATTCTCCTTTTCCGTTGCCATTTGTACAATATCATTTAAACGGATACCTTTAAAGTTTCTCAAAATTTTTCAAAAAAAATTTTCCATAAGAAAATACCAACCAGATTTATCACTCATTAACCTCCAAATTAAACATGGGCCATAAAATAAAAAGGCTTGGATGAGCAAAAAGAAAGGCACCCATTGGTAATAAGAGATTTTACGGTAATCTCTTTCTGCAATCTCTTCGGGAATGTCTTCGTCTACAGGGACGAAGTAAGTATTTTCTGACCTTAATTCAAAAATTTTTCTAATAAATTAGGGTTTTCTGTGAAATTTATTTTTGACAGAAAATAAACTTGCCAGCAGAACATTTCGGTGTAGGCCTCCCATGAAGAGGTAAATTGAGCAGGTACCCAACATTCAAGAGGACGACCTCCAAACTAATTTTTAATGTAGTTTCTAAATTAATCACCCTTCACTAAATCACCTGTTTAAAGCTAACTAATACAGCCATCATAATTAAAAATGAGGAAGTGTAAAAATAGGATAGACGATCAACTAGATCATCGTCCTTAAAAATAATTTTAATTTAAAATTCTAAAGTGCTCCTCACTTTTTGATAGCGTAGAAATGAGAGAGCACCAAACATATTTTGAAGAATCATGGCGCCTAGCTCAAAGATAGCCGCTTGTTGATAATGGGATGTTTCGCGTCCGTGTGCTCCGCCTAAGAAATTTTTTAATTTTGAAAAACTATAGGCTGATTGAGAGATTATTATACTCATAAACCACAGTAGAAATACTTTTCTGAGTATTTTAGAATGAGCATAAGACAGGGGGTCTAATTTATCACTTTCAAAGTCTACAATAACAATGCTCCGAATTTCTGGCCTAATACTCGTACCAAATTAAGAGGCGAATACGGAAATTATTGTGACCTATAAAGGCCAACCCCCGCGATCATTATTTTAAAAATATCCAAGATTAAAATTAAATTTAAAATTATTTGAATACCCAAACAAATAACAAATCTGCAGCACCTTTATTTCGCTTTTTATTATGTAGATGATGCTTTGATTGCCTCAATGCCGAGGCCGAAGGCCACAATGGCATATATAAATAAAACACACAAGTTGAAGATTTTGTGGAGGATGTTCCAAAACTTATTAGTTAAATATTTGATAAAAATTGGGATAAATAGAGAAAGGAGAGGATTTATAAAGAAATGAGAAAGACTTGAAAATTATTAATTTAAAAAATTTGAGTTATAAAAATTCTCAGCAAAACTTTAAAGTATCTTATTATTTCGCTAGTAGCGACCATTTTATTATCGAAATTTCATTAGCGATTCATTTCGTTAGGCCCTAAAAAGATATTGGCGGTTCCGGGGCCCAGCAAAAGAACGGTGGGTTACGACAAGTCCCTGGAATTGTTTCTCAAACATGGGCGTTACCTAGCTAAAGACTAACAAAACTTCAATCTAACAAAGACTCATATACATATCTTCAAGTCCCTCCAATTGTTCTCAGTGTTCCAAAAATTATGGCGGGTTCCTCGGTTCCAGTTCCGAGAACCTTATTTTCTAGAATCGATCCTGAAATCGAGTCGCTACTTAACTTCTCTAATATAAGAGAAGTGACTTTATTTTTTAATAAAAAGCATTTTTATAAAAAAAAATTTTTTTGAGTAAAAGCATGAAAATAATGAGAGAAGCTAATTTCAAAGCAAATAAAAGTATTAATGAAAGAATTCAAAGAAAAATGGGGACAGTTACTTTATTAATAGTGACAGTCCTCAAAGTCTGTCAATAATAAAAAAGCTAATTAAATTTAAATGTACTTTTTTATTGCGTGAAAAAAGCGGAAATACAAAATTATATTAAAATTTAAATCGATTTAAGACGGAAAAAAATTTTTTTTTGAAAAATAATACTAAAAATATACACGTGAACACATCTTTTCAGTACAAGATTAATTTTCTTCCCAATTTGACACACCGGATTTGGAGAAAAATGAAAGGGAAACTAAAAGGGGAATTAGTTAAAGTGAGAGAAAAGTATCAAGAAAGGAAGCCAGAAAAGAGAAGATGCCTAAAAGTAAAGCCGGATTAATTGAGTGTGAGAGAAAAAAAGGCTTGTTATGAAAAAAACTTTTTATTATTTAAAAAAATATTTTTTAAAAGCAATCCCGTGGGGATATAAATAATTTACTATTATTTTTTTTATGGGAAAATCAATTAAAATATGCCAGTTTTTAATAATATTTTTTCTAGAATTTTTAAAAATTATGCAAATATTTTTGTGATTTTTTATAACCACACGTAATAAAGTTTTTTATTTGAATGCCTATTAATAAATAAGCAAGACATCTAATTAAATAGGCCCGGATCCTCTCGCGCTCCGAACGCTACAGTAACTTGCTCCCCCGAATAGTCTGAAACCCCAGTAAATGACACACTCGTTACGATCGGTAGGGTTACAACATTAGCGAGGAGTGGCTCTCCAAAGTATAAAAATACATAATCTCCGAAAAATTTCGAACTCGATAACCGAGTTGATCTCGTCTAGGTCCGGGCTCTATACACCACATTAATTCTTATTTAGCTACTTTAAAAGGATTTGCTAACAAGGTTATTTAATCTTGCTACATCCCTTGTTACATCTATAAATTATGTTTTGTTAAATGCTTTTTTATTTCCCAAAATTTAATTAATCGTGCGTGTTTAAATAAAAAATGAAAATTTCCTAAATTAGAATTGAAAAGCTGTAAGTAATTGATAGCAACATAAACTGAAATTCGAGAGTGAAGAGAAATTTTTTCTAAAATTAGAAAAACGAATAAATTTGTGTTAAATTGAGATTACAATTTTTATTTCATTTTAAATCCTTTTGTTGAACAAATTCCGACAAAATTTATTACCGCAAAGGAATGAAAGATTGGATGTGAATAAATGGGATTTGAATGAAATATTATGGAAATAATAGTTTAATGTTGAAAATAAGATAATATTTTTTGATTTATGCTTATGTAGAATACTTAAATTCTTTAGATTCCACAAAACTAAATTTTGCGAAACCAAATATTTTTGAGAAAACCCAATATTTACATACACACATACTATAGAAAAATATTCAGTATCTCGTTAACAGATTATTTGAAGGGTTTAAAAATTAAGAATGAAAGAATGAGAGATATACGCTTCGCTTTGTATCATTAGCTAAGATCTTCCAACCTAAGAATTAAAGATTCTACCTTGAATCCATAATATGAATTATTCCTCTTATTATGGAGGAATATTTGAGAATGAGAGATTGAGAATGAGAGATTCCACGGTGTAATTTAATATTCCTTTCAATGGCACTCCAATAATCCCAGACCTTTACACTTATACCAAAAATAAAGTTTTCATATTTATCTTACGCTGAGTTCCAAACTGTAACGAATTATGAAAATGTCCAGTAGTTGAAACTTGTAAAGCTGCAGAACTTCCAAAAAAGGGCTTTCTCATTATTTATTAAATTAAATGGCAAAAATAATAAAGGCAATAATAATAGCAATTTTTTGATAATAAAAACATTAATAATTATTTTATTCATAATTTTCATCACTTAAGCATTTTACTAAAAATCGAGATTTTTTTTAATTTTTCAAAAAAAAATTTAAAAAATTTTTTAATAAAAACAATAAATCAAACAGAATTATTTATCGAATTTTTCATTTAAAAAGGCTGTCAGGAAATAGATAAAGCAAAAAAAGGGCAATCTATTACACTTTACTAGGCAAAAATGCCGTGGGTATACCATCCAATTAACAGGGAAATATTCGCGCAGCTTAGAAAAAATGCCGCCTTTTGATGCGTGCCGATAAATTTCTTTCATTTTTTATTGATTCTAAAAGGCTTTAAATGGCTAAAAATAAAAAAAATAAAATTTGGAATATTAAATTAACAAAAAAATATTTTTTTAATTAAAATAGCAACACTATTCTTGAAATAATTTGGCTAAAAATAGCTCTAGAAATGTTGAAATAATTAATTTAAAAATTAAGAAAATTGCTAACAAATTAGGTAATCTATTGTTCTAAATATTAAACGAATTTGTATGTTTTTGTTAAAATTCTTGGAAAAAATATTTCTGCGCAACAATTTAGCAGAAAATTAAAAAATTTAAAAGGTATTCGTGACCATTATTTTTAAAATTTTGTGAAAATAAAGGTTATTCAATTGTAAAGTTTAAAAGAAACATTGCTAAGGAAACATGAAATAATTTTAAAAATACTATTATTTATTAGTTAATAGGTAAAAAAGTTGGCTTTCAGTAAGGGAGGGAAAGGTATAATTAAATTTGATAAATTTAAATTTTGCTATAATCACTTAATTAAGGATTCTCTTAGTTCAAACATTATTCTCTTAGCTGGACATTACCTGGCCCATTTCTACCTAATGGAATTCCCAAAAAAAGATAAAACGGTAATTTAGTAAAGCTAGGTACTCTCGATATAATTTAAGTGGAAAGGATTAAAACGGGTCAGGTTTGGCACTGGATTTCCGGCCTGTACAAATTATTTTCAGCTATTAACCCTTATAAACTAGTTCAAAATCCTTGAACTTATCTCAACTTATCCTCAGAAAAATAAAAATGAAGATTCTCAATAAGAACCATCCCTCCACTTGTAAAATAGCACCAACCTTTTCCGTGTGCCTGTTGGCCAAAGCGAAATGCCATTAATTCATTGGCAGTGCCAACGAAGTAAAGAAGGAGGAACATTTAAAGGGAGAAGGTGACAGCAACGATTTACGGCCAAAAATAGAAGAGACAATGACAATTAATGCCAGAAATGAAGGAGGTACGATGCTGCTCATTTTAAGGTTGAATAAATGAGACGAGAGGCTTGTCAAGTAGAAAAAATGCTGCAAATTAAAGCAGTGAAGTATTAAAAAGGAGATGGAAAATTAATTTAATGTAGTTGGAAATAGAATTAATTTTTTTAAAGCTTGAGACCGGAAGTTTTGGGTAAAATTTAATTTTTATTATTAAATTAATGAATTAATTTTTAATAATTATTCCAAGATGTTTTGTTGTTTAATTGTTTAATTTAATTTTTAAATTTTAAAAATTAGTTTAAAAAATTTAAAAAATAGGGAATAATAAATTAAATTTATAGACAATATTTTGATTTATTTTACCAAATAAAAGTAAGACAAAGTTAGGTAAAAAGTTGCGGAGGGATTTTTGCTTCCTTATAAAATCCCTAGACAATAACGCTTCTTCCTATCGAATAAAACAAAGAAAACGGTCGGCTAAATGTTCACACATAAATATTCTTAATAAAATTTATTTTTTTATTGTCTTAAGAATTTGATGAATATTATATTCCAAAGGAGTAAAAAATTTTAGAAAAAAATATTTCCAAAAATTGAAAATGAATTAAGCAGAATCCCTCATAGAAGGATACACATGAGGGATGGGACGGGTTATCCGAGACCCGAATTGAAAAAACTTTTTTTCGAACCGAAATCCGACCCGAGACACGAAACCCGAACTTATTTGCGACCCGACTCCCGAAACCCGATCCGAAGAAAATTTTGAAACCCGGATCCGAAACCCGACCCGACTTTTTTATCAACCCCGTCCCATTCCTGATACCCAATCCTTATTATATTTGAATCAGAATATTCATTAGAATCCCACGTTTTATTATCCAATCTATCCAAATTCACTTGTTTTAAACAAGAGAAATTGTTCCTTAGATATACAACATGAAATAAAATGTCATTTGTAATAAAATAAATTTAAAAAATTTAATTGGATGAGACATAAAGGATATGAATATTGACAGCTATCCCTTTTTTCAAATGTAAAAAAATTATAAAAAATTGTCTAGAAAATGAAAATATACACTTAATACAAATATTATTAGTTAGGAAAATATTTGAATTATAATTATTCTCCAAAATTCCTGCTTTAAAAATTAAACAAGTTCAAGCAGTACTTGGTGATGTACCTGATTTTTAATCTGTTAAAGCGATCTCAATGGGCATTCTTAAGAGAGTCTAACTTAAACCGAGATATAAAAATATTATTCAAACACAAAATTTTTGATAAATATATTAGCCCCCAATATATTAGCCACCCCCATATACTAAAAGTAAAAAAATTATGGAGTAAAATAATATAAAAAATTTTATTATGGATTTATTCATAATCTCATGGAAAAATAAAGCAATGTCTGAATTGGCCCAGAATTAAAAAGAACAACTACCCAGCCATCAAATGAAGAAATAAAGAAAAAATAATGTGCCATATCGCTGTTGCTGTAAAAAATGCCGCGCGAGAAAAAAAAATTTTTTTTGTCGTCGAAAGCGTTTGTGAGAAAAAGCTGTGGGGAAGGAGTAAATGAAAAAGTAAGAATAAAAGGGAAGTGGGCACGCAATTGTATCTGGCAATAAATGTGGTAATCCAACAAAGGAAGAGCCGTTTTTTATTTTAAAATATAATATCCAAACTCAGGGTGAATAATAAAAGTAAAAATTGATATTCAAAATTATTTTAAGGCATTTTCTAGTAAGCGGAAATTTTAACAGGTCGGATCTATCAACGAGATTGTATCGTGAAGAGAGATCGAACGAGATGAAATATCTGATCGAGACGAGAGTCATCAAGATTAATATATGGACCTGATTGGTTCTCAAAACCGTTCTCTAGTCTTTCAACAGAGTAAACCGAAATTAGAATCTGTAGATCAAAAAAAATTAGAAACTGTTTATCAAAAACTTTTGTTAAGAATCAAATCTAAATTCGATAGACTTCAAAAGGCTTTAAAAAATAAATCCATAAATGCCAACATGATTAATCAATTAATGCCAGGGTTTCGATATCTGCGGATTTTTCCTCATTTTGTGGTTTTTTGATAGGGCGATGAGGATTATTTTTAAAAATGCGGATTTGCGGATTTTTGTGGTCTTTTGAAGATTATGAGGATTTTTTATATTTTCTTGTGGTTTTTACATAAAATATCATTATTTTTCCGCTAAGACCTCAAAAATCCTCAAAATTTTCGCCTGCGGCGCAAAAAATGGAAGAAATCTGGCTTCTTGGCCTTCCAAAATTCTCAAAATTTTCGCCTGCGGCGCAAAAAAGGAAGGAATCTGTGTCCTTGATCTTCCAAAATCCTCAAAATTTTTTTCCTGGCCTAAAAATGAACGATTTTTGGCTTAAGGATCTTCCAAAATTAAAAAAATTTTCGCCTGCGGCGCTGAAAATGGAAGAATTAAAAATTTGCGACATCTTCCGCGACAAAAATGCGAGTGTGATTTTTCAGATAGTTGTTGGATTTTCATAAGATGATCATTAGTAATAAAAAAATTGCTTAATTCAATTGTAGAAGACGAAAAATACCATGCATAAAGCGATTTTAAATCAATTTTTGGGTTTGATAATTTTTTGAGGATTTTTGATATAAAATGCGGATTTTTTCGATCAATTTTGCGGATTTTTAAAAATTCGAGATCGAAACCCTGATTAATGCCCTTTTTACTCTTATCCTCTCCCCTCCCCTCCCCTCCCCTCTCCCCTCCTCTCTCCCCCATAATAATTATTGGGCATGTTAATTACCCCCCCCCCCCTATGCCCTTCTTGACAAGCTACACAACATTCGTTTAAAATTTAAAAAATTTCACAATTCATTAAATAAACAATTTAAAAATTTTATAAAATTATGAAATATAAATTATTTATTTTATTTGTATTTTCTCTGATTGAGATTGGAGGTAATGACTGGATTAAAATATTTTTTTGATTAAAATATTTTAGAAAGCATGTACAACCATCCACGAGATGGTCTTCGTCGTCGCCGCAGTTAGAAATTTTTTATTAAATTAAAAAATAAATATTTTAGAGAAAAATGGCGATGGTTTGCCTATTTTACCGCCTCAAGGTGGAGCTTCGTCTAGTAAACATGTGCCTGAACCCAAACCTGCTTCTCCTAAGCTTACAATCGCTTCTGAGCCTTCATCTCCTAAGCTTACAATCGCTCCTGGGCCTTCATCTCCTCTTTCAACCCCATTGGAGCAATCAGATCAAGAGGTCCATTTGAAAACTATAACTGATTTTTTCAAGGTTCCGTTTGCTCCGGAAGATGCGTTGCGCCAAAAAAATTTGGATGTTCTTCAATCTCACCAGGCAAAACTGATTTTAAATTTAAAAATTTTATTTAAATTTAATCAATTAATTCATTTTTAGCACACTTCAGACATTCAGCAGCCTTCGGATAAGGAGGAGAAGCATGATTATCCCGATGTTTAGAAGCATAGAAAGGATATTTTAATTCCATTTTCTGTCATTTTATTTTTTATTTAAAATTATTTCTTCGGATTTTAACCAAAAATGTGATCCTAAACTTGATTTAAATTAAATTCTTTTTATTATAAATTTAAAAAAATTTAAACCTTAGAATTGTAAATTATTAGCATTTAAATTAAATTATTTCACTATTAGTTTAAAATATTTTCTCATGTCATAAAACTTTTTAAATTCTTTATTTAATTTAAACAAAGCAAAACAACTGATGCTTTATTGTCTTTGCAGGATTACAAGATTTTAATTTACTTTAAATTTACATCAAAAACTTCCCTCAATAATAAAATATGTTTACTCTTGTTTTGTGATTGTTAAACAAGTAGATTTGTCAAAACAATAAAATTAATAATCCTCAGAAATTCCTCCTTTTTTTGATCTCTTTGTTTTAATAAAAGAGAGTCCATATCCAGGGTGGTCTTAACTTACATGCGCGCCATAGTTGTTTAGCTTTATCAAGGTTGCTTGCCTATGTAGCCTTTTACTAATTTTTTTTGTGTAATAAAAAAAAGCCTGATATCCGGTGGGGTCTTAAATCCCATTGTTTCCTAAGTTTTAATAAAAGACGTTCCAATATCAAGGGTTGTAACAGGGTGGGTGCTTGTTAACAGGGTTGCTTTAACGGTGCTTGTTTATGTAACAAAAATTTGCTTATTCTATTCATCCTGTTTATTATTTTTCATCTTATTCCACTACTGGATTATATCCATGTTAAGCTCCAAAACATAACTTTCATAATAAAATCTGGTCCATATTTTTTAATTTTTCACATTTTTCACGTCATAACCATCCTTCTTTAATTGCCAGTCTTCCATCTTTTTTTTATTTATTTCTTAATGGAAGGAAAGATGGTTTTAGTAAACTAATGGCTATTATAGCTTTTGGACATTGGGCAATAAAAAAAGCAAAAACTGGAGGGACATAAGGTTTAAAAAAATATTTTTTTCCTCATTGACCTGGTTGGAAGCTTTTAACTTTTGCTCATTCATCAAAGATTCTCCCTCCTAAATCCCTTTTTTTCTCATTTCCTCTTTGCAGGTTGTTTAGGGGAAATATTCTTTGAAAAAATTTTTTTTATAAATTTTTAAAAAATATTTTTTGAATCAATCAAAAATTAAAAACAATTTTTAAATAAAATTTACCCTAAAATCAAAATGTCAACAATAGTTGACAGTTTTGGCCAAACATTTCCTCACGTTCAATTTCGTGAGAATAATCACCACCGTTCTCCTTCCAACGTCCAACAACTTAGCACAAATCTAAATGGGGCAGTAGCCACAATTAATAATGGAAAATTAAAAAGTTTAACACCTCCAAAAATGTATGAATTGGATAATGCACCTGTGGTTAATGAAGAGTATAATGGTTGGAAAAAAGTTATTTAAAAATCTGATATTTCTGACCAGGTTCAGCACCAACCAACTCCCCTACAAACAAGGTGCCAGCTGCAACTAATGGAAGAAGCAATAATAATGGTACTAATGGAGTAGCTAATGCTTATGCTATGGATGCTTTTACCCGAAAAAAGTAAAAAATATCATTTTCTAAATAAGTCTTTATTTGAACAGCATGCTTGTTTTCCATATAGGGGATGTTGTACAATCAATCTTTTTATACAATAGATCCTTTCTATATCTGCCTTTTACTTATTTCCGGAAACTATATAACCTTTACATGATTAAAGCAAAGATACTCTTAATTAAATAAAATTGTTATCTTGTTTAGGAAAAACTCGGCCAAGAAAAAGTTTACCCAGAAAAATAACTTGATCTCATAACCAGGAATGAGTTGCTTTAATTTATCTTCTACATATTTAATTTCAGAGGCTTACCATGGGTCCTAGCTTCACAAATGTTTCTTATCTTCATCCTTGTTTTTGTGATTGCATTTTTGCTTTACAAACTTTATTTATTTGATGAATATAATAAAGAGGATAGTTTAAATTTACAAAATGTAATTTTATAAAATTTTTTAAAAATATTTTTGGTTCTCAGATTAATTGTATCCAACCTCCTACGCTGGAATTAAACTCAGAAATGCCAGAAACTGCCCCTCAAAAAAGTTTTTCAGGGCATTTTAAAAAGGCAGCTGTTGTAAGTGATAATGTAATCTGCTCCGAAATTGGCCGGTTTCGTTTGATTTTAGAAAAATATTTTCCCTAATTTTTAAGTAATGTTTTGTTACGTGGAGGTAATGCTGTTGATGCAGCTATTTCTGTTTCTTTTTGTATTGGAGCTTTAAATTATCCTACTGCTGGATTAGGAGGGGGCTTTTTAATGACATACTTTCGACGGTGATTTTACTCAGTCTTACCTTTATTTTATCTCCCAAAAATTCACAGATTTGATGGCAAATGTTTAGCCATAGATGCGCTTGGAATAACTCCTTCCCTAGCAAATAATGATACGAATCCAATCGAGAATGGTATTTTGAACTTGATAATATTCAGAAAAACTTTTTAAATGAAGGTTATAAATCTATTTCTGTCCCTGGAGAGTTACATGGTCTCTGGACAGCTTATAAGCGTTTTGGGAGTGGAAGGATTACTTGGAATAATTTGATTATGCCTACAGTTCATATACTTAATGAAGGTGAATTATTTGTAATTTTAATGTATTCTGATGTTGGTCAAGGAGTTGGACATGAAGTAAGCCATTTGGAACCGAAAACGATATCCGAAGCCGTGTATTAGTTCCGAGTGCCTTGTAACCTTTCTGCTCTGTATTATCTCGACCGCCAAGATTATTCTGTGTTTTCTGATTGATATCTAATTTCTATTTTATTCTCAACAGGATTTCCAGTCTCTCAAGCACTTGAAAAACTCTCAAAAGAATTTCTGGATAAATTTGGTAATGAAACAAATAAAGATATAAGGTTACTATATATTAAACATACCTTTAATTTTTTAAAATTTTCATTAAAGAAACATATTTTTAATCCCATCAAATGACGAGTATTTTCGTGAAGGGCAGATTATCCGTAATCCACAGCTTGCAGAAACTTTAAAAAAGCTGGCATTAACTAATGACCCTATAAATTTATTTTATGGAAATAATGGTGCAATAGCTAAACAAATTGTTGAGGAATTTACTCAGAACGGTGATTAAATATTTAATTCATAACAAAATTTAATTAAAGGTGCCTTAATAACTCGTAAAGATTTGCATAGCTACAGAAGTGTTATTGATGAGCAACCCTTCCTCAATAGCTATTCTGACCAGAAACTGGTTTTTTGTGGTTCCAAATCTTCCTCAGGATATGTTAAAATTCAAATACTTCTTGCTATTTTGCAGAGTAATTTTTAAATATTAAAAACGGATTTGTGTGTGTGATCGATAACGAGCTTTTTGAACGCTCCGATTTCTAAATGTTAAAATTAAGGAGCGGTCTGTAGCTGGATCCAGACCTTGATTTTTCCTGGATCCAGAGTCCAGATCAAGGCATTTTTCAGCGTTCCTTGATTTTTCCTTGATTATCGTTCTAATTTTCCTGAATTTTTACCTAAAATTTTACTTAAAAGTTCCTGAATTTAGAATTATATCCAGACTTTGAAAACATTACTTCAACTAATCATGAATATTGGCACAAATTCATTATGGCACAAAACTATATTAATACAGAATTAGGTCATAATTTTAAAATTCAATTTTCCAATCCCTAATCATCGAAATTTAAGAAGAATTAAATTCTGAGGATCAACTAAAATTCTTACTACAAAATATAACTCAAAATAAATTTATTGAAAATATTATTCAAAAATTTGGTAGTAATTCTTCAACGTCTGAAATGCCTATTAAGGAGGTTTAAAAAATTTTTTTTGATTTTTAAAATCAATTTTTCAAAGGAATTTCTAAGCAAAAATGAAGAGGATAGTGATCTTGGTAGTTCCAACATAAATATTGTAGATTCTGATGGAAATACAATTTCAGTTGCTCATTCAATTAATTCCCCGTAAATTTTTGAATAAAAATTTTTTAATAAAAATTTTTTAGTTTTGGTTCCTTACGTCGATCACCAATTTTAGGCATTTTATGGAACAATCATTTATTCAATTTAAATAATCATTCAACAAATAATAGACAAATTTCACCGACAAGTCCAATAATTGTTTATGACCGAGAAAGTAGAAAGGTGAAATTATCATTTTAAAAAATTATCAAATCTCTATAATTTTATCAGATAAAACTTGCAATAGGCGCAAGTGGAGGGACAAGCCTTCAAACATTTTCCTCGTTATCTCACGTCTTATTTCAAGTTCTTAGCAATAACAAACCCTTGAGAGAAGCAGTTAATATGCCCAGATTATATAAAAATCATCATGGAATCGCGTATGAGTCTGGTTTACCAAAGGTGAATTTTTTAATTACTTTGGTTCAATAGAGAGAGTTTGGTTTATTAGTGATTTCTAGAGAGAAACCAGCCTAAGTCCAGTCTCTAACTGACAATAGAGACTGGATCAAGACCGAGTGACTAACCATTCTAACAGAAATTATAGTCCAGACCGAGAGAACATCATGGTTATCGTGAGATACAATCTCAATTAAAAAATTCCTTTCTCTCAAACTATAAAACTTCAAATAACCTTGAATACCTTAAGCATTTTATAAGTACAATATCCAGTTTATCACGCAAGGTGACAAAGTCTCTTATATTAAAAAATTTTTTTAATTAAAAAAACTTTTCAATATTTTAGACACTTGTTGAAAATTTAAACAAAAAAGGCTTTAAATTAAGCAAAATAGATTACTCTTCAAGTTTATCATTAAATGGAATCTTACGAGAAGGTGATGCCACCTTGTCAGCTGTCAATGATTATAGAGTTGAAGCTAATAATTATCCTTCCGGATATTGAATTTTTTAAAGTTTTTGAGATATAATAGTTATTTTTTAGTTTATTATTAAATGTTATCTTAGTTTCTCTAATAGAATTTAAGCCAATACCTTCCTTTAAATACTAACTCAAATTTTCTAAATCAGTCTCTTGTCTATCTCTTGTTTATCATCTAAATTTCTCGCTTTATGACAATTTAAATTTTTGCATAGGATAATTTTACGAGACCTATGGACCACCCTCGTATATTTCTGTCTTTAAATTAAATTTATTCTCGTTAAGTTAAAGATTATTTTTTTTTATTATAATTAGACTAATCCTAATCCTTCCCAAGTTAATCCAAACTACAATTCTTTAAATTCTTAAAATAATTTTTAAACCCTCAGATCTCTTGCCCATTTCAGAATTTTTCTAATTAATAAAATTTTCAAAAAAAATTAAATACTTGTTTTTTTCACATTATTTATGATAAATTTACTCAAATCTTTCTATAGCAACCAATAAAAATTAGATTTATAATTGGCACTTTATTAGGTTTTTTTAAAAGACTCTCTTACTTGCACATTCTTTTTAATAATTATTTTATAATGCAGCTGCCATCGTTCTTCTAATAATATTCTAATAATAAAAAAATTATTTTTGAGATTATTGCAGATCCAAAATATTATTTTTTATTTAGGTATTTTTAAGGCATTATATTTTTTAATATTTAATTTTAATTAATTAATAATGCCTAACTTATCTTTAAGTATATAATTAATTCTAAAATTAGAATTCCCCATTTAGAACACACAAAAATTAATTATTATAATTTATGATGATGTCAAGTTATCTTTAGTGTTCGGCAAATGACCTTTTCCGGTATTCGGTATCGGTATACCGAAAAAATACCGATACCGAAAAATACCGTTTTTTACAAAAATTGACCGGTATGGTATCGGTATCGGTATACCGGAAAAATACCGATACCGGAAAATACCGTCTCAACATTTTCGGTATACCGGCCGGTATTCGGTATTTTTTAAAAATTTTATAAAATTTTTTTAAATTTTATTTTTAAAATCTTAACAATAAAATTCGAAAAATGAACATAATTTTAAAATGAACATAAATTTTTTCGGTTAATCCTAATTTTAAAAACTCGGCTTTCGGTTTGAACTTTATTTAGATTGAGGTTTTATTTTGTGGGATTCTTGTTTTATAAATTCTTGTTTCTTGTTTCAAAATTCGTTGTTTTAAAACCCTAATGAGCAATAATATACAAAGATGAATCAAAATATCAAAAAATCTTATACCCCATCTGAAAAAAATTATCAAAAATACTAGTTTCAAGATTTCCACAAGCCTACCTAATTATTTATAAAAGATGCCACCCTTAGTTAAACTATAATTTTCAATTCATTCAAAAGCTAATCTTCTTAATACGAACCAAAATTAATTATTAATTACAATTATTTTTCTTTTCTTTTTTTTTGCTTAAATGCCATGTTTGAAATTTAGTTTTTTTTCAATTTAAAATAAAATTAAAATTGTTATGTGAGTATAAAATTAGTTTTGTTTGCTTCATAAATTTATGAACTCGCATTATAATTAATTATAATATTTTTGGTTTAAATAAATTTTTATTTAAAATATTAAAAAATTATGATTTCAATTTCTAATTTTCTTAAAATAAAAGAATTTTTTAATTAATATCTATTTTAAGTTCGATTAATTTTAGCTCACTAGAACAAATTCTAAAATTAAAAATTGTATTTTTTATACAGTTGTCCGTACATTTTCTCAAACAGCTTAGGTATTTTGGGCCCCAGTTTCCAAAATTGGGCCAAAACTGATTGGTCACGCAAATGCCAAGAGAGACACTTTTGTCGAATCCGGGACGCCCTGATATGATTCGATGCGCCTCGACGAGCTGAATCGAACTGTAATATGGCATCCCAGATTCGAGAATTTTGAACTAGCCAACAAATTTTAAAAAATTGTGTTTAGTAGGAGTTATATTTGTAAAAGAAGTCCGACCAATTAAAAAATTAAAAAAAAAATTTCAAAAAATTTCAAGAAAAAATGCCATTTTTTGCAAATTTAACAAATGGATTAGTACTTAATATAAACCAGCATTATTCACTTTTATTCCTTGTTATTGCTGAATTATTTTGCCATTTTTTGTTAAATTTTCCTTTTGCTGGAGTTAATATTTTGTTAATTATTAAAACAAGCATTTTACATCCAAATTTAAAATTTATTTTATTAACTCAAAGTTTTTGTATTTTTGCGAGGAGTATTAGTAAGTTAAATATTATTTCAAATTGGGTTGGTTCACAATGTGGTTATTAAACAATCTTGTAAATTTTTTGTCCTGAGTCATGACAATAGGTGTATAGTTCATGCTATGACCTAGATCCTTGGAAAATTAGACATTACTGCTGATCAGTGATGTCAAAGTTCCCAAATTTCTCTGGAACTAGTTCCAGTTCCAGAACTAGGTTTTTAATTTTTGTAGTTCCAGTTCCAGTTCCGGAACCAGGTTTTTAATTTTTATAGTTCCAGTTCCAGTTCCGAAACTCCATTTTTGAAATTCCTTAGTTCCAGTTCCAGTTCTGGAACTAGTTCCAAGCTAGTTCTAGTTCCAAACTTTTAAATTTTTTTTGAATATGAAAATATGGCTGTAGTATACAGGGTGACAAGAAAGTAACTGCAAAAGGTTTAAAAAAAGTAACCTGATATACAACTTTCAACTCATGAGCCTTGACATCCCTCTTTATCTTTTACCAAATCCCTCCTTATCCGCCCAAATCTCTTTTCCCTCTTATTATCCTCCTTATCCATGATGTGGACCATGTAGTCTGGAAAGATACCGAGATTAGGAAATATGTAAAAAGATAATGCTACCGTGGGATTACGTAGGATTTGGAGGTATCTCTCAAAATCTTTAGATCTCCCCATAATTATTCCATTTTCAGCGTCGCAGGCAAAAATTTAAAGAATTTCTGAAGACCAGAAGCCAGATTTCTCCAATTTTCTGCGCAGCAGACAAAAATTTTGAGAATTTCGGAAGGCCAAGAAGCCAGAAGTCTTCCATTTTCAGCGCCGCAGGCGAAAATTTGAAGAATTTCGGAAGACCAAGCCACCCGATTTCTTCCTTTTTAGCGCCGCAGGCAAAAATTTTGAGAATTCAGGAGCTCAAGCAGCTACTTCATCGAGGAAATTTTGTCAAAAATATACCCACAAGAACTAGTTCCAGAACTAGTTCCAAAGCTAGTTCCAGACATTTACTAGTTCCGTAGTTCCAGTTCCAAGCTAGTTTCGTCATTTACTAGTTCCGTAGTTCTAGTTCCAAACTAGTTCCAGATAATCGTTAGTTCCGTAGTTCTAGTTCCGGAACTGGAACTAGAACTAACTAGTTCCGGAACTGGAACTGGAACTTTGACATCACTGCTGCTGATCATTAACCGATACTCCAGGGTTTGGTTAATCATATTTTCCAGACCCGATTTTTCGGTTTATTGTTGGTCAAATAAAGAATTTGCTTTCGATGAATTTTTAAAAATCCAAATTTCAGCACGAAGTATTATGCTGTTAACAATGTTATTCAATGATAATTTAACGTGGAGTCCTACACATGAGCTGATCTTTATCTTTAGCTATTTTGCTTACTTTAGAAATGTTATCGCGCATATTTTGGTCATTGAAAGAATAAATGCAACTCTCTCATTTAGAAAATATGAGAGATCACGTGGTCCTTGTTTTACTTTTGGATGGCTATTTTTTGTGGTTTGAGAATTTTTTTGAAAATTTTGCAAGGATATTCGAAGCAGAATCTGATAAACGAGCAAAAATTTCAAGATATCCTGATTTAATTAAGGGCCGTTTCTTAAAGTCATGTAAAACTTTCACATTAAACAGAATTTGCTCACTTTTGGCACTGTATATGGTACATCAACAACCTCCTCTACAACTTTTATCAATCTCTGCTTTTGGGCAATCATGTTTGTCCTGGCAATTATAGAGCTAATTGCAATTAGATCTCTAAGAAAATATAATGATAAAATATATACTAGACGTTCTTTTATTAATGCGACATTATCAGAACGTTATCAGGTTATCAGCTCTAATCACCTTTTAAATTATTCTTATATTAGCTGGCAGAAAATATTAGGACAACCAAACAGCTAATACCAATTTTGGCCATTCACTTTTTCAATATTGCTTTGGGAACTTTTGTTAATTGGACAATTTATTACCAAGCTTTCGGCCCTATTACTACTGGAATGTTTGCTTATCAATTATTCAACCAAATTTATATGTTAATTATTGCTTTCACAAGTTTTTTGATTGAATTGACAATGATTTTGTGAGTTGATACAATTAGAGTTGTCCGAGACTTTACCTCTTCTTATGTTTTCCACTTTATTTTGATCTCATGGTCTCGGTATCCTTTTTAGATCCTTAAAGGTGAGTCAGTAGCAAGTCTTAGTCTCAACATTGCTGATATCTTGGTCTTCATTTTTGAGGAAAAATTTCGGTCTTGGACAGCTCTATATCTAGTCTTGGACCTTTTAATTATTTTACTTTTCCAGATGCCATCCTTATTTGAAACGAAATTTTGTCAGTTTGGCAATAAAAATACGTTCATTCCTTAGATGCTTGTTAATCTTCAAATTAAGACGGCACCAAGTTGCTCCTACTTCCATTACAAATAATGGGTTTGATAGCAACATTAAAAAACGAGCTGTTTCATTAACAAGTGTACAAGGGTTGGAATTACTTCCTCGTGGTGGAGTGAATCAAACAGAAGAATATTTTACACAATTAGCAGTAGCGTGGGCAAGAAGAAGATCAATTAATAATTAAATTTTAAAATTTTATATCACCCGAAAATAAATATATTTTATACAAAATTATTAAAATAAACTGATAGATAATGCAATAGAATGGCTTAATGATAGAGCGAAAAGTGAAGAGGATAGTAATTTACCTAATTTTCTTTAACTCGAATAATTCCCCCGCACCACCCTTAATTCCTCAATCTCGATTACTTCCCCATGCTAGGAATGGGTTGAAACAGTAATTCCCCTCCCTCGCCAAGGAACGGCAAACTCCATGCAGTTTTTAAACTCAAGAATGGGTTCTTCACCTCGAATAATTACTTATATCAAGGATGGGTTGAAATATTAATTCCACAGGGGAATTAATTAAGAAAATATGCTAAGAAGAAGTGTAAGAAAAGTTAAGGTAAGTGACTGTTTGAGCACACTATGCTATGAACCATTTGCTGTTCTCCTTTTTCAGTTAGAACAATAGCACCTTGTACTACTTTCAAATGTGGTATCAGATCATCCTCATCATCCTCCTCATTGTTATTATTATCAATTTGATGGTCTCTTTTATTCGTCTCTCTTGTATAAATGTAATTATTGTCAATAATGTTATTATTCATTGAAAACACATCTGAATCAACATATGGAATCATTCTCATTTGATCTTCGTCTAATTGAAAGCTTGGACGTCTTTGACGAAACCAGCCTTCTTGAGGAATCTGAGGATGTTTTAAAGGATAATTCTCAGGATTCAGAGATAATACCTCTAATAATGCTGGGTTTTCATGGATAGACTCTTCATCCTCTTCAGTCTTCAAGGATAAACTTGGAGATGGGAGTCGGATCTCAACTTCTACATCAGAAGCATTGCTTTCAGTGCTTGTATCTTCCTTAAATTTTTGAAGACTAGTTTTAGTCATTTAACTGATAATTTTTTAATCAAAAAACCTTAGATCCATCAAAAATCCCATCAAAAGTATTTGGCAATTCTATGCCACTTTTAACAGCCTCTTCACGCATTTGACGCATCATGGACTCCTTTCTACGCTTTCCCAAGAGTGGAAGTAATACTTTTGCAAGAAAATTATGTTCAATTTTAGAAGCATCACCATGCTTGTAATTCTCGAGTGTTTGGGCTAGTAGTCGTTTATAAAAATCCTCGATGGAGTTCTGTATCACATTTATGCACATTGATACCAATGAAAGTCCGATCATTACAAACACAAAAAATATAAGCATATAGCCTCTTCTTGATACTTTTACATCTCCAAGTCCAACAGTCAAAAGCGAAATACAAACAAAATATAATGATTTACTATAAGTCCAATCCTTAAATTTAAAAATATTTTACCAAAATAAAATTCAGAAACCTCAACATGCTTAAAAAGAGCCGCACAAAAAAGTACCCAGGAAACTGTAAAAGTAATGGCTACAAGAACATGCATTCTTGGCACTTCCTGATCTTCTTGATCATTCGAATCTTGATCCTCCTCTTTATTTTCATTATGAGATTCATTAATACTTCCTTTAAAATAGGTTGATTAATAAAAGTGTGGTCAATCTTCAGGATATTTCCTTGTTGTTCAACAAAACTAACACTCAATATAATAGATAAATAAAAATAATCTACGAGTATCGGGATCGAACGATATATGATATCAAAGCTTGACCCAAATAACGGCAGATGATACTCTAAACTTAAAAATTTTGACCCCCCCCCCTGAAATCCGAACCGACTTTTTTTTATCGTTTCCCGCCTTGCTCTGTATGTATAGAAAGTTATATGATAAAATAGATCAACAATCAATCCACTATCCGAAGGTGGATAACAAAATTGTTACTATTTTACTTTTTCCACATAATAAAAATAATCTCCAGCGTGACTAACCCGTTTCGATCAAATTTTTTGTCAAATTATCTACAGGGTCTGAATCTGTTGTTACTCTCGAAATTTTTTGTAAATCTTCTGAGGTTAGTGTTGTAGTTGTTCTAGCATCAAAATGATCAAATATTTCCCTCTGCGCGATGCGTTGATCTTTGAAAAAATGTGTGGCTTTGCGTTCAAGTTCTTTTTGTGTCTAGATTAAAGATTTTTTTAATTTTTCGAAAAAAATTTTTTTACGCTTCTCAAAGAGTGCTTGGTACTATCAATAATTTTTGAACGCCTCGATTGCTGTGAGGATTTCTTTGGGGCGCAATTCAGACAACGTCTAATATTATTTAAAAAATATTTTTGCCAATTCTTGTCTAGACATGCCATTAATTCATTTATTGTTTTGTACAAGAATTTTCCCAATTCATTTAAAGTAATTAACATTAAGGGTATCCCTTCAAAAAATTTTTTTTAATTTAAAATTCCAATTAAATTATTAACCAATGATCGAATATATTACAGTGCCAATCTGCCCAATATTTGTTTCACATGCAATATCCCCATATCCAATTGTTGTAAAAAGTGTTCCCGAAAAATACCTTTAAATAGGATGTATTAAATTTTACACCTGATTATTCGTGATTAAATTCAGAACATTATTCTTTTGTGTGTTTTCTAACAGATCCCAAAATTATATAATATTATTTTTGGTTACATTGCTTATTTAGGGAGCTCTGGCCGATCCCATCAAGGGTCTCTAATCCATTGGGCTTTGTAATAATTAATGGAAATAAAAAGTATTTTTAAAATATAATCCAAAAAAAACACAGATTTTAATTTAATTTATGAATTATTTCTTAAATTTGTACCCACAATTCTTTCGCAATATTATTTGCAATAAAATTAATAAAATATACATTGCTGTAACAAAAGTCCATTCCTGCTCATTTCTGATTTTATTGCGCTTCTCCTCTTCATCTATATCCGAGTGGAATGATGGAATATCAAGCTGTTCAAATAAATCCTCAACTAAAATACCAAAAAGCTTATTCCTCTGTCCTTCTTCCAAACTCTCGTCGTTAAAAGTCAATTTAATATTAGTTAAAAATTCTTTACGAATAAGTTCATAATATTGGATTCTTTAAATTTTAACTTTTTTTAAATTTTATTTTAGAAATATATTTTTCAATCATGGGAAATTTTGAACTTTGTATGCTTCTTTTTATTTTCTCCCCAATTCTATCACGATAAGTACACAGCATTGCGTGTTGAAATCTATAGTGCTGTATTATCCGTATGCACCAGGGATATCACGGGTACCAGGGATATCAACTTAAATCTGTGATAAGTTCGCTGTATTGCCATAAAATTTTTTGGCAATAAAGGTCTACCTACTCAAAGTTATCGAACTCACTCATAATACCGGACCATATATCCTAACACTAGAGCTTTGTACTTATCTTCATAAATTTAGTGAAATCTAAAGTAATCATACAAAGTTCAAGATTTCCAATTTTTAACTCACTTTTCAATTTGTCTTTCAAATTCTGCTTTATTTTCTGTCAACCAAAAAAGTAAGGCACCAAAAATCATGTAAATACTAATAAAAGGGATCGGGACTAGATGATTTAAATGCCATTTTTTATAAAATAGTTTGGCTGATTTTATCAAATATTTTTTATGTCGTTTATAAGTGCTTAATCTAAATATATTATTTTTCTTATTTATTTTCTTTATTTTTGCTGTTGTTAAAGGTTGTAGAAGAGAATTTGATGGCATGATTTTTAATTTAATTGAAACCCTTCAGAAATATCTAAATTTGGAAATATCGCGAGTTTCGGTAGGGGGTGATGGACTCATTTGAATGGGTGGTGGTGGACGTGGTGGTGGATTTTTCGGGTGGTGGTGGACGCATTTGAAAAGGTTTTCCACAACTGCAATACGAAGTCCGCGATTTTATGATTAAAATCCGCAGCCGCTGGTCGAGAGAGGATTGAGTTTATCCTAGTATTAAAAACTCTTTTTGCGCTACTGATATTCTTTGATTACATTTGCAGATAAAATAATAATTTTTCCAAAAATTATTAGCAGTAAAATTATTCCTTTGATTCTGCCAAATTCTCGATCAGAGTCTTTTTTTCGCTACCCATCGATATTTTTTTGAATAGAACATAGTAGTAGTTGCACATCTGGCTATATATTAAATCATGAATTGAAAAGTAAAAGAAGAAAAAAGTTTTTCCAAGTTAATCCAAAATAAATCTAAAAACTTTGCTACCCCTTCCCTCCATTTTCTTTTGTGACGTTAGTTTCTTCAATTCACAACTCTTTTATTTCAAATGTTTGTTTTTATGTTTATATTAAGAAGCAAAAATTTTTCAAAAGAAAAAATTTTTTTATTGCGCATGCCGACAATTTAAGCACTAAAATAAACAGAAAAAACAATTTAAATTTAAAATTGTTGTCTGATCAGAATTCTAATAATGTATACATTCTATTTTTGATGTTTTGATAATCGGAACTGAAACAACCAACGCGTTAAGCTGAGTGATAACTAGAGTTGCACGAGATCGAGATTTTAGAATAAATCCGAGACCGAGATTGACCGAGACTCGCATGACCGAGACCGAGACCGAGATGCAAAATTTGACCCGAGACCGATATCGAGATTCGAGATAAACCGAGATTTTTCAAAACATTTTTTATCCACCAAAACCCATTCAAATTAATTAAATATCATCTAAATCGGCTGTACTTTAGTACGTGGGTGCAGGCTTTAAATTACAAATGTTATATCATTTGAAAGAGCTAGTCGAGCTGAGTCGAACGCCACCAAAATTAGCTCTAGGAAAAATTTTTGAACCGAGATACAGGCGATTGAAAATTGAAAAACCATAGGGGGGACCAAGCACTTTTTTGGGGTGAAAAATTCGAAAATGCAAATTATACCTCATTCGAAAGAGCTCGTCGAGCTGAGTCGAATGACACCAAAATCAACGAAATCCGACTTGATTGGACAAAGTTATGATCTTTTATTTTAGCTCCTTACCTATGGCAAATGTTGAGATTTTTGCTGCCACGGAGGCCCCAAATACGTCCAGAGCAAGAGATTTAGGAATAGGTTTATGTTACGAGCCCAGACCCATCGCCCGTAGACTCCCCGCGAGGCGCGTGCCGCAAAACCCCGCGCGAAGCGCGGGGTTTTGCACAAGCGCCTCGCCGACGACCCATAGGTTTATGTTGGTAGTTTTTTGTGTCATAACTTTGTCTAATCTTGTTCAATCACGGTGATTTTGGTGTCATTTGACACAGCTCGTCGAGCTCTTTCGAATGAGGTATTATTTGTATAAAAAATTTTTTATTCCAAAAATCGCCCTTTTGGATCTTCGATTTTTAGGGGTCTATATCTCGGTCCATTCAAGTCGGATTTCGTTGATTTTGGTGTCATTCGACTCAGCTCGACGAGCTCTTTCGAATGAGGTATAATTTGCATTTTCGAATTTTTCACCCCAAAAAAGTGCTTGGTCCCCCCTATGGTTTTTCAATTTTCAATCGCCTGTATCTCGGTTCAAAAATTTTTCCTAGAGCTAATTTTGGTGGCGTTCGACTCAGCTCGACTAGCTCTTTCAATTGATATAACATTTGTAATTTAAAGCCTGCACCCACGTACTAAAGTGACCCCTCTAAATCATCATCAAAATCATCTGTTTCATCAGAATCAATTTCAGTTGGTGGACCAAGCAGCAGTTTATCCATATTTGCCTTTACAACTAGAATTTTTTCCACCATTTCTCCAGAAAGACTTAAGTATAAAAATTTAGGTAACAAAATTATATATATAAATATACCGATTTCGAAGTGCATTACCAAAAATTAGCCCAGCCTTGCTAAATAAACGTTCCGAGCTTACTGACGAGGCAGGAATGGAGTGGACCATCCGAGCCAAAGTTGCTAAATCCGGAAATTGTTGCCCATGTTCTCTCCACCATGTGAAAATATTGATGTCAGTTGCTTGACGTCCAAATGATCTTAATGTAGCCAATTGAAGTTGTATCCTATTGACCAGACTTCCCTGCGAATCAACAGAAATTGTTGATACATTTCCTGGTGATTTTGGCTTCCAAATATCATCTGAAAATCAAAAATTTTATTTAAAATTTATTTTTTTGATATACATCTTGTAACACTGTCGTCACTTTTATCTGACAAGGAATCAATTTCATCCAATGACGTTGCAACAAAATTATCCTCCTGCGTTGTTATTTTTAAATTTTCTTAAATAAAATTATAAATAAAAAATATGTTATGAAAATTAAACCTTTTTTGATAAATTCAATTAAATCTTCTTCAATAAATCCCCAATGAGCCTTGGAAAATATTGTTTCATCATAAGAAAAGCGTGGATCAAGCAGAGTACTTATCCTAAGCAGTTTATTTCCGACTAACTTTTCGACCCTTGTATTAATAGAATCAATTAAACATTTAACAAAATTATCCAAAATTGAAGGAATTTTATTATCTTTTTTTAGAAAGTCCCTTATTCGCCTAAATGTAGGCAAAATTGTAGATGCTGTTGAATCCTCTCTAGACAACTAAATTAAAATGAGTTATTTGTCAAATAAAAATAATTAAAAACCCTTTGTGTTTCAGTATCAAATATTTGTAAAATAAGACAAAGATGTCGCAACAATTCAAAATCCTGGTTAGCAACATGTGGTAAACCTTGAGGAATAGGTTCATTCCCTACAAAACGTGGTCTTTTTGCGACGGGCAAAATCCCCGCTAACATTTGCTCCCTTTCAAACTGCATAGATAATATAGCATTTTTTTGTTCCTTAAATGCATTGAGCATACGAAACACAGAATTCCATCGTGTTGGGCAAGACTAAAAATTTTATGTAAACAAACTTGAATAATTTAACCTACCATTACAAGTTGCTTTTTTGGCATATTTTGTTCTTCTTGATGCCTAGAAAGACATTCTTTCATTTTCGACTTTCTACATTCTTTTGTCCATTCTCTTGTTTTATTAATTATTTCATTAACATCTTTAACTTTTTTTAAAGTATCGTTTATTACCAAATTCAAGAAGTGGCAAGAACATTGAAAGCTTAAAGGTAAACCTATCAATATTAAGCAAATAGAATATACCTATCCTTTTCTAATACATCTACTGCTGATTTAATATTTGACGCATCGTCTCTAACACAACAAATTAGTTTTTCAAGTGTAAAACCATTTGATTTTAAACAATTAGTTATTTTTTCTGCTAAAACATCACCAGAATGTCTCAAGCCTGTCATAGAAAATGCTGCCAGCACCATATCTTTTCTCTGGAAATCCTGACCAACCCAATGTATTGTAACACTTAAATTTTATTATGAAATAAAAATAATAAAATGTAAACCTTTGCAATTGTGGTGATCGTGTAGGCTGTGACCATCCATCGGTACTTATTGAATAAAAAGAATCATCTACTCCTTGTTTGATTCTCGAAATAATATCCTGCGCCATTCTAGGTATTACATTTTTCCTAAAGTATTGACGACTACCAAGCTGCTAATAGTTAAGAAAATTTTAGATAATTTTCAAAAATACATACAGGCAGATTAGGATGAGCCTTTTCATACAAATTTCTTAAATCAGGATCTTCAAAGAATAAAAAACTGTTATTTTGTCTCAACATTATTCTGGCTATGGCCTCTTCTGACACATCTCTTTTATCTTTTTTTGTAGAAACAAAACTCAACAGAGATTCCTTAAAAATTAAAATTTAATTTTTGATTTTTTTTCTAAACCTGAACGCCACTTGAACTTGAACTCGCTGCATTGCACTTCAAATTATCAAATTCTTCTGAATGGGATATTTTTAAATGCTGCCATAATCCTTTAGTATTCCCATCTTTTCTTTTTACCAGCTTTGAACAGATTTTGCACTTTCCTTCATCAGTAGAATGTTTATTAAAATATTTCCAAATATCCGACATCCCAGAATAAAATTAAATTCATAAAATAAACAAATTAGCTAATACAATATCTTTAATGCTATAATTAGAGAATGTGGATATAGAGAGTCTAAGAAGAAAACAAAATGCCAATAGCGAAATTTTAAATATTTTGTCAAAATAAAACTCAAGAAGGTCAATCTTTAGGGGTGTATACTGATCTCGGATCTCGGCGAGATTAAGTGCCGAGAATCTCGTCTCGGTTAGGTGGTCTCGTCTCGGCTAAACCGAGACCGAGATTGGAAAATGACCGAGATTCTCGTCTCGGTCTCGGTCGAGATATCGATCTCGTGCAACTCTAGTGATAACTAGTAAAAATTCTTTTAGATCCTTTGGCACTTAAGAAGATTCTGCTCCCTAACGGCTACATAGATTATTGAGATGTTTGTTTCAGTGCAGAGTTAAGAGTAATAAATGAGAGAATACCGTAGTTTGAAAGGAAAAGGAAAAGAAGTGAGTAAAAAGTTCGAATTTTAAAAAATATAAAGACTAGAATTTTAGAGATTATACGAAGTTCAAAATTATTCGACACATGTCTTTATGTATATGCCTAAGTTCAGAATTTCTGAAAATTTATGAAATTTACAGTAAAATTATCAACTGATCTTTCTGATGCTTTTGAGATCCCTAGCAATTTATTTTTTAATTTCTCTGAGTTTGGTAAATTAGTTGTTTAATTTATGAATTATTTAATCTACGAATTATTATTTTCCTTGTATTATTCCTCAAATATTTTCTTGATTTTTTTAATATTTTAAAATAAAAAAATTTATTTCCACCTTTACATTATTTCATAATTTTAAACTCTATTTTATTTTCTGTTTAATAAATCAAGTTATTATATTTATTTTGTGTCGACAAAATAAATATCATTTATTTTGTGCTTTCTCTATTTGAACAAATAAATTTATTATTTTATTTTTACATTTTTATGAAGAGTATTAAAAACATGAATCTACTATTTTTGTAGTTATTTTCTGATTATTTTCCATATTATTTTTAAAAATATTTCCTTTAAAAATTAAAATAAATTTCTCAAAATTTTATTGAGCCAAATCTCCACATTAATTACCTTTTTTCTTTCAAGTAGAGTTGGCCGGAATCGGTATCGGTATTTTTGTAATGATGATAGGGATAGCGATACTGACCACGGCATCGGGATTGGCCGAAGTCGGTATTGGTATTACCAATTTTTTGCCAGTACCGGACTACGATACCTGCCTCGGTATCGGGGTTTGTCTTTCAATTGGTATCAGAAAAATCGGTATCGGGATTTTAAAAAACCGGTATATACCGTCAGCTCTACTTAAAAGTAACCTTCTAATAGTACATATCATGTTTCTAAATTTTGACATAAACAAGATTTAAACTTTTAAAAATCCCCATGGCAACTATATTTTATTTATCTCATCTAATTTTCACATAATTTAAACAATTTATTTTTAACAATAATTATTTTTACAAGAAAAATTTTAATTATATTTTTTATTAAAGTATATTAGTACATTTTTTTATTATTTTAGAAAATAATAGATACAACTAAAGTCCATCCACAACTTATATTTAAAATTTCTTGTGTTGTAAATCGGATTAAATTTATTTAAATTTTTTGGGGCATCTGATCAAAGCAAACAAATTCCAATTTTTTATAATATCTATTGAATTAAAATTTTGTTAATTTTCTTATTTTAAGAAAATTTTTTTTAATATTTTTAATCTTCTCAAGTTTTAAAAATGTCCTACAACGTTTCCCCAGCATTTAAAGGCCTTTCATGCCTAATTTGTGGGCAACAGGCACATGGGAAACGTTTCGGGGCTGTTTGTTGTCTTCCATGTGCCGCTTTTTTCAGGCAAAATTATTTATTTCGAATTAAGATTAAATTTTAATTTAGACGTTATGTTGTGGAGAAGTGTAGATATAATTGTATAAATGGAAATAAATGTAGTGCTCTTGGATTCGGTGATTTCTTGTGAGAGATAATAGAAAAAATATGCTAGATCAAATAAATATTAGAGGAAAATTTTAATTGAGATCGGCCTTTGTTTGATCTCTAATATTTAGGATCCCCTTGAATTTATTTACTCTCAATGGGTTTTTCAATATAAATATTAAAGAAAGTTTAAATTGAGTTAGACTGGTTTCACGTGTTGCCTGCCAGCCACACTCTCTGATCTAATATTTAAGATCACGCGGAATTAAAGAGTGGAACAAGCAAATGAATTTCAAAGTTGAATTTACTTCCATTGTCCCTCTAATGTCCTAAGAAATTTTGTGTGGGTTGTTTCAGTGCTGAGTTGAGAGTAATAAATGAGAGAATACGGTAGTTAAAGAGGGAATTTACAGCCATTGTCTTATCTCTAATATTAAATTTCTAATGACTATTAAAAATTTTGGCCGATTAAAAAATCATTTGTGAAGCTTATCCTAAGCTAGTTAAATTCAGATTTGCTAAAGAAATGTAAAGCTTGTCGATACCGTAAATGCCGGAATGTTGGAATGCAAGTAACTGCTATTGAACAAAATTCTTGCGAGAAGAAAACTTTTTTGGAAAAATTTGTTGAAGCTTATGAAGAGTATGTTAAAGCGCAACAAGAATTATTTTTTGTTTTGTATCCGGAACGATTAAATCATCAATTAAATGTTTAGTTTTTCTGATTTTAATTTAAATTCGTCATCAATTTTAAGTTTTTCATTCCCGAAAATTTGCAAAGCATTTATTATTTTGAGCAAAGATGTAAACCTGCAATGTTTAAAATGTTGAATAGTTCAGTTTATGAGTTTGATGAATTGGAAGAGCATGAAAAGGTAAAATTATAATATTAAATTTAAATTTTGTAATTTCGGGATATTTCGGAATTTTGATATTAGCCAGGGATTTGGCAGCTTGCTAGGCTCCCTAGGCCTCTTTCTTGTAGCCATCGACTTAACATCTTGCTAGTCTCCCTTGGCCACTTACTTGTCTCCCTGTAATTTACTAGTCTCCCTTGGATTCTCGGTCTCCGAAGGCCACTTGCTTGTGTAAAAATGACAGCAGATAGTAGTTAAATTATCGGCTCACGTAATTTTATGTCGGATCACGAGCCTGCCGCATAGAAAAATTTCAATAACAATCAGTTATAAAAAGTACTGAAAAAATCCTAGGCCCTTAACTTGTCCTATATTCATTAAAACGTTCAGTTCAAGAATCTTTTATTTTCAGAATCAACTTGTTGATGCTTGTTTCCATCAATTTAATTTTCTCAATTGTCTTATTTTAACAATGAGAACCTATCCCTTAGAATGTTACTATTCTGTAAACAATTTCGTATTAGCATATGGACATATTTTTGATTCTGGAATTAAAGAAAAAATAATTACTTATTGGGTCAAGGATTCTGAAGATAAAGACGAGTGTTTTAAGTAATTTAATCGAAGATTATCTTTAAATTTAATAAATATTTTAGAAAATTTATAGACGAAATGGACGAAATGATTCATTTAATTAAACAATTTCTTGAATTTTCTGATTACAAAATCAAACTAGAAGATTGTTGTGCCCTTATGGCAATTACTCTATGCAATAAATGTAAATGAATAATTATGGGGAATTTGTAGATATTCTCTGATACCCGACAGGGGCTGAGATCTCGATCTCAAATCTCGGTTATCTAGATCGAGATTTTTTCGGGATATCGATCTCGATGGTCTCTAATCACTCAAAGTCAAGTCTCGAATCATCATACGTCCACCCGTATGAGGGTCACATATTATGTAGATACCTTCCATGAGCTAACTAATATCGATCATTAACTTACTCCGGATTTAGATTAGATTCTTAATTAAGATTCTTCGCTTACCAGCTCAATAGGGGAATTAATCTGGGACCGCTTGAGAGAAGCAATTTTGCGTGAGTGGCTCCAACAACTCACAAAATCTATTGGATCTGAAAAAGAGGCTTCCACAGTTTTGGTCTATCTAATTTCGGCGCTAGTTAATTTGGAGGTATTAAATGCTCTATTTAGTTTATAAAATAATTTCTAATTCAAAATAGAATTATTGCCACACAAAGAAAAATATGAGCAATAATCAAAGTTTAAAGATGGTTGGGATTAACAAGTTTACAGAATGCAAGGTACCTTTAGGAATTGTGTATTTTTGAATAAAATTTCCTCTCATTTAAAGCTTTCAATTATCCTTCCAAGTTTGATTCGAATTTTGAAGGCTCATAATCGAATTTGGGGTGCATTCTATGAATTGCCAGAAAGCTATGTTAAAAAGTTTTCAAGCTTTAATCATATATTGACTTCAGCTGACAATATTCTTGGCTATCATGAGAAGTTTAATGTAATTATTTTTAACACTCGTTAAGCTTATTATTAAGTACAAATATTGGACTTAAAGTTCTTGATCAAAGTCTCAAGGAAACCCTAATCTTGACTGTATTCAAAAAATCGGGGTATGTGTCTACATCCAGGCCGATCACTTCTGAATAAGGCTCGTTATTACAATTTTGACACCCTAGTTTTGTCCTCGGTTATAGATAAGGATAGAAGAACGATGTATAGTCCTCAAAGATCAATATATAATTTATAATTTTAGCCAAATCCTCAACCTATGAAAGATCCAGAACGTCAAGCTTTTTTCATAAGCTTAAGTCGACTACATTGTCCGATTGATCATCCACATATTTCAAAATCAATTACTGTTTGCCGTTTACTCGTTATTGGCATTTTCAAAGCTTTACCATTATTCCAACGTCTGTCACGTAGCGATCAGGTTACAAAAAAGAATAAAATTTAAAAAACATAACATTTTTAAAGGAAATTTTGATTAATGAACAAATTAAAATTGTTGGAATATTACTAAAATGTTTTAATGCTATAAGATTGAAGTCAACCACTTTAATTGGCACAGATGGTCTTACATCGATAGATATTCTATCAGCTCAGCCCAAATTTCGCGAAAATAAGCAGTTAAAAAGCTTTTTTTATTTTAAAAATTTTACTTTTAACTAAGGGAACTTTTAACTAACCTTAGTTAAGCCTACTTTTAGCTAAAGTTTAACCAAGTTACTAGGCGGGAGTTAAAATCTATCATATGTAAAAGAGAAGCTGAACATGTATTCTACCAGTGTCAGTCGGTAGAAGTTATGTACTTCTGAGCGAAAGCGCCTAGCAATAACTGCCAGGTTGCAATATCGATACTTGCTCGGTGCTTAATTTTTACCTCACTCTTACCCTAACTTTTGGACACGTCGAGGCTTGAGGCTATCTGAGGAACCTTCATAGTTCGGGCAGTTCTATCAGGATTTAGCTCGTCACAGCATTTTAATTATTAATTCAGTCTGATGCACTTGGCCGAAAAAGCATATTGTAAAGTTGTGGAGCCATTCTTACAAATGGTACCAGTTATTGAAGAAGATGAATTTTCAATATTAATGGCAATACTATGCGCATCAGGATGTTTATAAATTATCTTTAATTTTTTCTTTGAATTTTTATTCAGATACCTCTTCTCATCTTTCTAAACATGCCCGTATTTTGCTTCAAACCGAAAGCGAATTATATGCCAAAATGCTTCTTAATCATTGCCAAATCCGTTTTGGTGATGCAGAGGGTGCTAGTAGGTTTGCAAAATGCATGCATTTGATTGAATGTGCTCACATTTTTAATCGAAATAATGATTTGTTTAACACTTATATGGAAGCTTTTTATCAACAAAGAATTACTAAACAAATTCCTGAATATTTAGTCAAAGTTGTCTGAATTGAATGGGAATTAGGTATATTAAGTTTATGATTTTTGATAATATTTATTATTTTTAAGTTTAACTCCCCCATAGCGGACCCTCTCTAGAAATCTCCTATATGTACTCAAATCTTTTGGAAATTCAGGGTAAACCGCCGAGCTTCAACATCGTTCAGAATTATCGCATCTAAGATGCTCTAGTATGGTTCGATTCATCTCGTCGAGATGCATACAACCATACCAGGGTTCTATGTATCCGAGATATAACTCTGAACTTATCCAAAAATACCTAACAAGATTTTGCACTTTTCGAAAGATTTGATAGATTCTTCACATCTTTATGTACCATCGATGATCGAAAATCGTCGGTTTTCGTAAATTTTTGATGATTTTCGTTTAGTTTCTGATTTCGCTTAAAATTATTTCATTTTCTTTAGATCCGTGTTTCCTTAATCAAATATTCTCGCTTATTTCAGTACAACTTAAAAACCGAAACTTTTATCCATCTAAACAAACATGACTTTTTCTTTTCGCATGCAGTGAATTTTTAATGCCAGCCGTTTACTCTACCCTCCCTACTTTACTCTACTCTCGCACACAACACTTCTATCTATTTATTAAAAATTTCACAAACTACAAAATTATTATACACAGTTATGTATATTCTCGAAACTATATTTTTCATTTTTATTGATTCTTTTCCTATCATAATTTTAAAATTTTGACAGTAAATTTTATTACTAAAAATTAATTTTTTTTCATAATTTTTTAAAATAATTTAAAATATTTTTTAATTTTATTAACAACAAAAAATTTAATTTTTAAAAGACTGAAGAATATCTTTCTAGCTAATAAATTTATCCAAAAAACTCCCAATAATGTCCTATATTATATCCCCAGCATTCAAAGGGCTTTCATGCCAAGTATGTGGGCAACAATCGCATGGAAGGCGCTTTGATGTGCTTTGTTGCCTTCCTTGTGCCGCTTTTTTCAGGTAAAATATTTTCCGGGATACTAGAGAGTGATCTCGAAATTAAAACACGAAATTTTGATATTTTTGCCAAAATTTAACCTTTTCTATGAAATTTATAACTGAGAATGTTCGAAAATGAGTAAATTTTTTTAATTCCCCCAAAATAAAACCAATATTTACTTAAAACTCATAACCAAATCCGAATTTTTATATTTGGATTAACCGAAAACCGAGGTATCGTTTATAATCAGTTACATCAGCCTTTCTTTTCCCATTATATATTAGCAAATCCATACCGTTTAAATATAATTTCCAAATTTAGGCGGTATAATGGCCTCAAAACCAAACGTAGATGTCAGAGAGAAAATAAATGTGAAAAACTCGGAATTGGTTTGAATTTCTTATTAAAATTCTCGCTAAAAATTTAATTTTATTCAGAATTTTTAAAGAAATGTAAAATTTGTCGGTACCGGAAATGTATTAGTATAGGCATGAAAATGACTAAAGACGATAAGATTTTGGAAGAAAAAGAGGAAGAAAGTTTTTTACAAAATTTTATGGAGGCTTATGAAGAATATGTTACATTTCAACAAAAATTATTTTTTAATATTTATCCAGAAAAATTATATCAACAAACTTTGGTTAGCTAAAAAATTTATCAGCCTTATATGGTCGGATAATTACTCTCACTCTAGAAATAAAATAATAATTACTCCCTTCCAAATACACTACACGTTCAAATTTCAAAAAATAAATAATTGCTTCCTATGGCAAATTGGGTTGGACTGCTGTTTTTCGATCCAGGGCCCCTTCTCTAAAATCTGGTGCCTAATCCTAATTTAGACGGTATAATGGCCAGACCATCCCTAACAATCTTGTTTTTTATCAGGAGACGATGTCCATTTCCTTGCCTTTTTTACTTTATCCTTCGCTAACTTGATAGCGCCACCTCTCGATTAATTACCCCCTTTATCGAGAGGATGAAACAGTACGATAGTTATCCAGGGTAATTATTCGGACATATACGGTAAACTAAATTATGAATTAAGAATTTAATTTTAAGTTTTTTATTCCTGAGACTTTAGAAATGCTAAATTGTTTTGAAATGAATTGCAGACCGGCACTGCTCACAATGCTGAATACTTCAATAAAAGAATTTAAAAATTTAGAAACTCAGGAAAAGGTAGCGAATTTATTAGAGACGTCCAAGACTCTTGGCCTTGAGACTTGACTCAAGAATTTTCTTGGGGTTTTCGGTCGTAATCTTCTTGGTCTTTGGGAGAGTCTTGGGTCTTGGGGTTCAGTCTTGTTTTCGGCCCTGAGTCTTGGAAAACTTTCGGTCTTGGGCCTCACTATCGAATTTATTATTTTATTATTATACAGCTCGAATTGTTCGACTCTTGCTTTAATCAATTAAATTTTCTAAATTGTCTCAGTCTAACAATTACAAATTTTCGCTCAGAAAATTATTTTGCCGATAAATTTATGTTAGCTTATGGCCATATATTTGATTTTGGAATTACTGACAAAATAATTAATTATTGGGTGAAGGATATGCTAAATAAAAAAGATTATTTTAAGTAGGATTAAGACGCTTATTTTTCTATTAAAAATTATTAAAGTGCCAAACTTACTGAAATTAAAGAAAAATATTTTCTTATAAAACTTTTTATTGAAATCTCAAAAATACAAAAGGAGGATTGTTGTGCTCTTATGGCCATTACTGTATTTAATAAAGGTAATTTTTATTATAAAAATAAATTTAAGAAAAAAACTGAAAAATAATCCCCCCTAAGTCTAAAAATTGCTGCTATAATGGAATTAAATATTAGGTAGTTGAGTAGTCTGATTCAACGTTCAAGGTTGAAACAAACGTTAAAAAGCGTATCCTAGAAGTATGTCCAATTGTTCGGATATTCCATGGTGAGGTACGACTGCATTATTATTTCTGCGATACTACCTTGATATCTATCTCTAGTCTCGCAGTACCCCTTAGACCGACAAAAAATTTTAAGATCTTTCAAAAATTATTAGATATCTATACGTATTTAGCTTCTTCAATGAATCTCTCAGATGAGCAAACTTGGGAGAGGTTGAAAGAAACAATTTTAAATGAATGGCTCCAAAGGTTATGTAAAAGGTATGATTCTAAGGTTGCTGCTTCTGTTCATATTGCTTCATTAATTTCTTTGCTGGTTAATTTGGATGTAATTTTTAAATATTTAATTAAACTTAAAAATAATTTTCAACAGAATCATTGTAAAGAAATCAAAAAATATTCAAACATAATTTTCTCAGATTCCATTGTTCCTATAAGCATTGTGAAAGAGGAGTGCAAGGTCCCCAAATTTTTATTTTCTTAATAAAATTTTCATAATCTTTTAGATAACCTTTATACTTCCAAATCTGCTTCGTATTTTAAATGCTCATAATCGAATTTGGGGGGCATTCTATGATGTACCTGACAATTATTTTAGAAAGTTTGCTGATTTCAATGATGCAATGATATTTCCAAATAATATTCTTGGCTATCATGAAAATTTTAACGTATATTTAATTTATTGTTACATTCGGATTTCATTCTATATTGGATAGATATCACTTCGGATTAGATATTACTCAATAAACGACAAAATTTGGTTTACCCATTGGGAGGAACTATTTAGGCATCAGAGTTCGGGCCAGAAATCTGAACTGTCGAAAATCAAAAATTAGTCAAAATTCTGAACTTGAAGGTCAAGACAGACTTCTGTTAGGCATAAGTTTACTTTCTGTATAAGCAGCCCCTCAAATACATTTTTCACCGCCGTGAGTGTATCAAATAGCGAGGTACCTGTCGACTATTAATTTCAAACATTCACTACCAGATATAATATCTATTCTATTTAGCCAAATCCTCCCATTATGAAGGAGCAAGATAGACAAACATTTTTCACTGAACTAGATCAAAGTAAGGATGCTATATGCCACCCATATGTTTTAAAATACGTTGTTGTCACTAGATTACTAGTTGTTGGTATTTACAATGCTTTGCCGTTTTTTAGACAATTGTCAAGAAATGATCAAGTTTGGAATTTTAAATAAAATTTATTTGATTAAGTTATTTTTAGAGCTTATTATTAAATCATCATATAAGAGTTGTTAATTCATTTATCAGTTCCTTCATTTCCGCAAAAATGAAGTCAAATGTGTTAATTGGTACAGATGGCATTAGTGCTTTAGATATTGTCAATGCACAAACAAAATATCGGGAAAATAAAATGTAATTTATTTAAATAACTCAGACAGCTCAAAGGACCTTAAGATATGTTAGTAGTAAATTGGTTGACCCCTGGGCATAAGACCTGCAACCGCAGGGATACGATTTCAGAAGGCCTGTATCACTTCGATGGGATCTCCTCCGCTTTTGTCCGCCGTTCTTTATTTACTTCCGTTTTCTTCCGCCTTTCAAATTCCGTCTAAAAAAATATGGCAGGCCCATCCCTGATATCCGCTAATATTAAGTATTTTATTAGTTTAATGAATTTGGCGGAAAGAGCATTCACTAAACTTATTGACCCCTTCTTCCGAATAATTCCAACTATTGCTGAAGATGAATTTGCTTTAACTTTAACAATCCTTTGTGCAACTGGAGGTTTATTTCATGAATAGGAACCCAAATTTTTCTTTTAACTAACAGTATCTGATCTCTCTCCACATGCGCGTGTACTGCTCCAAAATGAATGCGAATTTTATGCCAAAAAACTTTTAAATCTTTGTCAAGTCCGGTTTGGCGATGTGAAGGGGGCTTGTCGTTATGCTGAATTTATGCATTTAATTGAAACTGCATTCATGTTTGACAGAAATTTTGAAATGTACGTTACTTATGTGTCGACATTTTATATTCAAAAAAGTGATGATATCTACATTCCTGAATATATGTTAAAATTATTATTTTAATTTCAAAGCAAACTGAAGCAAAAATCCACTCTTTAATCTGCCATTGCTTAAAATTCAAATTTAATTTAATTTTAAATTTCTAGTCAAATCTTTATTTGTTTTAAAACTCAATATTTTCTCGTAGTGTTACCAGCTGTAAATTATCTATTTTAATTTACCCTTAGAAAAAAGTATAGAGGAAAAAAACTTTTATTAATTTTTATTAATTTTTTTATTAAATTTTAACATTCAAAAATTTGATAAAAAATTTTATAAAAAATTTTTATAAAAATTTATTCCCATGACAACGTCTTAAATTTTGTATATACATACTACCTACCTACCTACATATTAGAATATTTCTTAAAAAGCATAACTATGTATGATCAGTACATAAATTTAATTTATTAAAAGTCTTACTATTTTGTGCCCAAAAATTATCCTCACGAATGTGTATATTTATTCATACTATAATTTTTTTATATCCACATTTTTTAATAAACACAGTATTTTTATTTACATACCTTTATTTTTTTAATATCCCCTCAGTTAAATATCCCTTCATTTAAAATTAAATATCCCTTCTTTAAATTCTCTTTATTCCTCAATTACTAATGCCGTATTCTCACGATTAATTCCCCTCCCTAGAATAATTCCTCCTCTCGATTAATTCCCCATGCTAGAGTTGGGTTGTAACAATAATTCCCCACCCCCAAATACCCTACTGCACGTTCAAATGCCAAAACTCAAATAATTCCTTTCCCTCGATTAATTCCCTACCAAGGAAGGGTTGAAAAAATAATTCGATTAATCCCCAGAGGAATTAATCGAGAAAATATGGTAACAACCCACAGCAACCTCGAATAATTCCCCGCTTTCGATTAATTCCAGGGATGGATTGAGATAATAATTCCACACCTCCAAATAATTAATCAAGAAAATACGTTGAATTTTTTTTATTTTCTTAATTTATTAAATTTTATTTGATAAAAATAAAATTTCTGAATAAATCATGATTTTTAAATATAATTTTTATAAAGAAATATTTATATATTTTATTCTAATTTTATTCTTAAAATTTATTTAAAAAATAGTTTCTTTAAAGATGCCCTCCTATATAGTCTCTTCAGCCTTTGAAGGACTTTCCTGCCAAGTTTGCGGTTTGCAAGCCCATGGAAAGCGTTTTGAAGCAGTTTGTTGCCTTCCCTGTGCTGCTTTTTTCAGGTAAATTATTTCTGGAAAAATCAGAAATGTTTGAATTTTTAGACGTTACGTCCTTTTGAATTGCAAACATAAATGTCTAAACGAAAATAAATGTGAAAACTTTGGGACTGGTATTTTTAAATTTGCAGTTGCCTTCTAAAATTTTGATTAAAATTTAGAACAAATAAAGAAATGTAAAGCTTGTCGTTTCCGTAAATGTTGTAATATTGGAATGAAATTGTCTAAGGAAGGAAAAAATATTGAAAATAAGGAAGAAGTTTTTTTACAAAAATTTATTGAAGCTTATGAGGAATATATTACATCTCAACAGAAATTATTCTTTAATATTTATCCGGAAAGATTAAATGAAGCTTCCCCGGTTAGCTAAAATATTTTTTAGTTAAGTGAGCTAAACTGTTCCAAAAACTAATAAAAGATTGGATAGAATTGATCTTCCTATATAGTATCTTATGCCAGTTTTGTGTAATGTTTTGGAGTGAAGCGTTCTCCAAACTTAATTTTTATTAGATATTCATACTGCCTTAGTGAATATTCGGCCTGGGTAATCCGTGGATATCCGGACTGGATATTAGAAACGAAAAAATATCGGACTTTTTTAGATTTGGAAATCCTGATCCGCACATGCCGGCTATAAATTCAAATATTTAATTATATAAATTAAAATCATTTCAAGTTTTTTATTCCCGAAAACCTACAAAAATTACGTTATTTCGAAATGAGTTGTAAACCAGCGATGCTTACAATGTTTAACAATTCATTTAAAGGATTTGAAGAGTTGGGGATGCAAATTAAGGTAGCTAAGATTCTATCCAGAATTAAAAATATCAAAATTTCTAGCTCGAATTGTTCGACTCCTGCTTTAACCAATTAAATTTCCTAAATTGTCTCAATTTAACAATTACAAATTTTCGCTCAGAAAATTATTTTGCCGATAAATTTATGTTAGCTTATGGCCATTTGTTTGATTTTGGAATTACTGACAAAATAATTAATTATTGGGTAAAGGATATGAAAAATAAGGAAGACTATTTTAAGTAAGTTTCAGATCCTTTTGATTAAATTGGAATTAATTTTCAGAAGAAAAATGACTGAAATGAGAGAAAAGTATTCTTTATTTCGGCAGTTTTTGGAATTTTCAAAATATAAAATTAAAAAATTGGATTGTTGTGCCCTTATGGCCATATATTTGTTTAATAAAGGTCGATAGTTTAAAATCTTTTTTAAATTTTATTTCACGGATATTTAGCTTCCTCAATTAATTATTCTTCAAATATGGAAACTTGGGAGAATTTGAAGGAGATAATTTTAACTGGATGGCTCCAAAAGCTTTGCAAGACGTTTAATTCTAAAAAAGATGCTTCTGTTTATATTGCTTCACTAATTTCTTTGTTGGTTAATTTGGATGTAATATTTTTGAATTTTATTTAAATTCTAACATTGCTCCTAGTGTAACTAACAATGTATTTTTAGAATCATTGTGAAACCTTCAAGAAACAATTTTGTACATATTCCAACGCTGTTGTTCCAGTAAACTATTCGGAGCAGGCATCCCATGTTAATATTATTTTTCTAATATTTTTAAAAATTTATTAGAATTAATCTTATAGTTAAAATAATTTCCCCATTTTCAGTCATCTTTTATTATACCTCCAAATTTGCTTCGTATTTTGAATGCTCATAATCGAATTTGGGGGGCATTTTATGAAATGCCTGAAAGTTATTTTGCCAAATTCACAACTTTTAATGATCTACTATTCTCTTCTGATAATGTTCTTGGTTATCATGAAAGTTTTAACGTAATATTTTTTAATAAATTTTATATTGTAATAGAGGTCAATGCCCCAGTAGGCATTGATCCTGTGACCTCCTAGCAGTTACTGCTAGGTCTTCAGTCCCCAAGTACCTCTACCTACTGAACTACCTTTTGCTTTAATCTCCCTTACAATTTTTAAACATTTATTTAGCCAAATCCTCCTGTCATGAATGAACCAGAAAGGCAAAGATTTTTTAAAGAACTTGATGAAATTCAAGATGTTCAACGTCACCCACATATTAGAAAATCTATTATCGTTTGCAGGCTGTTAGTCATTGGGATTTTCAAAGCTTTACCTTTTTTTAATCGCCTGTCACGTAATGACCAGGTTGGAAATTTAATGGAAATTTGTGAAAAAAATTTTTATCTTATAAAGATAGTTCTGTTAAATCAGCAAATAAGGACAGTTAATATGTTTTTAAAAACTCACAATGCTGCAAAATTGAATACGGCAACTTTAATTGGGCCAGATGGCATTACAGCAATGGATATTTATAGAGCTCAAAGCAGATATCGAGAAAATAAACAGTTGAGAAAATTTTATACAGGCAAATCTCTTTTTTAGATGCCCCCAAGATTAGGTACCCCTTAAATATAGTTAGATACTCTTTGAACTCTTTCAGCTGATTCCATATTAAATTATTTTATTTTACAGCTTGATTAATTTGGCTGAGAAAGCATTCAGTCGAGCAGTTGAACCTTACTTCCGAATGGCACCTTTAATTGATGATGAAGAATTTTCCTTAATGTTATCAATTCTCTGTTCAACTGGAGGTATTAAATTTGCTTAAAATTATTTAAAGTAAGGGTTAAGCGAAGGTTTAGCCATTGTTAGCAAAATTAATTAATTGAATTTACAAAATATTACCAAAAGACCCATCAACTTATGAGCTGGTATATAGATAGATGCATAAATTAAAGGGACATGAAATGCCCCCTCCCTAAGCAGGGAGACTTTAAGTAGGCTAGTTATATCTTATTCTCTTTTCCACCAATAATCATAATGTCATTTTTAGCATCAGCAGAACTTCTTTCTTCACATGCTCGTGTACTGCTCCAAAATGAATGCGAATTTTATTCCAGCAAACTTTTAAATTTTTGTCAGGTCCGTTTTGGAGATGTGAATGGGGCCTGTCGTTATGCTGAATGCTTGCATTTAATAGAAAATGCATTCGTTTTTGATCGAAATTATCAATTATTAACTACATATATTGAAGTATTCTATAACCACAGAAAATTTGAATTGGATAATCAATTCCCAAGATATTTATTAAAATTAGTTTGATTTTTTAGAATTTGCAGATTTCTAATCATAAGAGTATTTTTATTTATAATTATTTTATTCTACATGATTTAATTGTGAAGCTAGAGTTCAGCGGTATCGGGACCCTGATCGGATGGGATTATCCCGGTTTACTGATCCCGATCCCGTTTTCGGTCAATCCAGATCATCATTCCACAATCCCGATTTTATGACGAAATCCCGATACCTCTGAACTCTAGTGAAAACCTGGTGTGCATAAACACTAAAATTACGGTGTAAAATGGAAAATATAATTTTATTATCTAATATTTTTACATAAATCAAATAAATTTGCTTAATTGAAAACTTCAAAAATTTATTTGGAAGTGGAAAAATAGAAAAATAATTTTCTAAAATAACATTTAATATACGCCTGTTGATGTTGTTGTTGGTTGTTGAATGTTGCTAGTTGGACATGTGCACAATGAATATATAGTTGTAGCAGGGGACGAAGGTGTTGTAAAGCTAGTTGTTGGATCTAGCATTGAATCCGTTGTATATGCTGTAAAACTTGTTGTTGAATCTTGTGTATAAGGAGATGTGAAAGTTGAATATGCAGATGTCAATGTTGTTGATGCTTCTGTTGAAGTTGATGTTGTTCCATATAGATTATTTCTAGATAAAAATGTCGAGCCTGTTGCAAAGCTAGTAGTTGAATCTGGCACAGAAGGCGTTGTTAAAGTTGAATCTGCGGTTGTTGATAATGTTGATGCTTCTGTTGATTCACTTGTTGTTGATGTTCCATATGAATTAGTTGATTGGGATAAGTAGGGATAATAACTTTTTGTAGACGATAGACAAGGGCAGAAAGTAGTTGATGCAGTTAAACCAGTACTTGTTGAAGTTGTTGAAGCTGCGTAGCTTGTTGTGGTTTCTGTTGCTGTTGTTGTAGATGAAGTTGTTGTTGTTGTTATTGTAGAATTATTAATAGGGATTGTTATGCTGCCTATTTTCAGTATTAAACCATCGTCGGCAATTGCTCTGTAGGTTGTAAGTAGCAGTACTATTAATAACATTTTATATTTTATTTTAATTATTTGAATTTTTAAAAATGAATTATAGCAATAATGAATCTCTAAAAAAATATTTACCTTTTTCAATGTACTTTTAATCCACAAATAATACATTTACTAAATCCAATGTAAATAGCTCGTTAATATTGGGTATGTAATTATTATTTTAATTATCCCCTTTGGTAATAAGTCTACATGTTATTGTTGCCAGCTTTAGTGCTTACTCATATTCACATGATTTCCTTTATTTTTAAATTGTTACTTTAAATATTTAATTGTTATATATAATAAGATTAAAAATCCCTGATATGTATTATCAATTTCAAAAAAAAAATCAAAAATTTTTTACAGGATTTTTAGTGTTCTTATCGATTATAAAATTAACCAGAAAAACCACCATCGGAATTTGGGACGAATTTTTCACCGGCGGGTATTCATTCATCCGCTCAATCATCATTGCCTATGGCGATTCAATGAAGCGTTGCGCGAGCACACAACACCCACACACAAATTCAATAACCTTCCCTTTTTCCATTCAAAATCCCCTCTCTCATCTCTCTCAAAAATTTCATTCGCCACAAACACTTTCGCCTTCCTTCGCTGAACTGATGGATTAAATGAACGTCGGCAAGGGATGAAAATGGCGGGGACGTCCTTGAGTTATTCTAAATCTTCAGCTCTAAAGGAAAAATCCTTCCCTTTTTTGACTAAATTCAAAATTTGGATCAATAAACATTAAAAATAAGATGATTTTTTCTACAAGAAAATTTCTAAAATAATTTTTAGCTCAATTATACCCAAGTTTATGTAACTTTTAATCTTCTAGATGACAAACAAAAATATTTATTATATTATTCCATTCTTCCTTATCTCACTATTTACGCTTTCTAATTGTTGTCCTGATCAAGTTCAACAATTCTGTTCTTGTGTGGATCAATTTGATGGTGTTTTGCTCAATTGTACAGCTCCATCTTCTTCTAATCAATCTACCTCAGGAGAAACTTGGGCAAAAAGTTTAATGCAGGCGTGTGTTTTAATTAAATTTTGGAGGGTCTAATTAATTAAATTTCCCTTTTTAAAGACCCTCAAGTCCAACCAAGCTCATCTTGGATTATTAAAATTATTAGCCATTCATGGAAGCAACGAAGGAACTAGAGAATCATCATTAATCCCTATACTCTCCGACAATTTATTTCAAGGACTTTATATTAAAAGGGTTGAACTTGTTGGTTGTGGGATTGGTGTTATACAGAAGGGGGCATTTAGAGGGCTTGAATCTGTTCTACAAGAAATATTAATTTCCGGAAATAAAGTAAATTAATTTATTTTTTATTTACCAAAAATACTTGACAGATTCAAGAATTATCATTTAATGCTTTTCATCAAATGAATGCCCTAATTAAACTTGATCTTTCTGATAATTACATTGAGGAATTAAAGTCAGAATTGCCCCGAATTTCGAAAGTAAGCTTTGTTATCTCATACAGTCGGTCCTCCTAGAAGATAAACCCTTAGGGCTGAAAATATTTATCCTATTGGTCTGTATTTTAATTAGAAAGGCAATCCCTCCCTTAGAACCTAGAAAATCCACTACCCACAGGCCTGGAAACTACCCACAGGCCTGGAAACTGCTATGGCCCCATCCCTTCAAGAAAATTACCCCAAATTGAAATTATTTCTATTTCGTGTATTGACACTAACAATATATCTCTTAGATCTCCCAATAAATAATGGAATTTTTTAAATTTTCATTAAATAATACCTTAACAATTAAGCTTAACGACATTAATTTATCACACAATAAAATAACTTCCATACACAAAAGTTTCTTTGATAATGTAAAGCATTCACTTCAAACAATAAATTTGGGACATAATCTTCTTGAAGAAGTACCTGCAAGTTGTAAGTAACATTTCAATATCTCTCCTTTAAATAAACAATTTTAAGCCCTTCGAGGTTTTCGAATGTTAATGGCTTTACATTTACACAATAATAATTTAAAAAATTTGCCACAACTTTCTTTTATGAATTTACCAGTCCTTTCCCTATTAAATCTGGCAGCAAATCAAATTCGTTCAATCCATCGTCAGGCTTTCCTTAATGTTCCACAACTTCGATTTCTTTATTTATCAGCAAATCAGCTGTCTGAAGTAATTAAATTGCCATAAAAATCAAAAAATTTAAAAATTTTAAGGTCCAGCCCTTTCAGTTTAGTTCCTTTGAGCGATTAGAAATGCTTGATCTGAGCAATAATAAACTTGAAGATCTTCCAAATGATACTTTTGCTGGACTTCCAATACTAAAACAACTTTATTTGGGCGAGAACTTAATTGAACATCTCCAGCCCGAGGCCTTCTCTTCAAACTCAAGCATTGTTTCTCTCACATTTACAATTTATTTATTAAATCTGTATTTCAGGCAGTACTAATTTTGGAACAAAATAGGATATCAGAACTTCAAAAAGATGTATTTCGCAACCTTCACCAACTTCAGCAACTTTCATTAAAAGCAAACAAGATTAGATCCATTGATGCATCTACATTTCGAGGGAATCCTTCTCTTGCAATGCTTGATCTAAGTCATAATGAAATCATTGATTTGGCTCCTGGAACTTTTTTAAATCAGTTAAATTTGCTCCTAGTCGATCTGAGCAACAATAAAATCATTCGCACCCCTTATGGAGCTTTTGGACGTAGAGTGGCTACTGTACTTCTCAAAGGTGGATTCTGATAATCTCTCAAATTAAGATTTTTAACTGAATTTTCCCTTAGATAATCCTTTGGTTTGTGTCGAAAAAATTCACATGCTTCAACAAGGCAATGGACTTTTCATTCCAAACAGTAATGATGCTATTTGTGGGGAATATAAAGACCATGATATTTCTAACACTACTACGGTTAGTGTTCTACAGTTAGGGAGAAACAAATAGAATCTAAAAATAATTTAGATCCCCAGTAGCGAGATTGAATCCAAAAATAGTGGTTTAATTGCTGATCAAGAAGCATCAATTACACCAAGTATAAGTGAGGAAACTGAGGGGGAAGAAGAAGATGATAATGAACCTTTAACTTCTCCCTCCCCTTTTGTCCAACAATTGGAAGAAAATCAACAAATTTCTAAAGACAAGCAACAGAATGTAAGTATAATTACTCCAGGAAGAATCAAACCTATTCGGATTATTCCAAATGCTCAATATGTGACAGCTATTCAATCTAATGTTGGAAAGAACATTGAAAATTTAAGTTTTTAAAAATTTAGTTAAAGAAAGCATTGACCTCCCCTACCAAAGAAAACAAGCCAATTGCTCTAACTGAAAGTATTATTGAAGATTCTGAGTATACTACAACCAATGAACCGTCGTCACCTTCAAGCAGTCTTTCTAGACAATGTCGGTTAATTAGTGAAATGCCTCAGAGCTATGATTATTTTTTGTAATTCAGATTTGACAGTAAACAAGGGACTTGAAACAACCACAACTGAGGTTGACATAAATCCTCGGGTTATCTATCCACATCCTGTTCCGTTCCTAAAGCCTGCTCCAAAAATGCACACAGCTACTCAGTAAGGGTTATTAAAAGTATTTTATTTGTTCATGTAATTAAAGCGTTGAAAAAGATCAAAATGGAAATCCTATACTAATACCAACTCTACCACCAAGCATAGTTGTTGCCGAAAATTCTTGGCATTTGAATCAACACATGCCTTTAGAAGAAGATAAGAATGAGCAAAAGCTTGATATAGATGGTAGAGAATATTTTATTATAGAAAATATGGCTCACTTTAGGGCATGCGTCACATGAGCTTTATCTGTCCCAAAAATATTTATGAGTCCCAAAAGCGTCCCAAAGCTCAAAGGACGCATAAAATCTCATGCGACGCATGTCCTAAAGTAAAGCCAAAATAATTATGTATATACTAAGGTGATAATAAAATTACAACCACATCTTACACCGATCATTCAACCCACAATTATTCAACAGTAGAAAATAACGAAAAAATTGAGGAATTTCCATTGCTTTTATCAAAAACCCCTGTAATATCAGAAGAAAATTCGTTACAACACATTGGAACTGAACTTTCAGAGAAAAGGAGTAACAATAGAAGAATGTTTCCAACAATAATTATTGTTATTTGTATTGGTGCTGTTGCTGTTGTAATGTGTTCTGTTTTTGTTGGATTATGTGTTGCTAGGAGGTTATAATATTAATTATTTTTGAGAAGAGAAAGATCCAGCTAGCTAGCATTTAAGACGCTTACTGGCCGTGGTTTTAAGGAGTTTTAAAAAATAGTGTGAGAACAGAGTATTGATGGCGCAGTGGTAGAGCTTTTTACCTAATAGTAAATGCCTGAAGGTCGAATAATTTATGCCTTCTCAGAGCTAACAATAAACGTTTACTTCTCTCATACTTAATTTTGGCTCTACAATATCCCTTCTATTCAGGCGCAAGCTTCGTCAACTTCATTCCGATACAGGCATAAGTTTGGGTACAGCTGGCCTTGTTGGAATGCAATCCTCATCATTATCATCTCATTCGCCCATTTCAAATTCATTCATGAATACTGCTAGCACTACTAGGGCGGCACAAATGGGGGGGTTTTGCTATATTTCTGGTCCGAATCAGCAAAGGCAGTATGAAACTTTGAAAAGGTTAGGCTTATAGTTCCAATTTTATTATCAATCCCTGACTTAAGAGAAGGAATACAGCAAAATTTTGGCGGAACATTGAATAGATTGTCTACTACACAAGAGGATATTTATGGATGGCTTTATACTCCTTGTGGATATAATGCTTATCGGAAATAAAAAATTTTAAAATGACCAGAAAGTTTATTTATTAAGATTTTTAAAATTCAATGAAAATTCAAGAAAATTCCGGTCATATGTAAAAACAGGTGCAATAAATATATAAATTTTTCCAAAATTCATTCCATATGTTTATTTAAAATTTTTCATAAATTTCAAAAAAAAATTTTTAAGAGTCTTTTTGAATTAAAAATTATGCTACAAGTTGCATGCTCTAGCAATTAATGTCCAATTAATGCCCATTAAAATTACCTTTAAATGAAAATGGCCTTAGGCATTACGAACTCAAGAGTCTTAGAAAGTTCTCCTTTCTGTGAATTTGCAAAAGTTTGATATAGTAATGATGTATAAAAATAATCTAAATAAATTTTTAGATTTTACATGTTGATTAAATCTGTGTAAATAGTTTTAAGTTTAAATGCCCCCTCCGAGTCGGGGACGGTGCAAAATTTGTGCCCCCTGCACGAAGGCAGGGGGACTTGAGTTGCCCCCTGCACGAAGGCAGGGGGACTTGAGTTGCCCCCTGCACGAAGGCAGGGGGACTTGGGTTGCCCCCTGCACGAAGGCAGGGGGACTTGAGTTGCCCCCTGCACGAAGGCAGGGGGACTTGAGTTGCCCCCTGCACGAAGGCAGGGGGACTTGAGTTGCCCCCTGCACGAAGGCAGGGGGACTTGAGTTGCCCCCTGCACGAAGGCAGGGGGACTTGAGTTGCCCCCTGCACGAAGGCAGGGGGACTTGAGTTGCCCCCTGCACGAAGGCAGGGGGACTTGAGTTGCCCCCTGCACGAAGGCAGGGGGACTTGAGTTGCCCCCTGCACGAAGGCAGGGGGACTTGAGTTGCCCCCTGCACGAAGGCAGGGGGACTTGAGTTGCCCCCTGCACGAAGGCAGGGGGACTTGAGTTGCCCCCTGCACGAAGGCAGGGGGACTTGAGTTGCCCCCTGCACGAAGGCAGGGGGACTTGGGTTGCCCCCTGCACAAGGCAGGGGGACTTGATTGCCACCAGCCGAAGCAAGTGGACTTTTGGAGCGCTCGAATTATAAAAAATAATTAAAAGTATAAGCTTTGAAAATAAAAAATTTTCGACGGTTAATAGCAAAGGGTTATAGAACACTAATTATTTTTTATTCATTTAATAATTTCTATCTCTTTCTTTAGTTCACTTTTCTTTCTTTATTTCACTGTTCTCTATATCTTCTTTTTATTCTCTTTCTTTATTTTGTGAATAAAAAATACACGATATATCTAAAGTCTTGTGTTTAACAAAATGGTCATAAGTGTAAAATATTTAAAATTGTCGAAAGGCAGATTTTTTTAAGTTTTAGAATCTATCAATCTTTTAATAATTATTTTTCCAGAAATTTTATAAATTTTGTAAGATAAGGTACTTTCTATTTACCTAAATAATGCTCAAATATTATTCACAAAACATTTTTGCTTGAGAGCAAAACAAAAATTAATCGCTTGATCTAAACGTAAATAGACAAGAATTTGAGAAAATCAAACAAACAACAGCGTTAAAAAGGAAAAAGTTTTTAAGACGGATTTGGATTTTGGAAGAAACCAAATGAGGCGTTAAATGTGCGCAATTTGTTGTAGTTGACCGTGAACGGGAAGGCGACATTGAAAAAAATAAATTTTTGTTTTTAATATTTATTTGAAGAGTTTTTGATCAAATATCCTTCTATTTTTCTTGAAAAAATTTTAAAAATTTCCAATTTTTATTGACATCAATTTACGTTTATTTTTTGTCCTCCTCCTCAACCCTCTACTTCATTTGTGGTTTCCTCCTTCCGTCCGAATGACTATTTTTCTCAATGAATGGCTGAGCACTACTAGAAGACTTTTTAGGGGATTGGCCATTATTCTCTCCCTTTTTTGGAGGAGTGCCTCCGTCAAAATTCAATTTCCTTTTTTTGGCCATTCTCTAAATTCGAAAATAGAGAATTGCCAAAAAAGTGCAAGAGAACTACTGCAAAAATAGCAAAACAACTAATAAAAACGGCTTTATTTACTTAAGTTTTTACGACATTTAATGCATTTTCTTTACTTTTTTTTATGTTTTTTTTAATTTTGAATAGTACCTACATAGTTGTTTAATAATTGCACATCGCCCCTGAAACACCCTCCACTCCCCCGCCCTCCATTTTCTGTAATTCTGGGACCACTCAGAACCATCACCTAAAAGATAGCTCAGTCCCCGAACCCCGCCATGCCCTCCCCGGCAGACCCAATCCCCGACACTCCCGAACTTGAAGGGTCAATGAAGCTACCTTAGTTTTAATTATTGACAGACATTTCATTTATTAAAATATTTTTAATGACGTGAAGCAAGGTCATGTTGTTGTTTTTATTTTCCCACATCATAATTTTTCAAAAAAATTTTCGGTATAATGTTTAATATTTTTTTTGTCCAATTAAATCGCTTTCCCTACTCCTCCTTATTTAACCAAACAATTATTTAAATTTACATATTATTCCAATTATTTTCCTCCTTTATTAAATTTTAATTATTTAGATAGCCACTTCATTAGAGGACAATTCTTTTAAAAAATTTAATCTCTTTTATTACAAATTCCCAATATTCTTCAAATTATAAGCTTTTAATCCTTTCCCACATTTTTTATTATTACTTACATATCTCTTCAACTCTTTTCAAAAAAATTCCCATAATTCCCCACCCATTTTCTTCAATTCTGGGACCATTTACTCCTTTTCCCGCTCATTGTTAAATCCAATGACCCAGCTAAATGTAAATCCGCAAAGATCTCATCCTCAGCTTGAGTCATTCTTTTCTTTTTGTATAGCTGTTGATGGGATATTTGTAAGAATTTGACACTCACCTATTTATACGGGTCTTATTCTATTTTATTATGCTTTTTCTTGAATAATTGTTCCATAAAAAATCTTGAAATTTTTAAATGGCTTAAAATTACTTTAATAAATTAGAAATATTTAAATTACAGATTTGATAATTAATATTATTTTTACGATAATCGAGAGTGGTCGGTAGACTTTAAAATAAATTAGAGTTGGGTGGTGTCGGAATAGCAACCGGTATCGGTCGGTATCAGCCTGTTTGTTTGAATACCTTTACTGATTTTTCTGATACCGTTACCGAAAGATAAACCCCGATAATTATTTTTTAGAGTCAGTGTTTTGCCAATGAGTTTGAGTAAATTATTTAAATTTTTTGAGTTTCAATAAATTATTTTAAAGAAAATTTCACTAAATCCTCTTATTATTTTTATAATTCCTAAAAGGATTTTCTTATACCTTTGTAAATTGCCCGACAATTTTTAATAGTATTATTTAATATTCAAGTGCACTTTAATAAAAGATATTTTCTATAATACCTTGCTATGGATATTTTTTGTATTTTTAGCAAAATTATTTTTGTGTACATATCAGGACCCCCTCCATAAATTCCCATTGTTTCGGGGATTCCCGATTTTTTAAAATTCACGACTTCGTAAATTGGGTTGGCTAGACCCCTGGTTACTTGTTAAATATACACCAAACTCTTATCCAGGCTTACCAGGATTTTGAATTCAATAAAATTTTAATAAATACTTTCTATTCCCCCTTAATATCCTTCCCATTTTCCTTCCTGCAATTTATTAAAATTGCTTCACATTAGCATTTTTCCACCCTTCTACACTAAAACTCATTGAATTTTTTCTTCATTTATGTTAAGGCTTTTACTCATTCCTCCCTTAGACACTTTATTTAGTTGAGGGAAAGTAGACCTAAACACAACAAATTAAGTGTTTGAGGAGGTCATTCTTTCCCCCTTTAGGTACTCTTTCCCCCATTAATTTGCCAATTTGCCCCTGAAAAAATTTTTAGACAGCTTGACATTTGCTGGACTTTGCCTAAGATTTCATTTTTTCTCCCAAATTAAAGAACAAAGATCTGACAAGAACTGGCATTTATTATTTTGCGAGGTGCGCAAAAGGGTTAGGACGGGCTGAGATAAAGAAAGGTCGTGTTTCGTGTCGGGTTTTCAAAATTTCCTTCAGATCGGGTTTCGGATTGTGATAAAGAAGGTCGGGTTTCGGGTCGGTTTCGGGTAACGTCCTATCCCTGGTGCGCATTAAGTCACTTTTCTCTTAATTTTTATGTTTTTATAATTTTTGCTTATTTTTTGTTTATTCCCACATGTTTCTCTTTGTTTATCTGTCTTTATTCCCCAAAACTTACTAGAGTTTAAGCCAAGAAGATGTTTAAAATCTCTCATTTTATGATCCTTTTTCTTTTATGACCTCCGACTTTTCTTCATTTTCGTTTTAGATGTTTAAAATTTGCGTTCAGCTGTCAGTAAACATTGAACTATTAGTGAAGATTAAAGGTCACGAATTAAATATTTTAAATTACGCACCTAATAATTTTGAGTTAGAAACACCTTATGAGAATTTTGTTAGGCTATCTGTTCGATATCTTGAACTAAGTCCTCCTCGATCGCCTGTCTCCGGTCCACGATAAAATTCTGTTCATGGCCCTGATCCCGTTAATTTTGGGATAAGAGTCCCTATTGTCTTGGGATAAGTTAGTTGTTCGACTCGCTGATAAAATTTCTGTCCCCGACCTTAATCCCTGACAGTCTATTCCCCGACATTCCCTTCACCGAAAAAGTTCTCCCCGACTGGTCGAGTACAAACCCTTCTTACTACACATTAAATCTTCTTACTACACATTAAATCTACTTTATTTTTTGAATAACTTTCTTCAATCTCAATGAAAATTGATAATTCTTTTTTTATTTGATTCCGAACACTCTAGCAAACTTTTTGATACAAAAATATTCTCTAAATTTTATAAATTAATTTGAGAATTTTTTCTTAAAGTTTTGGCAAAATTTTTTGAACCAAAAGTCTTCTGATTTAAAAACCGCGTGTCTGATATTCAGGATGTTTATATCATTCGAATAAGCTCTTTTGTCTGATTCGATTGATGTAAGAACTAAACGATTATCATGTTGTTGAGCTGAGATATGGGCCTTTGAATGATAAATTTGGAACTTGATGTTAAATTTGACTTTTTTAGGTGAAATTTTCAAAAATCTAATTATAGACTATTTCGATGCTCCTCGTCGAGACGAGTCGATTGGTACCAAAATTAGGGAGATAGGATGACTTTAAACGAAGTTATGGTAAAGTAAACTTTGGCATAAAAATATATTTCTTGATGCGATTTATAGACTATTTCGGGCATATCTTTATTATCTGTAAACCAAATTTCTAATATTTGGTATCAAAAAGTTTGCTAGAGTGTTGGGAATCAAATAAAAAAAGAATTATCAATTTTCATTGAGTTTCAAGAAAGTTATTCAAAAAATAAAGTCGGCGCTAAATTTGCCGCACCCTGTATTTAGAATTTTTAATAACATAAATTATATTTCCAAAACAATTAATACAACCATTTTATTGTTTGCCAAAGATTTTATTTAAGCGTTCTAAATATTACACTTAAATGCTCAAAATTTGCTCATCCTCCTTTTTTTATTCCCTCGCCCTCAATCCCCTCCCTCCCTAGCCCTTTTAGCCCACCACTCTGTTTGTTGCCCAATTTGTTCTTTTTCCATTCACCCCCTTTCCCAATATCCCCCTCAAAAATAAAAATTGTTCTATAAATTGTCTCCATATTCGGGGAAACTCAAAAATTAATAAAGAACACAGGCAAACTGTGAAAAAAATGTGGTTTGGAGACCTCCCCTACACTTAAAAAATATGAGGGTTGGACATGAATAGTGTTAGAATATTCATTTGTTCCCTCAAAAATTCCTCCCATCCACAAAAATCTTCCTCTTGAGAGGGTCCCTTTATTCTCATTTTGGGCTTTCTTCACCTATTCCATTTCCCCTTTGGCAATTCCTGTTTTTGGCACATTGTTCTTCTGTTTAGGCTAAGGAATTGAACGAGGGAGAATGAAGGAGCATTGTTTTTAATGGGGGAAAATATTTCCTAGAGGCAAATTTTAGTACTTATTTAGCCACAGAAAAATATTTTAACATTGCTAAATTAATGTTTCAATTAAAGATCGACATTTTCAAATTATCCTGGGTTTTTACACAAATTTTTTACCAAAAATCCGGGGGTTTCTTACAAGCTGAGCCGGGCCAGGTTTCCCGAGCTAAATCGGAACACCCGGATTTTATTTTAAAAAACCTCGGTTTCTGGGCTATTTGACCGGATATCCGGTTTACGAGCTAATGAACCCTGCCATGTGACCGGCCCCGGGCATGGTCCATTGTTGAGCTCTAGTTCCAATTAAAGAAGGACAATTCCCTAAATTTTATGTAAAACTAGAAATTAATTTTTGTACTATATTCTTTGTCCTTAAAAAATTAATAATCTTCGATTTAATAATCTTCTGGATTATAAAAGTCCATTAATGAAAATTTTTAATCTTTGGTTATAATAATAAGGCCACGCCCAATGTAATTTTTTCCTTTCTTTCAGCTGTTGCAAACACATTAAACAATCTTTTGCCCATTCCTTCATTTCCTTCCCTACTCATCTTTCGTTAATACAAGGTCATATCCCACAGCTTTTCCTTTTTTTGTTGTATTGAGAAAATTTTTATAAAAATATTTAATTAGTTTTTAATTAAACTAATTAAATTCTTGTTTATTTTCTAAAAAAACGTGGAATTTTCTAAAAAAATTTTGTCCAAAATTCTCTATTTCTTATTATTTAATAACTGCATATAAAAAATAACTATTTTACTCAATCTCATTAATAACGCTTTATATGGGCATATAGTTACTTTTGGGTAATAGTTTTTTAATAGAAATAATAGAGAATTTTGTAAGCTTGATTTTCGGATTCGAGTCTATGATTTTGTTAATTTCAGAGTCGGACTCTTCTATAAACTTCAAAAATTATGATCTAAATCTTTTGCTTCTTTAATTGTTGTTCATTTGATGCCAAATTTAACAATCCCCTTTTTGTGTTACCTCTTATAAACAAGTCTATCCACCTCTTACAAATTTTCAACACATTATTATTTTGCTATTAAAATTGTCGGGGCCATATACTTCAAAATTATTTTTAAGATTTTTAAATAATGCGCCGATATTTTGGAAATTGTTTCGAGTACTCTTTGGCTATATTTAATAACAATAAGCAAATTTTGTTCATTTTTGTTTGTAGTTTACTCGGGAGGTGACCATAATAGGAATAATATATTTTTAATCTTTGGCCACACATGATTAATTTTAAAGGAATTTTTGGATTATTTTAAAATTTGTCTTTATCTAGGAGTGCCAAGATTTATTTTATAGATGAGAAGATAAGATACAAAGAGGCAATGATAAGCATGTTGATTCGCCAAAAAAAAAAGCTTTTTTTATTTTTGGAGAGGAATTTTTGGATTATTTTTGGAGAATAGGAGGAATCAAGGCATTTTTGGGGTATCAACATGTTTGTATTTTTTAGTTTAACTCTGAGCCATTATTTTTAGAAAATATTAAATTCCTACAGCTATGGCTTTAATTATATCCCTCAATTAAAATTATTTTTCTAGAACAAAAAATGAATATTAATGAATTTCCTAGTTATTTAAATTTTAATTTATTATTTCCCCTTATTTATCAATTTATTATTTTTCTAAATCCAATCCTCAATCTTAATTATTCAGTTACAAGTGCAGTTGATGATTTGTTTAGTGCGAGGTGGTTGCTACATAATTATGCAAATTTTTATATATAAATTTTATTTTTTCATTAATTTTCTAAGGGGGATTTATTTAAAATAAATTCTTAAACTAATAATTGTTTGGTAATTCTGAGAAATCCTCGGATAACCGCATCCGATATCCTATTCAAAATTGGAAAATAAAAGCCCAGGCTTTCTATTATAACATTTACGGTGTTAAAATTGTTAAATCTAATAAATACTATTTTCTAATTATTTAAATTTTTTTAAATTTTTAGATGCCAGTCCAGATGTCTGAGTGACCTTGAGACAAGACATAAGGTATAGATTTCATTTTATATTTTTTTAAATGATAATGTTGATCTCGGCTCCGTCTAACTCCGACCCCGAACGATTTGTCGAATCGGACCCGACCCCGAATTTTCGTCCCCGACAGTTCGAGGTCCATTACTAATTAAAAATTTAAATTAAAAATAATAAAAAATCATTTTTTTAATTTATTTTCTTTTTTTGCCTATTTATTACTCTTTTTTAAAAAAATCTTCCTACATCTGTTCTTATTCCCCTTTATTTTCGCTAACAAAAAAGCCATAAATTATGTTGTCCTTAAATAAAGCCGACTATCCTTTTCCGTTCTAATAAATATAAATGCCGAAATTTTTTATTAAAAAAGATCTCTTTTTTTATTAAATGTAAAATTTTTACGCAAGTATTAAACTCATACAAAAAAATTTTTTTTGGATTAATCTCTTATAAAATTTAAACTGATACTTAAAGGTACGAGGCAATTTGAGACAAATTTTGTTGGGATTAAAAAGTTATTTTGTGGTATTATTGAGGAAGGGGATTTAAGAGAATAAAAGTAAAGGATAATTTATTTTTAATAGTTGCTAAATACTTCCAGCTTTAGTTATTTTAAAATCTTTACTAAAATCCTAAACTGGTTGGTTAGTTTATTTTCATGTTTTTCGAAATGTTTTACATGCTAGATTATTTTTTTAAATCTTGGTTTTGGAAAATTTAAATCGCAAATTATATCGGATTACATTTTTATTTCAAAAAATTCTTTTTTGACTCGATAACTAAAAATAATCAAGTAAAAAATAGTCATTATTTTGAGACAAATTTTGTTGGGGGTTAATTAACGAGTATCCCTTTTCTCTCGTTTTACAGTAACCTAAGCAATATTTGAAAGGCTATTGGGGACGGACATTTTGGGGACCATGCTCGAATAAAAAATTCTAATTTGCAAAAAGAAAAATATAAATAGCCTCGAGTGATATATGTGGGATATCGATAGATTTAATGGGATTAATTTTAAAATATTAATTTTAAAATATTTTTTATCTTACATTTTAATTAAAATTTATTTCTTCATTTTATTCCATTAAAATAAATTTTTATTTGACAATTTTCTTTTTATTCCCCTTCTCACACAATTTTATGATCCATGAGTTTCGTCATTTCTTTTAAGGCCTTATCCTTTATATTTTATTTTTTATTTATTTTTTCGGCACCTCTAAATACAACACTTCTTCTGTTGTTTGCTCTTTTTTACACTTTGTTTGCCCAGTTTTAGGCTCTAAAATATATTTTTTTATTCCTTTATTTACGGCATTTTTAAACAAAACACACACCAGAATCTCCTTTAAACCCTTTTTTTGTTTATTTACCAATTTAGTTTGAGAAAAAAGTTTAATTTTTTTATCGTAAAAGATTATCTAATAAGATTTGGAATTTTATAAAGAATTTTTTTCAAATCTTTTTTTTTAGTTTTTTTTGAATTTGTTGAATTTTTGAAATTTTTTAAATTAAAGGCCATTGCTTTTGGATACGTTTTGTTTTTATTTAAGATCCTAATGCGCACATTTTCTATAACATCTGCTACAAAGCAGCTATTTTCATTTTCATTCCATTTGGAAAATTAAAATTACAAAGTGAAATTGGATGAGAGTAAAATTTTAATTAGAGATTTAATTAAAAAATGTATCCAAAAAATATCCAAATAATACTGCTACATCTGTATATTTTTTTAATTCCGCCAGACTAGAAAAAATTATTTTTTTATTATTAGATGGTTTTTTGGTTCTTTCATTATTATTAGATAGATATCACGTATTCACTTCGAGCCTACAATATTTTTTTGAAATTGCCTCCAATTTCCCTTATATTAGTGAGGTCACTCGATTAAAAGGTCCGCATAAACTACACTTAAAATAATATTAATAAATCTTTCTCTTAAAAACTTCAAAAAAAACTTATTTTCTTAAGATTTATTGACCTTTAATTTTTTTATTTTAAAACCAACTTTCTACTTGGTATTTTTCTTTGTCCATTTAAAATTTTGTCCCCCTTCCAATTTTCTTCATCTATTGTCATATTAATAATGGAGCCTATATATTCCTTTATTTTTCTAAAATATATATTTTTTTCTATTGTTAAATTTTATGGTTTGTTTTGCGCATACAAAACGACGACGAGATTTTTAGGAGTTTATTTTAGGGAAAGAATACTTTTTTTAGTAGTTTTCCTCATCGAGAGTAAATAAAAGGGATAAAGTGAAAGGTCATATGTAGTTAAAAAAGTGTAAAAAAGTGCCACTTTTTTGCCTTTAATTTATTTTTGGTGAAATAAAAGTTGGAGAAAATTGAAGGAAATTTTAATTAAAGAATTTTTTTGGAAAATTAATTGATGTTATTATGGTATTAGGGATTTTAAAATATACATAAAGTATATCACCTTCGCCATATCCATAATAATTGCCTGAATTGTCCCATTTATGTTAACGCAAAGAAAAATTAACAAATAATTGCCAAAACAATTATTTACATTAATTAATTAGGAATTTATTTTTTAGATGATTTAATTGTGTGCTATTTTATAAAAATTGCGTAATAAAAAAAAATAATAAATAAAAATAATTTAAAAAGAAAATTTCGTTGAAAAATTTGTGTCTATTTATTGTGTAATTCAAAATTTTGAGAAATAACAATAGTAAAATACCTATAATTATTTTAAAATACCTCAAGCTAATATCCAATTTAACGAATAAATATTCTTAAAATTATCCAACATCTTTCAGAATAATGCAGAAACTAGAAGGTTTCTAAGGCATCAGATTAGTAACCTATGCAAAGAGGATCAACAATGCTCATCTGTAACTAAACTTTTCAATTGTTTCACTTTTTTGTTAATTAAAGTGTCTTATCCCGTGTCGAGAGCTGATTCTGAATTACGAATTGTGTGATCAAACATTCTGCGGGGTAATTTAAACCATAAATTATAAAAATCGTCTGGTTTCAAGGAAGCTCCAGAACCTAACCATTGCCGCCAGTCATGTACATTTATTCAGAATGCTGTTAACAGATTGGGAAACTGCCCAAAGCTACAAACAAGGCAATGGATAGCTGATACAGTTAAAACTTAGATTTTTAGGCTTCCTTAGTTATTTAAAAATTTATTAACTTAAGGAATGTTCTGCCTTTTGTGATTCTGATACAGATTGCGCAGAGGTATTTGGCCTAGATTTTTCAATAATATCCAGAAATTTTAAGATTGAAAAGTGTTGTTCACTTGGTTGTAGTCGAACATGTTTAGTACCCAAACTGAACGACAGTCGGTTGCTACCTATGCCCGAGGGGATTACAGTTCAGGAGAGGAAACGGAAAAGGTTCTGACTGAATGCCCTACAACTTTAAATAATTTTCTAAAAAAATGTTAGATCAGCCATTCTTCGTTGGGTAATGAAGCGAATGACTCCTCAACATACTTCAACATATGCTAATTGTAATCAGAATTTATAATCATATTTTGATAATAATATATTTAGTGTTTGTTATTCAATGGAGGTGGTCATTGAACAAAGATCCCGAGACAATGACACCTTGGCAAACTGTTAGTCTTAAGTTTATAAATAATTTTTAAACTAAAATATGTTAGGTAATGGTCAGGAATAAAATGTATGCAATTCTTAAGCATTTGCTTACTCCAGGACGTTATTATCTTTTTCGTGTTGCAGCTGTTAATGTTTACGGAACTTGTGGGTTTTGACCAATATGATTATTAAATTATATGATTTTATTAAGATGGCTTTTCCCAGCCAAGTCATCCGCCATTTAAACTTACAAAGGAAGTTAAAAGTCCATCGGTGATTTAAGTATTTGACCAATTAAATTTATATATTTTCAGCCTCCAAACAATTTTACTGTATTGCCCTTGGGGGATGATATCCAATCCAACACCGGTGAGGTAGCCAAAATAGGATGGTCTCCACCTATATCGGATATACCGATAAAGGATTATCGTCTCAGTTGGTGGTATGTCTAGTGATTTTTTTATAAAATCACCTTTTGATTCAAGGAAAACTTCGTTAGAATTAGCCAAAGTTTTTGAGCTGCGTCAACGTCGCAGTTCTAAAGGGCATGATGAGGATGACTATGATGGAACCGAACTATCTGAAATTGTATTTACAATGATTTAACCATATCTCTGAGTCTAAATATATTATAGGATCAAGAACCTTTGAGAAGGAGCTTAGTTTTGCCTAGTTCTACCACCAAAACTCAAATTACTGGTCTAGAGCAAAATCAAGTTTATATTGTCGAGGTAGACTTGATAGTTAATCAACCCCAAAAATTCCTTTTTAAAGCTCCTAGCTACTGTGGACACAGCAGAAGGTGAACTACGAGGTGAACCTGCGGTCCTTTTCCTCAAAACTGGCGCAACTTCTCACAAAAAACAAAGCAAAAATAATTCTAACGTTGAAAATCTTTTGCCATTTGCCAATGAAAAGAATGATTTTGTGGTAAAATTGAGAAAGAAACTTAATTTTCAATGATTTATTTAAAGGAACCACCCAAAAATCCCCAAAATCTTCATTATATAGCTCAAGTAAAGACACCATTCTTTGAGGGAAATCATTTAAAGACAATTATTTCATGGAATGACCATCCAAGTTGCACCGATAATAAATTGTTAGGAAATCAGGTAAGGGTTTATTACTTGATATTGGGTCAAAAAATTTATTTGGAACACTTTCAGCATCAATTCCGAGTATTTGTTAGGTCAATGCGTTGCTTGAACCAATTACCCCCACAAGAATTTTATGTTCATAATTGTGTAGCTACGCTTGAAAATCTTCAATTCCAGTGCGAATATTATGTCAGGATCGAAAGTTACATTGTTAACGAAGACCAGCAAAGACTAAAAAATAGCAATGAAAATGTGAATTTTTCAAAAAATTTTTAAAAATTTCAAAATTAAATTATTTAGCTGATTGCCCGTTTAACTTTTTCAACACTGCCTTGTGAACAAACACTTTCAGATATACCTTTACCATGCAAATCAAGTGAAGATTTTGGTAAAAGAGTTAATTGGCCTTATTCAAACAGTGATAAATTGCCTGCCATTGCATTACCTTTGAATGGTAAACCTCGTTCATCTTATACTTAAAGTTAAAATAGGCACAAATTCAGCCGAGACAACGACTCGATCTACCAAATCATCTTCAAATACTGGGAGAGAATGGCTTCCAATTGAAGAATTAACAGAGAATTCAGAGGGAGAGAAGAATAATAAAGAGATATCCATTACTGAAAACTCTAAGAGGTTAAGAGAAGACAACGAGAAAAGGAAAAAATCATCAGAAAATTCCAATCAACAAGATATCCAAAGGTTGAATTGCCTAGCAACTTCTATAAGTACTGCAGATTGTTCTTGGACTTGGCAAAGACAATTCGAACCAAAAAATAACCAACTAATAGGGTTTAGAACTGTTTTATCTTCTACTCTTTTTCGTAGGTTTTCATTGAATAAGTTAATTAGACGAGTATCCCTTTTCTCTCATTCTACAGTAATCTAGGCAATAATGCGAGGACTATTAAGTTATTTTTAAAAGCGATGAGCTGTCGTTTTTGGTTCGCTCGGTAGTGTTCCGGTACCAAAATGTGGTTCGAGCCTTACAAGAACCTTTTTTATTTCACTATTTTAAAATAACTCGTTCATTTCTCGGCTCTATTAACTCTTTAATCTGTCAATACTTGCCAACTAAAGAAATATTGTAGCAAGCTTAACCCTATATCGTTTTTTAGATACTCCTTCAAAAGTAGCAATTGTCGGCCCTGAGCAAAGGATAGAACACTTAACTGATCTCAATCCTAAAGCTGTTTACAGATTTAGGTTACAGGTTTGCCTAAATGAAAAATCAAGTTATTTCTGATATTCTAAACAATCTTAGGCAATTACTTCACTCGGTTTGGGTGCAGAATTGGTCGAGCACTTCAGCACTGGCCATCTAGCAATCAGCTCATTCCAATCTTCAAATCCTGAATTCGACTCAGAAATGTCATTCCATATCGGAGCAAGTAAAATTAATGGATTAACTGACGAACAATATCCCTCAATTATGGATTTGCCTTGGAACAGCGATTCTTCAACTCTAAGGATTTCTATTGCAAATAATTTGAGAAGAGCTTTCATTATTTTAATTTTAACTTTAATTTGTTTATTTAATTGTTTTTAATTTTATAAAATTCTATTTTATTATAAAATTCTTTATCAAAAATTCTTATCAATATCATTTCTCATTATCTTTTTCTATATTTCCTCAAGTTCCCGAAAGTGTCCTCATCATTTTAGGTGAAAGTTTAGGAATGTAGTTTCTCGGTATCAGCCACGTACTTAGATTGAATAGATCAAGAAAAACTTTGTAGCGATCGCTGACTGTTGAGCTTTAAAAATATTCAAAATAGGAAACGCACATTATGACTGATACCGTAAATACATATATCCACTACTTCCTCCCGTTCCAATTTTACTTCCCAACATTCGTTGAACTAGCATCAAATGATTATCTTAAAGATAATCTGATAATTATATCCCTCCCATTATACTTACATCGCCACTTTTGCAATAAAGAGTCTATATCCATTAAATGAAAGAGGATTTGGTATGGTTGAGAGAATCGTGGCATATCCCTGTAAAACTAGATCATCAACGCACCTTTTAGTGCATTGTGGCTTAGACGGCGTTCACCTTAATTTTTATAATTTGCCGTAGCCAACTACCTAATCAACCTTTTTTTATTTATTTATTTATTTATAACGAACACCAAAAGGTACATACAAACATGTACACTTACAATGGATAAAAAACAATACAAATAAATGCGTTGGTAAAATTATAAAACTTAAAAAAATAAATGATATTTGAAAAAATAAATGTGATTAAAAAAATATATATGTGATTAAAAAAAAAATATATGTATGTGATTATATTTAATGAAAAATAATGTTAAAAACCCTTAAAGACCAAAATCTACACAATTAGCTAATACTCTAAATTTTTTGGGATTTGCACACTCAATGACTTCTCTAGGCAATTTGTTCCAAATGTTAATGACCCTAATGAAAAAATTATTTTTTGTCTTAAATGAGTACCCCCTATTTTGAAGCAGATATTTCCTGCGTAAATTTCTTTTCGCAAATATAAAGAATTTATCTGGTTTTAGATGTGTATGTCCAGTTATAAATTTATATGTCATACATAGGTCTGAAATACAGCGTCGCTCAGTTAGCTTCTTAAGCTTACATAATTTTAATCTTTCTTCATAGTTCCTAGGTGTAATGGAGCAAATTTTTAGGGCAATTCGTGTAAAGAATTTCTGGACTCTCTCTATTTGGTGGGAGGTTTCCACTTTTGATGGATTCCATACTTCGGTTGCATATTCTAGACAGGGCCTTACATACGTTTTGTAACAAAATACAAGTTTATTTATATCTTTAGTTTTAATTAGTCTAAATATCTGGTGGGTGAGGAAATAAGCATTTTTAATAATTTTCTCATAATGCTGGGAAAATGATAAACTAGAATCAATTATAATACCAAGATCCCGAACACTATCTACTTCACTCATCTGTTTTCCTAGTAACCTATATTTTCTTTTATTATTATTTTTCCCTATGTAGAGAACAACACATTTTTCTAGTGAAATATCTATGCCATTAATAATAGACCATTGTTCAATACATGATAGAGCTTCGGATAGAATTTCAGTTTCAAAATCGTTTTTATCTAGCAATCAGCTCATTCCAATCTTCAAATCCTGAATTCGACTCAGAAATGTCATTCCATATCGGAGCAAGTAAAATTAATGGATTAACTGACGAACAATATCCCTCAATTATGGATTTGCCTTGGAACAGCGATTCTTCAACTCTAAGGATTTCTATTGCAAATAATTTGAGAAGAGCTTTCATTATTTTAATTTTAACTTTAATTTGTTTATTTAATTGTTTTTAATTTTATAAAATTCTATTTTATTATAAAATTCTTTATCAAAAATTCTTATCAATATCATTTCTCATTATCTTTTTCTATATTTCCTCAAGTTCCCGAAAGTGTCCTCATCATTTTAGGTGAAAGTTTAGGAATGTAGTTTCTCGGTATCAGCCACGTACTTAGATTGAATAGATCAAGAAAAACTTTGTAGCGATCGCTGACTGTTGAGCTTTAAAAATATTCAAAATAGGAAACGCACATTATGACTGATACCGTAAATACATATATCCACTACTTCCTCCCGTTCCAATTTTACTTCCCAACATTCGTTGAACTAGCATCAAATGATTATCTTAAAGATAATCTGATAATTATATCCCTCCCATTATACTTACATCGCCACTTTTGCAATAAAGAGTCTATATCCATTAAATGAAAGAGGATTTGGTATGGTTGAGAGAATCGTGGCATATCCCTGTAAAAGTAGATCATCAACGCACCTTTTAGTGCATTGTGGCTTAGACGGCGTTCACCTTAATTTTTATAATTTGCCGTAGCCAACTACCTAATCAACCTTTCTCTACAAAAGTATTATAATCGTTTTCATTAGTGATTGTTTGAAAACTTCGTCTAATTTTAACATATTCATCCCAGCGAAGCTCACGCTCCTCCTTTGTCTGATTCGGATTGTTTACCTCCTCCAGCATAAATGAAAGATATTGTGAAACAGCCTTTAAATTATTAAAATTTCCAAAAAAAAATTTTTTTCAAAATTTGCCTCCAAGTATCTGTCCCAAAATGTTTTTCTTTTTCCCATTGAACCATTTCCAGGATCATTAGATGATAGTTTATCCTCTTTAGAATCATTTGGTTCATCCGTATCTTCGTCAAATTCTTCCTCATAAATTCCAGGTGTACGGGATAACCAACGCTATAGATTTTGATATTAAAAAATTTTTGAACTCAAACATACATCAATAAGTATAAACAAAGATGGTTCCCTCTCAGATTGAATAATTTTATCATTTTCTTGATCATTTTTGACAAAAACTTCTTTATAATGTTGATAATTGTATGAAACACGATTTTTATTCAAAATTCCCAATTTATTTTCGAGTAAGCGAAATTGGAGACTTTGAAACCCCGATGCGGATGTTAAAAAATTTCTTTAAATTTTCCATTGAAATTTAAAGAGATAAAATAATTTTAGCTACCTAAATTCAACAAAATCTAAGGGACTCATAGTTTCAAGAATTAGAATTTGATCAACGAGTAATTTTAGTATTTTTGCAGTCCTTTCTAAAAGGCTTACAATTTGGAGGGTTTTTGTCTCATCCACTATCTAAAAATAGAGATTAATTTAAATAATAAAAAATTTTTTTGCCTTGTTATATAGCAATGCGCGAACTTGATCAATATCGAAAATTACTGAAATTATTTATATTTTTAACATTTATTTGATATTTTCAATCAGGGTAGCAACCTGATCCTTCAGGTCATGTGTGTCAGGGGCCGGGGGGTCAGGGATCGGGGTTTGCAGTGGAAGACTTGTCGGGGATCTTGGGACGGGGTGCTACTCTATATTAAATTAATATAATACATTGTTTGAACCAAAGCTCATAAGTCTGATGAGTTATAATGAAGAGATGTTCATCTGGAATAATACGCTTTCCATCATTAGAACGCATTACTTGACAATCCAACAGCTTATCAAGCTCAAATGAAAAAGTCTTTTGCTTTTATTTCCCATTTTTGCTTAACCTGTAAGTAGCCATTGTATGAAATTTGATCAGTAAATATCGCTGCTTTGTAAACCCCATCACTAACACTGCTTGAGATTTCTGGTCGTTGCTCACTCTGCCTAGACGATTCATCATTAATTCGATTAATCTCAGCTTCATCCTCGTGTATATTTATCATAGTACGACCAGAAAGGTATGGGCAGGTCATTTTTAAATGGGAACGAGGTTGGTGTTAACTTAATAGTTTATGAAATTTATGCTTTATTTAAAGTAAATACTTATCAAAATTATTAATTCAATAATAATTCACATATAAGCAATAAATTTATCAGTACATAAAATTAAATAGGAACTCTGGTCTGAAAAAATGGGAGGTTGATGTGTTCAAAGGTAGAGAATATTTTTCGTTGAAACATTTATTTGTCTTGAAGATTATAAATACTAAATGCACTCTAAAAAACAAAAATGCACTTATTCGTTAAATACTGGAATGCCTTTAGTAAAATGTTTTTATATTTTAGATAAGTTTATCTGTGAGCACTCGATAAGGCGCTAGGGGGAATGGGACCAACCACTCTACGGCGCTAGGGGGAATGGGACCAACCACTCTACGGCGCTAGGGGGAATGGGACCAACCGCTGTACTACACTTGATTAATTTTGCTCAATATTGCTTATAAATCCCCTATAAAATTTCGGGTTAATTAGACAATCAAACCTAATAAAACTGAAAAAACACACCAGACAAATTAGAAAAAAAACTATATATACACAATTACTCGATAAATACATACATACCTAATTAAAAAACATCAATGTTTTTAACAATTATAACCTGAAGATATTTGACATACAGAATAGAACTCCTCCAATAAGGTTCTTAATCATCGTCTTTATCCGAAAGAAAAGCCGAAATTGTAGGATATGGATCTGCCTCTTCTTTCTTCAAACTCTCATTCTTGATTCTTGCCTCCTTCTCATCAAGGACGAATGACCGCGGTTTGATTGGCTCAGCACTCAAATGCTTAAAAAAAGGAAGAAATTAAAACGTCCAAAAAATCAACAACTTACAACATCCGCCAAAGCTCCTTTCGACGATTCTGAATCACCTCCATCATCCTTATCCTTTTTGTGCTTGCGCGAATGCTTGGAATTTTTGGGTGAACCAGACTTTGAGAGTTTCGCTTTCTTTGATTGCTTGGATTTCTTTGATTCTTTTGATCGAACTTTTTTAGTTGTAGTGGTTTCCTCAGTGTTTGCCTTTGTCTTCTTTCCAACTTGTGTCTTCGGCGGGCTGGGGATAGTTGTTGGTTTCTTAGCAGCAGCAGCAACACGGGTCGCCTCCTTTAAATAAAAATTAAGTGAACAAAATTAAGACCTAAAAACAAACCTTTTCTGGAGTTACAGAGGCCAATTTACGAGGTCTGCTAGATTTACCTCCAACTTTATTTGCCTTCTTTTTCTTCTTACAACAGCAGCAATCAAGTAGCGAAGTCGTTATGAACGAAGAGGTGAGCAGCGAAAGATACAAAAACCACAACAGCGATGTTAATGTCCAAAACTCCATATTTGCTTGTGTTATGTCTTAGATGACAGACGATTTATGAAGTAAAGCAGGGAACTGATAAGGCTTTTATACTATTATATTCTTCCCGCAACAATTCACCAGCCTAAAAAATAATCTTGAAACCATAGTAAATAATTAAAAATAACCTCTTTTTTAAAGCTTCTGAATACAACCTCAAAGCTGCAAATTAAGTAAGTAATTAAAAAACTTTTAAACATAAAAACAACCTATGAAAAGATCAACAATTCAAAACAGACAAATCAATAAATCCAACCATCGAACATTTGCTGTGCGTCTTCTCGTTCTGGCCATCATTTGATTGGCTTTAACATTCATTTAAGGGATAAACTTATATAAGGGAGAAACTTTGCGGACAAAACTCTGGGTACAGGAAAAACCCAGGCCTTGGTCCAGACCCAGCTCGATCACTATCAGTTGGTTACCTACTGGCAAACCTCAAAGATTTCAAAAAAGCCTTTGTTCCTCATTTTTTCTCAGAACCAGTAAAAGCCACCTTTACCAAAAAAATATTTTAAAAAACCAAAGTAGTTGCAGTTCCCAATATCTACATCAATTCGTTAGGTTCAGGCACTGTTTTGTTGAACTATTATCGGTCTGAAAGGATCAACACCAGTAGAAAGAAGAATAGCCAATGTTTAAAGTGATTCGGCGCTTAAAGCACGCATTCGACTCATTGGCAGCAACTAAAAAGAAACATAGAATTTTATTTAAAAAAATCAAAAAACCTCCACCATTCCCTGCCATTAGTCTTCCAAATGTGTTCACCTCATTCTAATCAGCCAAAAGAAAAGAGGGATCTCCAGTTGGAACATTTTCCTATTCAAAATTTACTATTACAAAATTTAACCCACCCACATAGGTTATTTTGGACCCAGATAACTTGCGGACAAAACTTGCAGATATTAAAAAATATAAAACAAACTTGTAAACATTGTTTGTTTAATGTTGATTTGAGATTGTTGAGTTGATTGTTGCTGTTGAGTTGATCCTTGTGCTGATTGTTGCTGTAGATGTTGCTGCCTAAGTACTTGGAGTGAGAATGCCCCCGGACTAAAATATTAGGAAGGGATATCGATACCACCGCCACAACTAAACCCATGCCAGGGAATGCCGTTGACACCCCCAGAACATGAAATCTAGCCAGGAAATGCCTAAACACCACCACGACTAAACCCATGCCAGTGAATGCCGTTGACACCCCCAGAACATGAAATCTAGCCAGGAAATGCCTAAACACCACCACGACTAAACCCATGCCAGTGAATGCCGTTGACACCCCCATAACATGAAATCTAGCCAGGAAATGCCTAAACATCACCACGACTAAACCCATGCCAGTGAATGCCGTTGACACCCCCATAACATGAAATCTAGCCAGGAAATGCCTAAACACCACCACGACTAAACCCATGCCAGTGAATGCCGTTGACACCCCCATAACATGAAATCTAGCCAGGAAATGCCTAAACACCACCACGACTAAACCCATGCCAGTGAATGCCGTTGACACCCCCATAACATGAAATCTAGCCAGGAAGTGCCTCGGCCCTCATAGAGAAAAGGAACCTAAATTAACCATTTGACCTCCAACTCCAAGTACAAAAAATTTTTTCTAGGTTAAAAAAACTAAACTTAAACTAACGTTTTATGTTGAAAAGGGAGCCTAAAAAGAAAGGATGTAAAAACTTTTGAAATCTTAAATCTAACAAGTTTTGTCCGCAAATGACAACCTAATCCCCCAAAAAACTAAACCGAAGAAACAAAAATGAATGCTGGAAAATCTTCGTTTTTTACTCTTTTTCTTTCCCTTCGCTATTTCGTCTTTGTCATTTCAAATTGTAAAAAAGCTGGTTGAGTGCCAAAATTGAGAGTCCTTATTTTAGAGTCTTGATTTTCTCGACGTTAACTTTCAATATTTTTTAATTTTTATTTTTTCCCTTCAAAATTTTTAATTGCATTGATTTCAGTGTTGATTATGAATGGTGATGAATTCCTTTGTGTTAATAATACAACAAAAATTAGTCGTGAGGAGTTAATGGCATATGTACGAGAAGAATTAATTTGCACTATTGGCAGTGCGGATAGTCCAGTTACTATTCCAGTTTTAATTACAACATTCAGGTTATTTTATTAGAATTTTTGGCACTACTTAAGATGAGGGTGCTATTTCTGCGGACTTTTTTTGCGGACTTTTCCTTTCTTTTAAATGTTTATTTTTTAATGTTTTGGTTGTTTTGCTTGCAGCAAGTTTTGCTTGTAGCAACTAACTATCAAAGGATTAAGTTTTATGTCAATTTGAAAAATATGTGTTAACCATTAATTTAAACATTATAAACGTAAAATGAGACAATCAATAAAAAATTTTACTTAAACTAAATTTTATGGTAAAAATTCAATTACCCGATGTTGAGTTTCAACAATGGATCACTCCCCCCCATTATTTTTATTACCTAAGATTGTACAAAATGGTCAGATTTCCTCTCTTTCCTCTATTTGAGCTTGGCATGCATATTCAAACAAGAATCATTGATAAAGAGAAGATTAATTTTAATTGTGTTGTTCAATATTGAGTTCAATATTTTTTTCAGTTGTTCAATATTTTTAAATAAGAATGTAAAGGTTTTACACAAATTAATAATGTTATGTATACACCAAATCAATTTTATTTAATTCTTTTTTTGTTTAACCTTGTTTTAGGAGGCAAAAAATAAGTGTATGACTATAAAATTAATCTTCTCTTTATCAATGCCTCTTGTTTGAATATGCCTCAGGGCAAATAGAGGAAGGAGAGGAAGAAGAAACTCTGACCATTATGTACAATCTTAGGTAAGAAAAATAATGGGGGAGGGGCGTTGACAGTTAGTTGCTACAAGTAAAACATTAAAAGAAACGAAGAAAAGTCCGCAAAAAAAGTCCGCAGAAATAGCACCCTCATCTTAAGTAGTGCCGAATTTTTTAAAATTTCTAGAGATCGGAAATTTAAAAATCTTTGGCCCTGGTTCTTAATTTTTGGTTGAAAACCTTTCACAGATTCTTGACTTTGAGTCATTTAAAAATCTAGCTCAAGGAAATTTCAAGGAACAATGAAAAATGCCTTGATCTTGACTTTATAAACTGGGAAAATTAAGGTCTGGGTCCACACCGATCTCTAAAAATTGCTTGATTAAATTTTAAAAATTGATTCCTAAAATATTTTTTAAAGAGAAGATACGTGTAACGATATTGGTGTGCTTGCTGAAAAACTTGGATATCCATCAATTCCTGCTATGCTGGGTTCAGACGACTTTCGTGACATTATCGAACCTTGTTATACTGACATGGCGAAGGGTGCTGGAAATGTAAATCCTGAGAAGGTTTTTTGTTACAAGGTCTTTTTTTTAATTTTTGAATTATGAGATTTAAAAGTTAGTGACCCGCCAAATTTATTTTTCCGGATTTGTATCCGGATTTCCCAGAGACGGATCGTCCCCGCCGTATTATTTCTCGATTAATCCGCTTTGGAAAAAATTCGGAGAATTGGGGAATACCTGGTTTTGTGGTCCGGACGCCGGGAAAATCTGGTCCGATTCTGATCACTATTTTAAGCGTTAATCCATATTTCCCTTATGAATAGAATTTTATCTCCAATTTTTTCTGAGGCTTTAACTTAAATTTTTCATGAAGGATTGATTATATTTATAGATCAAATCCCGTCCAGACATTGCCCATATTTTGAGCTCAATAGAAGATGCTAATCGTTTTCGGAGTGCAAAAGAGACAGAGAAATTTAGAAGATTACAGGTTTAAAATTTAATTCAACATATTTAGTTAAAATATTTTTTAGGTTCTAATTCGCGACCCAAAATCCTCCCCGAAAATTCTTATGGGAAAAGAAAATTTATTGAAGTGTCTACACAGTTTGGGTGCAGAAGAAAGGGAAGTAGAATTACAAGAACTTCAAAATGAATATAAACATAATTATGGGGTTGAAATGAATAAATCGGTTTGTTTTTCTATTTTTTATAATGAAGTCATTAAAATCTGCCCTAGCTACGTCTTCGCTCCCAAAAATCTCCAAATCACCAAGATGTTGGTTTTTAACAACCTTCCATTTTGATTGAGTAACCTTCACCTTTGCTAAACAACCTTCCATGATATCGGAAATAGCTGTATATCAGAGTTGGGCGAAATACGAAATTGCCCAGCCCTGCTATATTTTTTCGTTTTTTCCACAGTTTGGTATCTTGGCAGCTTTTAGGAGTTGTTATTTTGGCGTTTGATAATACGGCACGCTCCCTTATTCAATATTCATTAACTGTATTTTATTTTTTAGGAATTAAAACGCTTTTTTCCAACTGGCAAGCTTAAAACAATTATCGACACCTATTTATACAATGATATTGAAATTTTCACCGATAATAACCGGACGGGATCTCTTCTTTTCAAAATGAAACGAACAATGGATGAGGTTAATGCTGAATGTGAGAAAATCCTTAAAGAACGATTGGAGGCTATTAAAATGGAAGAAGAGGCGGAAAAATTAAAGTTGAAGAACAAATCTAAGACGAAGAAGCCCAAAAATATACAGCCAGTACAACCAAGAAAATTACGAGTGATTAAGCCTCCGCCGGAACCAAAAATTGTATGTATCTGTTTAGGTTATTTTTTTATATTAATGAAGTTTTAGAGTAGAACCCACTAAAAATTAGGTACTTTTTGGGTATCTCGCTCCCTCCTAGTTTGAGCTGGTTATTCTTTCCTTCTTCCTTTTTGGTTAGTATATTTGGTTAACTTATTTTTCATTGATAATAATTTTCCATTTTCCTTTTTGGAATGGTTAGATATTCAGTTTTCGGTTGATGGTAAGATTTTCGGAATGGTTACTTTTGTTGCTTGAAAGCAATAAGTGATGAAAAAAAGAATAACGGATACTCAAACTTGGTTGTATATCCAAGAAGTTCCTAAAATTCTTTTAATAATGAATTTTTTCAGAATTTTTTTCCTTTATTTTAGAAGCCAAAACCTGTTGTGAAGCCTCTAGTAACCCGTTCCAGCATTTTCTACACAGACGATGCTTTGTTGGCTAAAAACATTAATCTTGTACACAAACACAATTCCAACTCCAATGATGAAAATTCTTCTAATAGTGACGCAGAAATTAGCGAAGAAGTTGTCGATGAGGAAATTAATAAGGTTTATTTTTACTTTGATTTTATTTTAAAAAATTTTATTTAAGAAACGCTACACAAGCGCTATTGAAGGTGCTGTATTTACTGACAGTGAAAATGATGATATTGATGAAGAAGCGGAAGAATTTCGACTTGTTAATTTCAATAAAGATTTATGTTCAACTAGTGATGCTTCTGCTCCGTCATCTAGTGAAAGCAAGAAGGAAAATGGTGTTAAAAATGGTATACTAATTTTTTACGATTAAAATTCCTCCGTTTTTTAAAGAATTCTTTCGATTTACCCGTTTTTTGTCGTCACATTTATTAAAAAATTTTGTCCCTTCTAATTTTTAATTTTTAGAAATCGATCTTGACGAATTGAAAAAATTGTCGGAACAGGTTTCTAATTATTTTAATTCGAAATATCTTTTAAAAAAATTTCCAGAGAAATAGTATGCGTTTTGCAATTGCAGCACAAAGTATGAAAAAACGAAGAGAATTCTTTCAACAATTCGAAAATAGAAATCAAACGGATGCTCCAATGGAGGGAACATTTGCAGAAACTACAAGGTTTGGTCGACGTGCAAAGGAGGAGGAACAAAGGAGAGAACGGGTTCAACAACTTTTGGAGAAAATGGATTCAAATAAAACTAAACCTTTGAAACCAAAATTGATTGTTGCTGATAAATCAAACGTAAATATTAATTAAAAAATAGGGAAGCACACCCTGACTCTTCATGGGTCGGTGGTATACCAAAGTCGTATTGGCAGCACATTGAAATTGACCCCTTGATTACGTCCTTGAGGTATAGTGAATTGAGGTTTGCCTGGGATGGTGTCGGAGTTGACTTTTGTATCGGCTTCTCGGGGGACGGAGTGGTATACCCAAATTAAAAATATTCAAGCCCTTATAATAATTTTGTTTTATAGGAAAAGAAATTCTTGATTGCTGCAGTTATCTCTCAACTCGTTTTGGCAAATCGGGAACTTGGGGTAAATTTTAAAAATTAATTAAATTCTTGAATTTTTGATTTCTTTTTTTTGAATTTTCAAAATTTTTAAACAATTATTCAAAAAAATTTTTTCAAAAGTTGTCTGAGGTTGTGAACATGTTGAAATTGTTGTTTGCTGAACACTACTCTGATGTAGAGATTGATATACCGAGCTTTGTTGAAGAATATTTGCCTTGTATGAAATTTGTTAGAGCACCAATTGAGGTTTTTATTTTTAGTAGATAGAAAATTTTAAAATTAAAATTTAGCCCCATATTGTGATTGAACAACAATGTGGTAAAACATTAGTGAAATCATTTACTACAAAAATTGGGAATTTTAATAATAGAAACTTGAAGAAGCTTTGACTTTGTAACATATTTTTCACATTCTTTTGATTTCTATTTTATGGCAGGTTTGTATCAGGGATGTCGCAGGTTACCCGAAATCCGAACTTTTTTCCGACTCGAAACCAGATTCGATATAAATTTTTGAAATCCGAGCCGGGTTTTTTCTCAACCCTAAACATCCCTGGTTTGTTATATTATTAATTTATTATTTTTGATATTTTTAATTAATAAATTATAATATTGATCTGATGTTTTTAAATCCATGCCCCTTGCTATAGGTTTATTAAAAATGACTTTCAGACGCCATTATAACTTGTATATTTTTATATGAAATTTGATCATTTTAATCGACTGCACTTTTTTCATTGGAGAAAGGCAAATGTGAGAGAGAATTTTAGGGGGACAGGCATAAAAGTCAACTGAAATAAGCCTTTAGGTGGTGGTCCATTCGATTGTCCGTGACATATAAATAAACTTTTTTCAAAGGACAGTTTTTTCTCTCCTATTGCCTACATAAAGTAAAAAAAACAAAGATTGCTTTATAGCAATGTAGACGTGCGCTTTGTTTTCATCCGTTCATCTTTTAAATCACGATGATGTTTTAGTCTCATCTACATAAACCACACTCCCTTGCTTTTGATTTTAGCATACTAGCATAGAGATTGCCCATAAGATAAGTAAATTTTCTAATTATTCGATTTGCCTTTAGTTCAAAAGAGAAATGTTACAGAAAAAATGAGAAAGACATACAACCATCATGTTGGTGGTTAATCAATTTTATAATTTAAACTTGCACAGACTTAACTGTTTCGCTCTGTTCAATTCCTGAAAAAAGTTTAGGAACAAGAACTTTGTAATTTAAATTAGTACCTCTTGATTTTCGACTTTTATTTCTGCCAGCCGCTGTGTTACATAATTATACGAAACGGATGGCTAATATCCAGCCTCATCCCCCTCCGGACGTTTCTCCCCCTCATCCTCTGGACCTTCCAGACGCTGGCTGGCAGAAACATTTTTATTTAATAATTGAAAATTTAAGACAATTTTTATGCATTTAAAATTAAATTGTTACTTTTATTTTGCTTAAAACAACGCTAAATCTATAAAATATTGAAATTATGCAACATGATCACTCCCTCCTAATTATCTCAGTATTGCTCACCATTTTAATCAGAACATCAATATCAGTAAATCAGATAGATTATGGACACCCTTTATATGAACTACAACTTGGTCAACCAGCAGATAAAGAGATATATCATCTTCAAAGGGATGTTGTCGAAGGGGTGGCTAATATCCAACCTCCTCCCCCTCCAGACGTGTCTTCTCTCACATTCGTTTTTGATGCGACTGGCTCAATGAATGGTAAATGAGTAAAATATGAGTAAAAAATCATCACGTTTACAGATGACCTAAATCAAGTTCGGCATGGTGCTAAAGGAATTTTTGAAACTGTAATGAAACAGCGGAAGAAGCTCATCTACAATTTTATTCTAGTCCTTTTTCATGATCCAGGCAGGCTAATAATACATATTCCTGTTTTTAATAATTGAGAATCTTTAGAAGTGAGCGATCCATTTATTACAACAGATCCTGATCTTTTTCAACAACAATTGGCATCCGTCTCTGTACAGGGTGGGGGTGACTGTCCAGAAATGGTCATTAATATTTTCAATTTAAAAAATCCTACAATTTCTCTTTTCTAGGCTCTTTCTGGCATTAAGAAAGCACTTGAAGTTTCATTGCCAGGATCTTATATTTACGTATTCACCGATGCACGTTCCAAAGATTTTCATCTTGAAAGTGCCGTACTCAACCTTATACAAGAAAAACAAAGCTCAGTGCGTCCTATTAGAATTTTAATAACCTATTTTTGTTCTTAAAAATTTTCTAAAAATAGGTTGTCTTTGTAATGACCGGTGATTGTGGAAATCGTTCAGCCCCAGGGTATAAAGTATTTGAAAGAATAGCAGCCGCAAGTTTTGGACAAGTTTTTCACCTGGAAAAATCACATGTTAATACTGGTATTTTAATGAATATATTCGATAAAAAAAATTTTAAGTTCTCGAGTATGTACGCCATTCTGTAGCACGACGTAAAGTTCACATTCTTTATGAAGTTCGTGAACATGGCCAGACACACACTAGGTGGATAATTAAGATATTAATATATTTTTACTATTAAATCTAGCCTTGTCCCGATTGATACCTCTTTCTCTGAGTTGGTAGTATCATTGGCTGGAGTTCGAGATGATAGTGATCTGATGGACATTGAATTAGTTGATCCACATAGTTGATTTATCCAAAATAAATTTGCTTCAATTTAATTTAATTATCAGATAGACGAATCGACAAATACGAACATGATGATGGAACAATTAATTTGAAAAATATAAAGCTAATTCGGCTACTTTCACCCGTGCCAGGCATTTGGAGAGTTAGAACCAGTAGCAGATTAAAGTTAGAAGCATTGGTCTTTAATAACTCTTAAAAACTTTAGGCATACTTTACTAATTTTTGGTCATGGAGATATTGACTTCAAATACGGATTTGCCGCTCAACCAGTTTCTTCCATTGATTTAGTGGGTTTTTAAAACGAGATTTTTTTAAAATTTATTAGAAAATCTTAGCTATAAATCCATAATTTTAGACCCATCCTCGTCCAGTAGCTGGTCAACCAACTTATCTACTTATTAAAATGACTGGTCTGAGACCGCCAGGTGCTTTGGAGCATGTATCGCTTGTTGACTACAGCGGCAATGAACTTTATCGAAACGAGTCTCGTTTATATCCAGGAGACGGCCCTTATCTCCATTTTGTTGGGCCTTTAATTCCACCAAAAATATTCTTTTTTGTGCGTGTGAGAGGGAAAGATGCTCAGGTAAATTATGAATGATATTATTTCATTACCCTTTAAAGAACTACGATTTTCTACGAATTACTCCTACAGCAATTGCTGCTGTAGATGTTGTTGGTCCTAGAGCTTACATGGCTGAAAGGCTCACCGCAAATGCATATAATGCTATAAATCTTACTTGTTCAATTGAATCACGTGTGCCGTTTACTGTACATTGGCTTTTTGGGAGTAGAACAATCGGTGGCCCTCTCTTTTATGAGTAAGAGTTTTATGATAGTTTGCTGATCAAATTCAATTTACTTTTCCATATAGACATACAGATACCTCGACGTGGACAATAGATTCAGTTACTCCTGCCCACCGTGGCTATTACACATGTTTGGTAGTTAGTTCCTTAGGCAACCATTCTGTTTCGACATTTCTTGAATCAAAAGGTTCAATCGCCTTTTGTTTACTCAAAAATATTTTTGATCAGAATTGCCACCTGACATTGTCTCAATGCGAAACGTGTCAGTTATGCTTCATGAGACTGCATTTTTACATTGCATAACACAAAGTATAGAACGACCTAGAATTAACTGGATGCATAATCATAGTTTAAATGTTGGAAATTCCGCGAAAACTGTATGTTTAATCATTAGTACCTTGATTCCAGTTGAGGAACGAAATTAAAATTCCATTAAGTATACCTATGATAATGGCACTTTGCGCATTCACGATGCGACTTTTGATGATGTCGGTATTTACTCATGCTTTGCCCGAACCTCTGGAGGCCAAAGCGAAGAAACTGCATGGTTGACTGTTATGCAACCTCCAAGTGTACGTGTAGAACCACGAGAATTATATAGTGTTGAAGGTACTACTTTTACTTTGAAATGCATTACAACAGGTGTGCCAAAGCCTGAAGTTACGTGGTTCTTTAGAGGTTTTTTTGAGGTGCATGGAATTACCTTATTCTTGTTACAATTTTTGAGGTTCCCCAATATTTTCTGATCCAAAATTCTACATTAGCCAAAGAGATGAATTAATTGTCAGTGATGTGGAAGATGAGGATGAAGGTTCCTATTCGTGCCAAGCAAAAAATTTAGCTGGAAATGCCATTGCTTCTGCCTACGTTCAAATTGCTGGTACTTGATCATTTAGATCAAAATTGATATTTCAAATTTATAGTCCCACCAACCATTCATGTCTCACAAAATAAACAAATGATAACAAAAGATGATTCAATTATTCTCGATTGCCAAGTAAATATTCGGATGATATTTTCGACCTTTCCCTTTAGGTCATTAGTGGTATTCCTCCTCCAACAATTGTTTGGTGGAAGGATGGTCGACAACTATTTAATGATCGTTATGTCCAAATTCAAGAAGGTGGACGATTAACTATTCCTCGTGCAGATATTTCTGATGCTGGAACTTATGCTTGTAAAGCTGAGAATATTGCTGGATCAGCAATAAAACCCCTGACTCTTGGTGTTGGAAGTGAGTTAAATACAATCTCCGAATATTCTCGTTTATTATTTCTAACTAGGCCCTCCAACAATTTTGCCTAGTCCAGAGACTGTTTATGTTCAGATTGGACAAACAGCAACACTTAACTGTAGAGTTGATGGAAATCCAAAACCACAAATCCAATGGCTTAAAAATGGTTCCCCCATTGATGCATTAATAGAAGAACAATTACGGTATTCTCATTTGCCTGATGACAGTCTTCATATCAGAGGAGCATCATTATCCGATCAGTCTACATTTACTTGTATAGTTAGAAATCAATTTGGAGAACAAAGAAAGCGCACAAATTTGGTTATTACTGGATTAGGTGGATTTCCAGGGATTTATTTTAAATTATATTTAATTAAGTGAGTCCTGTTCTTGCCAGTTTGCCTTCAAAAATGGAACTGTTAAGTATTTTTATAATTAATATTATCATTTAAAAAGCATTTCCAACTAATCTTTATACCATTTTAAGTGTCGAAGGAAGGGATTTACAGATTAATTGTGTTGTACTACTTGGTAATCCTCGTCCTGAAATTGAATGGTTTAAGGTCTCTAAATTTTTATGAGACAAAAAATTCAAAGCTTTTTGATCATTTTAGGATGGACAACCACTTTCCAAAGCTATATCGAAAGAGCATGTAATCTTCCTTCGTGACGGATCTTTATTGCTTAAAAATGGTTCTGATGCACACAAAGGAACGTATACCTGTAAAGCTAATAGTGCTGCGGGAAATGCTCTACAAGATGTTAATGTTCAGTTGATAAGTAAGTTTTTAATCAAAAAAAACCTAAGAGAAAATTTTAAAAAATCGCGCGAAAGCCATAAATGTTATACGCTTTGCTTATCCAAACCTCTCGTAAGACTTGTTTTATCTTTCCCTTTTTTGCTGTGTTTTTGTTTTTTAAAGATTAACTTCATATTTTTTTCGTTTCCCTCAATTTATAGTGAAACCAAGAATGCTCCAAACAGATATTGAAGATGTACTAGTGGCTAAAGATGGAGCTCAGCTTGAAATACCATGTCCTGTGCTAGTTCCAGAGGGGCAAGTCAGGCCTAAAGTGCTCTGGGCACATGATTCCCAACCGTTAAATGTTAATACACCTGAATATATTGTTTTGGTGAGCTTATAATTTAAAGAAATTGCCCGAAATTAATTATTAAATAGCCGAATCTCAGCCTGCGGATTTTGAGGGTTAGTTCTGCACATATTGGCCGTTACACATGTACAGCTGTGAATGAGGCTGGAAAACTAGAAAAAACTACGCTTGTTTTAGGTATAGTTTTAAATTTAAAAATAACATAAATACATATTTACATGGGTTTTGTAATGGTCACTAGGGCCTCATAAGATCATTGATCACATTCTTATATGGCTTCTTCTTGCCCCTACTAATCTTCCTCTTCTATCATCTTTTCTAATCTTCATCCTTTATTTATCCTCTATCATTTCAAAGGTCCTATACATAGTTCATCCAATCTAGTGCCTAATTTATTTAAAATGAGCCGTAATACGCTCAGATTGCAATAGCATACAAAGCACATCAATACAGTATTTCCAATTGCAAAAACCGAGGCTAATTCCCCATCAAATTTAAAATTAAATTCCTGCTTTTTCATTTGATGATTTGTGGCGATAGGCAGTGTAATCTCTTAAAGAATTTCTGATCATTCTTTTAATTAACAAACTAACTGAATGCACCAAAAGATTCGAGGGCGCTTCGTTGTAAAACCATTAAAGCTGTTTGTATGAAGATCAGTGTCGGTGTTAATAGGCTTAGTAATTTGCGAAAATTTTGCTTTTTAGAGCTAAAATTATTTTATGAATAAAAGGATTTATTAAACAAACATTCTTTTGGCTTGCCAAAATCCTAAAATTCCAAGCAATAAATTTATCAAGAATTCTCCTGTCCTGTCGGAAACAAGATACATAGCTGCTCCATTCCAGGCTATACACCACTTAAAAAACAATTATAAATTTTGAATACAGTATTGTCTGTAATAAAGCCCCATGGGCCCTGGGTCTATTTTGGGTCTATTTTTCAACCATCTTTCAAAGGGATGATTCATTGAAAAGAGTATGGCTCCAGTACCAATTTTTCGCCCATCCTTCGAAGGGGGCTTTTTTTTTAATTAACGAACCGTTGCTATTCCATATTTTGTCGTCTTCAATGCACTAATTCCATTCCAAAACTCCTCATCCTCTTCATTTTCAAAATCTCTTGATTCCAAAAATTTTTCTTCAGATTTTTTTATTTTTTCAATTTCTACTCTTCTTTCTTTGGAATTTTTTATCCCATTACTTTGAGCAAGATTCTTTATATCTTCCTGCTGATCCTTCTTATGTTGCTTGTCAGCATCTTTGTTATATTCAGGCGCGAAAAATTCAATTCCACTTCTATTTGTAGCAATCATATCCGCTACATTTCTTCCTAATCCAATAGCGTTTATAGTTTTTCGTCTCTTTTCCTCTTCAATTTCATCTTCATTTTTTCCTATTTCTAATAAGTCTTCCAATGCTGATGTGTCAAAACTTAGTGACAAACTCCCCCCAACACTTTGGAAATTTTGAAAGCGTTTAGTACGTTTTGGAGGTTGTTGAGATATCTGCTGGGATTTAAGTGGATTTAATTCAAAAGTATTTTGAATTCCAGATGGAGCTGAGCTATTTTGTCTCATGGATGAGGCATCCATTTTTTAAAAGAATTTATTGAAATATTATGAATGTTGCTAAAAAATTTTATAAAAAATTATCGAAAGAATTAAAAAATGAAGACTACACTTCTTCATTTTCTATCTACTCTTGTCTGTGTTAAATCCAATCCTCTTGGTGTTCCTTACGCGCGAAACCTCTATATCACTAATCCTTAATCGAATGTGTGTACGTAATCCATGTTGTGGATTATTTTTTTCCTAGTTTTATTTTTCTAGCAAATTAGTTAATGGGACTATTAGTGCTTAAAAATATCATGAGGTTTATAATGCTACAAGTTTTCTAATGGGATTTTATAATTAAAGTTGAAGAATAAAAAATTGAAGTAATCAAAAATTATTATTATTACTCCAAACTAATTAATCATATTATCATTTCTAAGCTCCACCCAAGGTTGGAAATGATGCCATGCTTGAAGTAATGCAAGGAGAGGTTCTTCCAATGAACTGTGATTTGCAGAACCCAGGGGAATCTACAACGATTACTTGGCTTTTTGTGAGAGAATATTTCAAATACTCTCTAATAATAATCCTATTTCCATTAGAACAATTCTACTAATCTCCCTATAAATGTATCTATTCAATCTGATGGAACTTGGTTGCACATTGTTGATGCACAAATTGCTAATCATCAGGGAATCTATACTTGTTTGGTTGAAAATTCTGTAGGAAAAGCTAGAAGGGAATTTAATGTGAATATTCTTGGTAAATTTTCGAGAATATAATGGAATTTAATTCAAAATTCAGAACCACCTCGATTTATTGATACGTCTAACACAAAATATTTGTTACTCCAGGGGCAAACTATAATGCTTGACTGTACATTAAAAGGAGCACCTTGGCCTAAAATTGTTTGGAAAAAGGTGGGAAACAATTAAGTATAATTCTAAAATTTTATTTTTTGAAAAAAATTCCAATACTGTACAATTTAATAAGGGTGTAATGTGAAAATTGTGCCAAATATAGAGTATTATACAGAGCAGTGCTGGGTATTTGCCATTTGTTGGCTCCGGCTCCGGCTCCGGGCTCCGGGGTTTCAAAATCTTGGCTCCGGCTCCGGCTCCGGGCTCCGGGGTTTAAAAATCTTGGCTCCGGCTCCGGCTCCGGGCTCCGGCCTTTTAAAATCTTGGCTCCGGCTCCAGCTCCGGCTCCGGAGCCGGCGATTTTCGGAGCCGCTCCATGTTGGCTCCGGGCTCCGGGTGGAAAATCAATGAATTATTTTTCATTGGGATTTGGGTAGATGAAGGGGGATATAGAGTGATATAAGAGGATTAAGAGAGTTATGAATGGATTAAGCTGGATTCGGGTGGATTATCTTGTGATTTAGGTGGATTAAGGGCGATATCGGGGGATTAAGGGGATTTGGATCCAAAAATCCTCGTTATTTGCGCCGCAGGCGAAAATTTTGAAAAATTCGGAAGATCCTTAAGCCAAAAATCTTCCTTTTTTTGCGCCGCAGGCAAAAATTTTGAAAATTTTGGACGATCCTTAAGCCAAAAATCACCCTTTTTTGCGCCGCAGGCGAAAATTTTGAAAAATGAGAATAAAATTAATCAATTTAAAATATTTATCCAGCTTTATTTAATAAAAAAATGCTTATTATAATTTATTTTCCAAATAAAAACTATTTTTTAATTATTTGTTGTGATATGTATTTTTTGAACCTATAATTGGATAAAACTCGGAACCTAACACACTATCCATTCGGCCACCGTGTCCGCACAAAAGACCCAAACCACAAAAGACCCAAAAGGCTAAAAACCCACAAAAAACCCAAAAGGCAAAAAACCCACAAAAGACCCAAAAAGCTAAAAACCCCACAAAAGACCCAAACCACAAAAGAGCCAACCCACAAAAGACCCAATAAGTTAAAAACCCACAAAACACCCAAAAAAGTTTTTATTTTTGTTTTTCTTCCATTTAAGGTTAATTGTTTTCCATTTTGTTGAGGGACCTAGGCTTAGACAGGCTTTCTGGTGATAAAAACGAGGAAGGAGAAATTGCCAGAACATGTTTCAGGTTTTTTGTTGTTTCAAATAAAAAAAAATTTAAATATAGGCGAACCCGACCAAAACGGCCCTCTTTAGGGCCACAAATCTAATATGTAGGTGGAACGATGACAGTGGTTTTTATTTATTTTTTGATAATTTTTTAAATCTTTTAAATTTATTTTGGTCACCGATATCCCCTTTAATCCCTTTAAATCCTACTATATCCCTCGATATCCACCGATATCCTCCCTTTGATCCCTCGATGTCACGCACAACTCCGTTGAACTTCACTTTAGTCCGTCCAAATCCCCTTATGTCCTCTTACTAATTTTTAAATCCCATTAAACTTTTTTGGGTGTTTTGTGGGGTTTTTTGCTTTTTGGGTCTTTTGTGGGTTTCTAGACTTTTGGGTCTTTTGTGGGTTTTTAGCCTTTTGGATCTTTTGTGAAAGACTCTTTTGTGGTTTGGCTCTTTTGTGGGTTTTTAGCCTTTTGGGTCTTTTTTGGGTTGGCTCTTTTGTGGTTTGGGTCTTTTGTGGGGCCACACTTACATAACAGAGTAAAAGAAAGAAAATCATTTTTACCCGTCCTAATTTTCTCTTCCTTTTCTTTTTACGCCTACCATCTTTGCTTACTTCTTTTTCTCTAACCCATCTTTAGGGGTGTATAGCCGGAGCCGTGGGGAATTGGAAAACCTTGGCTCCGGCTCCGGCTCCGGGCTCCGGGGTTTAAAAATCTTGGCTCCGGCTCCAGCTCCGGCTCCGGGGTTTCCAAAATCTTAGCTCCGGCTCCGGCTCCGGCTCCGCCGGAGCCGGCTCCGGAGCCGGGCTCCGGAGCTAGCTCCCGGAGCTATACCCAGCACTGATACAGAGTCACAAAAAGGCTTCTCTTAGGCAATACTAAATAAAGAACGGATCATGACGAGATCGAAATTTTTCGAGATATCTCATACAATCCTGCCAGCCCGGTCTCTAGCTATAACTGAATATTTTTCTCTTCCCGTGACTCTGTACAAAAATTAGGATAATACAGAACTTATAATATGGATATGATGTAAAAAGGCTTAATTAAAAATAAAAGTAAATAATTAGTTTCAAAATGATTCTGAAAAAATGGTGGTTGATGAAGTGATTAGGACGGCTAATATTAATATCGAAAATACAATAATTGCAAGTAGGGAAGTTGACACACGGGTTTGGTTCCTTCCACCGGGTGAAGCATCATTTGAGCATATTCCATAGCGATTGCAGCGTTTTCCGCCAGCGCATTCTAAACCTATCCTCCAAATTGGGCGATCTTGTGCTGATTTAATGCCATAATTTCGATGGGCATTACGGCAACGTCTTGTAGACGGCTTCTTTTTTAAATAATTTTTGTGTTAGATTTTTAAATCTTTCTGGAGTAACCTGATGATAGTCAAAACAACAAAGCTGACAACGATCTTCTGATGCAAATCCAGTATCTGGATCTATTGCTGGACATTCACACACCATTAAATACGGTGAAATTTTGGCACATGGATTTTCACAAACATCATCTACACATATTTTTTCGGATCTTAAATTATTCCTTATACTAATATTTGCTCTTTCACCTACTTTTTATCACAATATTGTCCTTGTTGCTTATCAACACAGACTGATTTTGAGCATTTTCCTTGTAAGCATAGCCTTTGTGTGTCTTGATCATCACATGGCATTCCATCCATTTCATCCCCATTCATTCTGCATCTTGTGCATGCATCACGCTCCCACCGCTCCCCATTATCTCTTGAATTTGTTAAGATTCAACGCTTAATAGAGCATATTATTATACTACCTAAGTATGCCATGCTCATGAGCTGGCAAGCAACGATTTCGCTCATTCCCGCAGCACAAAAAGCAATAGTTATCCTCTTCACTGTCACACCGGCACTCGCGCATATCTCGAACGGAACATACCGAAACACATCTGAAAACATAATTATTTTGGGAAAAATTACGTCTAAGTTACGTGTTATTCCTGCAAATCTGTGCCCTACTTGTTGAGCAAATACTTCCCTCTGCTGAACATTTGACATGTTGTTCATCATACCGGTGATGATAAGAATGGGATGAAGAATCACAAAATTTTATTTGAAATGAGAAAATAGCGCCCAGGAGAAGCATTCCCTTTAATTGTTTGTAAAAATTCAAGTTTTGCTTCCTTCTCCTAAAGCATTTTCCCTCTTTTTCTGTACATTGTTGTTCAGAATTGAAATCAAAAATAACAAAGGATTTGTACATTTTTCAACAATATTTTTTGTGTAAATGAAGGCCGCAACAACAACCACCTGCTTCTATAATATTCACAGTTTTTAATCATCAGTTTATTTTCCACATCCGTTTATTTTCAACTGAACAATCTTTTTATTTTCTTGAAAAGTATCTGAATTTGTAATTAATATGTACTTAAGTAAAAAAAGGATAGCAAAATTTGCTAGAAGTGTTAAAAAGCAGAAAAAAGTTTGGCATCAAGGATGCGCCTTTCCGCTTTCATTTTGCACCTCTCAAAAGCTGCTTCCTCAAAGAGCGGCGTGTCAAATGTTATTTTGGATTAATGGAAGCTTCAAGTTTCTTTGAGTGGGAAGTGAGTGTTAAATTTATTTATGGATAACAAAATATGACAAATATTTACTTCTAAAAGTATTCCATTACGAGATTAATTTTTGAGTACAGATATTAAAATGATGATAATTATTAGGGTTGTTCACTATTGCTAGGTATCCTCGGTTTTTGGTTATGGCCGGGTTTCTACCCCAGGTTTTCGGTTTCGGTTAACTAATTGTGAACAACCCTAATATTTTGATAAATTATGATAAGTGAGGGGGTTTGTTATGATTTTGATTGTCATAGAAATTTACAAAAATTATGCCGTATAAATAACGAAAACCAAGATTAGTCTTGAAAGTTAAAAACAAAAATAGAACATGTTGTAAATTCCTTTATTTCCCCGCAACTAGTGGAATTATCCCTCAAGTTTGAAGGACAAGCAGGCTCTTTGCCATCTGGCAGCAAAAAGCAGATGTTGAAATAAAAGGAGGGAAAAGCATAAAAATGCTGTGATGAAAAGGAAAAAAAGAAAATAAAGTTGAGGGACTTGGAAAATATTATTGCTGTGAAAAGCATACATATGGACAGAATTGCCTCAAGGCATAAAAGAATGAAAGGGGCAATTGGTTAGCTTTGTTATATATTGGCCACACAAAAGTTTTTTTTCCTCAGTACTTCCTCCCCAACTTACCTCTTTCATACCTCTTGCACTACTCTATTTATAATTTATTTTTTCTGCTACTACCCATCTGTTTATTCTCTCAAACCTACTGCTCATTCATTCAGAATTTTATCCTTATACAAAAAAAACTTTGTTTTTGCCAGCCGGTCACCTGGGCATTTTTTACTAAAGGTTTTTTTGGCCATCATTTGAAATTGTCGGGGTTTTTAAAGAAAAGGTTTTGTAACATATTTTGAACAAAATATTTGCAACAAAGAGGGGAATGATGAATAAATGATGTAAAAAATTGGAAAGAAATGTTTAGTTTTTTTGAATTTATGTCGGTTTTTTAAAAATGTTTACGTCGGAAAAAGCAATTTGGCTAATTGAAATAGAGGATATTTTCTCCCTTAATTTTCCGACTTTAAGGATTTTTACATTAAGGCGATTTACATAAAGCAAATAGTGTTAATGGCTTGGATAGGAAATGAATTGGAGGTTTCAGCCCCATAAAAAATTTTGAGGGAATGAGGCGAATGATAGATTTACCCCTCCTATGGCCCACAAATGCCAGTTTGCTCATCAACCGCAGTCTTGATAACCGCCCTCTTTTTATTGGTATTGGAAGGAAACACATCTTTTCCCAAAGGTATAATTGCACAGCAACTGAGAAGCAGTCGAGAGATGGGCCAGATGAATGGCCCTCTTACATTTAAAAAATAGCCAAAATGAGCTTTTTTGGAGGATTATTGGTTTAGAAAATATGTGCAGTAAAGAGAAGTGCCATTTTCCTTCTAGCTTTTCACATAGGAAAATAGGATTTTGTGTGGAGAGAGGGGGAATTTTAAAATGAGCAAGGAAGGGGGATTGGAATTTTTAAAAAAGAAGATGACTATTTATTTTTTAAATTTAACTAACCAATTACCTCAAATTTTTCTAAAATATATATTTTTGTTTACTAAAATTGAGACGTTCTTTAAGGAATTTCTAAAGATAATTTTGTCCTTTAAAATATCTCAGCTTTGAATTTAAATGAAAAATGAGGAAAAATGAGGAAATTTAAATGAAAAATGAGGAAAATTGAAAATGATGCAAAAAAATTAGCAAAAAAAATGTTTTTAATAAAAATTTTAAATGTTATTTCGAGTTTCCCACGAGTATATTTTTAAAATAGGTGAACATATCAGTTTTTTGTGGGTATTTGTTTTGTTTGCTAACAATGGAATTTAGACAGATACAATGGGGTTTAGGATTCTGATCATATCTTATGATCATATTTGTTTTTTAATTTAAATTAAAATGCTTCATCGCTGACTAATATTTGCGGAATAATCTGCGCGTGATTTTAAGAAATATTTAAAAATTGGAAAAAAGTCGCGAGAAAGGCGAGAATTGATAATAATGATCAATAAAGTAAAGAAAGTGAAAATGTACAATTAAGGTGTGCTCAAATATTTGCACAATTCATAACTCTATTTTGAGAGGGGCTGGCTGGAAAGACTTTATATATTTTTCACGTTTTTGGATTGACAAATAGATTAGAATATAAATGGAACTAACCTCTACTTTGCATTTTAAAATGTTATTTTTCATAAAAAATTATCGAGAACGAATGAAAAATATCATATGTACCAGGGCTGGATCCGCTTCCGCTTCCGCGTTCCGCCTTCCGCAGAATTCCGCTTTTTTTGACTCTTCCGCCTTCCGTCTTCCGCTTCCGCTTTTTGCGCTTTTTCGCCCTCTTCCGCAAAAATACACCCCTAATAACGAAATTATTTTTGAAGAAATTTACTTTTAGTCCGACGTTAAAAATGGAAGATATTTGGTGACCTGTCTTCCAAATTTCTCAAAATTTTCGCCTGCGGCGCTGAAAAAGGAAGAAATTTAGCGACTTGTCTTCCAAAATTTTCAAAATTTTTGCCTGCGGCACTTGAAAAGGAAGAAATCTAGTGGGTTAGTTTTCCTAAATTCTCAAAATTTTCGCACGCGGTGCGGGAAGACTAAATGCATGGACGTATATCGGAGGATTTACATGGATTAAGGTTAATCCACCGAAATCCCTCTTTATCTATGTATATTAGTGTTTTGGACGAATATCGTGAGATTCCTAGTTTTGTCATAAATAAAGTGTTCACTTAATTTTTGGTGCCAAATCCTTGGATATCTACTTAGATAACCCACCAAATCTTTGGATTCCCCTTCAAATCACCCTTAATCCACCGAAATTCCCTCAGCCTTCTAAAATACAAAAATTCTCGCCTGCGGTTCTCGCCTACCAAACCTGGGATTGGGGTATATCCTGGGATTTCGTTTGGGATATCGAGTCCAAATACAAGTGGATTTTATTTCTGGATCAGGATATCCAGTGATTTGACAATCAGTTCTTGATCACTTTTAAGATTTACTACCCACTGAAATGCAGGGAAACATATTCACATCATAATATGAAAATTTTTAATTTTTATTACGAATAAAAATTTTTTTATTTTTCTTCCGCTTCCGCTTCCGCCTTCCGCAGAATTCCGCCTTTTTTGGCCCTTCCGCTTCCGCCTTCCGTCTGCCGCTTTTTTATTTTGTTCCGCTTTATTCCGCTTCCGCCTTCCGCTTTTCAAAATTCAAAATTCTCCAGCCCTGATATGTACATATACATAATTAATAAAATTGTGGAGGTCGTTAGTTTCCTTATTTTACTGTTTAATGGATCATTAATGAAATTTGATAATACTTATAATTTTGCGAATAATAATTAATGTTTGGTCTAATTATGGACAAAAATAAGTGAAAATAAAATTATTTTATTAATAAATTAATAACTCAGTCTTATCATATTTTTAAGAACAATAAACCATTAGAACTTGATGATTCGTTGAATGATTTGGGAGAGGATGCCGAACCTTTATATCAACTTATAGATAATGATCAGATTCTTCACATTTCTGAAGTAGATGTACGTCATGCTGGTAGATATTCATGCCTTGCAGAAAGTCGAGCAGGGCGTGCTGAAAAGGATATCAGTGTTTCACTCCTAAGTGAGTTGAGCCTAGATAATCAATGGCTTTTCCTTTCTACTTCATTATTATTTCATTGAAGCTTCTTAAAAATTTTTCCTCTAATTTATAGCAGCACCAGTAATGGCACTGGATCAAACAAACATCGAGATGATTGAGAATGAAAGCCATACCTTGGATTGCCCATTAGAAAATGATGGCGGATCAACAACCGAATTACATTGGACTAAGGACGAAATGCCGATTGGTCAAACCATTGAGCAACTATCTCAACATCAGTCTCATATTCAAGTTTTATAATTCAAGTAACCATTTTAACCAAATTATAGCGTTCCATGTCTGGGAAAAAGCTTCATTTAATGAAAGCTCAACGAATGGATTCTGGGGCTTACAAATGTATAGCTAAAAATGCAGCGGGCTTAGCCGAAGCTATTATTAATGTTCTAGTTCTTGGTTTAAAATATTTTAATTCTTAATTTAATTTTATTTATAGTTCCTCCAAGAATTGAGGATCCACATGGCTATCGTACTTTAGAGGCTCTTTTTAATGATAGTGTTCAGATAGATTGTATTGCCAGTGGGGTTCCCACTCCAAAGTGATTTCAAGATTGTTTATTGACATAATTTTAAAAAATTAAGGATTGAATGGTCTCATAACGGTAGAAGTCTCTCATCTGAAGATTCTGCTAGCTTATATTTCGAAAATGGAAGATCTAAACTTCACATACTTTCAGTGCAACCTAAAAATGCTGGTATTTATTCATGCACTGCAACTAATAAAGCCGGAAATTCTGATATGGATATTTTTCTGGATGTGATTGGTCTGTCAATATCCAATACATAATCATTTAGAATATTTCTTAAATATAGGACCACCTACAATTCGAGCACCAGCTACAGAACTAAACGTGATTGAGGGATCTGAACAGCGTTTGGAATGTGTTGTTGGGGGTCATCCTTCACCTCGTGTTGAATGGCGCAAATCTGGCAGTAGTGATAACGATCCTCTTGCTGTCCAGCAACAGCAGCAGGAGGAGGATAAACAAGCTGAGGAACAGGCCCTGTTCACTGAACACTCATACTTTCTTCATATTCATTCTGCCGGACAGCAACATGCCGGTCGCTATACTTGTATTGCTAAGAACAAAGGTGGAGAAGATCGCCTGGCTATACAATTGAACGTTTTGGTAGGCGAAGTAAAGTAACTTTGTAATAAAAAAATGTTCAACAGGTTCCTCCAAGCATTGATGAAGGCGAACGTTTGCTTCGTGTAATCGAAGGAGGTACAGCTACATTTGAATGCCCAGCCAAAGGTTCACCTACTCCCAAAATTCTTTGGAGAAGAATGCCTCATGGAACAGTAATAAATTCAGAAGATGATAATGTACAGCTTGAAGGCATTGGAGTGAATAGGAACATTCTTTTGATCAAAGATTTGAAACCAGAAGGTGCTGGCAGGTGATACTCTTGATTTTTTAAAAGAATTCGAAAGTTAATACTTTCAATGCTAAGGTACATGTGTGAAGCTTCAAACGAAGCTGGTAATGCAACTGCCGAATTTTTGCTGGAGATATTACGTCGACCTATTTTGTTTGCCAACCCATCCAATTTACTGGTGTTTTCTACTTTATTTGAAATTAATCAAGTTATTTAGTTGCGAGTTCTTGAAGGTGCCCAAGCCAAATTTGAATGTCAGGCTAATGGAAATCCTGAACCCAGTGTTTCCTGGCTTCGTGCAGGTCGCCCAATTGGTGAAGAAACAACTAGTTCAAATAATAATCTGATTTTCTCGCCTCGAGGCGACAGCTTGATGCTTGTTAAGGCAAGAAGGTGGGAATTATACCCCTGATGAATTAAAATTTATAAATGTATAGAAGTGACTCAGGTGAATATACATGCCGATTGAACAATAGCGTTGGAGAAGCTGGTATGTCGAATTATTCCATTAGAAACCCTATAATTTCAGAGGCTACTTTTACTCTTACTGTACTTGTTCCACCTCACATCAATGAGACTTTGGATCAGAATCCTCGTGCGTTAAGAAATGAAGAAATTCGACTAAATTGTCCAGTTATTGTAGGGATTATTTAGTTTATTTTATCCATTTTACAATTAGGGATTTCCAACCCCAACAGTGCAATGGTTGAAAGATGGAAAGCAATTACACTTTATTGAACGAATAATTCGTGGAAAGATTCCTGATTATCAAAACGATCTTTGGCTAGAAGCTGTAAACGCTAACGATGCAGGCCGATATACATGCCAAGCAGTGAATGAAGTTGGTCAATTAAATACGGATTTTGAACTTGAAGTGATTGGTAATAATTAAATCTATATCTCCATCGTTTTTAAAAATTTAGCCCCGCCAGAATTTGCCTCTGAAGGCAAACGAAACTTTGAGGTTATTGAAGGTGATTCCGTTACTTTGGTCTGTCCAGTGGAAGCGAATCCTTTCCCAGAAATTACCTGGCTGCATGGAACTGATCCAATTGACACCAAAAATGCTTATTTCTCGGATGATAAAAGGAATCTCACATTACTTCATGCTTACTTATCAGATGGAGGGAAATACATTTGTAATGCAACCAATGAAGCAGGAAATTCAGAATTGGATTTACAGCTTCGCGTTTTTGTCCCTCCTAAAATTGATAAGTCAAATCTCGTAGCAAGCCCTTTAGCAATTCTTGGAAAGGATATGTTTCTGGAGTGTCCTGCTTCTGGCACTCCTCAACCCTCTGTACTGTGGCATAAGGATGAACGTCAAATTACACAATTGGCACAAAAATATTTACTAAAAGATAAGAATCAAACGTTGTCTATCAAAAATATTATCCCCGAGGATCAGGGTTTGTATACCTGTACAGTACAAAATGAGGTACATCAAGAAATCCTGATATTTATTAAAAAAATTTTAAAAATAAATTAGGCTGGTCAACTGCGTGAGGAATTTAGACTTGTAAGTAACTACCAAAAAAACAACCAAATAAAAATATTTTCCTAAAATTTAAGGAAGTCCTGTTACCCCCAGAAATGGAAGAGGAAACTGCTAAACCTGGAGATGGTAGAGTACCTGGACCCCCACTTTCCAAACAGGAAGGTGAACAATTAGGTAATTGTTTAAGCAATTGAGGTCAATTAAAACTAATTAAAAGAATTGGAATGCCCTTTGAAAATTAAATCGGCATCTTTGCTTAAACAAATCACTGAGTCTTTGACAGAAGAGGAAATTTGGAGAAGGATGGAAGAGGATTTTGATGATGGAAGACGACTAAGAATTGCATGGTCAAAAGATGGGAGGCCTTTAGAGCCAGGATTAAATGCTAATATTGAGGTAAATTTGCTGACATCTTCGATTTTAAATTTATTTTTAAGATAAGTGAATATCCTGGTAAACGATTACAGCTTCATACAACTTCTATATCTGACTCGGGCGAATACAAATGCATAGCATCAAATAGAGCTGGGCAATCTTATGTCAAGTTTCTTGTTGAAATTCTTTGTATGCTCTTCTATTTTTCATTATACATAAATCTTTTCCCTTTGCATTTAATTAACCAGTATTTCCTAGAGCTTTTCATTAACCCAACATTAGTTCAGTTTGAATTTCCTCTTTTCCGCCTTAAAGCGAAGCGCGTTTAAACAAAATTTAAATTTCGAACAATAAACTAAGGGCATATTCATTATCTTGTATTTTCAGCCAAACCAAAGATTGATACATCCAGAAATGCTCCAGAACCTCATGTGATCGCTGGCCGACCGATCACGCTTTGGTATTTTTTCTAAAATATTTTCCATTGTATTATCACAATTTTTAAGGTGTCCAGCTAGGTGTGTTTTTCATTCTTCCAAATTTCTTCAATTTTATATTTAAGTGGAAACCCTCCCCCAACCATTCGATGGTTTCTGAATGGAGTAGATATTGCAAAAAATAAAAATTTTCGCAAACGTTATCGTCTACTTGATCAAGGTCATGGACTTGAGCTTCAACCAACGACTCAAGATGACATTGGCCTCTGGACTTGCCAAGCAGAAAATGCGGCTGGATCAAGCGTTGCAAATATAAGCTTGGATGTTTGGGGTGAACAAAATTTTCATCCTACTCATATACAAGCTTACTTTATTAGTTGTGCCAACTACAAAAATGACAGTTGAAGATTCGAACCCAATGAAACCTTTGGGTTCATCACTCACACTGCTTTGTGCTGTAAATGGAAATCCGGAACCAGTGATTCATTGGTCCCTTCGAGGCCAAACAATTATTCCCTCACCTGGTCGATTAATAATTACTGATGGTGGACAACGGTCAGTCCTCCCTTTTAATCATATAGAATATTTAAAAAGATTGGAGATTTTAAATTTACGAAGTGAGGATGCTGGCGAATATCGGTGTGAGGCTCAGAATGAAGTGGGTGACTCTTCGGATAGCATTAAAATTGAGATACTTGGTAATACTTTGAGAGTATGTGATTAAATATTCCCTTATTTCCATAAAAGTGCCACCCAAAATCGACAAGGAAGCCGTTGAATTAAATCCTCGACTTCCCCTTGGACGTTCTTTCACACTTTTTTGTGATGTTAAAGCCAAACCTGAAGCTAAAATTACTTGGACATTTAATGGAATATCATTGGAAAATGGAGGGGGCTTGCCATTTTTATCTATTGATAATGGGAAAAGAAAATTCCTTCAAATTGACAATATTTCTTTGCTTCATCGAGGTATTTATCGCTGCAATGCTTTTAATGCAGCTGGAAATGACAGTATTGAATATAAGGTTGATATAATGAGCTTCCCAAAAAATTTTTTTATTTTGTAAGATTGATGTCTTCGACCCTCCCAAAATTGAATTGAGAGGGGGAACAACACAGGTACTCGAAAACCATGATATTGTTCTAGCATGCAATGCATCTGGTGAACCACCACCTGTTATTGCTTGGGTAGGATTTTGTTCTAAAATTCAAATATTTTTTTGCCTTATTAGCAAAGGAATGGCGTTCTTGTCGAGACTGGTGCCAGATATTCAGTGGAAAATTCTTTTCTTAAAGTTATTAATTTAAATTTTTTTTGAAAATATTAATAATAAGGTTGTTGATGTGCGCAGTTCAGATTCCGGTATTTATGTTTGTGTGGCAACAAATGAAGCTGGCACTGATCAGCAAGCATTTACGCTGTTAGTTTTGGATATATTAAAAACTAAAAAATAATTTTAGGGAGGTGCTTGTTTTGCCCAAAGTATCTTTGCCTTCTCAACTGCCAACTCAGTTATCAGTTCCTCTAGGTGGCAATATTACTTTGGGACCTTGTAAAGGTCAGGGTTATCCTCCACCTCATCTACTGTGGAGTATTGCTGACAAAAACAAGAATGACGTAAACAATAATAACTATTCCTTATTAACCTTAATTCATAAACCCTTCCAGGACTTTGTAACAATTAATTCATCAACTATGGCTTTTAGAAAGGAAGATTACAAAATGATTAATAACGACTCAAATACAACTTCTTCGCTTTATTTGCTAGATGTTAAGGAACAAAAAGACAATAGCCTTCAGTTTCGTTGTTCAGCAATAAATTCTGCTGGAGCTTCACATATAGATTTCAATGTTAGCATCATTGTACCGCCTGTACTCGTTGATAATAATGTTTGAGAATTATTTTAGTCTTAAATAAAAAATTATTGCAGGCCGCCGCAGTTAAGGAACTTCGCATTATTGAGGGCCAATTAATTAATATTCCTTGTGGAGTGAGATTGACTGGCCAAAACGATAATATCCAATGGATTCACAATGGAAAGCCTATTGAAATTAATCAAAAACTGCAACAAAATAACGAAGTTGAACCCCTAATAATTAAAAATACTACCCTCAAAGAGGCTGGTAATTACTCATGTTCTGTTAAAAATTCGGCAGGAAGTGTGAATTCTACAGTGAGAGTTGTTGTTGGAAGTAAAAATTTTATTTTATTTAAAATTCCATAAAAATCTTTAAGTACCTCCAAAAGTTGATAAAAACAATGGAATTAGAGTTGCTGTCTCTCGTGGTAACACAGCTCAGCTACATTGTGAAGCATTTGGCTTTCCACCGCCAAAGATACATTGGTTAAGAGATCAAATGCCGTTGAATAAATGTTCATTCTAATTTTTCCACCAGTTAATACCCCATTCAGATATGCCAACCGCTGTTACGGGCTCAGAACAGTCTACAAGTGGAGTAGTTGTCTCAGAAAATAAACGAACTGCTACCGCAATCCTTCACGATATTAAGATAGAACATGCTGGTTTTTATAATTGTAAAGCTGAGAATTGGGCTGGTATTGATAACAAAACTGTAGAATTAGTTGTTCTTAGTGAGTGATTTTAATTACCTAACTAAAAAATCATTTAATTAATCAGTTCGACCGATGATTATACCAGAACGAGATCAATTACGTTTGGAAAGGTTCAGTTAATATTTCAACACCAAACTAATAAAACTATCAATTTTAGTGGTGATATAGCTATAATCACTTGTAATTGTAAGGATTTCCATTATTAGAAAAATTTTAAAATTTCATTTTTCTAGCTTCTGGAACTCCCAAACCAACCATTTCATGGCAGAAAATCTCTGATCCACAAAAAGATATTGTTGCCGACTTGAAAAGTATGGGAAATTTTCAATGGCAAATATTTATTTTTACAGAATATTTCATCTCCGATGATGGGCATTCATTAACAATTCTTAATGTAGGAAAGGATGATCATGGTATTTATCGTTGTATTGCCAAAAATGAAGCAGGTCAAGCCATTGGCATTCGCAAAATTGATGTTAAACGTGAATATTTTGACTTGATTATTTATTCATTAAATTAATATTTATAGTATCCCAAGGCGAGAGGAGTGTTAACACTAAAAGAGATAGGATCTATGTTGAATGCGATGAGAATGGATTGCCAATAAAAAGCACGTATGTAAAAGCCCGTGGTGATCGTCCCCAACAGTCTAATGATCCTTACATTCATTGGACTGAAGAATCTGATGTGGATGCTTTGTTATTAAACGGTACTGATGGTTTAATGACTTTATGCATGCCAAAAATGGAGGATGAAAGTAACGTTATGAACCGAGAGACTCGGAGAGTGTCTCCCTTACCTTCTGCAAATTTATCCTGTGGTAAATAATGTTTGTTCAAATACAAAAATTAAAAAAAATTTCTAGCAAGTAATAATTGCCAATACAAATGCCAGGATCTGGCCAATGGCTCATCCAAATGTATTTGTCCAGATGGTTATTCCTTAAGCGAAGATGGACGCTGTTTGGATTTGGATGAATGTAAAAATGATATTTATCCATGTGTTTCTGATCAGCTTTGTTTTAACAAACTTGGCACTTTCTCTTGTATTAACAACCTCTGCCCTCCAAAATTTCATCTAGACAAAACAAAGTTTAATTCAAAATCAAGTTAATTCCTAAATTTGTATTAAGTCAACAATGTTTGCCATCATGTCAAAATTGTACAGAATTGCCAATACGTCTTTACATGTTAGGATTACCTAAAGGAGTTGCTGTCAATACTGCTTTGGTTTGGAAATTTCATGATATTTAGACAAAAAAATTTTCAGCTTCGACTAAGTGCCCATGATAAGAATGGTCGTTTGCTTAAACGAACAAAATTTAATATTCGTGCCGAAAGTAATTCCTTCAATACGAATGCATTGAACGATCAAAACTCAATCTCATATCGACCAGGACAATTTCACTTTGGCATTACAGCTGAAAAGGATGGTCGTGCAACCCTACATTCTCGAAGGCTTTTATTGCCCGGTTCCGAATTTCTTTTGTCTATTCAATCCACTAGCAGCAATGATACAAGTGATAGGGAACTAAAATCGACTGATTTGGGGAAGTGGGTGGCTAATTACATGGTGCTTATTGCAGTTTCCGAAAATTTGTTTTAATTATTTTCTAATTTTATTGTTGTTTTATTTTTCTAATTTAAGTGTTTTTAATCATTTTTCAATTTATTATAGTTAGTTCACATTGTTAGCCTTCTCTCATCATTTTTTTACTCCCATACTCCCAGTGTTTTAATAATATTTGTTCAATTATAAAATTTAAGTGTGTAGAACTACACACTTTCCTAACTATAAGTGATTTGTTTGTATAAAAAATAATAAATAATGATAAAAGTATAATTGGTTATTGATAGCTACATAGACCAAATTAATAATTACATAATAATTGTTGAACAATCAAAAATGATAAACGCTAAATGATACTTCCTTTAATAAAATATTTAATAGTGTCCTAAAATCTTAATAATCGAGTTAGAGAGTTTCCAAGTTTAATGGCATCCGACAACAAAATGGGTCGTTGGGGAGCAATAAGTTATGTAATGGGAAATATTGTAGGTGCGGGAATTTTTATTGCACCCACAGCTATATCTAATCAAGTTGGATCGGTTAGTTATTTTTAGATTCTAAGCATTATTAAATCCTACAATCAGGCAGGAATGTCGCTCATAATTTGGGTACTGTCAGCAGCCATTTGTACAATTGGGGGCTTTTGTTATTTGGAATTGTGTACAATTGTAAAGAGATCTGGAGGGGATTTTGCATACCTATGCTTTGTAAAATGGTTGCTCTATAAGATAAAATCCTATATAATATAAAGGATATTTAGGCATTGGATTGCCTTTATGTTTATGGTCTCTGGTTGCGTGATCGTTTATCCTATGCAGGTACATATCTAATCAGAGATAAAAATTTTGAATCTGTCATTAAATTTTAAAAACGAATTTGAAAACAAATTTAGTATATTTAGCCCTTTTCTCAATGCAGTTAGCAATTGCAGCGAGTGCTTCAGGAGAATACATTGTTCAGGCATTCCAGTTTTGTAAGTAATTCATCAATCATTATTCGCAGGGTCTTGGATTTTCTAATAATTTTCATGTCTATTGGCTAAATAAACTATTTGGATTCTCCATTGTTTGTAAGAATATTCTTTAAAATTAATAAAACGAGGACATTCAGGGCTGATACTTTTTTTGAATTTTTTCTCAATCCGTCGAGTCGGCGCTCCTTTCCAAATGCTTTCTTCTGTAGCAAAAGTAGTTGCCTGTATTTTTGTTATTGGAGTTGGTGTTTTCCAAGTTTTCTCGAGAGGTTATTCATTATTATTTTGAATCTATTCCCACTTTCCAGGCAGCAAATTCAAACAGATTGATGACCTTTTTGTCAACACTAGCTTTTCAGCAGGTCAGATTTCTGCTGCCTTGTTGGGAGGCTTTTACAGTTATGATGGTTGGGATATTCTAAATTGGGGTGTTGAGGAAATTAAGAGCCCTGAAAGGTGAAAATTTATGTGAATCTTATAAATTCAAAAAATTTCCAAGAGTAATGCCTTTCGCTATCATTGGCGGCATGTCTCTAGTTGCTTTACTTTACACATCCATGAATTGTGCTTATTTTACTTTACTTACAGCTAATGAAATGAAAGTTTCAAATGCTGTCGCAATGGTTCAACTTAATATTTTTTCAAAATTAATAATTTCAATAGACATTTATTGAACGTATTATTGGTCAAAGTTTAGCTAACTGGACTGTTCCATTATTAATTAATTTAGTATTACTGGGTTCAATTAACGGTACTATGTTTATTGCAAGCAGGTCGGGCTTAATTTTCTTCGAAATTTACAAAGTTAATTAGATATTTGTTTGCGGCATCACGTGAACGCCATTTACCAGCGTTCCTTGCGTGTGTAAACGAGAAAAATGAAAGTCCAAGATCGGCACTTTTAGTTCATGTAATTATACATTCTTTATAGCTCATAATTCCAAAAATTTCAAGGTATTATTGGCATTTATATTTTCATTTGCTGGCAATATAGAGCAATTAATTGTTTCCATGGGGTTTGCCCAATTGCTACAACGTTGCTTTACATTATCCGCTCTCCTTTATATTCGGTTCTATAGATTAGGATTAAATACCGAAAACAATGAAATAATTAAAACACCAATAATTTTGCCAATACTTTTCTTAATTATTTGTATTGTGCTCGTTTCTATTATTATTCTACAAAAGTTCTCTGATGCCTATATTGCATTAATTGTTTTGGCATTTGCTGCAATTATTTATTTGCTATTTTTGTGGGATAAAGGATTAAGGAGATTCGAGCTTTATAGAATAATGTCTAAACAAGTAAATGGTTGGTTTCTAATTTTGATTACCGCCTTTTCTCGATTAATTCCCCTCCTTCGAATGATTCCCCACTCTCGATTAATTCCCCATACCATCGAGAGTTTGAAACAATAATTCCACATCCACAAATGTTTATAGACGTTCAAACTTCGAAATTCAAATATTCCCGACCCTCGAATATTTACCCAGCCCACGTATATTTTGTAATATTAATTCCTTAGGAAAATTTTTCGAGATAATATGGTACTAATTTTTAATTAAATCATTAACAATTAAGCCTCCTTCTGTTGCATATCTCAAATAATTTTTAATGGGAAAATTGAAGTGATTGAATGACTTTCGATAATTTAGTTATTGTTTTTATTTATCAAAAATTATTTAATAAAAAATATTAAATTATTATAAACTAATATTTAATCATAAATTAGGAATTTTTATTATTATGAGTTAAGCATAAAAAGAAGAATTCATGAATAAGCAAATAAATTCTTCAATATTATCATAAATATCTTATCAATAAAGAACCAATTTTTATATGACACCTTACAATATTTGGTTTATTAAAAATTAATTCATTATTAATGTAATTAGTGTTAACATTGCCCTGTTTTATAAGATTTTCATAATTGAATAAAATGGATTCACCTACCCCTAAACCATTTTCAAAGCCTACTTCGTGTTTAAAAACCATTTTGGTTGTTTTTGCCGGTCTTTGTGCTATATTAATTATTGCTTCTATTACCTTTGGTTTATTACAGCTTATCAAGTATGAAGAATTATAATTTTATTAATTATATTATACTTTTCCACTTAGAAGCCACGATATAACCGAACCTGAAACATCTACAATGCCATCAGTGAACACTGAAACAAGCTATAGTTCGACAACTGACGCAGGGTGTGTTCAGAATTCTTATTCAGTTAACGTTGACTTAATAAATACTTCGATCATTCATGCTTGGCTAAAGCCAAAAAGACTAGGCTCGGTAATTAAATATGTATGAAGCCTTAAAATTTTGTTTAAGACAGCCATCCTTTATGCCAATATTTCCAAAACAAATACAAATCAAACAACCCCTACCCCTATATTTTATACGAGTGAGAATGGCGAACCAACATGGTTTGATTTTGCACATTTGGAATTAAACTTTGATGGAAGGGTTGAACTTAGTTGGTCAGATGAAGACACAAATGTTTCTTATATTTATGTTTATGAAACTGAAAATGTATTTTTCTAAATTTTTAAGCAGTTATTTCATGAATCTTGCAGGTTAAACTAAATGGGATTCGCCCTGCTTTTGTTTCCAAACTGGCAATGGGTCCGAAAATGGAGCAAAGCTTTCATTTTAGACCTCCTTTGGGTTGGATAAACGATCCAAATGGATTTAGTAGGACTGACGATGGTCTTTATCATCTATACTACCAGCACTATCCACACAGCAAACAATGGAACTCCATGTATTGGGGCCACGCAATCAGTACTGATTTGGTTAACTGGATCCACCAGCCTATATTCCTTCGTCCCGATGACAAAGAATGTGGTACCGATTGTGGGCTATTTTCAGGTTCAGCTGTACCGATACACGATGGTTTACAAGCCTTCTTTACTGATAATAATAATAGTTAAATTAATCATTTATGTATTAACTTATCTTAAAATTTAGCACGAATAAATCAGGAAATACAGAGAACTGTTTATACCAAGGACACTATATTACCCTACAACGAATCTGAAATCATCATTACTGATTTACCTGACTTGGAGGAGAAGGGTCTCAAATTAGGAGCTGACTTTAGAGATCCCAATGTTTTTCTTGGCCCAGAAGGCTATTATTACATGACATTGGGCAGTAGTGATACACTTGGTGCTGGAGGAGTTGTATTACTTTATAGATCAAAAGAAAAGCATTCTGTACATTCCGGATGGATCTTCCAAGTATAATTTTATGATATCTGATTAGGTGTACATATTTGCTTATCTTAGAATGTTCTCAGAACTGATAACGCGTTTGGAACAAAAGTATGTGAATGCAGTCAGATCTTCCAGTTAGGCGGAAGGAGAAGGTTAAGTCAAACATTATATGCCTTGCTTTATGCACGAACTGGTAGTAAAGATGGAGACGGGCGTGCCAACCTCTCACCCATTATTTTGGGAAATTTTGATGGCAGCAATTTTAATCCAATAGAAGAACAAGAATTGGATTTTGGTGCTGGTTCTTTTGGATTTCAAGTAAATTCTGAAAAGAATTTTGGATTTCCCCATTCATCCTCATCAAAAATAAAATCATTTTAGGCTTTTTATGACACAATCGACGATGAAGCATTACTTATTGGTTGGCTGGCAAATTGGCCAGATTGGGATAGGATTTCGGATTGGTCAACCTCTCTAACATTGCCTTGGGTAATCAGATGGAATAATAGGCAATTATTAATAGGGCCACATCCAAATGTGCTGGGACAACTACGTGATATTGAATTGGATGGAAAGGCGTTACTCAGAGGCAATGCTGTCGTATTACCCAACGGAACGGTTAGTTAAGAAGTTACTAAAATCAAGTCTTCAATTTTCAAAGTCCAAAATTTCTAGGCCTATATACGACTGGCAATTGAATACTATTATTTCTATAATGGAATTTTTCTTCAACTCAATCATCCAGATTATATACAGTTGGGAGTTAAGGTTAGCAAAGATGGGCTTGAAATAGTGAAAGTAAAGCAGTAAGTCATTAAGTAAGGATTCTAGTCAGTTAAATTATAAAATCCAGTAATGATCCACCAAATCGTCGTTTCCTCGCAGCAGATGCACGTCCTGATATTGTTCATATATACATTGACCGCGACTCTCTCGAAGTATTTGGCGAAATGAAAAATGATGGAATGCCAAGATGGGCGGGTACATCTCGTTTAACGGGCTTGAACACTTATGTAGAATCTGTACAGCTGTCAACAACAGATCGCTATAGTTATTTATTGCAAGGATGCCAAATTTGGAGCATGAAACCCGCAAAATTTTTGGGTCGCTTATAGACCATATAATATTTTTATTTTGTACAATTTGAATTGATTTTTGAATTTATATTTTTTAATTTTTATCAAGTTGAAAAATGAAATTTGGTTTATTATTTAATAGCATGGCAAAGAGGAATACGGGCTGGCTTTAAAAATAAAAGCAAAAAACTTTATGCACAATACGCATAAAGTAAAAAAAAGTAGAATTGCATGTGCCATTTAAAACACTGGCTAACGCATAGCAAAATAGAAATAAAAAAATAATGGATTGTTTTGGCACATAAAATTCTAAAATTTCAACGGGAGTAGAGAAAAAGACTTGTAGCAGTATGGACATAAGCTAGGCCATAAAAAGAAATGCCTATTTTTCCTTAGAGACAGCCGCATCTTTTGCCGTAAATTCTAGCAAGTAGAAAAAAAATAAATTTATTATTGAATATTCATTTTTATTTAATCCATTGTCCTTTTTTCAGTCGCATCATTATTTTGGTTAACTCATGGAATTTAGTTTCTGAGGAAAATTTTTTTATAGACACATTTTTTAATAATATTAAACTATAAATAGTTTTCATTAAAGATGTCAAAAGCAGAAATTTTCCAATACTCAAGACTCGAAACCAAGACGAAGACTGGACCCGAACAGAAAAACTGAAAACCCCCAAGAAAAATCTTGAGCCATCAATCAAGACCAAGAGTAGTAGTTCTAGTTTATTTGTGTTCTAATTATCTTTCTATAGTGTTTTAATTACATTTTGATATCCTCGGATAACATTTTGAGTGCCATTATTTAATGTAACCGGGTTAAGCTAAAGAATGTCTCATTATATCTATCCACATCCAATTGTTTTTGCCTTTTGTTATTGTGCGAGGATAATTAAATTTTTTACTTCTCCATATAAACCCATCGAAATACTACTCTTGCTTAACATTCATTAATGGATTTTTATTTCCGACCTCCTCTCAAAGAAATGAGAGTCGAGAACCGGCTGGCAAAATAAATTTGTCCAAAACAAATGAGTGAGAGCATCTCAAATTCTTTTTTAGTAATGTAGGTATTTTGAGATTAACGTCATATAAATTTAGTATAAATTTAAAAACTTTGTATTTTTGTTTCTTCAGATATTATAAAAAATATTATTTATTAGATATTAACAACATTTAATTATTAAAAACAATGTCTTCAGTCAAAGTGGCAGTGCGTGTTAGGCCATTTAATAGTCGAGAAATACGTCTGTTCCTAGAAACCATTTTTAAAATTTGAATTTCAATTTTAATCCTTACAGAACTTCTTTCGAAATGCGTCATCGATATGTCAGACAAAAAAACATGTATGTATTTACAGTAGAGATCTAACCGGGACAAAATCTCGAACGGAAATCTTGGTTATCGAGATAAGAATTTTTCGAGATATTTATCTTAATTTCTGTACGGCCCTTCTTGTCCTATCTCTAATTTACTTTATTTCAAAATTAAAATCATTTAATAGATATAACAAGCAGCTCAAATCAAACATACAATTTTGAGTTTGATTATTCTTATTCATCATTTGACAGGAAAGCTGTCAATTATGCTTGCCAGGATAAGGTCTATAGAGATATTGGTTCGTTGATTGAATATTTAAGTTTAAATTCAAGAACAAATTAAGGTGCTGAAATGCTTGACCATGCATTTGACGGGTAAAATTTCCTCTCAGAAATAAAATTTTTTAAATATTTAATGGAAAAATCTAAATTCTTAGATACAATGTATGCATATTTGCTTATGGTCAAACCGGCTCCGGCAAGTCGTATACAATGAGTGATTGCTCTTTTTCTGTTAAAAATAAATCCAATTATTTTAGTGGGCAAAGTAAATGATCTCGAAGAAATGGGAATGATTCCAAGACTTTGCCGCGAAATTTTTAGTCGAATTAGTGAAAACAGAGAGAATCAGCAACTTAAGTATACTGTAGAAGTAAAAGTTTTTCAGATAAAATTTGTTGGAATTTTTTCTATTTTTTAGGTTTCATATATGGAAATTTATTGTGAAAAAGTTAAGGACCTATTGTGCCCAAAGAATGAAAATTTGAAAGTTCGAGAACATCCGATTTTGGGTCCATATGTGGATAATCTCGAGAAAATGGCTGTGTGTTCATATGAAGAGTATGAAAATTAAAATTTATCAATCCTAAATTTTTTCAGTATTTTTGAATTAATGGATGCTGGTAACAAGGCCAGGTTATTCCCTAATAAAGCCATCACTTACATAATCCGTTATAATGTTAAGAACAGTGGCAGCTACAAATATGAATTCAACGTCCTCCCGTTCACATGCAATTTTTACAATTGTGCTTACTCAACGAGAGCATGTTAACGATTTGGATACCGAAAAAGTCGAATATCTTTAATTAAAAGAGATTGTTTTTTTCTTAAGGTGAGCAAGATCTCGCTGGTTGACCTTGCGGGTTAGTTAGAAAATTATTAAATATGATATCCTAATAATAGGTAGTGAACGAGCTGATTCAACTGGTGCAGAAGGGCAGAGGTTGAAGGTAAAATTTTAATAATATTTCCCTCAAGAATATTTAAAGACAAATTCAAGGAAGGAGCAAATATAAATAAAAGCTTGACTACACTTGGACTTGTTATCAAAAAAGTTAATAAGCTATACTTAAAATAAATTATCTTAGTCTTTGTTCAGCTGGCTGAACAATCAACAAAGAGGAAAGGGAAACAATCAAGGACGGCTGTCATACCTTATCGGGTTGGGATTTAATTAAGATTTTGAATTTCCATTGAATTTTTCTTTCAATTAGGATTCTGTTTTGACATGGCTTTTGAAGGAATCCCTAGGAGGAAATTCAAAAACTGCAATGATTGCTGCCCTCAGTCCTGCTGATGTTAATTTTGAAGAGACTTTAAGCACATTAAGGTGATTAAAATTCAAAATTCTTCAAGTAATAGTATACTCATAGATATGCCGATAGTGCCAAACAAATTATGTGTCGTGCCAAAGTTAATGAAGATCCAAACGCAAAACTTATAAGAGAACTCAAAGAGGAAGTACTAAAACTTCGTTCACTTCTCAAAAATCGTGGAGTTGAAGTGAGAATTTATTTCTAAAATTTTTTAATGTTTAATTATAGGTAGGTGAAAACGGTGAGGTTTCTCCCGATACAAAAATATATTCCGGCGAGGAGGATACAATCGAGCAACTAAAAACGTCAGAAAAACTGATAGCTGAATTAAATGAGACATGGGAGGATAAGCTGAAAAAGACAGAGACCCTTAAGTATGTTTGCTTGTTTATTTAGATTTGAGATATGTATTTTAAAATCTTCAGAAAACTTCAATCGGAAGAACTGCGCGAGTTAGGGCTTGCAACATCTGCGGATGGTTTGAAATTCTTTTCGTGTAAATATTCAAAATTTAGGTTCTGCACTTGGTGTTTTTTCGCCGAAGAAGCTTCCGCATTTAGTTAATCTAAATGAAGATCCATTAATGAGTGAATGTCTTCTATATTATCTCAAGGAAGGAATAACAATGTAGTATATTTTAGGAAACAAATAAATGAAAAATTTTTTAGGGTCGGACGACATGAAGCAAAACCAAGGCCGGATATTTTACTTAGCGGTGAATATATAAAAAATCAACATTGCCAGTTTGACAATTCCTCTGGCTCTGTTTCCGTTGTCCCTATCGAAGGAGAAATCTTCGTTAATGGAGAGCCATTACAATGTTCGAAGCTTTAATCATATAAAACCCCGAATAATTATTTTTTAGCTGGGCAATCTATGAAGCTTAGTTCAGGCTGTCGAATAATTCTGGGTCGATGCCATGTTTTTCGCTTCAATGGTTTTTATTAAAGCAATTTACTTAGTCCCTTGAATATCTTCTAGATCCCCAGGAAGTTAGGCAAAGCAAGCATAACCTAGCCGGAGTTGCTTCATCAAAAGAACCCATTGACTGGCGCTTTGCTCAAAACGAACTTTATCAATGCCAAGGCATTGATTTGAAACAGGAAATGGATAAGAAAATTGTGGAAATGGAGCAACAATTTCGTAAAGAAATGGAGCATATGGAACGTGAGCATAAACGAAGAAATAATGTAAAATATAATAATTATGCTTGTAAATAATATTTATAAAGGAATATGAAAGTCGAATACAAAGCTTACAAAAGCAAGTTGATCTGGCTCAAAGTCAGCTTATTTCTTCTGGCTGTTCGAGCTGGAATAACAGTGAATTCATATTAAGCAAAAGTCTTTTAGCTGAGGGTAATAAATGAAATAATTTATTAGAAAAATTAAAGTTTTTTAGTCAATGATGATCCATGGACACCCGATTTAACAATTAAGGTGCATAAAGCAGCTATGAAATGGCGTTATTATCAGTTTACTTCTGTTCGTGATGATCTCTGGGGAAATGCTATTTTTCTGAGTGATACAGTTTAACATGAAATTAATTAAAATTCAAAATTTTTCAGAAGAAGCAAATGCCATTTCGATTGATTTACGGAAAGGAGTAGAGTATCAATTTGTTCTTTTGACAGATACAAGTTCGAGAATAATATTTTTCTTGATTAAAAATTTGAATTTATAATTTAAGTGTACAGCCCTCTTCCACCTGAACTATTACCACCTGGTGAAAATTTGAGTTTGAGGCCTTATCCAAAGACTGGTTCTTTAAACGAATATCAATTTTAAAACAAATATCTTTTAGTTGTTGCTGTGGAAGTGAGAGACTTAAAGAACGGTGCTATTCATCATTGGAGCTTAGAAAAACTTAAGTAAATAATTTTTTTATGGAAAGATATGCTAAAAAATTTCAAAAATAATAAACCTAATTATTTATCAGATCAAGGCTAGAAGATATGAGACGTCTGTACAATGCTGATGTGAACGATGCCACTCCTGAACGGCCAGATTTGAGAACCGTAGGCGATTTGTTAAACATGATGTTTCCTGCAAGTGGGGCAGGATTGGCCCCCGAAAGGTCGGATCTTTAATACAAGCAATTAACTAAAGCCTATATTTAGAATGAAATTGCGAAAGAAAACAAAAGAATTGCCTATTATGGAGGAAACGGTCACCTCAGAAGATAATCTCGATATTAATGAAAATAATAATTTGGATGACATGTGGCTTGGTGCTGGTAAAAGTTTTTTAGAAAGTCAAATCCCATAAATCTTTACAGATCCATTTTACGAACGTTTTCCTTGGTTTCATTTAATTGGGAGGTAATTTATCTTTGATTTGTATCAATTAGTGAGAATATGTTTTAAGAGCATTTGTTTATTTGAACAATGTACTTTTTGACGTTTCACTAAGTCACAAAGTTGCTGTTGTAAATGAACGAGGCGATGGTAATCAACTATAATTTTTCAAGAATTCCTGATATCATATATCTCTGATTTTAGTCATCGGCTTTCTTCGAGTTAGGGTTGAAATGTTGGAAAACAGTAAAAAGGTGAAGGAGGTCGAGAAGACAACACTTAACAGCACTAGTCAAGTGGCTAGATTATATTTCCGAAAGGAACATTTTTTGAAAAACATGCAACGTAGTGATGGTGGGCGTATCGTTTCATCTGCATCAAGTATGAATGTAGCAGCTGCAAAGCCTGTGGCTGTTAGCCCGTCAGAGGGATATCTCTCTGATAATGGTACCTACAAAATATTTGGAATCAAAATATTCGAATCAATTTTAGAATCAACAGAATTGGAGGCAGTATTTCCTTCACATATTGCTAGAGATCAAGAATTTACTTTCCGGGTTACTGTAGTTGAACTACTCGGAATACCAGACGATTGTTACACTGACATTTTCTGTCAATTTAAGTAATTTTTATTTTGATATTTATTTATATATCTGAAGTTTTCTACATCGTCATGATGAAGCTTTTTCAACTGAACCAGTTAAAGGAACAGCAACCGATGGAACTAGAACGCTGAGATATAATTATGTTCAGGTGGAATTTACTAAGAAACTTTTTAATTTAACGTTAATTTGAAGGAGTTAAAAACTGTAGCCAATCCGGCATTCATTCATTATCTCCAACATTTCCCAATGATTTTTGAAGTTTTTGGGCATTTAACTAAAATTAATGTCAGTAGCATGTTTGCCAATGCTTGCCAAGAAAAGTAACTAATTTATCTACTCCCTTTGAATAATTTTTTTATTATTTCCGATCAAAAATCTCCAAAACAATGAGCAATCTTCAACCTTCCCTTGTCATTGCAACTCCACTTAAGAGCAGGTTTACAACAGGGAATTCTTTAACCAGGTATCTTTTAAAGTAAAAATCTTCTTTAAAAGTTCATTAAGTATTTTAAGACGAAACCCAGTTGTGGCAAAGTATGATCTTTTAATTTGGTTTGAAATATGCGAATTTGGAAGTAATGGAGAATATCACCCTGCTGTCGATATTTTTGTTTTTATTTGTGATCTAGTGTTATTTTTAGATTGTTGATCACGCAAATGGCCTTCCAACACACGGGGTATTCCTCTTACATCAAGGGATTCAAAGACGTATAAAAATTACAATTTGTCATGAAAAAGGTTAAAAGTACAATAGTGATTAGGTAACTTAATATTAATAACAGGTGATATACAATGGAGGGATTGTCAAGAGGTTAACTTTTGTTCGCCTTTTAATCCTTACTTAAAAATCATTAGTTGGTAGTTGGACGAATAAGAAACACTGCGGAATGGGCTGGAGGACATGATGATGATGTTCTCAGTTTGGGACTGTTTCCTGGTACTTATTTAGAATTTGCGATGGATGATCGGTATTGGATTAAAAATAAAACTCGATCGAAACATTTTTTAGTGTATTCTTTCAATTCGAAGCTGCATGGGATTCTTCTTTACATAATTCTCCACTTTTAAATCGCGTTTCTGGTTATGGTGAACAAGTTTACATGACAATATCGGTTGATTATTTGATTAGAAGAACAGTTAATCATTTTAATCTTAGGCCTACATGGAGCTAGAAAATTGCTCACAACCGGCCATCATAACAAAAGATGTTTGCATGCTTATTTATGCTAGAGATTCGAAAGTATTCATAAATTTGCTAAAATATGCCTGCTTATCCTACTTTAAGGTTAGCGCAGCAAGTCGCTTTTGCCGTTCGTTAATTGGGGGAATATCCAAAAGTCCTGGTAATTTTTTTGTTTATCAAATTAAATTTATGAACTTCACTAAAGAAATGAATCGAGTACCTGGAATTTATTTGCTCACGTTGATGCAGGAAAGTGAAGAAAATAGTCCTGGTAATAATTTTGATAATTTAAATTTGAAGCATTTAAAGGTGCTTGTCGAAGACAAAGGCGTGTTTTGGATACATCATCGACATGTTACTTTACTTTTCTTAATGTATTTAAAAATAAATTTCAGATGTTCGTGGAGAGGAGAACCTTGGAACATGGAGGTATTAAAAACAAAACTTATCACTGATTAAGCCCTATATTTTTTCAGGCCACGAGGAGACTCGATCATTCTCGAACATCAAATTGAATTAGAAAAACTTAGTAAATTGCAGCAAGTAGAACGGATGAGATTGTTTCTCAAACTTAGGCGTTCTAGAAAATTGGGGAGTGGGGATACACCGGTAACTCGAAACGTTCCCTATTTCCAATTAAATTCAAAAAAATTTCAAAGATGACACCAACAGCTCCAAAATTTCAAATTCCAGACAAAATTAAGTTTACACCTTTCGAGAAAAAAATTGCGGAGAAAGTAATCCATCTGATTAAATTGAGAATTCCTGTTAACAAGGAATCTCCAACTGGAAAGAAGGTTAATTTTCAATTTTTGAGGAGATAACTTTTTATTATATAGTTAGAGGCTTTGAGTAGTGAAAGCTCTCAAAGTGGTGGAAGTGTTGATAGCCGTAACAACCCAGCTACTTTGGACGTTGTAACGAGGAGTAGATCTCGATCCTTTGACAATCTCAATGCCCAAGATTTGGGAATTGGAGGTGAATCGTCTATGAAAAGGTCAACTTCAGGCAATTGCATGTTCAAAGATGAAAATTCAACGAGACTTTTGCCCGATGTTTGTAAATTATGAAAAAAAAATTGATAGAAATATACTAAAAACACTAAAATTTTTATTACTAAATTTTTAGGTAACAGAAGAGCGTGTAGGCTTAATTGTCTCAAGAAAAGGATATATGAATTTCATGGAAGGAGTACGAAATGAATGGTGAGAAACTTACTACAATTCACAAAAATACAATTATGTTTAAGGATTAGAAGATGGGTGGTTATTCGAAGACCTTATATTCTGCTATATAGAGATGAAAAAGATTTGGTTGGGTGATTGTTATAAATATAAAAATATCGCGATAATTTTTAGGTAGTAAGAGGCTTAATAAATTTGGCAATTTCCAAGATTGAATATGAAGATGGACAACAGTTGGTGGTTGGCATGGAAAATGCTTTTTCTGTTTATACAAATAACCGGGCATTTTTCATGCAGCCCTTGGCAGGGGAATGCGTAAAATCACCTATTTAATAATAAAATTTATTTTATTAATTTAAGGTATTTGATTGGATTTATGCTTTGAATCCTCTTTTAGCTGGTAAGATTAGGTCGAGGCGACTTACAGAAATACCCAAAAAGATTAGTAATGCATGAATGGATGAATTTACTATCAAAATTTATTGTATACTTAAAGATCTGTTTCATTGTAAAAGTTATAATTTAAATAAAGGAAAAGAAAAAAGTCTAATTCAATAATCACAGTATTTAATAAAAAAAATAAAAACTTAATAATAAACAAACAATAGCTGTAATAAATTATCGCATTATTGTTATATTGTTGACAATACTTTCTTTTAAGCATTTATTATTAAATATTATTATTAAAAATATTAAATAATTTTACATTATTATTATTAACAATACTATTAACATCTTTTCAAACTATAATTCAATCCTCAATTTAATTTTTTTAACTCAAGTTAAAGTTTGTTTAATATTTTGAGCAATTTAATTTCACTTTTATTTTTCACCTGCGCACATTTTTATTTACAAATAATTAAATTTTCAAACATTAAATGTGTAAATTGTTTGCGTTCTCTCAATCGTCTAACTGTTGTTTTAAATTCTCGAAATTCTCGAGTTTATTTATCGAATAACCAAAATTTTAAGAATATTTTTTGTTTCAAGAAAAGCAGCTAGAAATCCCTTTTTAACAAATCCCATGATTATTCTAAAAATAAAAATCATTAAAAACCATTTTAATTTCATTCTTAGTGCCATTAATTAACTTGATGGATGAAGAATCCGCGCATTTGAGGCTTTTATAAATATTAAATTTCTTTTTTAATGATAAATCCCCTTCAAATTATTATCCTCATTAACTGAATTAGAATGATGAAAACTTCTAATATCTTCATTTATATTTTTTAAAATTTTACTTAAATATTTTTATTAAATCGATGTTCCAACAATTATTTTTTCATTATTAAAATACATCGATTTTATAGGTAAATTTAAAACAATTTTTGGCAATTATCTTTTAGGAAAAGGGAAGATAGGATTGGATATGAAATATTTTAACTAGGAATCCATTTGAGGTTTTTTGGGATTTCTGCGTGTACCTCTAACACCTCTTCTAATGTAATTTTTTAAGTAAACACCTACCTCTTAAAACTTTTAAAAGAAACATTAGATACCTTGATGTTGTTTCAATTTTGAAAAAAGGTTGAAATAAAAAGAGCATTGAGCAAAAATTAGTGGTTTCCTGCACATAAATTTAGGAGCGAAATAACCATTAAATTACTCAAAATTTGAGAACACATACTACAAAGATATACATATTTATTTATTGCCTATGTGGGGATTGGGCTCATTTTTAATTTCTCTCGTTCGTATTTCTTTTTTAATCGAACGTTTTAAATTGAGGTTTTAATAGTCGAGAGTGAGAAGGGAGAAAAATGCAAGTAAATATGAATTGATGAGCAGCGGGAGACTGACATTAAGAGAAATCGTTGCAACTTTTTGTTAAAAAATTTGAATGAAATTTGTCTCTAATTGATTTTAGAATTTAAATAATCTAATTAAATATTTTATTCATTTAAATTTTAAAATTCTATGCTCTTATTCTTGATTTAAACATTCTACTGGCCAATAATTTTCAGTTTTATCTTGCCCATTTTTCATATTAATGTCACGGGTGAGAAATGAATATTCCTCAAGAGAAACAGGTTCGTCTCCGAGTGCCTTCCAAATGGAGAAACGAGAGCAAAGCAATAGGTCGAATTCTAATTCTGATTTTAATTCAAATTTCAAAATAATTTTTATCTAAGCTGGTTCAAATGGTTCGCCATAATTATCAGCATTTTATGTGTTACATTTATGATTGCAACTGTTATATTAGTTTTAAAATTGAGTCTAAAATCTAATGAAGAAGATCAAACAAAAAACAGAAACAATAGTTCATCTATTTCCCTTTCAAGACCGAATGAAGCGAATGAACCAACAGGGAATATTACTAGTGAATTAAAAAATGAGGCAAAATAATCTTTGATTTATTGTTGATTTTATGATAATTTATGTAGGATAATGTAACAATTGAGAGTTCCAACGACATAGCACCGAATTCTTCGGAATGGGAAAATGTGATCACCGATGGAGATGCTGGACCACTATCTGTTGATGGGATGGATTTGTCAAAACAACGGAAAAACAGAAGGAATAGCAGTAGTAGTTCAGCACAACCATTAAAATGGCCTCCTCCTTCTGGCAGTCTCCATGCTCAATATAGACGTGCCGCTGTAGCTACTGATCATGGTGCTTTGTCTGTCATTTTTTCAGTTAAATTTAAATATTAATAGGTCTTTGCAGTGAAATTGGAAGGTGAAATTATTAAAATTATTATTACAATTATTAAGATGATTATTATTAAATTTTCATAATTTTAGAGATATAATGATGGAAGGCGGAAATGCTGTTGATGCTATGATTGGTAATTAGTACCTTTTAGATCGTCAAATCCCGATTTTTATTAAAAAATATTCCAAAAATAGCAATTGAATTCAAATAATATATTTTTTAAAGCAAGCTTTCTCTGTATTGGAGTCATTAACCCTCAATCCTCAGGACTTGGAGGCGGATTTTTTATGACAATTTACAACACAAGCACCCAAGTAATAAATAATTTACTGAAATTTTGAACGTATTTTCAGCGTTGCCAAACTATAGACGCTCGGGAAGTAGCGCCTATTAAGTCAAATTCAGTAATGTATCAGCGTGATCATAGAGAATCTATCATTGGATATCGGTAATAAAAATACTATATCAAAATTCTCCAAATTTATTTACAGTTCTATCGCTGTCCCAGGAGAATTGCATGGTTATTGGTCTGCTTTTACAAAGTTTGGTTCATCTCGTATATCCTGGAAGAGGATATTTGAACCAGCTATTAAACTGGCGAGGGAGGGATTTCCTGTCTCATCCAACTTGGCAATGGTTTTGCAACAGAAAGAAAGCGACATAAATGAAGATGAAGACATGCGGTCAGCCGCCTGATTAATAATTTTATCTAAAGTATAAATTTAGTCGTGTGTTCGTTGACAAGAAAACTGGTCGTGTCTACGAAGAGGGTGATATGATGAAGCGAGAGCGTTTGGCAGAATTGGTAGAAAAATTACCCCCTCACTAATTAAATTTCGTTAACTTATTTAAAAGCTAGTTGAGCTGTCAGATTCACAAAATCCTGTTGAATTGTTCTACAAAGGTGGACTCTTGAATATCACCTAGTGTTTTTAATGATTAATTATAATCGTATTTAAAGGTGGGATAGCACAAACATTGGCAGCTGAAATCAGAGATAATGGAGGATATATAACTGTTGAAGATTTCGAGCAATACGAGTTTGCAAAAAATTTTTTTGCTAATATATGAGATAAATACTTAGATCAGTTTTGCATGAAGCTCCGTTAGAAAGTGAGCTGCTTTCCGAAGAATTGGTTATGTGTGGCCCCCCGCCTCCTTCCTCATTTGCCATCACTCAATCTATCATCGGCATTATGGCCCGTTTGTAAAATATAGAAATTTTGAATGGAATTCTTCAAAATTTACAGACTTTTACCGTAATGAAGAGGCAAACTTGGACGATCCACTCGTTTATCATCGACTGATTGAAATTGAGAAATTTGCTTATGCTCAGAGAACAAAACTGGGCAAGCTTGATTAAAAATTGAAAATAAATTACTTTATAATTGTCATCCAGGTGATGCGTCATTTGTGAAAAACGCAAGACAAATTAGCCGTAATATGACCAAACAGTAAATAATATACTTTAACAATACCAATCTAATAATCTCCTTAATAATAAAATTAACTTTGGGAGATAATTAGTTTTGTCCTTAAGTGCTTTTGCAAAATGGATAGCATCGCTTGTTCCGAATGAAGCTCAGCCTATGAAATACTATTCATTAGACTTGACTGGTCATGTACCTGATCATGGTTGAAACTCTCATTTTGACCATGATTCAAACAAGTTAAAATTTTAGGAACTTCACATGTTGTAGCAATTGATCATGAAGGGAATGCTGTTTCGGCGACTAGCTCAATTAATCAATTGTTATATCATATGATAATTATTAATAAAAATACTCTTAATTTAAGATTGGGCTCGAAGAGAATGTCTCCTACTTTGGGTAGATTTTATTTCTAACTTCTAATAAACGTATTTTAGGTATAATTTGGAATGACTCAATGGATGATTTCAGGTTGAATTTGTGCTTAAAAATTACATTTCTGTGATCAAATAAATTCTATATAGTTAATATTTTAAGCTCACCAAATTTAACCAATGCCTTTGGCTTTTCACCATCGCCGGAGAATTTTATATTACCCAAAAAAAGGCCAATGTCTTCTATGAGCCCTACAGTATCAATTAATATTTAATTTAAATATTGTTCAAATTATTAGGTAATTTACAACAAAAATAGCGGAAAGGTTAAATTTGATTTACTTTTAATTTAATCGAATCTATTAAAAAAGGTTAAAATGGCTATCGGAGCTTCAGGAGGGTCTAGGTACATAATTGATTAAATTTCTTTAATCAAGAAAATATTTTAAGGATTATATCAGCAATTGCGCAGGTATATTTTTTAACCAATTATTTAAATTTTTAATTATTAGGGATTAGATGAATCTAAACTCAAGATTCTGACCGGTATCGGGCGGTATTATACCGATATTTCTGAATTCCGATACCGATTTTGCTGATACTTATACCGAGATAAATACCAAGTTAAGCGATTATCCCGATACGCGCTTAACTCTAATCTAACTTCATTATATCAAAGATAATAAAAATCATTTTTTCAAATTTTAGACGGTGATTCGAGCGCTTCTCTTTAATCAGGTCTTTGATGAGAATAAACAGTTTTTATATTTTCGCTTTTAGACAGTAAAAGATTCAGTTGATGCACCTCGTTTTCATAATCAGTTTATACCTCATGTTACGTACGTTAATATATAATATTTAATCTAAGCAGCCTTGGCTCGCTTGATCGTTCTAGTTTCGGCTCGAGCGAGCTGGCACTATTAATAATTATTAAATATTAATTTAACTCATTTTAGCGAATTTGAAAAAACTGTACCTCAAGTCTGTTTTCCTTTAAAAATAATTATATTTAATCATTTTTTAGCAAATTATAAAGCATTTGGTGAAAACACGGCATCAAAATATGACCTGTATTAATTAAATTTTATTTTTAAAAAAGCCTAGCTCACATTAAATTTATCTTACAATATTTCACATTAGAAAACATTTTTTTATTTAGCAATAGAAAAACAAGCTAGTGTTGTACAGGCTCTAATTTTAATGGACGATGGATTCATTCACGGGAACAGGTTTTTAATAAAAGAAAGTTTTTTTTGAGGGAAAGATATTCAATGCATTTTTAATTATCTTTTTAAATATTTATTAAATTATTTAATTTTTTAAGTGATTTTCGTCGAAAGACTGCTACATACCCTGCTGGATATTGATAAAAAATCTGATGTTTTTATATAAAATCTCTCATTATATTGACCAGTTTATTATTAGTGCTGGGTATTGGGGATTTTATGGCTTGGCTCCAACCTTTTTTAAGTTTTTTAAGCCTTAACTCCGTTTTCAACCCTTTTCAATCCTTAGCTTCGGTTTTTTTCAAGCTTTTGCTTTGTCTCCAGAGCTAGCTCCCGGAACTATACCCAACACTGTTTATTATTAAATTTCAACATAATTTTGCAAATTTATTCATTTTTAAATTCATAATCCTTTAAAAAATATTACTTTTGACAAAATTGTTTTTTATTTTACATATTCCATAAACTTCTTTGTCTTATATTCATTTTAATTAGTAAGCTCAATCGCTGAGCGCATTACTGGGATAATTAGGTGGCCATCACGCTTTGCAAAAATTGCATTCTGCGCCTTTCTGCTGGCGTCAGGTAGCTGAGGTAGAGGATATTTGAATTCTTTCAGGGACGTTGGCTGTGAGTGGATACTTTGTGTGTGGATTATTATTTTGGAAGAGGAAGAGCTTAGAAAGAATCGGGTGAAAAGAATGCATGAAAACAACAATTGGGAAAGCTCAATAGTAGTCGGAAGTTTGAATGAATACATGCCTATTTTTTGTGTTTGTTGGATATTGGTTTATATTATTTACACTCGATAGACAAAACAATCAACAAATCCTTATTACATAGACTTTTTGATTTTACACACGTAATACAAATTTTTTTGAATATATTGAACCTTTTTGCTTTACGAATATAAGGCGAATCCACAATATTTGAGGATTAATGATTCATATAAGCGATTTCCTACCCATTATTTAATAAAATTATGAAATGTGTAATAATAATTGTTAAAGTATTAATGTCAACCCTTTTAAGACCTGCTAAGCTTTCATGGTTTGGCGCGTATGCTCCTTTCACAATGCTGCTTTTTTTATTATTTTGAATTTAATTTTACATCCCTAAATCTTTTACATCCCAAAACATTTCCAAACTTTTAAAATTTAAAATCATAAATATATTATTTCATTAAGTTTCATAGATATGTTTCTTAAAAATTATGAATTATTGTATATATTCAGTATACTTTTATTCGACCTTGATAAGCAGAAGCTAAACATGTTTAATAGTGTAAAGCAAGCTAATGCCCAACAAATATTTCCAGTATTATCGGAAACTGCAGAAGAAGAGAAAGTCAAGAGTAAGTTGATCTTCTTGATCTAGTTTTTAATTTTCATAAATTTTTGAATAGTATCAGCTGAATGTGGACCGAAAATGATTACTCTTAATATTAATTTCAACCAGAAAATGTACCCAGAAGGACAATTTCACGAATGGATTATTGTTTGGATTTCTAACTTTAATATATTTATGTATTAAGCATTTAAGGTTGGTAACACCATGCGTACAGAATGCAGGCTAAAAGGTAACGGTGAGCTACGATATGTTGTTCAAATTGCATTACCTAATGATCCTTGTGCTACAAGAATGATATCTGCAGGTGCATTGGTTTTATATTCGATATATTTAGTTAAATATTACATTATTTTAGGAGTATATGAAAATACTCTACGAATAGCCAGGTAATTAGCTATTTCAAACAAAAAACAGCCCTCATAAATTCACTGATTAAAATAATTTTTTGTAGTTTTCCTGGCCTCATACTTTCAGAAGATCTCAATTACGAATTTGTATGTGATTTTTTCTATTATCCTCTTTATATGATAGTTTATTTAAGAAATGTATTTATGGACTACCAAAGATAAACGAGTTTCGACTGCCACAACGAAGTTCAACTGCAAGACCATCAGCAAAGATACAAACAGCGTTAATTGAAAACTCGCTCGGAACTGAAAAGAATTTGAAGTTGTTAGAAGAATTTTATTAAGAATTATAAAATCATTCAGGCAATCTTCGAAACACGAGCCTGATTCGAGTTTTGACAGTCAAATAACTCTTCCATTGCTCTTGCCTTCGGATATACTGCAGCACCAAAAAGCTAATCCATCAACAGGAATTTTTCAAATTCCTTCCTCATCCATTTCTTTGTAATAATAAGTATCTATAATTATAATCTTATAATAATTTTTTTGTAGCAATATCCCAACTACAGAAAATGAAGCTCGATTTGGAGGGGATATTGAGAGAAATATTAACACTAATCTGATACAAGAGGATAATCCAGAAAAGGTAACTAAACTATAAATTTTCTATAATTTTATGTTGTTAATTTATTCAAGATCGCAGCTACACGTTTTAGTAAAGAAACGGATACTGATTCAAATAATGTCTGGGAAAAACGTAGAAGCTCAATTTCTTCAATTGTTATTATTGGCATGGTATAAGTGAACATTGCGAACAACATTTAATGTTATTCGTTTTAATTAGATAGCTCTTTTGGGAATTTTCTTTTTGGGGTGTGTGTTGCTTGCAATTTTTTACTGGATCAGGCAAAATCGCTTGTCAAAAAATCAGCTTGATCAGCATCACTCTCGGTTCAACCATATACACTCTCGACATACATCTCCAGTGTTAGAAAATAATTCCTCTTCTGTCTCCTTGTCCCCAGGTAGAGTAAAAGATTCCGATAAAATTATGAAATATTCTAGCATGCGAGGAGTATGGTTTTGATCACCTACAAGAATTGAGGAACCATGTCGCTAACAACAACAAACCAACCGCTTTTGGGATAACAAATGAGTAATAATTATCCTTATAGATTATAGAATTACTGTAATAACTAAAATAATTTTCTTTATGAAGGCATTTTGATCGTCTTGATTTTGGTTCTTTACGGAAATTACAAAATCAGACTACCGTCCTTATAAGAAAAAAACAGCAGCAACTTTCTTCATCCTCTTCAAATTTCAGGAGTGGATGCATAACTGAAGGAACAATTTCGAGAGGAGGTAAATTATAAATAATGCCATATAATTAGAGTTTGTTTTGTAGTTCTGACTATAAACACTGCAAATGATAAATACAGTAATAATAATTTGAATTCTGACGATGAACTTATATGGCATGAGAATGGATTGCAAAAAAGGGAGTAAGTCTCTTATCAAATATTTGAGGCTTTATTATTTAATCATAAATGATCAGAAAAACATTAGTTGATCATAATGATCAGAAAATCAAAAACAATTTATATTATCATTAAAGTAACAATAACGCAATCAATGCTGATTTAAATGCTGCAGCAGCTTGCCGGTCAATTACGGAAATTTATCGTTCAGCTGAAATGAAATTAAAAAATATGATGCCAAATGAGCAAAATACTCCAAGGAAAACAGAATTTAAAAGTATTTTGAATACTTATCAAAAAATTTTTGATTGTGTATGAAATTTGTAGGTGAATATTCTATTCCAGCATCAAAACAACAAAGTTTTGATGAAAAATATAAGGAAGTGTTAACTGGGTGTGTCAATAAAATACGTGGTTTGTTTAGTTAAATAATTGTTAAATTTAATAGCTAATTTTAGGTTATGGCACAAGAAAATTAACCGAACAAGAAATGCTGAGATGGCGACAGCTAGTAAAAAATGATCAGAATTTTCAGGCAAATTTATTACTTGATTGATATCTATATTTTTAAAATTATTAGAAATTAGTGAATGAATGTCGAACAGTTGAGGATATGCATAAGCTGACTGAATTGCCAGAATATAGACTTCAATTTACAAAGCTTAAATGGATACAAATTGTGCAATGCATGGCTGAAGCATTATTAGACGACAATGAAACTCATAATTTAAATGATAATCGCTTAGATGAAAAAAGAATAGGGGATAAGTAAGAAAATGAATTTAAATAATGCAATATCCATTTTTTCGTTTACTTTAATAAATATTTTTATTAATATTATGGAAATAATTTTCATTATTACACTTTCGCCTTTTGTGTTTCGCTTTTTAAAATCTGTTTCGGCATACCCTGTTACATACCTACATATTTTATTTATTTCAAAAATAAATTTTTTGCTTTACTATACTATTTGGTTATAAAATTCTTCGTTGCGAACCAAAAATGTATTGATCTTTGCTCGGAGGTATAAATAAGGTGGAAGTAGGGAAGCTGGCGGCTGTCACACACATGCATTCATTCATAAAGGAATGCATGCGTTGTTATTGTTATTGCAGTAAAGAATGGAATGCTCCCATTTCTGCGTTTCCTCCGCTAACTTGCGCTCTACTCCTTAGGTTGTAACATTGAAGAAGAGCGCTCACGCTGTTGCCGATGACCATAAAGGGAAAAATATTCGGTTGGAAAACTATAGTTTTTCATTTGTTTAAAATAGTAAAATTAATTTTAAGATTAATTTAAACCAAAGATTTAATCTCTATTGAAAGCCTGAGTGTCTAAAATTTTAATTTCTTTAAAAGTAAGAAATATAAATCCAGCTCATGTAATCCCCCTCGATCTTTTTATTTTCTCCCCCAAGCCACCTTATATTTAGCACTACTGAGTTATGCTCCTCGCATACGCTTTTCAGCTACATGCATATTTCCTCTCAAACTCTTTCCTTTCGATCAATGCGCTTTGAATTGGAGGCAATTCGTTTTCGTCCATCGTTTTAATCGTCGGCTGGAAATAGCCGGTTGGCGAGGTAAATTTTTATGGGTTTTAACGAAACGCACAGCGGCACTAGCAAACGATTCACATTCTTTTACTTTTCTCTTAGTTATCGAAGAAGATTCCTACAATGATTTCTCATAGAAACATGCCAAACGTCCTTGAATATTTATGGTAAATATTAGGAATTAAAGGCGTGCTTTTATTTTTAAATCTGAAGTTGAGCGACACAATTTTTACTATTGGATAAAGCTTAATCCTTTTATTTTTATCGTTTTATAAGCAAATTAAATGGCAGAAACATTACGAAAAGCAGTTATTTTCTGCTCTACTATTTTTACATTGATAGGAATGGGTCTTTCTATTGCAGCAATTTTGACTCCATCATGGCAGGTATGTTAACAATTTATTGGGAGAGAATCTAGATCTTAGATCGCCCCTATCACTGATTTACATTCCCTCTACCATCCTAACTTTCCAGGTAGTTAATCTACAAGAATATAACTCCATTCATGAGCATGGCCTTTGGTTGGACTGCATAAGACATACTCGAGACGGAGGTGGTGTCCTCCTAAGGAGGTCTTTATAATAATTCCTTGTAAAATTTACATTAATTTAATCTACTATTAGATATGCAACCATGAATGAACCTTTGCACTGTGTTTACAAATTTGACTACGATAAGTAAACATTCTTTCCGGATTTCAAAGCAAATTAGTTTTTAAAGGTATTCTGGCACATTTGACCTAGAGGATGATAATTCACCTGTTGGTGAAGTAAATCGGCATAAATTTTATGGATGGCATACTTCAACGTTGATAATGCTTGTATGCCTTTAAATAATTCGAACACTTAAATTGCCTAGCATGCTTTTGATTTATTTTCAATAAAAAAGTTATAGGCTCTTGCCCTTATCACTTCATTCTTTTCAATTTGTCTTGGTGCTTGTGGGTGTTGTTATGCATCACTTTCATTGTTATTTACAGCTACAACTTTGTTGACCAGTAAATATAATAATTTAAGTTTATTTTAAATCATTCCAATCTTCAGCATTTCTTTCATCCGTTGCCGAAGGTGTCTTTTTCTTCTTTTCCCATAGAGCAGATAATCGTTTCATCAAGGGTATTGTGGGCACCTATGAGGTTTTATAGACGTGAAAATAATTTAAACATTATTATCATTTATCAGCAAAGGGTTGGCCTAGCTTTTTTCCTGCAGATGGCTGCCTGTTTCTTTCATTTCATTGCCTTTTTAATTGCCATGCTGGCCACATAGTACCTAATTTAAATTTTTATTAATCCAAAGCAAATAAATTAAAATTTAGCTTTGCTTTTACACAAAAAGGAGTTGTTTTGGATCGTGAGCGATATTCATTGCAGAATTCATCTAAAACTAATATCACAAATATGGGAAGGTATGTTTCTTAGACAAGCAATTATCTTAAAATTGACACAATATCCATTTAAAAAGATCTATGGAATTCGAACATCCAGTATTTGTTCAACAAGCACCACCTCCAACCAGGCCAAGAACGGCCGCACCGTACAACTTGAAGCAAACAGAAATGGAATTTGGTCGCAGTGTAGCTGACTCAATGCCGGAACTAAGTCGTGATAGGAGCTATCCCGTAATTATCATTTCATAATTTGAAACTAAAATATACTACTAGTCTGATATTGCCATGGGCGGAAGAATTAGCCGCAAATCAGAAACTTGCGTTTGAAACTGCTTGTAAATTACAAAATGCCCTCCGATCTCTGTAAATTTACAGCTACAACATTATTGACTTTCAGTATCACTTACTTGCCAACTTTTTAACTTGAGAGATTTTTTATTGTAATAAATATCTTTTTGATTAATTATTTATTAAATGAAATCTACTTTTTTTGTTTGTATGAAAGATAATTAAAATTTAATAATGAAAAATTCAAAGAAAATGAATAGTCCTTAAATCAGATCCCTAATAGTAAAACATAGAATTCATTAAAATGTTAATAGTTAGAGAAAATTATTTCCAATAAAAAGTTCACATTTTTTCCAATTTAGTGCTTCATATTTTAATTTGTTTTTACCTCCGGATCCTATTTATCTTTATTATGAAAAGAAAATATTGTGTATTACAGATATGGAATAATATAAATTTTGCGGATTATAAATCCAATAATGGAGAAAAATATATTACTTGTAAATGCACATATAGTTTCTTTCACTTTTATGGCTGCCGGATTTGCCAGATTGATGAAGGGAAGTAAGATTATTAAAGAAGGAGTCGAATGTGCGCATTCCCTTTAGTTGTATTTATTTGTTTTTTACTTCGAGCAAATCCAATGCATTTTTTACAAATTTTACTGGATTTTATTAACTTTAGCTCATATATAAGATAACATAATTGAGGAATTTACTCAAATATTTTCAGATATTCGATGGATTTTAGGATAAATTTAAATTCATTGTTTTTGTTTTATCCCCGATTATTTTCTGTCAATCTCAGAGCAACAAAAAACAGCTTAAACATGTGTTTTTTTCACCGTAATAATTAATTGAAGATTAAACTTATAGAACATAAAATTCGTCTGCCAAATGCAGCTACACTGGTTCCGAAATTATTAAATGTATTTCATGCCAACTTATTTTAACGAATACGTGTTCATATCTGGCATATTCAATAATGAATAAGGATACCAATCTATAAGTCATGAATTTTTATATAGCATAGTACATCTTAAGGATTAATTTCATTTTTAATTTTAAAGCTAAGACTAAAATGCTTCTTTTTCGCCATTAAATGCTCTCTTCCGTTTTTTATCTTACTCTTATAAAATTTGCCATGTTATCCCACGTTTTCTTGCATAAATTTCAACTGAGTAATCTTAATTTCTAGTTATTTAAACTCTTGTTTAAAAACATAATTGTTTTTTTAATTCTCAATCCAATATTCTTAAAAATAAATTGAAATTTTCCTTAATTAGTTGAATTATATCAACAAAAATTAAATAATTCCAACTACAAGACTTGTAATAATGAAGGGAACAATAGTAGTAATTGACCCACAAAAACCTTCGACAAATTTGTCGTTATGTCCAGAGGACGTTTACTCTGCAGATCAGCGCAGCTATCGTTTTTATGTTAATGCTCCAATTAGGTTTCGATCCTCCTAATTATTTAATTAACGATTTCAGTCTGTTCGGCATTATTTCTAATTTGATGAACATTGTTGTTTTTATGGACATGGAAATGCGACAACAACTTGTAAACCATTTCTTGCTTGTCCTGTCCATATCAGGTAGATTGATTTCAGTTCCGATTTCTTCTAACAATTAATAATTTTTGTAGATCTACTCCTTCTGATTTGTAATTTTTTCTTCCTTGTACTTCCTGTAGTCGTTGTAGAGACTGACTCCTTTTTCTGGAATGGCTTTTTCCCATATATCATACGTTATTCCTATCCACTTGCATTGACTGCTCAGACTAGCGGTTGGAATATTTAAATTAAATAGATCATCATCCAGTGAATTATTTATATTTTTAAGGCGTTTATCTGACAGTTCTTGTTAGTTTTCATCGCTTTCTCGGTGTGTGTCATCCTTTCAAGGTTCGCCAGGAATCTAACTAAATTCTTAGCAAATTAATGAAACATCTAGGCAAAGAGATGGGTTTCGTTGGCACCAGTAGAATGTGCCATAGCTGGCTCGATTCTCTTCAGTTTTGCCATCAACATACCTACATGGCTGGAACTTGGTGTGGTGCCGTGTTTATCTTCTCGGTTTAATCAAATTTCTCGGTTTAATTTAATTAAAAAAGGAAAATTTCCATTTCTAACCATTTAAGACAAATCCAACTTGCCCCATTTCACAATATAACCTACATCTTGGTAAAGAAGTGTATTGCATATACAATTCTTATGTTTATTGTCCCATTTGGCGTATTAATAACTGTTAATTGGAAGATGGTAATCATCTTAGTATTTCAATCAAGCCCTTAATTCATAAAGGTTCAAGCGCTCCGCTTTAGTAGTCGGATGAGGCAAAGAAGTTATTCCACGAATAGACAGACAAGTAATGAGTAGGTTAATTTGCCTGACATTAATTTTTGATTTTTTAAAAATATTAATTTTTAAATCTATGTAAAGTTTAAGATTTCAGAAATATTGTTAAGCAGTTGCATTTACTTCGAAAATCACGGTCATTATTTCACTGTTAATTATTCAATATTTAATTTCCAGACATTCAGAAGTTTTCAAAACGATTAGTAAGATAAGTTACTCAAGGTAGCATAATCCAGAATTTAATAATACGAGATATTTAGTATGCTGAAGCCTTCATCAGATCTGTTTAAACCAAAATTCTCCAACTCAACTCGTGATCGCTCAATCACAATGATGCTCTTAGCCATAGTTGCGCTTTTTCTTCTTTGTAACGGACTTGCGTTTCTTAATTCTATAATCGAGTCAATTATGCTTTTTGCTAGTGATGAGAAAAATGTCTTACCGGTATTGTTTTTTCATATATCTAGGAGTTTATTTTTTAAAATAAACAAGAACAAAGATATGCATTTAGGCCCCAAGTTTAATGGATCAGCCCGCAAATTATTTATCAAGTTTAAATCAAAATATGTCAACTGCTCCTCCCGTAACTGATTCCTCAGACATTTATACTGAGATTGAAGAGTATCTGAATCAGAAAATGCTTAAGTGGTTTGAATGTTCAGTTGAGGTTGGTAAACAATATAAAAATTTATTACTTTCATGCCTAGATCTCGAACATTTTGATTACTTTAAATTCATCTACATCTACTCTTGTTTATATAATATTCAGTTCAAAATATCGCTTGATTTTTAAGTCACTTTTTGGATTATCTAAACGGCAAAAGGTAGGTAGATACTTTACTATCTCTTATGTAGCACCCAACTTCAACTCTGATAAAGTCTTAGCGATTATCAGCGGAATATTTAATAATTATTAATTTAATATTTGTTCATTTAAGTTCAATCGTGTTGCATTGACTACAGCGATGGCCGCAAGAAGAGTTGTAGAGTTATCCCTTATTCCAGAGGTTGCTTAATTAGCTAGTGTTATTTAAAATATGTATTATATAACTTTAACCAAGGAAGTTGAGAGTCGAAGTAGGAGAAAGAACACAACAGCGGTAACTACAGTAGTTACGTCAACTACAGCATTGAACGAAGGAAGCTTCAAATCGGCAAAATATTCCACATTTGAAAGGGAGAGAGTTGATTCCCTATCTAAGTACTCGACATTAAAACTAAATAATCAACCGACATATAGTTATAAGAGAGCAGCACCAGCTTGTAAAAGACCGACAGTAGCAGCTTTTTCCGTGCGTGAAAGTCAAAGCAGTGTTCAGCTATCTGCATTTTCCTCCATTAAAACTAATCAACGTGGAACTGATTATCACTCAAGGCAGCATCATTTTATAGAGAAAGATACACCACCCGTCTTGTATCGTTCTAATAGAACACTTAGCCGTTCACTTACAAATTCTGAATCTAATTTAAGGTACATAATAAATAATTCTCATTTTTTCTGAATAGTTAAATTAATTAATGCCATTTTAATAAGAAGTGCAAAGTCAATTTTCTTGGTCTAAATTAGCCCAACTATGCGGCACTAGAATTTTAAGTTAAGAAAAAATGGATTTTTGGGACCAAATAACAAAGGCTTAAATATTAATTGCTTCATTAATTTTAACCTTAATAAAGATTATTGGACGTTGATGATGATGAAGCTAGCTCATCAACAATACACAATCAAAAAATGAAAGATTTCTGAATTCATATGCGCTTATGGATATGTTTTAATATTTCATATAAATCATAAATAGTAATTTCATTTAAGATGAATTCAAAAAATATCATAGAATTTTCATTTTTAAACACTATTTAATCATTATACTGTGTTTTGATGGTACTTATCTGATTATCAAGAGTCTTCGTTTTTTTTCGAAATATTTAGTGAACCTGCAAAAGAAACACGAGATGGGGAACTTTTGGTTGATGATTTTTGTTTCCCACTAGGTATTTCTCTTAATTTTACTTCACGATCTGGTTCTCTATCTTTCCCGTTATCATCCTGCTCAACTTCGTTTTCACAATATTCCTCCAAACTAATTCTATCGCCATGCATGGGGAAAGCGTGTTGATGCTCAATTTGGTCCACAAGATAATTTAGTTGCTCATTGATGCTCTCTCGCAAACGATGTATTACTTCTATTGAGATGATTGAAGAGGTGTTATCTTTAACTGCTAAAACATTAAAATTATTTTGAATGATTCAAGCTTAGCATACATTTCTTTGTAGACGTCAACTTCCGTTTATTCATAGCTGAATCCGAACTGCAATATCAAACATAAATATTAATGGGATTATTCTTACCGAATAGAATCACGTTGACAGGCTTCTGTACGACTCCTATATCGAAGACTTCCTGTTTCACCGACAAAAAATTCAAAAGCATCACTGGTTTTATGTTTTGGACGTTGTCTTTCCGCATAATTAAACTTATCACTCATATAATAATGTTCATTACTCTTTACATCTGACACATCTCCAGAGGCACCAACAGTTATGGCTGGCGGTAGGAGTTGTGCGGCTGCAGTAGAAAATGTAGGTGAAAGTGTAGCTCCTGTTCCAAATGTGGATAGAGAATCAATGTGATTTCTGTGTAATAATTGTTTAGGATCATAAAACCCGTATTATAACTCCTCAACCTTATCTCTATATCATCAGAATCCTCTGATTCTATTTCTGCAACTCCTCGTTCTTTAAAAGAGGAAAAATGTCTTCTTGGCATAGTAACACGTGCTCGTGTCGAAGTACTCATACCTAAGTAAAAAATATAAAAATAAATTTTATAAAAATTGGTTCAATGGTTTATAAAAGTAACTTCGCGCTCAAATAAGATTTCTTATCAACCTCCCATTTTATCCCACAAAGGGATATAAATTTTTCATTACAACTGCGTGTTTCAGAAGACTCAATAACAATGTATTTATAAGTAAGCTGAAAACTAACTTCTCATGATTTCACGTTTTACAGCATCAATATGCGAAGATGAACGAACTATTTCTTTTCGCCGATCTAAAATTTACTATAATATTTATTAAATTTAGCAACATATTAATACCATCGCGTAGTTCAAAGCGTAAACTGGATATGTCCTGCTTTATCTCCTTTAGCTCATCCTCATTAACCCCATCCATTTTCATTGTTTTCTTCTGTAAATTCAAGATATTTTTAAAGATATTTTTAAAATCAATAGTGAATCAAAAACCTGTTCATGAATGAATCTAGAAACAAGTCTTTGTATAATTTCTATATAAGTAACAGGTTTCTTCAAGGCATTCGTTTCCATCGGAATGCTACAATGTGATTTTCTACTGTATCCTGGGCGCTAAATTATTTATTTAAAATTGAAGTTAATCTTTAAAAACCCGGATTGTAGCTCTATTCTCATCCTTAATGTCGTAATGATATCGCCCAAAACACCAACGTATTGTATTTACCTGTAATTAATCATTAAATCTTTACTAAAATATTATTTCACAATTGCTCGCGCAGCTTTAGCACTGGCTTTTGGTGTTATGATTATATTGAATGGAGGAGATAATGTTGAACCTTAATGAAAAGGATTAAGGGTAAAATTAAATCAAACCCTCATCAAAGTGGGCAATCCAGAGCTAAAAATGGATAATTCTTTATCTAAGAAGAATATCGAAGGAACATACCTTACTGCGGTGAAATTTCCATTCAAGATCAGCATGATCCTAATTTAAAACATGTTAAGAAACTCCATGAAAATTTCTTTGTAATAAACGTACATTTATCCGTTCAAAGGAGTGAGACATCATAGCGATTAGCATATTCAGCAACACAATTATTGAAGCCATATGATAAAGGATGAAAAGCCTTAGAAGGTAAGTAAAAATTTGGGAATGCATGAACCGGGATCGGGAGGTCTAAAACTTGTAATATTTCCCGAATTAGGAAGTCTGGATCGGGAACACGAGTATCACTATTCATCTATATTTTAAAGTTAAATATACGCACCCTTGACCAACCCAAACGGTAAAATGGTGTGCTTCAAGAACCTGTTAATTAATTAATGTTAGATCAAAATTATTATATTTAATGTTTTAAATCAAATACGTCAGTATCCTCCACTTTTGTTATTGAGAATAACGACCATAGTAGTGTCATATATGAATTTGCAATTGAGGAAAATGCATTAGGCATTGTTTTACATTGACCTGCTTTAATGCAAACAGGAGTATTTGCATCATAATACCTTTAACAGAAGATTCACTTAAATAAATTTGCATACTTTACCAGTATAGCTGAGCTAAGCCTAGAATAAGAAACCAAAATTTAGTGTTTCTTAATTATTGTTAGTTAAAAAACCGATTGAAAATGATGAGATAATAAGTATAAAAATTATGCAAAATTTAGCGACGTCGACAAGCATGCAACCCAATGAGATTTGCAACGGTCCAAGATATGGATTAGTTTGAAATAAATAATAAACTCGAGCAAAGCTGAAGCAATAAATTATTAAAAATTATTTTAATTAAAGACCTAAATACATTTCCAACAGCAAAGAGTGCTTCACTTACTAGCATAGGCTCGTAAGCATCCCAATGTGTGCGAATCAGATGTCTTGGTGTTGTTTCTTCGTTAAAATTCCACAAGACATAAATTAAATATGCTGATAGTCTTATTGAAATTGTACAAAGATATAGGCAGAGCATTGCAAAATCCAACCAATTCCACCACTTGATAATTTAATCTAGTGTTAGAATATGTGAATTCGAACAACCTGGTGCACATATTTATTTAAACGCTCTTGCCAAAGCTGCTTCATTTCAGACCAGAGCATGCCAACAATCCAAATAAATACCAACCATTCTATAGCGGTAGGTGGAGGACCACGATCTGCTGCCTAAACGCAGTTGTAATTTTAAATAATTTTGATGATTTTACCCGTGTCAACCCGCCCCCTTTTATTTCACCAGTCTGTGTTCGATATGCCTCGAAGGTAACCTGATTTAAAAAATTTTATGTCATTCATGTAAAATTGTAAAGCACCAATGTTAGTAATGTAAGAAAGCAACCGAACGAAATACTAAAATTTAAACCTCGATTTTAATATATTTCTATGAAAAAATTAGCCTGTAATAAAGGAATTTCATGAATGGAGAACGCATCTTAATATTTTAGATAAAATATACATAGCAAGAATCATACAATTTCGGCAATGCGCGATTTAGGTAACAAGATATAACAAATTGCAAGTATGGGCCAACTTATTACAAGAAGTAGACAGATAACAAGGGTTCCGAAAAATGACGATCTATGCTGCTTTAAAGGGAATCCCTCATACCTAAAAATTCAAAGATAATAATTCGTAAATAATAATATCAAATTATTGAGGACCATATTGAGGTGAGTAATTGCTGACAGTGGGGGTGTGCCACAAACTTTAGTGATAGTAAATTAAGATATTAAACTAAATCTAAAATGATCTAGACCGTTTTCTGTTCGTATTTAATTGCAAGCTTCAAACGAGCTAGAGAACATTTAGCAGAACTCAAATCAATCTGTACAAATTTTAAATCACTTATGAGAATTTTATCTAGATGAACCTCTTCATTACAGAAATTGTCCTCCTTATTTAGAACAGCCATTACTTCCTCTGTACTACGGCATTGATTTAATAAATCAACAGCATACTGTTTGCATTGTTCTGGTAACAAAACAATATTGGTCAAAGGATAAAAATACCGTATAGTTGCAGATATTGGTCCTAAAATTAAAGGGGATATGTAAGGCTGGTCAAATAGCCCTAATTGTAAGCTATTATAAGCTACTATATGAATGTCAAATAGTTATTAATCAACCTTGAATTCATCTTCGACTTTGGCACGCTTTTGTAGTTCTCTGCTAAGTTTAAATGCTGAAAGTATTGGATCGGAGCTCGTCAAAGAAATCCAAGCTGGACTAGCCAATGCACGAAACGTATTAATTCTTTTTAATGATCGGTGCAATCCATCACTTATCCTTTCCTCCTCGCAAGCTTCACATGAACTTAATAAATTACAAAATAACTAGCATTATGATATAGAAATTTATCTTTTTAGTAAGGCTTAAGCTTTCTCACAATAATATGTAATAAAATCTTATGTACCAATAATGTTTGTGTGGTTTTTCGATAATTGCATCCTTACGCAAGAGCATTTGTAGTATTTCAAACTGATTCAAATGAGCTGCTAGAATTACCGGCGAAATGTCACTGTATATTAATTAAGGTATTGTATTCATTAAATAAAGAAAAAAGAACCTTGAATACTCGGACGTAGCGGTTTCAGATGGATCCAAATATTTAGCCCATCCTTCTCCGAGCATTTCCTCTGAAATTTCTCTCTTTTATTTATTACGAGAGTTCGAACTCGAACTCTATTTCTTGATTTAAGCTTTACTTGTTATTGAAGGATGATTGATAAGTGCCTCAGCAAGCTCATAAACCCCTTCTCGTATAGAGCACTGAAAACATAGCGTCGGATATATACAGGGTGCGGCATAAGTAATTGCACACTTGTTTTCTCTCATAACTTTATTAAAACACAATAAAATAAAATCGAAATACAATCAAATGATAGAGAATTAAATAGGGAACAATAATAATCAAGAAGTTTCGAAATGCCCACCCTTGGCTTTGATACAGAGGCGAAGGCGCGAAGAAAAATTTTCGCAAATAGCACGCACCTACTTGAGTGTAATTAAGTCCCACTCTCGGGCGAGAGAGTGTCGCAGAGACCCCAAACTTTTTTGAGGCTTAGCACAGACCCTGGACTCCAAAATAGTCCAAACAGAATAATCCGTCGGGTTTAGATCCGGGGAGTAGGGCGGCCATTCCTGAGCGCCAATGAACCCAGGAAAATTGGCCTTGCACCAGTCATGAACTTCTTTCGTCTTGTGTGCCGGAGCAGAGTCTTGTTGGAAAATCCAGACCCTGCGACCGAAATGGCTCTTGAACCGAGGCTTCAGAACACGCTGAAAAAATTCTCGCAAGTAATAGTCTTTATTGACTTTTACCCCAAGATTCACGAAAATAAGGGGTTTTTTGACTGACGCGCTAATACCGGCCCAAACCATGACAGATTGGGGATGTTGGGAATGAGTGATAAGCTTATCGGAAAGAGGAGATTCTGTAGTCCAGATTCTATAATTTTGATAGTTTTGAACGGCTTCTATTGTAAAAATTTTTTCGTTTGTGAAAAGAATGTCCGGACATGCGTGCCACTGGAGGAGCAGTTTGCATCCTTCGAGCCTAACTTTTTTGGTTTTTTTCGGTTAGAAGTTGTGCTTTTTGGATATTGTAGGGGTTTAACCCAAGTTCATTTTTGGCTATTTGTCTGACTGTCATCTCACTTATTCCGGTTTCACGAGCCAATTTTCTTACGGAGGGTCGATAATTGAGATGCACCCACATTTTGATCATTTTAATATTCTTGGAAGTGATTACGGAACGAGGTCTTCCACTTTTTTGTAAGTTCTTAGTTGTGCCATCATTACTAAATTAATTTCAAAAAAATTTTCTCCCAAAAAATTTTCACCAGAATTTTTTGAAAGTGTATTGCACAGTGATTTTTGGGACATCCAAATGAGGTGAAATTTTGCGGACAGAATTTTTTTGCCAAAAAAGTGAAACTATTAGAATCACGTTGATTAGTCATTATAGAGAATTGAATGAGCTAAAAAATAAGCCTAAAATCAATTAAATATTTTGACAATAAAAAAAGTTATAAGAAATTTAAAAGTGTGCAATTACTTATGCCGCACCCTGTAGAATACTAATGAACTTACTAGAAGAGCATTTCCTATACGAACATCGGGCTATTTGATAAATTTTATTCTTACATTGGAAAATATTGATAACCTGCATAAGTAAAAGTTGGACAATCTCAAGATTTTCATTGTCAACTGCAATTTCAATAGCAGTTCTACCCATTGCGTCGATGGCATTTATGTTTAATGGGATTCTATTTCGCTAAAAAGCTGACGATTAAACTAATATTTTTAAATAAACTGTATCCTATATTCAATTAATTAGCTTATTCAAATTGTATTCAAATTAATAAAGAAGCCTGTTGCAAGCAGGATTCAAGCGTAGGTCGATTGCCTTTTTCAGCAGCATCCAGAAACTGACGTTCCAGCGGACTTAACATGTCCTGTATTTATTAATAAAATACTTGATGTTTTTCCGAGATACATATTATATATTTACCTGTGTTCGAATGTGGACAGCTGGCATTGAATTTGCCAATGTATGATTGCTTGAACAATGATTTTATTAACATTATCTTGATATATTTACCGTGATCGAGCACCTTTTCTCTGGCCTTTCTTTGTTTTCTGCTTAATTACTGGGCTTACTGTCGGTACAGATGACGCTGATTTTGTTTTAGATCTTAGAGACCATTTAGCCCCATTTTTAATCATTTTATTCAAGTTTAGAAATTGTTTAAGCTTATCGTAATTATGTTTGTTAATAACATAAATAAAAAGTAATGGAAGAAATTTAAAATAAAAATATTTAATTTTAAATCAGGGAGCGGATAGTGGATAATACGTAACATAGTGTATACATAAATAAATCCTTCTCAATTTCCAAACAAGCTAGCAGGAATATTTTTGCTATGAAAGTAAAGAATCAATCAAAATTCAATTATTTTTTTACTGTTGGCCAACTTCTCTTGCGACTCTCGACCGTGGTAGTCTGTGGGAACTTCTTCAAAACACGTATTGGATTGCACTTCTATTCTTTACCGATGAAAAAGTAATAAAAGCCTTAAAGAAAGATTGAATACCAAATAAGTAAAACAAATATAATGCATAGGTTAATGTGGGGGAGTTTTAACTTTATTAGATACTTTAGAAAAATTTTTAATAAGTTTATGTTCTTGAAAAAAGTTTATTTAAGTGATTTTTAAAAATACATAGACAGTTCATTAAAATTATATCACACAATAAATTGTTAAATTATTTTCAAATAATTTAAGTAGCACGCTCATATTTCAGGCTGATATTCAGATCTAGGGTTGTCGGTTCCTGGATAATCTTCGTATATCAGGAACCGACCCGAAGAACCCTATACAAATCTATTCACAATCAAAGGTTATTAAACAATCAAGCGAAATGCATCGGCACCCTAAAATGTATAAATATGTATTCTAGGTCAGTACTCTTTTAATTGGTAATAAATAACCAGAACTACTCCAAGTTGGTGTTCGGCTGTACCCACTAAATCTGCTGTGTGTTGAAGTAATTGCCGGTGCATAAATACTAGAATATCATATTATTATATTAAATATAGAAAATAATAAGGACTAAGGCCAGGAACAAAACCTCCAGTAAATCCAACTACAAGTACATCCACCTTTATGGCAAAAATACTGCTGGTGATTTAAATTAGTAAATGAATAATTAATAAAAAGATTAAATATCCCATAAATAAATAAGGTAGATTGAGCTGTGTTAAAAGGAAAATATTTACTCATTGCTTTTAAAATTCCTGATTATTTAAGAAATAGATCAACTTATAAATAATGAACCAACTATCAAAAAGTGATGAGGGGAAATCAAGGTTAAATAAGACGGCTGATAATTAATTTAGATAAAATGTACAGACAGTTTTGATGAGAAATTTAAACCAGTTGGAAAAATGCGACAGTGTTAAAAGATATATGTATAATTTATGTACAATTACAAAGAATATCTTTAAAATAAATAATTCTGTAATATTTAATATACAATTTCTTTTTTTCTTTAGATTATTTCCAATTTTTATTCCTTTTAAAAATTATAAATCATTCTAAAGCGCTCTCAAATCACCTAAAATCAAATGTCACTAAGATAGCAGAAAGCCTTCAGACTCCTCATTTTGTTCAGAATGATCCTATCTAACCGATCCTGGTATACTTCGACCCAGCTCGAAAAGCACCTTCGAACTATCAGCTCGAAAAGCACCTTCGAACTATCAAATTTTTATCAAGGAAAATGATTAAAAAAAGGCAACTATTGTATGTTCAACTTTGTTTCAGAGGATAAATTGTTGGCAATATGCGGAAGCATTGGGAAATGAATTAATATTTATTCAGATGTAATGCTTGAAATTTATTGAATATAATCCATAAAATATTATACGGATTATAAAATATTCCCCAAAATTTAAAAAGAATAAATTGATTAAAGCTTCTATCCAACGTTTTAACTTTAATTTTTAAAATTCCATTAATTAAAATTTTTTGAAGAAATGAGGATTTCAATATTATTTTTATTGTATTTTGTCTCAATTTTATTTTATGGTCATTTTATTAATTTAATATCCTGTATTTACTTCAACTACGGTCCTCAAATAACGGAACATAATGAAGGTGACAGCATTGGAGGCGAGCTCAATACAAATGAGACTCGTGAGTCTACAGACGAATCTAAGCGGATGCCGGATTATCCAAATCCATATGGAAGAAAGAAGTGAAGAATGAAATATTTAAGATATAGCTACGTAAAACAGCCCTTTTTAATTGTAAATTTCATAAAATAATAAATCTTATTGTTAGAAGCTGTTCTAAAACTTACGATTGTTTAAAACATTTTTAACATTAATTTCCTGTCATAGAAGGGAATTATTGTTAACCTTCCTCTCATGTTCTGAAACTTATGGTCGTCTAGAATATTTTTAACACTAATTTCCTAGCACAAGATTTAATTTAAACTGTTGCTCATAAAACAAAATATTAACCGAAAATGCTCGAAAAATGCCGAATGCTTGAGAAAAGCCAAACAATGGCCAAGCTTTTTTTGTTGTATCGATCTCCTAACCAGCCAGCCACTTAAAAGGAGGAAATAAATATTTCAAATAGAAATATATTTAAGCATATATGGCTAAAAATTTCCCTGTGTTTACACATGCTTATTCATCGGGCAGTTCAGTCAAATAATTTTTTGATTATAATGGGTGGATAATTATTAGAGAGAAAGAGACAATTAATCAAAAAAATAAGCTAATTAGAAGCCTTTTGATAATATTAAAAATTTATTCGTTTATAAATATATATCCAATTTGCTGTCGAAATTCTCTATCGGATTTTGTACTAAAATATGCTGTTTCTTTGAGAGAGGCAAAACAATTTGGTCACATTCTGAAGAAGAGGAATAACTTGATATTGAAAAATCACTGCTTCCAATGTTGGATCCACTACTCTTCTCATCAATATAAATTTGAGTTTGTCCTTGTTCAACTTCAAAAATAGTTGTCAGATTGTGTCTTTGCGGCATTTCACAATCGGTTTTAGAATAATTGTAACTGGACCTAACTAAACTTCTTTTATGTGCGGACTGTTTACGAGAAGCCCGTTTCCGACGTTCTTGATTTGTGATAACAGTATTTCTCTTGACACCAAAGCATTTGAACAAAGTACTGATGCTAAAATTGGCAAATTTTTAGTAAAAATTTAAGCAATGGATGTTCATAAAAGAATTTAAAATGTAATGATTTGTTGAAAATTTTTTGGAATTTTTATATAAACTAATAAAAAAAATAAATCAAACCAGTTGAAAATCATCAAAACAAATGTTTGCTGATATTTGGTACATAAAAAACAATAAGCAAGAAATCCAACATAACAATTAATTAACGAAAGCAAATCCAAAAGATTTGCAAGATTCATATAAAAAACTGTATGAACATCGTTAGTGAATATTCCATTAAGAATAGTAAGAACTCCTTGAGGCAGTTCAGTCAACTAATTTTTTTAAATTAAAAATGAGAAAAAATATAAACTTATTTACGAGGAAAACTCCTAAAACGACGATTAGCGTAAAGGTTGTACGGTCATAATTCAACGATTTTTTGTTTTGGTCTTTTAACAATTGTGCACGTTTGGCATTGTTTTCACGCAACCGTCTCATCAAAGCAAGAGTGAACCAAAGAAGAAGAAAACACGGTATTGCCTTATAATTTAAATTAAAATTAAGATCTTGTAAGGCGGAGGATTGAGGAATGATAATATAAATTTCCTAGCGATCCTTCCCCTTATCCATAACCAATATAATCTCAGTAATAAGTGAAGGAAAGGAACAGTCGATTAATCAGTCAAGTGAATAGTCATTCTTATATTTATTTCCGGTAGGAGGATATTTATTTCCGTTTATATTTCCGTTTAATCACACTGAAGGAGTGAGCGGTGAATACATAATGCCCGGCTGGACTAACAACATTAGTCTATTAGTATAAATACATAAGAATCATTAACTAAGTTACTTTTAGAACTATGCCAATAATGAATAGATTTAATTTGAAATAACGACAATTATTAGATCGTGCCCATTCTGATATATCAACGCTAAAAAAATGAGCACCAAAGTTTATAACATCATGAACTAAATATGTAGGGATACAAAGCATAGAAACAACAGTTGTCACTGATCCGAATATTTTCCTGAAAATTTTTAAGTTTGATTTAGTTAGCGATTTTTGGTTTCTTCAAAATTTTGCTAAAGATTCAGCAAATTATAAAATACCAAGATAAAATTGGCTGGACAACAACTTTAGAAAATGGTTGACTCATTACACGCCATCGAATAAGTGCCATTGTAACTGACATGTATAAGGCAATTGTATGCAAGCAAATTGAACTAGTGGCATGAAAATGTAAATAAGTAGCCCAAAAATAGCTGAGAATATTTTTATTATATTAATTCAAGCAAATCCAACCTGATTGTTTTAATACTAGTAATTCGAGTCCATATCTCAAAACGTAATATATAGACAAAGTAACTTGTCATTGTGCATATATCACATATTGCAATTCCTATCAAACAATTATTAATAGCACATCGTCTCATTTTCCTTCTAGTTAGCACCTTTAATCCATAAATTTAAAAATATTAAGAATAGGTAGTTCTCACCAAGATATGAACAAAATTAGCTAGAACACCAAGAGGGCATATCAGAAGGCAAAGGAATGGGTGAACAAACAGATTATACAATCCAGCTATTGTCGAGAGCCATTGAATGACCATTAACTGAGTCGTGGAATTTCTATCAAAAAGTTCAGGATCTGAGTCGCAAATATGCAAAACATCCATTTTTAATTATTTTAGTTGATAAATAAAGAAATCTAGAGAGTTTCAATATAACGTTACAGATATTTTTCGGATCGTTCAACAAGTATTAATGATATCTGAGGATAAATTATTATATGGATAAATTATATATGGATAAATTATTGGTATTATTAAAATCTAGGTTATATTATTCATTCTAAAGTGTACAAGAACAACAATATGTTGTGAATGTTTGTAAGTGGATGTTTATGTTATAGCGTGTTAACATTTTAATTTAGCATGCATTTTTCATTATTCTTGGAAAACGCACAATTGCGTGTGAATTACCTATTCAAAATTTTAAAAAGAACAAATATAGATCTGGATGTTAATTCTATGGATTTTTATTGAATTTTTATTGGATTTTTAATTGAAATTTTTTAATTAGATTTTTAAATAAAGGAAAGTGAAGGTCTTCCATTGAGCTGAGATGATTAAAATGAAACTGAAAGATAAGCCTAGTATAATTTAACTTTTTCCAATTTTATTGAAGCGTTTCTATTTTTCTTTAGGGTAAAAGAAGTTTTAAAATTCCCAGATGAATATCAAGGTCGTCAACTTGGATGAGAATGAATGAGAAAAGGAGTAAAATTTAAAGAATTGTAAGGCGCGAAGGAAATGAGTTTTAGCTTTGGGGAGTGGTAAAATTGGAGGAAATTTATAAAATTTATTCTTTAAATTGCTTTATGGAAAATATTTTACTAGGAAAAAAGAGAAAATTGAAATTTGAAAACTGTCATTAATTTTTAATGAGTGAATAAAGGAGATGAGCTATTAAAATACAGCTTATTCAAACGTCGGCCAAATTGAAAAATATTCCAACTGCCAAAGAATAAAGAACACTTCCTGGGGGATTTACTGAACCCAAAGGGTATGTTGACCTCTTATAGAAGTAATTCTCAGAAAAGCACTATTTATATAGCAGGAATGGGAAGGATTACACAAACCCCGATATCCAGAACCCGGACTTTTTTCCGAGCTGATACCCGAAAACCTATCCGAAAACCGACCGAAAAAACACCATTCTAGCATAATTATCGGGAAATTTAATTTTTAATTTTAAAATTTAAGAAACAATTTATGTATTAGAAGAATAAATAATAAAAAATTTGATAAGACAAACTACGTCAGGCGCTATTTGGCTGCGTTAAATGCACTTGAAAGTGCGCCTGCTTTCTCCTCTTGTAACAATAAAATATTGAAAAGAGCGAGAATAATTTCACTTCCGTTTTCTAATATGATTTCAAATCCTCTTTTAAATTGTTTACGCCATATACATATTTCATGAATATTATTTTCCTGTTTTATTTGAATAATTCATAAATATTCTAGATGATAATTTTATTTAAAAGGATAATAATATTTTCATTAAAAGTATGATAATATTTAAATAACTATAAACTCAAGGTACTTTTTATTAATATCGCGCCATCCATCTCACCCCTATTGAGTATTGAGGGGGGGGGATACTTTGTTATAAACAGGGAGGGATACTTTGTTATCAATCTAAATCGAGAATATCGAGTTCACATGCCAGCCAAAATTTACAATTCGCCCAATTTTTATTTATTCTGCTAAATCTCCCCTCAGAATTCTATTATTTCGAATTCGGAGGTAATCATGAATCTTAGGTATAATTAATCTTCATTCTAAATTACATTTTATATTCTTGAAGCAGCACGAGAATTTCTTTTATATTTGTCTTATTTGCATTTATAGTACATAGTACCTACGCTCGCTTGCATAATTAAAAATGGTGAGAGGATTTTATAAAATACTCTTAACTAATCTCGGAACTCTTCCAATCCAAACAAAGAGCCTGCGCCTTTTAAATAAATGTACTATTATAAAAATAAAATTTGATTTTAAAGAATACTATGTAAAGTAAATTTTAAATTACAAAATAAAATTGTAGAAAGAATAGTTGAAAATAAAATTATAAAGAAGCCCATTTTTAAATATTCATAAAAAACATGGGCTTCCTAAATCGGACCCAAAATATTTTATAAAAAAATTTACGATAGGAAATGTCTCATAATTAGATATAATAGACATAATAGATAATTACAAAAGTAAGGAATAATTAAAAAAAGAAAAATAAAACCATCTGCTATTAAAAGAAAGCGGCAATATTTGCCAAAGGGTTTTTGTCTCTTTTTACAAACAAAACAATTGTTTTCAGACAAAAGAAAAGATTTACTTAAACAAATAACAAAAAACGGTACTATCGCATTATACCGCCACATGTCCGCAAATGTTTGTCCGCAGGTTTTTCCTTTTTCTCCCATCCTCACTCTTCTCATAAAGATTAAAAGAACGGTAAATATTATAAAATTCATTGGATGGGAGATGGAATAGAACCATCATAGAAAAGGCCCAGACCGAAGCACAACCGACTGCGCCACCATCCAACCCGATGACGGGGTTGTTTATTTTTCATTTATATTCTTTCTGCAAGTGCGGACACACACTCCTTCCGCCTTTCGAAACCATACGTCCTCTCTTGTTGCTTGTCTTCCAATAACTATCAACTATTTTTGATTTTTGGGAGAGCACACACAGAAACCCATTTGTGGCATTTTTTTCTGGCTCGACACAGCTCGTCGAGTTCTATAACCTAGGACTGACTGACCATTTTTAATACTTTGAGGAAGGAAAAAGGAGGGGGAACGAAGGTGAATTTTACCATCCTTGTCTAAATCCAGGTGGTACGTGTCGTTCTGCAGTAATTACTAGGGTCTGAACTTTGTTAGAAGGAAGTCGTATCCCATTTGCTCCATTTATTTATGCGTGGACTTTTTTCCTAAAAACTTTTGAGAAAAGAGAAAAGAAAACTTGTTATTAAACATTTACCGTTCTTTTAATCTTTATGAGAAAAAAGAGGATGGGAGAAGAAGGAAAAACCTGCGGACAAACATTTGCGGACATGTGGCGGTATAATGCGATAGTACCCAAAAAACTAATAAAATGAAAAACGAAATTTATTTATTAGGATTTTATTGGTGGTTACGTCCTACCCGTAAAATTTATAAAATGAAATAATTCTAAGAAGAACGATAATCCTCATCGTATGCTAACACTTCTTTTCCAAACATCAATGATTATGGACCGATTGTATCAACCCCATTGAAGAAATTAACATGAAGCAACGTACTATATGCCTAAATAGGAAGTTAAATATGCAATGTTGATAAAAGCATGCCTGTGAGTTTTCTCTAAAGATGTGGAATTTCTCCTCAGCCAAAACACAAATTTCATCGCCAGGGAAGGCGCGTCTTGGCAAAAATGGTTCAATGCATTTGATCCCATGTCCATTATATGAAATGCGGTTTTCTTGTAGTAGATTCTCGCGTTGGGCCAATTTTTGACTGTCATAATTAAATAAACCAATTTCAAGTTGATTAATTACCGTTGCTCAGTAACGCATACATAGTCATAGGAATCTAAAGAACGCCAAACAAATCCTTTACGACAAGAATTTGCTCCAAATGTCTTTCGATTTGAAAAAAAATTTTGACGTCCAAATTGCTTTTTAAAATCACCACCATTGAATAACCGCACCAAGCGTAACTGTTCATCTCGTTTACTCCTAAATATATTTTATATATTCCGGCTTCTATAAATGATACAAATTCCTTAACCTTTCAGCAATAAATTCATTATCTGCAGTGGAATTATTGTTTTTACTCATTGTAGCGCCCAAGCAAATGTGGTCTAATCCTACAAGGAACGGGTGTGACTGTCGAGAAGAATAGAACTTTTGTTCTCCAAAGTGGCATTCCGTCTATCTTTCGTTAAAATAAATTAGTAATTTTAATACATAATTTATTCTACCGGATTAAATGTGGAGATAATATGGATATCAGCATCATCTAAAAGATAGGAATTAACAAATTAGTGCAATACTTAAAATGAAAAGAAACAAACATTCATAGACTTTTTTTAGTGAAACACGAATGAATTGAAAATTTTTCGATGAACTATTTTGTTTGCCTTTGTTTGTAATTCCATCTGAAGTTGTGGGAGACATCAATTCCAAGAACGTCACCTTTATAGAAGGTTAGTAGAGCCCGGACTGCGAGGGTCGTACGAGAGTTGAGATCGATATTTCGAAAAAATACCGATCTCGACAAACAAGATTTTTGATCTTTCTCGATCCGGGCTATAATTATTTCTACGATATATTTATTATCTACTAACCCATTCGGTTCCTTCATCTGTCAATTCATAAAAGTCAGCCTGCCTTAATAATGTAGAATAATAACTTATGCCATTTTTCTGAACACGATGTACCAGAACAGAAGGCTAAATTCGTTGTGTAAATGTTTAAAATTTCATAATTTGCCTGCTCAATTCCTCGATCAAAATTATGAGGTGTTCTAAGCTCAATTGTGTAGTAATTATTTGGGTCATCACGGTCGTACGGAAGCATTATAAGAAGCCAGCCACGCGTTCTTTAAAATTCAGATTACTGAGAAAATAATTATTTTAACTGATTATGAGGAACACTAATTGATGAGAGACGAAGAGTATAATTATTCCCGCTTTCTCTAAAATTTGCTTTTAAAATTAATATACAAAACCAAATTACACCTTCCGAAATAAAGCATTCTATCCATAGGTAGCCATCCCAGATAGTCCAGATGTGGACCGTTAAGACCTGGTCCACTCATTCCAAAGTTGGAGTGATACTTTAATAATATGGTAATTAGAGATAATATTCAATAATTACCATGTAGGCATTAGCAGTACTCATCAAATCATATCTATCGTCATATTCTCCAGATGAGGCATAAGGAAATACCTATTTTAATGGCACTTAAATCACAATTTTCATTAAAACTTAAAATTACACGAATTTTTCTGTCACTGTAGGAATGGCCAATGAAAAAAGAGTGAACCTGACAGAGGGAAATTAAGGTATAAAACAAAGTCTTTAACCATTTCGTGTGTAAGCACAGAGGAGAAAACAAGCTGAGGTGTAAGCAAAACACCGTTCTTTTTGTCAAATACAGCGGCTGTCCCAGCTTGAATTTTTAAAGTAGTTATTTTTTAATTTATATTAATCAGGAATTTTTTATTCTTGACTTAATTATAATTGAGATATTATTGCCAACACTTGAATTTCGTATGAAATACCTACTCTAAAACTAAAATAAGTCAAACCATTTATAATAGTTATTTTTTGTCGATGTAAACTAGATCCATTTTTGACTGCTTCAGCAAAGCAAAGGTCTTTGATTACGTCAAAATACTATTGAATATATTACTATTTTTAAATTGATTCCAAAATTTACCCTAAAACTGGAGTCCGAACCAAGAAGGGGAGGATTTATTCTGCCGCGTCTCGATTTGCCGATCATACGAAGAATATCTTTTTGTGTTTTAGAAAGTGTGAACCAACTAGGAATTTATTTAAAAACAATGGTTTGTGAATTAATTTACCCATTTACATTGCTCCCCCCAATAGAGTACAAACCATTAGAAACATTCATAAAGTATTGTTCAATTGTATCTTAATTACTTATAATAGAATTATAAAGCAGAATATAAGCTAACAAGTCATTAAAATATTTAAAAGATAAATAAATATATATTTATTTAAATAAATATGTACATAGGTACCACTATTTACTAACCAGGTTCATCATTATGACCAGTAATCCATCGGACAAACCAATTTTTTGTTCTAGGCTCATATGTTGCCAGATCGCGAAATTTGCATAATATTATTGACCAAGGCTCCAATCCTCTTCGAGGTATAGCCGAACAACTATATAATTTTGGATTTATTAAAAAATAGGTACCCAGATATTTCTAATATAGTAAGAATTATAAATGTGAAAATCACCTTCTAAAAATGGGAACAATCAAAATCAATAAAACAAAGTGAAGATTGTAAATCAGCATTTTTAAAGATGAAATACGATGTGTTTGTAAACAATTACCCTTTATCTACTCGGAAGAAAATAAAGCTAGAGCACAAATTTCCGAGAGCTCGTGAGGGATGTTCAAATTAAAGCAAAATTAAAGATCGAATGAAAAATAAATTCAATCGAATGAAAAATAAATTGGCAAAAAATAAAGCAAAAATATTCACCAAGCAATTAGAAATGCTAATATTTTATTAGCGATAAACCGTTTGTGAAAAGTGAAGGAGTAAAAATAAATATGTATACCAAACATAGAACCTAAAGCAGCTATTTTTCAACATTTCATATAACAGATGAAGAAAGAGAGAGAGTAAAATTTTGCTTAAATTTGTGATCAAAGGGTGAGGTTATTTGAACTGGTTTATAGAAACTGAGCGAAAATTGCACTCAAAAGTGACAACAATGACAAATCAAATAAATAACAAACAAATGGGTAATAAGAATTGAGTGAAGTATAAATAAATGTTGATAGGGTAAAAAATGCAAATTTATAAAAAGTTAAAGAAATGTAAATTGATTGAGTTAAAAATAAAATATTTCTACATTAAAGCAATAACAATGAAGCTAAAAAAACAATGTAAGAATGTAAAAATTCGAGGCATTCTGAAGCTCGCGTTGTTTTCCAGCGCAGATTCTGTTGGGCATAATTTTGTACAGACTCAATTCTCTTCACAGTCCCGGTCTTTTAACCCCTTTTGTTCGTTCCGGTCTTTTTTTCCACCGGTCTTTTTACTACCGGTCTTTTGTACAGGAGCATGTTAACAAGAGACAATTAGAGTGTTATTGATTTTTTGTATTTTCTCAGAGCATCGATTTTTTTACTTGTTACATGTTTTTAATTTCTTTTGCTTATTTTTTTATTTTTTGATTCCCTTCTTATTGATTACACTCTACTTCCCTATGGCAGATTCATGAACAGTTTTTTTGAGTATTCATGAACCTTCAAGAAACTATCGGAAGAAACCCCGACAAGTATTGACATACATATTATTTGTAAGGGAAAAACAGGCGGAAAAGGGGGCCCGTAAATGACATATTTACCTCCGAAGCTTTAATATTTCTCGTTTTTTATTTTAGAAAATTTATTCTAAATTTATCGAAAAATAAACTATTATTGTATTACTGAAGACAAACATCTTTCTCCAGTCGGACATACGCTTCCGGGGAACGAAAATCTTTTGCTTGAAAGGTTAAATAATTTTGTTTTTACTCATCTTATTTCGAAATTTTCAGGATTAAAGAATGTGCAGAAAATCGAAATAAAGGCTATTGCTCTACTTCGCCTGGATGTACCGTGCTTCGAAAAATTCCAGCTGAAGATGTTTTGCAAGTTGCTGCAGGCATAATTATGTTGCCTCCCTTCTTAAGGTTTTAGTTCACAGTAGGGTTGTGGGTCGTGTCTTCGGTTCCGGGTATCTGAAATTAAAGTCGGTTCGGTCCGGATTTCTTCGGTTCAGTTACTGATTTCCAAAAGTTAACAACCTAGTTCACAGTATCCCCACATCTATTTTTTCATTTTTAGGATCATCGAGTCGCTCGTCTTCGTTATGAGATTGTTGCCAACACTATTGAATCTACCGCTCCAGCAGACAAAAGTATTTTTTGATCTTTTAATTCTTAAAACGTTTCTTTGTTTGAGATGAATCCGGCCCTGGTTCATCAACAGCTCCAGCTACCACCATTGCTGGTTCCTCTGATCCAGCGTCAGCTTCTGCAAATGCCGCAAATCGGACAGCCAAGATTCGGGTTTCTTTGTTTTTTTTTACAAATTTTGAATTTATTTGCAGCGAATAATGATGACACGCCCAGGGACTCGTTCTGGCGGATTTTGCCGCAATGGCGTTGTGATTAATAGAAACCGTTCTCGACCAATGATTCCTGCCTCTACAGTTCCAAAAGATTTGATCGTGCAATGCCAGGTTTTTTCTATCTTTTTTCATGGCTTCATTAGTCTTTTTAGGTTGTCCTTCAAGGAAAATCTCGTGATGTGATTGTTCGTGAATTACAACGCAACGCACTAATTTAAATGTCAACGAAGCAGTCAACAATTTACTTTCTCGCGACGATGATGAAATGGATGATTTGGATGACACAAGTGAGGCCTATCTTCACGAAGAATTGCTTTCCTTGCTCGATGCTGGTCTTCGTTCCGATGGAAGTGGTGCCGCAGCAGCCGCTTTACTTGATAGTGACAGCATTTATTCTGCTGGAGATGGCTACGAATACTTGATATCACGTGATTTGGCTAGACGCAAGGGTTAAGGTTTAAATTTGAAAGTTTTTTATTTTTAACTTTTCAATTCAAAAGACAAAACAAAGGATCAAAACAAAGAAAATGCGGACAGTTCTTCAACAATCCAGGACATTTCTTTCTCGGTGAGCGGCGCTATACTTACTGGGGCTTAATTGGCAATGATGTTGCTGATGGTTCAACAAAATTCCAATTTCCTGATGATGTTACAAAATTTGTAAAAATCGTCTGATAATGTAAAGATTTATGGTTGGAATTGGGAGATTTGGAAAAAAATACGCGCCCGCAAAAAACAAGTCACTTTTGAATCGTGTGGTTCAGAGATTGTTATTGGAAGCGAGGTTTCTATTTAATTTGTTTTTGTTTAATTTTATCTTTCTTTTTTAAAGTGCGCACAAAATCTACTCTAATTTATTCTTTTGGTTCAATTGCTATCAACTTCAGTCAAGGAATTCCAATGGTTTTTCTATGCTGTTTTTTGATTTAACTGATCTTTCAGATTGGTATTTTGTACGAGGATGCCTGGACTTTGAATGAGACTTGTCGTCTCTACCTTCCTCTATTAAACAAGTTTTATCTGTTGCAGTTGATTTGACAGGTTTTTAATAAAAATTAAAAAATTTTAATTAAAAAAATTTTTGTAGGATTTTGTGTTTTATGTGAAAAATAATCACGAGTTCATTTGCTTCGGATTAGTTGTGTTGGTAAACTTTTAAGCGATCATCCTATACCAGTCAATTTTGGAGCTTTAACACAAAATAAAACGTGTCTGATAATTTCGACAGTGACTAAATTCGACAGTGATTAAATTCGACAGTGAAATTCGCCAGTAACTAAACTCGACAGTGACTAAATTCGACAGTGAACTATTTTTTCTTTTTTCACCGTTTTCCTCGATTTTCGTCAGTGATTAATTTCGACAGCGACTAAATTCGACAGTAAAGCCTTATTTTTAAAAAGTGCTGATAATTAGTAGAATATTTTCGTTAATTTGGAAAGATTTCAATAGGCGCTATCATATTTTCAACTAGAAAGGTCAAGTCTAATCACTCATTAAAAATTACGAAACGATAGGTGCAATTATTTGGCATTTTTCACATTTATCGCGTTATAATTTTTTAATGATTGATCAGATTTGATCCATTCAGTTGGAAAAAAGATACTGTTTATCGAGGGCTTTCGAATCATATATGATTTGCTCGGGTTGGACTACGGCTTAAAAAGTTATAGCGATTAAAGATGAGTGACACTCAGTTAACGGCGCTCAGCTGGCCCTTCCGCAGCGCAGAATCGGCGACTTTCAATCTGCCTTTAACGAAATTCCTCGCTTTTTTCTCTAATTCTCCATACTTTTTAAAAATTAGGCTTTACTGTCGAATTTAGTCGCTGTCGAAATTAATCACTGACGAAAATCGAGGAAAACGGTGAAAAAAGAAAAAATAGTTCACTGTCGAATTTAGTCACTGTCGAGTTTAGTCACTGGCGAATTTCACTGTCGAATTTAATCACTGTCGAATTTAGTCACTGTCGAAATTATATAGCACCAAATAAAAAAGATGATTCTTATGAATGTATGACTACAGTTCAAAATTTTGGGAATGTAAGTTTTGAGATTTTTAAAAGTTTTATCATGCTTTATTTTAAGGAAGCAATTTTACTGTTGAATGATGGCTTTGGTGGAGGCTTTCAACCACTTTTACGGAACATATCTGGTGGATACAAACAATTATCTTATACTGGTTTAGACCGAATTCTTCAATATGGAATGGGTATAAGATATTTTGCATCATCTGGTGAAATTAAGAGTGCTAGTATATGCTCAGGTAATTTGAATAAAAGGCTGAATTTTGGGTTATTTTATTTTTTTCAGAACAAATTAGCGTTGACAAGAAGAACAACAGCTTGAATAAAAACGCCAATCGTATTCTACTGATGGTTGCTTTAGTTTCTCCGAGCCCTGAATGTACACTTCCTGATTTTGGTTCGCTTATGCAGGCCATTCTTTTTTGGTTTATATTTTTTCTTCTTTTATGCTGATTTTTTTAAATTTTAGTCAATTGGACGTCGTTATTGCTATTCTTAAGAAGCTTTTAAATGCTCCAATTGAAAGTCAACCTGCTATAGTTTGTGAACAAATCGAAGGAAATCGAAATATTTTTCATGTTTCCGTGCAAAATGCTTATAGCAGAACAAATGCTGACCATGCTGATGTTGATGCTACTGATTCACGTTTATCAACAGCCTCGCAAAAACTGACACTGTTGAGGCGGAAGCTGTTAAGACACGGTTTCTTTGGCTTTTTTTGTTTCTGTATCTTCATTAATTATTTTTTAGTTATGAACGCAAATGGCAAGAAATGATAAGTTTAGCTCCAACAACTCGAGCAAAAGCACATCAACAGCAGCAACTCTTTTCCCCTGAAACAGGCAAAGATGAACCGGAAAGTGCTGTCTCATCCGATCTTATCAATAAAAGGATTCCTTTAGCTGCCAAGGAAAGACAAGGTTCTCAAATTAGATTATTTTTTGTCTTCATAAATATAATTTAAGCCAAGTCAATTGAAATAATCCGTGAATTATGCAAAAACTCCGTGGTACGTGAATATTCTATTGATTTAATGCGACAACGTGACATCAATGGGCATAGTCCATTTGAGACCGCGATATATCAGCGTGCATATTCAGCTGCCCAATTGATGTGTCAAACTGCAATTGATGTTAAAGACTGGAGTCAAGGTTATTTTTTCTAGTTTTATGTGATTTTACAAATTTTCTAGATGTTGTTGATATATTAATGCCAAGCGTTGGAGCTGACGATAAAATGAAGATTCTTCACTTTTTATTCTTTGTGCTAAAGATACATGCAGTATATTTTTTAAATTATTTTCTATTTGTCATATAATTTAAAGGTTATACTTGGACAGGCGAAGAGCATACGCCTCAAAAAATTTATGAATGCAAAACATGTGGACTTGTAGGGACTCTTTGTTGTTGTACTGAATGCGGTAATATTTCCTCCTTTTATTTTTAATTAAATGATTGCTTTTAGCCCTCCTTTGTCATAGAAATCATGACTGCAAGTGAGTAATTTTATTTTTTTCCGAAATAATGTATGTCATTTACAACTTTATTTTTAGACTTAAGAAAACATCTCCAACCGCTTATTGTGACTGCTGGGAGAAATGCGAATGTAAAGCGTTGGTCACTGGAAATAATACAAAGCGGGAACAATTGCTTTCTGGTTTTTTTAATTTTTTAAGATTATTAATATTTAAATTTATTAGGAATGTTGCAATGTCCTGCATTGTTTGATGGCCTTAATTCTAAAGGGGAGCACATTTTACTCTTTTTGGCTCGCACTGTTGGTCGTCAGGTTTTTAATAATTTTTTGGTTATTTAAAATGTTTATTATTTGAATAGTTGATAGAACAAGAAGGCTATACGAAACGGAGTAAGCGCCCTGGACCTACTACCACAACTACAGCATATGGCGTCCCTATTCCGGAACATGATCTTGAACCACCAAAATTTGCAAGAAAAGGTTTTTTTAATTTAATATGTTCATTCAGATTTTATTAATTTAATTTTTAGCACTCGACTTGGCAATAGGAAATTGGGATGTTGTAAAAAGTTTGCTTGATGTTGGTATTAAGAAGCCGAATGCTCTCATTAATTCAAAAACTGAAGATGATCAACCAATTTTGAAAAATGTTTTTCATTTGCTCGAGCATAATGGTTCAACACATTTTGACAAATTTGTTTTAACTTTGCTTGACTGGTGTGAAGAATCGAGCCTTGACACTATTCTTAATTTACTTGTACGCCAAGCCAACAAACAACAAAAGAAATGGGAAGAAGAAGTCCATTTTTTAATTCAACGATTTGTCCGTTCTGTTATTCGTCTTTTTGTTATGGTGATTTTGCTTTCACTAGAGGCTAATGGAACTTTACTTGGTTTGAAGAAATTTTAATTTTTAATAAATTCTAAACACTTTCAGCAACAATTTTTGATGATATTAACAAAGCAATCCCAGCACCCGATGCTCCAAGTTTAATTTATCCACTTTCTAACCAGTCAAATGCTGCACAACCCGGCACGTCTACTTCTGTTGCTGCAATACGCGATTCTTTAAACAATTATCGAGCTGCTGCTATTTCTGGTGTACTTTCATTAGTTCGTGCTAGTCTACCTGCCGCTCTTTCTCTCAATTCATCACTCGAGAAAAAGGATCAGAAGAAACATAAAGTTATTGCTTTTGTAGCAAAATGTCGACGAGTCTTTCAGGTTATTTTAAATTTTTTTTCTTTTTTTAAAGAGAAATTTTCAGGCGTTAATTAGTTACATGTTGCTGGATTTGATTGGAATTACTGATGAGTTAATTTCTCCAATTCGTCTTGGAATCGTTAAACCTTCAGCTAGCATTGTCTCAAATGAAGATGTTTTGGAAGTTTTACAACAACACTTGACCAACGAGCAAGATTTGTCTTCATTAATTCGTATCTCAATGCAAGGTGGTGATCGAAATGAAACATCGACCGGTGTAGCAAACAATGCACGTATTATCCAGTTGGCTGATTTACGACGAGGTGACACTAGTCAACCGACAGACATGGCATTGGAGCGTGCTAGCGATGATGATATGTCAAGTATATATTTTTTTATCAGTTTATCTTTTAATTATTTTCTCACACCAGATGAAGATGATGACGATGAAGAAGATTTGGATGCGCCAGCAACAATTTCGAGAACTCGTGAGAACAGCAATACTTCATTCTGAGCAAAGCCGACGTCGCAAAGCCGATTCTGAGCAAAGCCGACGTCGTCAAGAAAATGCTACTGGTTTAGATGAGAGTTTGGATGAACATGAGAGGGTTTGTTTAGTCGGGAAATTTTTTAAAAATATTTTTTATCGTTAGGAAGATGCTTATGGAAGTGATCACGATGACATTGTTGATGATGACGACGATGATGAAGTTGAGCCATATTTTGACATCCATGACGATGATGATGGCGAAGGTGGTTCTGATGTAAGGTGGTTCTGATGTAAATCCACGGTGGTTCTGATGTAAATCCGCTAGATGGTGAAGGAGATTCAAATGATACTGCAACAGTGACTATTGGTGCCCCAGCAGCAACATCCTCTACGACTGCGGAAACTTCAAATAGTGTTGAGGGCAGCAACAAATTGATGATGAATTACAAAGACGAGAGAAGCTAAAAAATGTGGCAAAGATGCTACTGCCACATTTAAAGGTCTAAAAGATATTTAAATGAAATATGTTTTTATTATTTTTTAGTGCTTTTCCGTTTGTGTAGATTTTTTGTTTTATTTTTTTTTTCAAGAAAAAAATGTTATCAAAACAGTAGATTTTTAGATGGAAAAACGGAAAAGCACTATTAAGCCACTTGTAAAAAAAGGATTTTTGCGGATTCGTTTAGAAGAAAGCAAAAAGGCCTTTTATTTACAAGTGGTATTTTTTATCACATAATTTTTTTGTTTGATAAAATGGGTTTGGGCCCCCCCCCTCCCTCAGCCCAGGGTCTTCCCAACATCCAACTCTTCCAAGCTCCGAGAGCTTCAGACAATCCATAATCTTCAAAAACGATCCAACCTGACGACCTACTTTTTCCGTAAAAATTCGAACTTTTACTATTATGAAACTTTCAAATGAATACCAGCACTTACTCCAAACTGAATTATCAAAAACTCTAAATAGGTTCAGGCTTTGATACCTCCGAGTTATATCCAAAGGCACGGGTTGTTATTCAATAGGTGTAGACAGTAGGGCACTTAGACCTTAGATTTGATTAGAACCCCCCCCCCCCTTCCTGCACTTCAACGGCCCGTCTACAACTTCAATGGCTCCTGGCAACCGTCTACAACTTCAATGGCCCCTTCCAGTCGTCTACAACTTCAACTGCTCCTGCCGGACTTCTACAACTTCAACTGCTCCTGCCAGACGTCTACAACTTCTCCTGCACCGACTCTAGTGTCCCCTGGGCCCCGACACGTTACTCTACTGAACCCCCGGGTCCCACATGGTACTCTACTGTCTACATCTATTTTATAAGACCCACCTTTCTTCCCCACATCCAAGTCTGACCCAAATGTACTTCCCAAAAGATCCCCGGACAAAACGTCACTTCCCAAATGATCCCCGGACAAAACGTCACTTCCCAAAATGCCCCGGACAAAACGTCACTTCCCAAAACGCCCCGGACAAAACGTCACTCCCCAAAATGCCCCGGACAAAACGTCACTCCCTATTTCGTCCACACTAAAAATGACCCGTATTAAAAATTCCCGCACTGAACTGACCGACCCCCCTTTTTTCAAAAATCCTCTCCATAGGTTCAGGCTTTCATACCTCCGAGTTATATCCAAAGGCACGGGTTGTTATTCAATAGGTGTAGACAGTAGGGCACTTAGACCTTAGATTTGATTAGAACCCCCCCCCCCCTTTCTGTACTTCAATGGTCCTTCTACAACTTCAACTGCTGCTGCCAGACGTCTACAACTTCAACAGCTCCTGTCAGACGTCAACAACTTCTCCTGCACCAACTCTAATGGTCCCCCGGCCCCTCCACGGTACTCTAATGTCCTCCCGGGTCCAATATGGTACTCTACTGTCTAGATCTATTTTATAAGACCCTCCTTTATCCCACATATCCAAGTCTGACCCAAACGAACTCCCCAATTCGTCTCGGACAAAATTCACTCCCCAATTGGTCCCACAGACAAAATATCACTCCCCAATTGGCCCCACAGACAAAATATCACTCCCCAATTGGTCCCACAGACAAAAATATCATCCCTGATTCGTCCAAATACAAAATATCACTCCCCAATCTGCCCCACAGACAAAATATCACTCCCCAATTTGCCCCACAGACAAAACATCACTCCCCAATTTGCCCCACAGTCAAAATATCACTCCACAATTTGCCCCACAGACAAAACATCACTCCCCAATTTGCCCCACAGACAAAATATCACTCCCCAATTTGTCCCACAATGGAAATAACCCGCACTGAAACTTCGGCACCGAACTGACCGACCCCCCTTTTTTCAAAAATCCTCTCCATAGGTTCAGGCTTTGATACCTCCGAGTTATATCCAAAGGCACGGGTTGTTATTCAATAGGTGTAGACAGTAGGGCACTTAGACCTTAGATTTGATTAGAACCCCCCCCCCCCCTTCCTGCACTTCAACGGCCCGTCTACAACTTCAATGGCTCCTGGCAACCGTCTACAACTTCAATGGCCCCTTCCAGTCGTCTACAACTTCAACTGCTCCTGCCGGACTTCTACAACTTCAACTGCTCCTGCCAGACGTCTACAACTTCTCCTGCACCGACTCTAGTGTCCCCTGGGCCCCGACACGTTACTCTACTGAACCCCCGGGTCCCACATGGTACTCTACTGTCTACATCTATTTTATAAGACCCACCTTTCTTCCCCACATCCAAGTCTGACCCAAATGTACTTCCCAAAAGATCCCCGGACAAAACGTCACTTCCCAAATGATCCCCGGACAAAACGTCACTTCCCAAAATGCCCCGGACAAAACGTCACTTCCCAAAACGCCCCGGACAAAACGTCACTCCCCAAAATGCCCCGGACAAAACGTCACTCCCTATTTCGTCCACACTAAAAATGACCCGTATTAAAAATTCCCGCACTGAACTGACCGACCCCCCTTTTTTCAAAAATCCTCTCCATAGGTTCAGGCTTTCATACCTCCGAGTTATATCCAAAGGCACGGGTTGTTATTCAATAGGTGTAGACAGTAGGGGAAACTAGACCCCCCAAATGACCCCCCAACCCCCCTCAGTTGTTCCCAAGAAGTGGGGTAACCCCCCAGTATCCCCCCAATTAAAGCCCCCCCACCCAGTAGACCCCCCAATTACCCCCAAATTACACCAAATCTCCCAGTAGACCCCCCAATTCTCCAGTATACCCCCCAGTAGACCCCCCAAATGACCCCCCCCCCCCCCAGACAAAATATGTCACTCCCCAATTCGTCCATAGGTTCAGGCTTTCATACCTCCGAGTTATATCCAAAGGCACGGGTTGTTATTCAATAGGTGTAGACAGTAGGGCACTTAGACCTTAGATTTGATTAGAACCCCCCCCCCCCTTCCTGCACTTCAACGGCCCGTCTACAACTTCAATGGCTCCTGGCAACCGTCTACAACTTCAATGGCCCCTTCCAGTCGTCTACAACTTCAACTGCTCCTGCCGGACTTCTACAACTTCAACTGCTCCTGCCAGACGTCTACAACTTCTCCTGCACCGACTCTAGTGTCCCCTGGGCCCCGACACGTTACTCTACTGAACCCCCGGGTCCCACATGGTACTCTACTGTCTACATCTATTTTATAAGACCCACCTTTCTTCCCCACATCCAAGTCTGACCCAAATGTACTTCCCAAAAGATCCCCGGACAAAACGTCACTTCCCAAATGATCCCCGGACAAAACGTCACTTCCCAAAATGCCCCGGACAAAACGTCACTTCCCAAAACGCCCCGGACAAAACGTCACTCCCCAAAATGCCCCGGACAAAACGTCACTCCCTATTTCGTCCACACTAAAAATGACCCGTATTAAAAATTCCCGCACTGAACTGACCGACCCCCCTTTTTTCAAAAATCCTCTCCATAGGTTCAGGCTTTCATACCTCCGAGTTATATCCAAAGGCACGGGTTGTTATTCAATAGGTGTAGACAGTAGGGGAAACTAGACCCCCCAAATGACCCCCCCACCCCCCCCCCCCCAGTTGTTCCCAAGAAGTGGGGTATCCCCCAGTATCCCCCCAATTAAAGACCCCCCACCCAGTAGACCCCCCAATTACCCCCCAAATTACACCAAATCTCCCAGTAGACCCCCCAATTCTCCAGTATACCCCCCAGTAGACCCCCCAAATGACCCCCCCCCCCCCCCCCCCCCCCCCAGACAAAATATGTCACTCCCCAATTCGTCCATAGGTTCAGGCTTTCATACCTCCGAGTTATATCCAAAGGCACGGGTTGTTATTCAATAGGTGTAGACAGTAGGGGAAACTAGACCCCCAAATGACCCCCCCAACCCCCCCCCCAGTTGTTCCCAAGAAGTGGGGTATCCCCCAGTATCCCCCCAATTAAACACCCCCCCCCCAGTAGCCCCCCCAATTCCCCCCCAAATTACACCAAATCCCCCAGTAGACCCCCCAATTCTCCAGTATACCCCCCAGTAGACCCCCCAAATGACCCCCCCCCCCCCGCCCCCAGACAAAATATGTCACTCCCCAATTCGTCCATAGGTTCAGGCTTTCATACCTCCGAGTTATATCCAAAGGCACGGGTTGTTATTCAATAGGTGTAGACAGTAGGGGAAACTAGACCCCCCAAATGACCCCCCACCCCCCCCCCCCCCCCAGTTGTTCCCAAGAAGTGGGGTATCCCCCAGTATCCCCCCAATTAAAGACCCCCACCCAGTAGACCCCCCAATTACCCCCCAAATTACACCAAATCTCCCAGTAGACCCCCCAATTCTCCAGTATACCCCCCAGTAGACCCCCCAAATGGCCCCCCCCCCCCCCCCCCCCCCAGACAAAATATGTCACTCCCCAATTCGTCCATAGGTTCAGGCTTTCATACCTCCGAGTTATATCCAAAGGCACGGGTTGTTATTCAATAGGTGTAGACAGTAGGGGAAACTAGACCCCCCAAATGACCCCCCCCCCCCCCCAGTTGTTCCCAAGAAGTGGGGTATCCCCCAGTATCCCCCCAATTAAAGACCCCCACCCAGTAGACCCCCCAATTACCCCCCAAATTACACCAAATCTCCCAGTAGACCCCCCAATTCTCCAGTATACCCCCCAGTAGACCCCCCAAATGACCCCCCCCCCCCCCCCCCCCCCCCCCCAGACAAAATATGTCACTCCCCAATTCGTCCATAGGTTCAGGCTTTCATACCTCCGAGTTATATCCAAAGGCACGGGTTGTTATTCAATAGGTGTAGACAGTAGGGGAAACTAGACCCCCAAATGACCCCCCAACCCCCCCCCCAGTTGTTCCCAAGAAGTGGGGTATCCCCCAGTATCCCCCCAATTAAAGACCCCCCACCCAGTAGACCCCCCAATTACCCCCCAAATTACACCAAATCTCCCAGTAGACCCCCCAATTCTCCAGTATACCCCCCAGTAGACCCCCCAAATGACCCCCCACCCCCCGCCCCCAGACAAAATATGTCACTCCCCAATTCGTCCATAGGTTCAGGCTTTCATACCTCCGAGTTATATCCAAAGGCACGGGTTGTTATTCAATAGGTGTAGACAGTAGGGGAAACTAGACCCCCCAAATGGCCCCCCCAACCCCCCCCCAGTTGTTCCCAAGAAGTGGGGTATCCCCCAGTATCCCCCCAATTAAAGACCCCCCCCCCAGTAGACCCCCCAATTACCCCCCAAATTACACCAAATCTCCCAGTAGACCCCCCAATTCTCCAGTATACCCCCCAGTAGACCCCCCAAATGCCCCCCCCCAGACAAAATGTGTCACTCCCCAATTCGTCCATAGGTTCAGGCTTTCATACCTCCGAGTTATATCCAAAGGCACGGGTTGTTATTCAATAGGTGTAGACAGTAGGGGAAACTAGACCCCCCAAATGACCCCCCAACCCCCCCCAGTTGTTCCCAAGAAGTGGGGTATCCCCCAGTATCCCCCCAATTAAAGACCCCCACCCCGTCGCCCCCCCAATTCCCCCCCCAATTACCCCAAATCCCCCAGTAGACCCCCCAATTCTCCAGTATACCCCCCAGTAGACCCCCCAAATGACCCCCCCCCCCCCAGACAAAATATGTCACTCCCCAATTCGTCCATAGGTTCAGGCTTTCATACCTCCGAGTTATATCCAAAGGCACGGGTTGTTATTCAATAGGTGTAGACAGTAGGGGAAACTAGCCACACCAAATAACCCCCAAACCCCCCCCCAGTTGTTCCCAAGAAGTGGGGTATCCCCCAGTATCCCCCAATTAAAGACCCCCACCCAGTAGACCCCCCAATTACCCCCCAAATTACACCAAATCTCCCAGTAGACCCCCAATTCTCCAGTATACCCCCCAGTAGACCCCCCAAATGACCCCCCCAGACAAAATATGTCACTCCCCAATTCGTCCATAGGTTCAGGCTTTCATACCTCCGAGTTATATCCAAAGGCACGGGTTGTTATTCAATAGGTGTAGACAGTAGGGGAAACTAGACCCCCCAAATGACACCCCCCCCCCCCCAGTTGTTCCCACGAAGTGGGGTATCCCCCAGTCTCCCCCCAATTAAAGACCCCCCACCCAGTAGACCCCCCAATTCCCCCCCAAATTACACCAAATCTCCCAGTAGACCCCCCAATTCTCCAGTATACCCCCCAGTAGACCCCCAAATGACCCCCCCCCAGACAAAATATGTCACTCCCCAATTCGTCCATAGGTTCAGGCTTTCATACCTCCGAGTTATATCCAAAGGCACGGGTTGTTATTCAATAGGTGTAGACAGTAGGGGAAACTAGACCCCCCAAATGACCCCCCACCCCCCCCCCAGTTGTTCCCAAGAAGTGGGGTATCCCCCAGTATCCCCCCAATTAAAGACCCCCCACCCAGTAGACCCCCCAATTACCCCCCAAATTACACCAAATCTCCCAGTAGACCCCCAATTCTCCAGTATACCCCCCAGTAGACCCCCAAATGACCCCCCACACCCCCCCCCCCCCCCCAGACAAAATATGTCACTCCCCAATTCGTCCATAGGTTCAGGCTTTCATACCTCCGAGTTATATCCAAAGGCACGGGTTGTTATTCAATAGGTGTAGACAGTAGGGGAAACTAGACCCCCCAAATGACCCCCCAACCCCCCTCAGTTGTTCCCAAGAAGTGGGGTATCCCCCAGTATCCCCCAATTAAAGACCCCCACCCAGTAGACCCCCCAATTCCCCCCCAAATTACACCAAATCTCCCAGTAGCCCCCCCAATTCTCCAGTATCCCCCCCAGTAGACCCCCCAAATGACCCCCCCCCCCCCAGACAAAATATGTCACTCCCCAATTCGTCCATAGGTTCAGGCTTTCATACCTCCGAGTTATATCCAAAGGCACGGGTTGTTATTCAATAGGTGTAGACAGTAGGGGAAACTAGACCCCCCAAATGACCCCCAACCCCCCCCCAGTTGTTCCCAAGAAGTGGGGTATCCCCCAGTATCCCCCCAATTAAAGACCCCCCACCCAGTAGACCCCCCAATTACCCCCCAAATTACACCAAATCTCCCAGTAGACCCCCAATTCTCCAGTATACCCCCCAGTAGACCCCCCAAATGACCCCCCCCCAGACAAAATATGTCACTCCCCAATTCGTCCATAGGTTCAGGCTTTCATACCTCCGAGTTATATCCAAAGGCACGGGTTGTTATTCAATAGGTGTAGACAGTAGGGAAACTAGACCCCCCAAATGACCCCCAACCCCCCCCCCCAGTTGTTCCCAAGAAGTGGGGTATCCCCCAGTATCCCCCCAATTAAAGACCCCCCACCCAGTAGACCCCCCAATTACCCCCAAATTACACCAAATCTCCCAGTAGGCCCCCCAAGTCACCAGTATACCCCCCAGTAGACCCCCCAAATGACCCCCCCCCCCAGACAAAATATGTCACTCCCCAATTCGTCCATAGGTTCAGGCTTTCATACCTCCGAGTTATATCCAAAGGCACGGGTTGTTATTCAATAGGTGTAGACAGTAGGGGAAACTAGACCCCCCAAATGACCCCCCCCCCCCCCCCAGTTGTTCCCAAGAAGTGGGGTATCCCCCAGTATCCCCCCAATTAAAGACCCCCACCCAGTAGACCCCCCAATCCCCCCCCAAACTACACCATATCCCCCAGTAGACCCCCCAAGGCTCCAGTAGACCCCCCAGTAGACCCCCCAAATGACCCCCCCCCAGACAAAATATGTCACTCCCCAATTCGTCCATAGGTTCAGGCTTTCATACCTCCGAGTTATATCCAAAGGCACGGGTTGTTATTCAATAGGTGTAGACAGTAGGGGAAACTAGCCCCCCCAAATGCCCCCCCACCCCCCCCAGTTGTTCCCAAGAAGTGGGGTATCCCCCAGTATCCCCCCAATTAAAGACCCCCCACCCAGTAGACCCCCCAATTACCCCCCAAATTACACCAAATCTCCCAGTAGACCCCCCAATTCTCCAGTATACCCCCCAGTAGACCCCCAAATGACCCCCCCCCCCCCCCAGACCAAATATGTCACTCCCCAATTCGTCCATAGGTTCAGGCTTTCATACCTCCGAGTTATATCCAAAGGCACGGGTTGTTATTCAATAGGTGTAGACAGTAGGGGAAACTAGACCCCCAAATGACCCCCCAACCCCCCCCCCCAGTTGTTCCCAAGAAGTGGGGTATCCCCCAGTATCCCCCCAATTAAAGACCCCCCACCCAGTAGACCCCCCAATTACCCCCCAAATTACACCAAATCTCCCAGTAGACCCCCAATTCTCCAGTATACCCCCCAGTAGACCCCCCAAATGACCCCCCCCCCCAGACAAAATATGTCACTCCCCAATTCGTCCATAGGTTCAGGCTTTCATACCTCCGAGTTATATCCAAAGGCACGGGTTGTTATTCAATAGGTGTAGACAGTAGGGGAAACTAGACCCCACAAATGACCCCCCCACCCCCCCCCGGTGTTCCCCAGAAGTGGGGTATCCCCCAGTATCCCCCCAATTAAAGACCCCCACCCAGTAGACCCCCAATTACCCCCCAAATTACACCAAATCTCCCAGTAGACCCCCCAATTCTCCAGGATACCCCCCACTAGACCCCCCAACTGACCCCCCGCCGCCCCCCCCCAGCCAAAATATGTCACTCCCCAATTCGTCCATAGGTTCAGGCTTTCATACCTCCGAGTTATATCCCAAGGCACGGGTTCTAATTCAATAGGTGTAGACAGTAGGAAACTAGACCCCCCAAATGACCCCCCAACCCCCCCCCCCCAGTTGTTCCCAAGAAGTGGGGTATCCCCCAGTATCCCCCAATTAAAGACCCCCACCCAGTAGACCCCCCAATTACCCCCCAAATTACACCAAATCTCCCAGTAGACCCCCCAATTCTCCAGTATCCCCCCCAGTAGACCCCCCAAATGACCCCCCCCCCCAGACAAAATATGTCACTCCCCAATTCGTCCATAGGTTCAGGCTTTCATACCTCCGAGTTATATCCAAAGGCACGGGTTGTTATTCAATAGGTGTAGACAGTAGGGAAACTAGACCCCCCAAATGACCCCCCAACCCCCCCCCCAGTTGTTCCCAAGAAGTGGGGTATCCCCCAGTATCCCCCCAATTAAAGACCCCCACCCAGTAGACCCCCCAATTACCCCCCAAATTACACCAAATCTCCCAGTAGACCCCCCAATTCTCCAGTATACCCCCCAGTAGACCCCCCAAATGACCCCCCCCCCAGACAAAATATGTCACTCCCCCAATTCGTCCATAGGTTCAGGCTTTCATACCTCCGAGTTATATCCAAAGGCACGGGTTGTTATTCAATAGGTGTAGACAGTAGGGGAAACTAGACCCCCCAAATGACCCCCCCACCCCCCCCCCCAGTTGTTCCCAAGAAGTGGGGTATCCCCCAGTATCCCCCCAATTAAAGACCCCCCACCCAGTAGACCCCCCAATTACCCCCCAAATTACACCAAATCTCCCAGTAGACCCCCCAATTTCTCCAGTATACCCCCAGTAGACCCCCCAAATGACCCCCCCAGACAAAAATATGTCACTCCCCCAATTCGTCCATAGGTTCAGGCTTTCATACCTCCGAGTTATATCCAAAGGCACGGGTTGTTATTCAATAGGTGTAGACAGTAGGGGAAACTAGACCCCCCAAATGACCCCCCAACCCCCCCCCCCAGTTGTTCCCAAGAAGTGGGGTATCCCCCAGTATCCCCCCAATTAAAGACCCCCACCCAGTAGACCCCCCAATTACCCCCAAATTACACCAAATCTCCCAGTAGACCCCCCAATTCTCCAGTATACCCCCCAGTAGACCCCCCAAATGACCCCCCCCCAGACAAAATATGTCACTCCCCAATTCGTCCATAGGTTCAGGCTTTCATACCTCCGAGTTATATCCAAAGGCACGGGTTGTTATTCAATAGGTGTAGACAGTAGGGGAAACTAGATCCCCCAAATGACCCCCCAACCCCCCCCCAGTTGTTCCCAAGAAGTGGGGTATCCCCCAGTATCCCCTCAATTAAAGACCCCCCACCCAGTAGACCCCCCAATTACCCCCAAATTACACCAAATCTCCCAGTAGACCCCCCAATTCTCCAGTATACCCCCAGTAGACCCCCCAAAAAACCCCCCCCCCCCCCCCCCCCCAGACAAAATATGTCACTCCCCAATTCGTCCATAGGTTCAGGCTTTCATACCTCCGAGTTATATCCAAAGGCACGGGTTGTTATTCAATAGGTGTAGACAGTAGGGGAAACTAGACCCCCCAAATGACCCCCCAACCACCCCCCCAGTTGTTCCCAAGAAGTGGGGTATCCCCAAGTATCCCCCAATTAAAGACCCCCCACCCAGTAGACCCCCCAATTACCCCCCAAATTACACCAAATCTCCCAGTAGACCCCCCAATTCTCCAGTATACCCCCCAGTAGACCCCCCAAATGACCCCCCCCCCCCCCCCCCCAGACAAAATATGTCACTCCCCAATTCGTCCATAGGTTCAGGCTTTCATACCTCCGAGTTATATCCAAAGGCACGGGTTGTTATTCAATAGGTGTAGACAGTAGGGGAAACTAGACCCCCAAATGACCCCCCAACCCCCCCCCCCCCCAGTTGTTCCCAAGAAGTGGGGTATCCCCCAGTATCCCCCCAATTAAAGACCCCCACCCAGTAGACCCCCCAATTACCCCCAAATTACACCAAATCTCCCAGTAGACCCCCCAATTCTCCAGTATACCCCCCAGTAGACCCCCCAAATGACCCCCCCCCAGACAAAATATGTCACTCCCCAATTCGTCCATAGGTTCAGGCTTTCATACCTCCGAGTTATATCCAAAGGCACGGGTTGTTATTCAATAGGTGTAGACAGTAGGGGAAACTAGCCCCCCCAAATGACCCCCCAACCCCCCCCCCCCCCAGTTGTTCCCAAGAAGTGGGGTATCCCCCAGTATCCCCCCAATTAAAGACCCCCCACCCAGTAGACCCCCCAATTACCCCCCAAATTACACCAAATCTCCCAGTAGACCCCCAATTCTCCAGTATACCCCCCAGTAGACCCCCCAAATGCCCCCCCCCCCCCCAGACAAAATATGTCACTCCCCAATTCGTCCATAGGTTCAGGCTTTCATACCTCCGAGTTATATCCAAAGGCACGGGTTGTTATTCAATAGGTGTAGACAGTAGGGAAACTAGACCCCCCAAATGACCCCCAACCCCCCCCCAGTTGTTCCCAAGAAGTGGGGTATCCCCCAGTATCCCCCCAATTAAAGACCCCCACCCAGTAGACCCCCAATTACCCCCCAAATTACACCAAATCTCCCAGTAGACCCCCCAATTATCCAGTATACCCCCCAGTAGACCCCCCAAATGACCCCCCCCCCAGACAAAATATGTCACTCCCCAATTCGTCCATAGGTTCAGGCTTTCATACCTCCGAGTTATATCCAAAGGCACGGGTTGTTATTCAATAGGTGTAGACAGTAGGAAACTAGACCCCCCAAATGACCCCCCAAACCCCCCCCCAGTTGTTCCCAAGAAGTGGGGTATCCCCCAGTATCCCCCCCATTAAAGACCCACCACCCAGTAGACCCCCCAATTACCCCCCAAAGGACACCAAATCTCCCAGTAGACCCCCCAATCCTCCAGTATACCCCCCAGTAGCCCCCCCAAATGCCCCCCCCCCCCAGACAAAATATGTCACTCCCCAATTCGTCCATAGGTTCAGGCTTTCATACCTCCGAGTTATATCCAAAGGCACGGGTTGTTATTCAATAGGTGTAGACAGTAGGGGAAACTAGACCCCCCAAATGACCCCCAACCCCCCCCCCCAGTTGTTCCCAAGAAGTGGGGTATCCCCCAGTATCCCCCAATTAAAGACCCCCCACCCAGTAGACCCCCCAATTACCCCCCAAATTACACCAAATCTCCCAGTAGACCCCCAATTCTCCAGTATACCCCCCAGTAGACCCCCCAAATGTCCCCCCCCCCCCCCCAGACAAAATATGTCACTCCCCAATTCGTCCATAGGTTCAGGCTTTCATACCTCCGAGTTATATCCAAAGGCACGGGTTGTTATTCAATAGGTGTAGACAGTAGGGGAAACTAGACCCCCAAATGACCCCCAACCCCCCCCCCAGTTGTTCCCAAGAAGTGGGGTATCCCCCAGTATCCCCCCAATTAAAGACCCCCACCCAGTAGACCCCCCAATTACCCCCCAAATTACACCAAATCTCCCAGTAGACCCCCCAATTCTCCAGTATACCCCCAGTAGACCCCCCAAATGACCCCCCACCCCCCCCCCCCCCCAGACAAAATATGTCACTCCCCAATTCGTCCATAGGTTCAGGCTTTCATACCTCCGAGTTATATCCAAAGGCACGGGTTGTTATTCAATAGGTGTAGACAGTAGGGGAAACTAGACCCCCCAAATGACCCCCAACCCCCCCCCCAGTTGTTCCCAAGAAGTGGGGTATCCCCCAGTATCCCCCCAATTAAAGACCCCCCACCCAGTAGACCCCCCAATTACCCCCCAAATTACACCAAATCTCCCAGTAGACCCCCCAATTCTCCAGTATACCCCCCAGTAGACCCCCCAAATGACCCCCCCCCCCCCCAGACAAAATATGTCACTCCCCAATTCGTCCATAGGTTCAGGCTTTCATACCTCCGAGTTATATCCAAAGGCACGGGTTGTTATTCAATAGGTGTAGACAGTAGGGGAAACTAGACCGCCCCAATTGCCCCCCCCCCCCCCCAGTTGTTCCCAAGAAGTGGGGTATCCCCCAGTATCCCCCCAATTAAAGACCCCCACCCAGTAGACCCCCCAATTACCCCCCAAATTACACCAAATCTCCCAGTAGACCCCCAATTCTCCAGTATACCCCCCAGTAGACCCCCCAAATGACCCCCCACCCCCCCCCCCCAGACAAAATATGTCACTCCCCAATTCGTCCATAGGTTCAGGCTTTCATACCTCCGAGTTATATCCAAAGGCACGGGTTGTTATTCAATAGGTGTAGACAGTAGGAAACTAGACCCCCAAATGACCCCCAACCCCCCCCAGTTGTTCCCAAGAAGTGGGGTATCCCCCAGTATCCCCCCAATTAAAGACCCCCACCCAGTAGACCCCCCAATTACCCCCAAATTACACCAAATCTCCCAGTAGCCCCCCCAATTCTCCAGTATACCCCCCAGTAGACCCCCCAAATGCCCCCCCCCCCCCAGACAAAATATGTCACTCCCCAATTCGTCCATAGGTTCAGGCTTTCATACCTCCGAGTTATATCCAAAGGCACGGGTTGTTATTCAATAGGTGTAGACAGTAGGGGAAACTAGACCCCCCAAATGACCCCCCAACCCCCCCCCCAGTTGTTCCCAAGAAGTGGGGTATCCCCCAGTATCCCCCCAATTAAAGACCCCCACCCAGTAGACCCCCCAATTACCCCAAATTACACCAAATCTCCCAGTAGACCCCCCAATTCTCCAGTATACCCCCCAGTAGACCCCCCAAATGACCCCCCCCCCCCCCCCCTCAGACAAAATATGTCACTCCCCAATTCGTCCATAGGTTCAGGCTTTCATACCTCCGAGTTATATCCAAAGGCACGGGTTGTTATTCAATAGGTGTAGACAGTAGGGGAAACTAGACCCCCCAAATGACCCCCCAACCCCCCCCCCCCCCAGTTGTTCCCAAGAAGTGGGGTATCCCCCAGTATCCCCCCAATTAAAGACCCCCCACCCAGTAGACCCCCCAATTACCCCCAAAATTACACCAAATCTCCCAGTAGACCACCCAATTCTCCAGTATACCCCCCAGTAGACCCCCCAAATGACCCCCCCCCCAGACAAAATATGTCACTCCCCAATTCGTCCATAGGTTCAGGCTTTCATACCTCCGAGTTATATCCAAAGGCACGGGTTGTTATTCAATAGGTGTAGACAGTAGGGGAAACTAGACCCCCCAAATGACCCCCAACCCCCCCCCCCCCCCAGTTGTTCCCAAGAAGTGGGGTATCCCCCAGTATCCCCCCAATTAAAGACCCCCACCCAGTAGACCCCCCAATTACCCCCAAATTACACCAAATCTCCCAGTAGACCCCCCCAATTCTCCAGTATACCCCCCAGTAGACCCCCAAATGACCCCCCCCAGACAAAATATGTCACTCCCCAATTCGTCCATAGGTTCAGGCTTTCATACCTCCGAGTTATATCCAAAGGCACGAGGTTGTTATTCAATAGGTGTAGACAGTAGGAAACTAGACCCCCCAAATGACCCCCAAACCCCCCCAGTTGTTCCCCAGACGTGGGGTATCCCCCAGTATCCCCCCAATTAAAGACCCCCCACCCAGTAGACCCCCCAATTACCCCCCAAATTACACCAAATCTCCCAGTAGACCCCCCAATTCCTCCAGTATACCCCCCAGTAGACCCCCCAAATGACCCCCCCCCCAGACAAAATATGTCACTCCCCAATTCGTCCATAGGTTCAGGCTTTCATACCTCCGAGTTATATCCAAAGGCACGGGTTGTTATTCAATAGGTGTAGACAGTAGGGGAAACTAGACCCCCCAAATGACCCCCCAACCCCCCCCCCCCCCCAGTTGTTCCCAAGAAGTGGGGTATCCCCCAGTATCCCCCCAATTAAAGACCCCCACCCAGTAGACCCCCCAATTACCCCCCAAATTACACCAAATCTCCCAGTAGACCCCCCAATTCTCCAGTATACCCCCCAGTAGACCCCCCAAATGACCCCCCCCCCCCCCCCCCCCAGACAAAATATGTCACTCCCCAATTCGTCCATAGGTTCAGGCTTTCCCATACCTCCGAGTTATATCCAAAGGCACGGGTTGTTATTCAATAGGTGTAGACAGTAGGGGAAACTAGACCCCCAAATGACCCCCAACCCCCCCCAGTTGTTCCCAAGAAGTGGGGTATCCCCCAATATCCCCCCAATTAAAGACCCCCACCCAGTAGACCCCCCAATTACCCCCAAATTACACCAAATCTCCCAGTAGACCCCCCAATTCTCCAGTATACCCCCCAGTAGACCCCCCAAATGACCCCCCCCCAGACAAAATATGTCACTCCCCAATTCGTCCATAGGTTCAGGCTTTCATACCTCCGAGTTATATCCAAAGGCACGGGTTGTTATTCAATAGGTGTAGACAGTAGGGAAACTAGACCCCCCAAATGACCCCCAACCCCCCCCCCAGTTGTTCCCAAGAAGTGGGGTATCCCCCAGTATCCCCCAATTAAAGACCCCCACCCAGTAGACCCCCAATTACCCCCAAATTACACCAAATCTCCCAGTAGACCCCCCAATTCTCCAGTATACCCCCCAGTAGACCCCCCAAATGACCCCCCCCCAGACAAAATATGTCACTCCCCAATTCGTCCATAGGTTCAGGCTTTCATACCTCCGAGTTATATCCAAAGGCACGGGTTGTTATTCAATAGGTGTAGACAGTAGGGGAAACTAGACCCCCCAAATGACCCCCCAACCCCCCCCCAGTTGTTCCCAAGAAGTGGGGTATCCCCCAGTATCCCCCCAATTAAAGACCCCCACCCAGTAGACCCCCCAATTACCCCCCAAATTACACCAAATCTCCCAGTAGACCCCCAATTCTCCAGTATACCCCCCAGTAGACCCCCCAAATGACCCCCCCCAGACAAAATATGTCACTCCCCAATTCGTCCATAGGTTCAGGCTTTCATACCTCCGAGTTATATCCAAAGGCACGGGTTGTTATTCAATAGGTGTAGACAGTAGGGGAAACTAGACCCCCCAAATGACCCCCCAACCCCCCCCCCAGTTGTTCCCAAGAAGTGGGGTATCCCCCAGTATCCCCCAATTAAAGACCCCCCACCCAGTAGACCCCCCAATTACCCCCCAAATTACACCAAATCTCCCAGTAGACCCCCCAATTCTCCAGTATACCCCCCAGTAGACCCCCCAAATGACCCCCCCCCAGACAAAATATGTCACTCCCCAATTCGTCCATAGGTTCAGGCTTTCATACCTCCGAGTTATATCCAAAGGCACGGGTTGTTATTCAATAGGTGTAGACAGTAGGGGAAACTAGACCCCCCAAATGACCCCCCAACCCCCCCCCCCCCCAGTTGTTCCCAAGAAGTGGGGTATCCCCCAGTATCCCCCCAATTAAAGACCCCCACCCAGTAGACCCCCAATTACCCCCCAAATTACACCAAATCTCCCAGTAGACCCCCCAATTCTCCAGTATACCCCCCAGTAGACCCCCCAAATGACCCCCCCCCAGACAAAATATGTCACTCCCCAATTCGTCCATAGGTTCAGGCTTTCATACCTCCGAGTTATATCCAAAGGCACGGGTTGTTATTCAATAGGTGTAGACAGTAGTGGAAACTAGACCCCAAATGACCCCCCAACCCCCCCCCCCAGTTGTTCCCAAGAAGTGGGGTATCCCCCAGTATCCCCCCAATTAAAGACCCCCACCCAGTAGACCCCCCAATTACCCCCCAAATTACACCAAATCTCCCAGTAGACCCCCAATTCTCCAGTATACCCCCCAGTAGACCCCCCAAATGACCCCCCCCCCCAGACAAAATATGTCACTCCCCAATTCGTCCATAGGTTCAGGCTTTCATACCTCCGAGTTATATCCAAAGGCACGGGTTGTTATTCAATAGGTGTAGACAGTAGGGGAAACTAGACCCCCCACAAGACCCCCCAACCCCCCCCCAGTTGTTCCCAAGAAGTGGGGTATCCCCCAGTATCCCCCAATTAAAGACCCCCCACCCAGTAGACCCCCCAATTACCCCCCAAATTACACCAAATCTCCCAGTAGACCCCCAATTCTCCAGTATACCCCCCAGTAGACCCCCCAAATGACCCCCCCCCCCAGACAAAATATGTCACTCCCCAATTCGTCCATAGGTTCAGGCTTTCATACCTCCGAGTTATATCCAAAGGCACGGGTTGTTATTCAATAGGTGTAGACAGTAGGGGAAACTAGACCCCCCAAATGACCCCCAACCCCCCCCCCCAGTTGTTCCCAAGAAGTGGGGTATCCCCCAGTATCCCCCCAATTAAAGACCCCCACCCAGTAGACCCCCCAATTACCCCCAAATTACACCAAATCTCCCAGTAGACCCCCCAATTCTCCAGTATACCCCCAGTAGACCCCCAAATGACCCCCCCCCCAGACAAAATATGTCACTCCCCAATTCGTCCATAGGTTCAGGCTTTCATACCTCCGAGTTATATCCAAAGGCACGGGTTGTTATTCAATAGGTGTAGACAGTAGGGGAAACTAGACCCCCCAAATGACCCCCAACCCCCCCCCCAGTTGTTCCCAAGAAGTGGGGTATCCCCCAGTATCCCCCAATTAAAGACCCCCACCCAGTAGACCCCCCAATTACCCCCAAATTACACCAAATCCCCCCGTAGACCCCCCCATTCCCCAGTATCCCCCCCAGTAGACCCCCCAAATGCCCCCCCCCCCCCCCAGACAAAATATGTCACTCCCCAATTCGTCCATAGGTTCAGGCTTTCATACCTCCGAGTTATATCCAAAGGCACGGGTTGTTATTCAATAGGTGTAGACAGTAGGGAAACTAGACCCCAAATGACCCCAACCCCCCCCAGTTGTTCCCAAGAAGTGGGGTAATCCCCCAGTATCCCCCCAATTAAAGACCCCCACCCAGTAGACCCCCCAATTACCCCCCAAATTACACCAAATCTCCCAGTAGACCCCCCAATTCTCCAGTATACCCCCCAGTAGACCCCCCAAATGACCCCCCCCCCCAGACAAAATATGTCACTCCCCAATTCGTCCATAGGTTCAGGCTTTCATACCTCCGAGTTATATCCAAAGGCACGGGTTGTTATTCAATAGGTGTAGACAGTAGGGGAAACTAGACCCCCCAAATGACCCCCCAACCCCCCCCCCCAGTTGTTCCCAAGAAGTGGGGTATCCCCCAGTATCCCCCCAATTAAAGACCCCCCACCCAGTAGACCCCCAATTACCCCCAAATTACACCCAATCCCCCAGTAGACCCCCCAATTCTCCAGTATCCCCCCCAGTAGACCCCCCCAACGCCCCCCCCCCCCCCGCCCCCAGACAAAATATGTCACTCCCCAATTCGTCCATAGGTTCAGGCTTTCATACCTCCGAGTTATATCCAAAGGCACGGGTTGTTATTCAATAGGTGTAGACAGTAGGGGAAACTAGACCCCCCAAATGACCCCCAACCCCCCCCCAGTTGTTCCCAAGAAGTGGGGTATCCCCCAATATCCCCCAATTTAAAGACCCCCACCCAGTAGACCCCCCAATTACCCCCCAAATTACACCAAATCTCCCAGTAGACCCCCCAATTCTCCAGTATACCCCCCAGTAGACCCCCCAAATGACCCCCCCCCAGACAAAATATGTCACTCCCCAATTCGTCCATAGGTTCAGGCTTTCATACCTCCGAGTTATATCCAAAGGCACGGGTTGTTATTCAATAGGTGTAGACAGTAGGGAAACTAGACCCCCAAATGACCCCCAACCCCCCCCCCCCCTGTTCCCAAGAAGTGGGGTCTCCCCCAGTACCCCCCCAATTAAAGACCCCCCCCCCAGTAGACCCCCCAATTCCCCCCCAAATTACACCAAATCCCCCAGTAGCCCCCCCAATTCCCCAGTATACCCCCCAGTAGACCCCCCAAATGACCCCCCCCCCCCCAGACAAAATATGTCACTCCCCAATTCGTCCATAGGTTCAGGCTTTCATACCTCCGAGTTATATCCAAAGGCACGGGTTGTTATTCAATAGGTGTAGACAGTAGGGGAAACTAGACCCCCCAAATGACCCCCAACCCCCCCCCCCCCAGTTGTTCCCAAGAAGTGGGGTATCCCCCAGTATCCCCCCAATTAAAGACCCCCACCCAGTAGACCCCCCAATTACCCCCCAAATTACACCAAATCTCCCAGTAGACCCCCAATTCTCCAGTATACCCCCCAGTAGACCCCCCAAATGACCCCCCCCCAGACAAAATATGTCACTCCCCAATTCGTCCATAGGTTCAGGCTTTCATACCTCCGAGTTATATCCAAAGGCACGGGTTGTTATTCAATAGGTGTAGACAGTAGGGGAAACTAGACCCCCCCAATGACCCCCCAACCCCCCCCCAGTTGTTCCCAAGAAGTGGGGTATCCCCCAGTATCCCCCCAATTAAAGACCCCCACCCAGTAGACCCCCCAATTACCCCCCAAATTACACCAAATCTCCCAGTAGACCCCCCAATTCTCCAGTATACCCCCCAGTAGACCCCCAAATGACCCCCCCCCCCCCCCCCCCCCAGACAAAATATGTCACTCCCCAATTCGTCCATAGGTTCAGGCTTTCATACCTCCGAGTTATATCCAAAGGCACGGGTTGTTATTCCATAGGTGTAGACAGTAGGGGAAACTAGACCCCCCAAATGACCCCCAACCCCCCCCCAGTTGTTCCCAAGAAGTGGGGTATCCCCCAGTATCCCCCCAATTAAAGACCCCCCACCCAGTAGACCCCCCAATTACCCCCAAATTACACCAAATCTCCCAGTAGACCCCCCAATTCTCCAGTATACCCCCCAGTAGACCCCCCAAATGACCCCCCCCCCCCCCAGACAAAATATGTCACTCCCCAATTCGTCCATAGGTTCAGGCTTTCATACCTCCGAGTTATATCCAAAGGCACGGGTTGTTATTCAATAGGTGTAGACAGTAGGGGAAACTAGACCCCACAAATGACCCCCCAACCCCCCCCCCCCAGTTGTTCCCAAGAAGTGGGGTATCCCCCAGTATCCCCCCAATTAAAGACCCCCCACCCAGTAGACCCCCCAATTACCCCCCAAATTACACCAAATCTCCCAGTAGACCCCCCAATTCTCCAGTATACCCCCCAGTAGACCCCCCAAATGACCCCCCCCCAGACAAAATATGTCACTCCCCAATTCGTCCATAGGTTCAGGCTTTCATACCTCCGAGTTATATCCAAAGGCACGGGTTGTTATTCAATAGGTGTAGACAGTAGGGGGAAACTAGACCCCCCAAATGACCCCCCAACCCCCCCCAGTTGTTCCCAAGAAGTGGGGTATCCCCCAGTATCCCCCCAATTAAAGACCCCCCACCCAGTAGACCCCCAATTACCCCCCAAATTACACCAAATCTCCCAGTAGACCCCCAATTCTCCAGTATACCCCCAGTAGACCCCCCAAACGGCCCCCCCCCCCCCCCCCCAGACAAAATATGTCACTCCCCAATTCGGCCATAGGTTCAGGCTTTCATACCTCCGAGTTATATCCAAAGGCACGGGTTGTTATTCAATAGGTGTAGACAGTAGGGGAAACTAGACCCCCAAATGACCCCCCAGCCCCCCCCCCCAGTTGTTCCCAAGAAGTGGGGTATCCCCCAGTATCCCCCCAATTAAAGACCCCCCACCCAGTAGACCCCCAATTACCCCCCAAATTACACCAAATCTCCCAGTAGACCCCCCAATTCTCCAGTATACCCCCCAGTAGACCCCCCAAATGACCCCCCCCCCCCCCCAGACAAAATATGTCACTCCCCAATTCGTCCATAGGTTCAGGCTTTCATACCTCCGAGTTATATCCAAAGGCACGGGTTGTTATTCAATAGGTGTAGACAGTAGGGGAAACTAGACCCCCAAATGACCCCCCCAACCCCCCCCCAGTTGTTCCCAAGAAGTGGGGTATCCCCAGTATCCCCCAATTAAAGACCCCCACCCAGTAGACCCCCCAATTACCCCCCAAATTACACCAAATCTCCCAGTAGACCCCCCAATTCTCCAGTATACCCCCCAGTAGACCCCCCAAATGACCCCCCCCCAGACAAAATATGTCACTCCCCAATTCGTCCATAGGTTCAGGCTTTCATACCTCCGAGTTATATCCAAAGGCACGGGTTGTTATTCAATAGGTGTAGACAGTAGGGGAAACTAGACCCCCCAAATGACCCCCAACCCCCCCCCCCAGTTGTTCCCAAGAAGTGGGGTATCCCCCAGTATCCCCCCAATTAAAGACCCCCACCCAGTAGACCCCCAATTACCCCCAAATTACCAAATCTCCCAGTAGACCCCCCCAATTCTCCAGTATACCCCCAGTAGACCCCCAAATGACCCCCCCCCCCCCCCCCCCAGACAAAATATGTCACTCCCCAATTCGTCCATAGGTTCAGGCTTTCATACATCCGAGTTATATCCAAAGGCACGGGTTGTTATTCAATAGGTGTAGACAGTAGGGAAACTAGACCCCCCAAATGACCCCCCAACCCCCCCCCAGTTGTTCCCAAGAAGTGGGGTATCCCCCAGTATCCCCCCAATTAAAGACCCCCACCCAGTAGACCCCCCAATTACCCCCAAATTACACCAAATCTCCCAGTAGACCCCCAATTCTCCAGTATACCCCCCAGTCGCCCCCCCAACTGGCCCCCCCCCCAGACAAAGTCTGTCACTCCCCAATTCGTCCATAGGTTCAGGCTTTCATACCTCCGAGTTATATCCAAAGGCACGGGTTGTTATGCAATAGGTGTAGACAGTAGGGGAAACTAGACCCCCCAAATGACCCCCAACCCCCCCCCCCCCCAGTTGTTCCCAAGAAGTGGGGTATCCCCCAGTATCCCCCAATTAAAGACCCCCACCCAGTAGACCCCCAATTACCCCCCAAATTACACCAAATCTCCCAGTAGACCCCCAATTCTCCAGTATACCCCCAGTAGACCCCCCAAATGACCCCCCCCCCCCCCCCCCCAGACAAAATATGTCACTCCCCAATTCGTCCATAGGTTCAGGCTTTCATACCTCCGAGTTATATCCAAAGGCACGGGTTGTTATTCAATAGGTGTAGACAGTAGGGAAACTAGACCCCCAAATGACCCCCAACCCCCCCCCCCAGTTGTTCCCAAGAAGTGGGGTATCCCCCAGTATCCCCCCAATTAAAGACCCCCACCCAGTAGACCCCCCAATTACCCCCAAATTACACCAAATCTCCCAGTAGACCCCCCAATTCTCCAGTATACCCCCAGTAGACCCCCCAAATGACCCCCCCAGACAAAATATGTCACTCCCCAATTCGTCCATAGGTTCAGGCTTTCATACCTCCGAGTTATATCCAAAGGCACGGGTTGTTATTCAATAGGTGTAGACAGTAGGAAACTAGACCCCCAAATGACCCCCAACCCCCCCCCCAGTTGTTCCCAAGAAGTGGGGTATCCCCCAGTATCCCCCCAATTAAAGACCCCCACCCAGTAGACCCCCCAATTACCCCCCAAATTACACCAAATCTCCCAGTAGACCCCCCAATTCTCCAGTATACCCCCCAGTAGACCCCCCAAATGACCCCCCCCCCCAGACAAAATATACGTCACTCCCACAATTCGTCCATAGGTTCAGGCTTTCATACCTCCGAGTTATATCCAAAGGCACGGGTTGTTTTTCGATAGGGGTATACAGTCGGGGAAGAGCCCTAGACCCCCCAAATGACCCCCAACCCAACCCCCCCAGTTGTTCCCAAGAAGTGGGGTATCCCCCAGATATCCCCCCAATTAAAGACCCCCCACCCCAAGTAGACCACCCACCAATTACCCCCCCAAATTACACCAAATCTCCCAAAAGTAGACCCCCCAATTCTCCAGTATACCCCCCAGTAGACCCCCCCCAAATTCTCCAGTATACCCCCCAGTAGGGCCCCCCCCCAAATGACCCCCAGACTTAAAATATGTCACTCCCCAATTCGTCCTATAGGTTCAGGCTTTTTTTCATACCTCCGGAAGGTTATATCCAGAAGGCACGGGTTATTTATTCAATAGGTGTAGACAGTAGGGGAAACTAGACCCCCCCAATGACCCCCCCCAACCCCCCCCCCCCCCCCCCCCCAGTTGTTCCCAAGAAGTTGGGGTATCCCCCAGTATCCCCCCAATTTAAAGACCCCCCACCCAGTAGACCCCCAATTACCCTTCCCAAATTAGCACCAAATCTCCCAGTAGACCCCCTGCAATTCTCCAGTACTACCCCCCAGTAGACCCCCCAAATGACCCCCCCCCCCCCCAGACACAAAATATGTACTTGCTCCCCCAATTCGTCCATAGGTTCAGGCTTTCATACCTCCGAGTTAGTATCCAAAGGCACGGGTTGTTATTCCCAATAGAGTGTAGACAGTAGGGGGGAAACTAGACCTCCCCCAAATGACCCCCCCAACCCCCCCAGTTGTTCCCAAGAAGTGGGGTATCCCCCAGTATCCCCCCAATTAAAGACCCCCCCACCCAGTAAGACCCCCCAATTACCCCCCAAATTACACACCAAATCTCCCAGTAGACCCCCCACCCTTCTCCAGTATACCCCCCAGTAGACCCCCCAAATGACCCCCCCCCCCCCCCCCCCCCCCCCCAGACAAAATATGTCACTCCCCAATTCGTCCATAGGTTCAGAGCTTTCATACCTCCGAGTTATATCCAAAGAGTGCACGGGTTGTTATTCAATAGGTGTAGACAGTAGGGGGAAACTAGACCCCCCAAATGACCCCCCAACCCCCCCCCCCCCAGTTGTTCCCAAGAAGTGGGGTATCCCCCAGTATCCCCCCCCAATTAAAGGCCCCCCACCCAGTAGTCCCCCCTTTCCCCCCCCGAATTACACCAAATCTCCCAGTAGACCCCCCAATTCTCCAGTATACCCCCCAGTAGACCCCCCAAATGACCCCCCCCCCCCCCCCAGACAAAATATGTCACTCCCCAATTCGTCCATAGGTTCAGGCTTTCATACCTCCGAGTTATATCCAAAGGCACGGGTTGTTATTCAATAGGTGTAGACAGTAGGGGAAACTAGACCCCCCAAATGACCCCCCCCCCCCCGCCCCCCCAGTTGTTCCCAAGAAGTGGGGTATCCCCCAGTATCCCCCCATCTAAAGCCCCCCCGCCCAGTAGACCCCCCAATGGCCCCCCAAATTACACCAAATCCCCCCGTAGACCCCCCAATTCCCCAGTATACCCCCCAGTAGACCCCCCAAATGACCCCCCCCCCCCCAGACAAAATATGTCACTCCCCAATTCGTCCATAGGTTCAGGCTTTCATACCTCCGAGTTATATCCAAAGGCACGGGTTGTTATTCAATAGGTGTAGACAGTAGGGGAAACTAGACCCCCCAAAAGCACCCCCCACCCCCCCCCCCAGTTGTTCCCACAGAAGTGGGGTATCCCCCAGCGAAGTATCCCCCCAATTAAAGACCCCCCACCCAGTAGACCCCACCCCCTAATTACCCCCCAAATTACACCAAATCTCCCAGTAGACCCCCCAATTCTCCAGTAGCCACACCCCCCAGCAGCCCCCCCAAATGGCCCCCCCCCCCCAGACAAAATATGTCACTCCCCAATTCGTCCATAGGTTCAGGCTTTCATACCTCCGAGTTATATCCAAAGGCACGGGTTGTTATTCAATAGGTGTAGACAGTAGGGGAAACTAGGACCCCCCAAATGACCCCCAACCCCCCCCCCCCATTTACAGTTGTTCCTAAAAGAAGTGGGGTATCCCCCTCAGTATCCCCCAATTAAAGACCCCCCACCCAGTAGACCCCCCAATTACCCCCCCAAATTACACTAAACCACCCAGTAGACCCCCCAATTCTCCAGTATACCCCCCAGTAAGGGCCCCCAAATGACCCCCCCCCCCCCAGACAAAATAATATGTCACTCCCCAATTCGTCCATAGGTTCAGGCTTTCATACCTCTGAGTTATATCCAAAGGCACGGGTTGTTATTCAATAGGTGTAGACAGTAGGGAAACTAAGATCCCCCCAAATGACCCCCAACCCCCCCCCCCCAGTTGTTCCCAAGAAGTGGTGGGTATCCCCAGTATCCCCCCAATTAAAGACCCCCACCCAGTAGACCCCCCCCAATTACCCCCCAAATTACACCAAATCTCCCAGTAGATCCCCCAATTCTCCAGTATACCTCCCAAGTAGACCCCCCCAATGACCCCCCCCCCCCCCCCCCCCCCCCCCCAGACAAAATATGTCACTCCCCAAATTCGTCCATAGGTTCAGGCTTTCATACCTCCGAGTTATATCCAAAGGCACGGGTTGTTATTCAATAGGTGTAGGGACAGTAGGGAAACTAGACCCCCCAAATGACCCCCCAACCCCCCCCCCAGTTGTTCCTGGAAGAAGTGGGGTATCCCCCAGTATCCCCCCAATTAAAGACCCCCCACCCAGTAGACCCCCCCAATTACCCCCCAAATTACACCAAATCTCCCAGTAGACCCCCCAAGTCTCCACTGTAGCCCCCACTAGACCCCCCAAATGACCCCCCCCCCCCCCCCCAGACAAAATATGTCACTCCCCAATTTCGTCCTATAGGTTCAGGCTTTCCATACCTCCGAGTTATATCCAAAGGCACGGGTTGTTATTCAATAAGGTGTAGACAGTAGGGGAAACTAGGACCCCCCAAATGACCCCCAACCCCCCCCCCCAGTTGTTCCCAAGAAGTGGGGTATCCCCCAGTATCTCCCAATTAAAGACCCCCCACCCAGTAGACCCCCCAATTACCCCCCAGAATTACACCAAATCTCCCAGTAGACCCCCAATTCTCCAGTATACCCCCCAGTAGACCCCCCAAATGACCCCCCCCCCCCCAGACAAAATATGTCACTCCCCAATTCGTCCATAGGGTTCAGGCTTTCATACCTCCAGAGTTATATCCAAAGGCACGGGTTGTTATTCAATAGGTATGAACAGTAGGGGAAACTAGACCCCCCAAATGACCCCCCAACCCCCCCCCCCAGTTGTTCCCAAGAAGTGGGAGTATCCCCCCAGTATCCCCCAATTAAAGACCCCCACCCAGTAGACCCCCAATTACCCCCAAATTACACCAAATCTCCCAGTAGACCCCCCAATTCTCCAGTATACCCCCCAGTAGACCCCCCAATGACCCCCCCCCCCCAGACAAAATATGTCACTCCCCAATTCGTCCATAGGTTCAGGCTTTCATACTCTCCGAGTTATATCCAAAGGCACGGGTTGTTATTCAACTAGGTGTAGACAGTAGGGAAACTAGACCCCACCAAATGACCCCCCCTAACCCCCCCCCCCCCCCCCTCAGTTGTTCCCAAGAAGTGGGGTATCCTGAGTATCCCCCCAATTAAAGACCCCCCACCCAGTAGACCCCCCAATTACCCCCCCCCCTTAAAATTACACCAAATCTTCCCAGTAGACCCCCCCCAATTCTCCAGTATACCCCCCAGTAGACCCCCAAATGACCCCCCCCCCCCAGACAAAATATGTCACTCCCCAATTCGTCCATAGGTTCAGGCTTTCATACCTCCGAGTTATATCCAAAGGCACGGGTTGTT